>JAZBNJ010000008.1:7520000-8770000 GCA_037349165.1 Choristoneura rosaceana
CAATAGAGTACGGACTCATTTAGACGAAAATATGTAATAAAGTGTTGTTGAAACCCCCCAAAACTTTAAATTGTACGATGGCTTCTTTAGGAAAAAGAAGGAATTATACTTTTTCTAGTAGTTGCAACAGCTCTCTATAGATATCCAAAGTTTTCATGTCATCAATTTGACATAAAGTGATTAAGTCCATAGATGCAGTATTTGTTTGGTATAAAACGTCACTTAATAAATACGAGGGTTACGTGGTGTTCGGAAATCGTCGTGAACAGCCAATTGTCTTTTTCCGAAGACCGATGAGCGGTCTAAAGACTGCACGACTGTAGTCCTACGAGCGTTTTGATAGAATTTGAAACGCTCATAGAACTATTCTCATCCGCTTCTGCTGCTGACTGTAGTTTAAAACAGAATTTCTAAGGTTTCCACATCATGGCAACAGCTTTCTTCCCCCGCTTTTTCAACGATGAAAAATTAGCCGAAGTAATTCATTAACCGCTAAGTCCGTCAGCGTGGCGGGCCCGCGGAGTATTTTTTAATTCCTCGCATTAACATCGCCTCCTTTGATTTATGTCTCCTGTGCACAAATAGACCGAGATAATGGGTCTTTTTCACACTTTAATTAAATTTTTAAGTGTGGTTAATTTACTGGGGTATTACTGTATTAGGAACGCTTTCCTTTGCTTTCAAAGTCATTAGGAGAATATACAACATTGAGAAAATTGTAGCTTTTTTTGTTATGTTTTTTTTCTTTTATGGCGACTCAAATCGTCGGCCGTCTACAAATAAATAATAAGTCTTATTATTTGTTCGTTGTCAGTCGTATACCAAAAGTACAAATCAGAGTCCGGCCCTACGGTCTGTAGAGCTGAGCAGTTATTTCATTTTCTTAAATACAAAATTAGCTTTATTATGACCACAATTCCGCCTGATGGTAAGAATGATGTGAAGATGTGACCTAAGATGAAGTATAATGCGTATTGACCAAGAAAGTGCCCATTCATCCTAGATTTGAAAATGGTCACATTTTAACTTCAGCGAACTCCAATGGAGGCAGATAATCCAATCTTTGGTTGGTTTATAAACGATTAGATAAGTACTCTGTTTTCCAACATGCAGTTTCAATAGAAAATGTTTAACATAGTCCTTAGTACAATTAAACAATTATTTTTTCGGGATAAAAAGTACGTTATAAGTTAATTCAGAGAGCAATCTACCTGTCTAACTCCTTCAGTGTAAATGAGTAACAAACAAACATACAGACACCGTAACATGCCTTAATATCTAATATTAGTACGATAGGATAGGATTAATGCCTACTAAGTAATCCACTTTGTAAACGAATTATACCTAAACCGTTAAACACACACCTAGTCGTCAATACCACCGTAACCATTATTATGTTACAACGTACCCATAAAACCGATAAAGGATCGTTAGGATAACCTGTACCCATAAATAGGCGGCAAGTTAATGTTCGCGATAGAAGGTCGGTCGGGACCCACCTCACTCACGGATATCAGCGCGCTGAAGGATCTAATGGGCTTTAGAAGGTTTCGTTTAAGATTCAGAAAGTTTGAAGCTCTTGAAATGTTGTTTTGTAATGTGATGGATGTTTTTGGCAAAACTTACCTACGAATCCATGAATCCATGTAAAAGATGTAAGCAATATTTATTGAATCAGGCGTTACTTTGCGGAGGTCCATATCAATGAACTAAAAGAATTTCCTTGCTCACCCGGGACCTTACGATACCTAAGCTTATGCAAAATATGCGTGTTCATGCAATTCCTCCACCTCCACACTGTAAGAACACACACACACAATTTTTTTTCTTGCCTTGTAAAAAAGTCACGGAGTAAAATTGTGGTACAGGACATAGTGGTATTTTTAATTTTTCTCTAGTTGAATATTAGTTACACCAAAAAGGACAAACAATGGCACCACATTTTGTTATTTGTTAGTTAGAAGACATAAATAATTTCGTGACAGAGTGGTCTGAAATAAGGAAACGAAAATAATTTTTACCCATTCACAAATAACAGTTATGCGTCTTACAACGAAAATAAAATATTTCCCCAAAAAAGTACGGAAGCAGAAGCGGAGGCACGCGTTCTTGGGGAAGCTCTTCAGTTATGGAGACGGACGCGGAGTTCTGTTACCATTCCATTCCAGTCGTTCCCTCATGACTGAGGATTGTGGTCACCAACGGGCGGTCTACATTCGGATAGGATTATTTCTTTCCATCGGCTTCTGTCTATGGCAGCCTTGACGACGGAGCTAAACCTCGGGGCCTTGGAGTCCCTAATTTGATCGATCCATCTGGTAGGAGATTTACCCCGGGCTCGTTTACCATTCGTATTCCCAACTACGATCAGCTTCTCTAGGCTCTCATCACCCCTTATGTGGTCAAAATATGAAAGGATTCGTTGGGGACATATCGTATTCTGTTACAGCCGTAATCTAAACCAGGCTTTAGACATCCAATGAAACAAGCATTAACTGGAATCATTGTAATTGCACGGGTTCAGTGATATTGACATGCCCTTGCTCGCTGCATCATGATCGATGGAAATGCTAATTTTGCACCAATTAATTACCATACAATGCTAATTGAGCTGAATGATTTGAATTTTGCGATTCAGTTGTACAGTCGTGAATAAAATGTAGATACAATGTCTCAAAAATTTACCTACAAATATAAGTTAGAAAGAAAACGTTTACATAGAATTTAGCTCTCTTTTTTTATGACAGCAGAAATCAAGGTTCCTTTTCACTTTTTTTGCCATAAATAACTAAGGAGATGATCCATATTTAGTAAACCGTAATTAAAAATGTTTATCAGTACACGATGGCAGACGTTAGGGTAGTTGTAGGGCCATCAGTATGCTGCGGGTACGGGAGCCACAATTAGCATCCCAGGCTTGCATCACAAGCTAGGCTAGGGTTGTCACTGCCAAAATATTAATAAGAAAGGCACTCGCGTTAACAGCTAGGTCTCCCGCGGATGGATTGACGATATCGTGATAGTTGTAAGAAACTGGTGCAAGTGGCGAGTTGTCGTTATTGTGGAGTTCTAAGGGAAAGGCTTTTGTTTAGCAGTGGACGTCTTCTGGCTGATGATGATGATGATACTGTTAGTTTAGCTAAAACTTTGGTCAACTATGTATACTTTTTACGAATACAAAAGTAAAAAATATAAGGTAGCTTAGGGTAATAAACACAAATAGGTAGATAACCAACGTAAGTCGACTCGACCTACAAATGAATGAAATGAATGAAGAAGTATTTATTTGTTATTATTTTTAGATAGTTTTTTTGCACAAAGCCCTGCAAAACTGTTTACACAGTTTGTCTGCGATGGCAAAGCACTCTCTGTCGTTTGCACGCGTGCCCAATGCGATTTGAGATACTCACATGTACTCCTGAATAACTACACCGCGCAAATGCGTGCAGTTTTCCTTGTGATGTTTTTCTTCACCGTAAAGCTCACGGCAAATATTGAATATTTTTTTATTTTTCATGAATTTCACATATTTCAGGTGCGAGTCCAATTCACAAAATATTCGTCATTTATACGTGAATAAATCTTAAGTAAAGCTTTAATTATTTTATTATTCTAACAAAATGAGCATAGAATAACTTGCTTTTACATTATTAAGAGAAAATGCGCTTATCGTAGTCCGCCACCAAACTACATATTTAGAATGACATTCATATAAAAAAAACGTTCTAAATTCTTATACGTTCTTCGTTCATTTCGTTCTTTTGAAAGCAGATTTGAAAGAATTAAACAAATTACACTGTCAGCAATTTTGTCTCTCGCCAACCCTAACCAAAAGACACGTAAGTGAGCAGAGTAAATAGCTCATAAGCTGAAGCGGTCATTACACGCACCGGCGATTCGTACCGCTTTGATTCCCGCCTCAACCACAAGTGTTATTTTAATTATAAACATTATTTAGATTTACCTTAATTAGACTTTTTGCCGTTGTAAAAAGAACTTACGCTACGCTAAAAGGGCGTCAATGCTCCCCATATTTGTGTAGCTATGTTGTTTTTGTACGACTTTTTTGCTTGTGGTAATTAGGATGTTGCATACTGGTGCTATACTATGAAGTGCAAAATTCGAACTTCGTATCTTGCCGTCTCGCTTACGCTGATGTATTTAATACGAGAGGGAGAGGGACGGTACGATATGAACTTCGATTTTCGAATTTTGTAGTCGCCCCCCTGGTTTGAGTGGCTGTGTTCGCTTAACTGTGTGTCGATGGGGCCGAAGTTTTCAGCGCTTGTGTTCGCTGTTCGTTAAATTGAGACGTATTTTACGGTGTTCTGGTGATGGAGCTAGTTAGCTGTCAAAGGGATGACGATGCGATAATTTTCATTTGCGCCTTTTGAAGGTTAGCTAAATGTTTGGAGTGATTTTTTCATGCTGTCCATTCTTACTATCAGCATAGACAAAGATGCTATCAGTAATGATAACATAAAGCTGAGGATTTATTATAAATCTTGTATTAATGTATAATAATACATTTTATTTCGTGCTTTAAAATGTGCAGCACTATTATAATAAATGAAATACCTATGGTATATTCACATAAAAATATGATTCGTTAGGTACGTGAAACCGAGGAGCATTACCTAAATTTTGTATTAAATGTAGAAACAATGCAATTTAAGGTAGAGCACAAAATCCCAGTACGTCCGAAATCACTTAAATGGCAATAATTAACTTTATTTACATTTCACCCCGAGGCAGTTGCAAACTCTTCATAGGGTGGAGATACACTGGACGTTATTTCTACATAACATTCAATGACGGAAAATTTTATTATACACCATCGTCATACGGTCAACTAACAATTTTTATTCGTATTTTTCCGGACAGCGCTTTGATAATTACTTGATACTTACTTACTTAAACTAGTACGGGGAGTAAGGAACATCGTCCAATCACGCTCATGATAAATTGTAACACAAACCCAAAGAACTAGGCACTTCAATACAGTTACATTTATTGCATAGATCCTGTAATGATTGTTGTGTTTTGCTAAATAAAGAATTATTATTATTATTTAGTGACGACGTATGTCACATATGTCATGAACGCGTAACTGATGAGTAAAGACGGAAAAAATATACATACATTCTTTTAAAATCATGATTGTGACATTTGAATTGGCAGTGTACATTTAAATGACATGACATGATTTAAGACTACTTTTGTGTATTTTTCGTATACGTAGAATTTATTGAACTGACGGGTAAAGATGATGTTTACATTTTAGTTAAGTGTTAAGGGTTTTATTAGTAACCACAAGACAGATATTGAGATGCATATATAATTGACTTCTTGTCAATTTAGGCAATCCATTGGGGATCGTTTTGTTAAGGGGCCACGCCGCTGGTGCGTCCCAAGCCCACAAGCGGTTCCACCGGCTGTGTAATTAAAACCAGCCTTTACTGATTTATCGCGTGCACAATTTATTCCTTTATCTTTGCAGACCACTAATATATCTTTATTCAGTGGCTGAAATTAGCGAGTTTGCCGAGCTCCTTGGTTCTCGGTTAAAGGGTTGCCAGATAATGTTTTACACTTTTTACTGTGATTTATTAAGGGAATCGGTAGGGTTTGTTTTAATTTGGATTTACGTTTCTTCCTCGTTAGAATGGACGTGGTGATTCCTTTAATAATTAAAATGTGAGGTTTTTGTCTATGGATCTGCATGAAAATAAACACGAGTAAGTTTAGTAACAAAATAGAGCAATGCTTCCTGAATTTCTACTGTTATTTATTATAGTTTTAGTATCTTCTGAAGACCTAAAGAAGGAATATTTTTGAATTTTGGCTATTATTTCAGTAAGTTATCATCATCATCATCACAGCCTATATACGTCCCACTGCTGGGCACAGGCCTCCTCTCAGAATGAGAGGGCTTGAGCCATAGTTCCCACGCGGGCCCAGTGCGGATTGGGAACTTATTTCAGTAAGTATAAATAAAGAATTTTAGTCGTTGAATTTTTTTTCTTCATTTAGTATGTTCGGATATTATAATTGATTGGTTCGGTATGAAGTTTGCGAGAACTCACGAGCCTGGATCAGATGATTCCTTGCTACTGGACTGAGATATGACGCCATAGTTGCTAGAAGTCACACGCAAGACTCAAATCGACATAGCCAAGCGAATTAGCTCGTTGAAGTGGCAATAGGCAGTACCATATAGCATGGAGAATAGATGGCTGGTGGGGCCGAAAAGTTCTCGAAGGAGATTCGCCAACTGGGTGAACTGACGATTTGGTTAAAGCCCAGTTCTGGTTAAAGTTCACGGTGGATGCAGGCTACTTCCAACCGAAGAAACTGGAGTTTTATGGGGAGATCTATGTCCAACAGTAGGTAAACGTTCTACGGCTGATATGATGATGATGAAGGCTCAAACGTCCTTAGGTCCTGTATAGGTCATCACCACCACATATTTATGAGTCTAGCTCTTGTCGGTGAATTAATCGCCATTCTCAGCCTCTCTGCCAATGCTTGAGCTCCTAACACATGACATTAACCTTCTCTTTGAATGAGTATAATACAATAATTATAACGAAATTAAGTGTGTGATTCGCAAATATTCCGACGAATGCATCAATCGCGGGCACGATCACCATTACCGCGGCGCTGGCGCACGGATCGCGTGCTAAATGCATATTAGGTGTCATAACAGCACCCGTGGCAAGCTTTACTCTAGATGCATTATGAGGTAGTGATGTACCAGGCCGGCAAAATACTTTCCTCTTTGTGTATGGACGTTGGCGGTGAAGCGTTACACATTGTTTTAGTTCCAGTGCTAAACTGTCACTTTTGTAAAAAAAAACATTTCACCGCATTTGCACAAAAAAAAGAGTCATAAAACTCAGGATAACTTGTTGCAATGACCTAAATAAATCTGGATATTTTCTTTCGAGCTATATTTATGTAAAACAGCATATAATTATTTTCGTGGATATAATAGGTCCAGTTCAAGCAAAAAGGTGACTTAGCTTTTCTAGAATTAAAACTTTTGTTGTAAATTTTGTTTATACAGAATTTTTTTATCAATTTTAAGTTATTTTATCTTAAATGTTTATTTAAAATACTCGTACTTTCGTACTTTCCCTCCATAACATAGGACACCCAGTATAGCGCTTACAGTACACACACAGTGTCTAATCTGATAATAACTATTATGTTATCTGTGTAAGTACATGAGGAGACACAGCACTATCATTAGATACTGATTTTTCTACCGAGAACGTTCTCGCGTAGATCTTCCACAATAAATTATATTGTCAAGTAATACGATGATATTATATGACTGCTTCTGGGAAAAAGTTCCACAGTGGGCTCACTTAGTTCAATGCTGTAACCGAGTATTTTAACTTCGGAGTTTTACCTAGTACGAGTACCAGGCAGCCATAGGTCACAGGAGGTGGCATTTCGCCGGGAGATGGGCGATAACGTACCATGCAACAAAGCCCGCTAAACACCGTAAACTCGTGAATTATTAATCTTATCGAACGGACACGGCTTCATGAAAAATTTAATAAATCGCCCCCTAGATTTACTAGGGGTCGAGTACTGAGTGCAATTCGTGTTTAATAGCCATTGTGATTGCTAAAGTAATGGTAATAAATGGATTTTTTTCCATTTTAAACAGCATGTTTTTTCGTCGAGAGCTTATTAAAGGTAATGACTAATGACGTTCTAAATTCCATAACAAAACATAGATTATTTGGTAAAGATGTGAATGTAATGCCTTCGTCAGATTAAAAATGAGACTCTTTGGCAACAGACATCGACTGCTCCTCTCTACCACCGCTGGACAGCTGTTTTAGCATGTTTTAGTATGAAAAAATAACAAACACACTCACAAGCTGGCGCATTCATAATATTGGTCGGACAAAGTAGGATGTGGTCTGTACGTGTCAATAATAGGAATTGCCGTCTCGTGTCATGTATGCGTTTGACGTTACGTTCCTGACACGTTCCTATTACGGTCATGACATAATACAATGTAGTGGGTAAAGACCTTAAACGTCAAAAGTTAAGTACTTATAAATTAATTTAGAGCGTTAAAATACAGCGCGACATCCAACAAAGACCGGGACGCACTCATTACGTACATATTTGCCCAAAAGCAGTCCATTAATCAATTTTTGCATTTTTAATTTGCCCCTCATTATTTGCCCGTGAATTTTCATTCCCACTGTTGTTCGAACATTTTAAACTCGGCTCAAAACGCACATTTCCAAGTAATTTACAATTTATCATGTTCGCCTGGGAATGAGCAAATATTTTTCGTTTGTTAAGCCACTTGCAATTAATACATGCTAAAATTTAATTTGAATATGCGGTTACCAATTTGTTAAATTCTTCGTAAAAGTACAGTCAGCACTAATGGCTAGTGGAATGATTTTATGAGTGCGGTTGTTGTTAATAATTGAATTTGATACAGTGGCTTATCGTTATTAATTACTTTTGTGAATGTTGAAATCTATTATGTAGAGCTACGATTTGGAGACAGTACGATGATGAGAGGTCAAATCAAAATTGGGTATTAGAAATCAATAACGAATTATTAGTGTTACCAAAGTTGTATAGTTTGTTTGTTTGTTTATACTCTTTATTGGAGGTACAAAAGGAAAAACAAAAAGGTTACATAAAAAAAAGTAAAGGGACTTATCCCTACAGGAATAATAGCCCGCTTAATCATTGAACCTAAATTCGTAACACTGCGCTTTCTGTGATCGCTGTAATGAAAATATCTCTAAATAAAGAGATATTTAGTTGCTCAGAACATGATAGAGTAGTAATCTTCTTCATTTAATATTCAGTGTTCCGTGGCATTTCGAATTATTTTTTACTAAAACCAATACCGAAAAGTTCAATATCTCAAAAATGGCTAAGCCAATTTTGATAAAACATGTCTAAGAACCATCGCTAGAAAACTTGATTTCAAATAAAAAAAAACGCATTCAGATCGCGGTCCACCCGTTTAAGAGCTACGGTGCCACAGACATACACACATAGATAGACACACAGACACACATAGTGGTCAAACTTATAACACCCCTCTTTTTGCTTCGGGGGTTAAAAATTGGGTAGGTAGTTCCTGAGACAAAATGAAAATAAAGATTGTTTTTTTAGAATCTTTTTGTATTTTTTATTTTAATTCCCAATTTTTACTTTTACGGTCATCCCGTAAAACCTAAATTGAAAATACAAACTGAAATATAGGTGCACAGAAAAACCAGAAAAATTAGACCAGTACTGGGAATCGAACCCAGGTCCTCGGCATTCCGTGCCGCGTTCTATACTGCTACACCACTGCTGGACCAGCGTCCAGCAGTCTATATTTCAGTTTGTATTTTCAAAAAAAATATTGACACGTAATTTTTTTTCTATAATGTAGTCGATGCAACTATTTTTAGTTTTTTTTGCAGAATAATTTTCTTTTTTCCAAATAAAATCGCAGTCAAATTGCACCGGCGGTATTTTGCATGTATACCTAAATAATTCATGCAAATAAAGTACCGTCAACCATTTAATAAAACGTACGGTATACTTGATATCCCGTTCTCCCCTTGTAAACATTGAAGTGTCGTTCAGTGTTGCCGATTGGACTCGGCTCAACTCGATATACGAACGATATTATTACAAAGGGAATTTGAGACGAGGTTATTGCGTAGGTACCTGTACACTATACCAGTTGTGGCCTGTAATACAAAAAGCAAAAAATTAAAACATACTTAGATCGTCTTGTCAAACTGAACAACATTAGTTCAGCGACTTTTAAAAATAATGGAATCTTTGAATTTTACCTTTTTCATACAAATTACATATTGCTATCAATGTACGCCATCCTAGAACACAACTGACGTCACCTGTCATGCTACAAACATCAAGCATTTTGCTTTACATTGCTTCTTCGAATAAACTTAAGTGTAATAAAAATTAAAAAACTAATTATTTTTTAAAGTCGCTGAACGAATGTTGGTCAGTTTGACGAGTATGATCTATGTTTTAATTATTTGTTCATATTACAGGCCACACCCGGTATTTATTGTAACTACTAACCTTAGCCTTAGCCTTAAGCTTAAACTTGCTTAACCCATTAGATTTGGCAATCAAATTTGAAATACCAAGATTTATTAAATTTAAAAAATCAAACGTACGAAAACAAAATTTACCTCTGAATCCAAATCCAAACTTAATATATAAATACGAAAATAACTGTATCTGTTCGTCTGACTGTTACTTTTTCACGTTTTGGTATCTGGAAATATGTTGAAAAGAACAGGGCAAAGTTTTTATTTATTATCAGGTAGTTCATGGGATGACGATATACGAATTTTTCGCAGCCGAAGTTATAGGTGACAGCTGGGAGAGCTAGTGATTTTGCAATTCATTGATAGCCTGTACGAAGTAGTGCTTTAATCAATAAATTATACCTAGATAACTGAGTCCAAATCACACTAGCTCCAAGTATTTCATGGTGCACTTAGGCCATTCCACCATTCTAATTTGAAAAGGTTCTTTTAAAGACAGATGGCGTTGTCAATTAAAGTGGACATTGATAGCCTGTACGAAGTAGTGCTTAAATCAATAAATTATACCTAGATAACTGAGTCCAAATCACACTAGCTCGAAGTATTTCATGGTGCACTTAGGCCATTCCACCATTCCAATTTCAAAAGGTTCTTTTAAAGACAGATGGCGTTGTCAGAGGAAAAAGTGCCAAAAAAATAACCAGTCGTCTAAGCCAGCTTAAACATGTAGTCAGCGCATATTTAAAGCCCGCGTAAATATTAAAAGATCGTTCATGTAACCGCTTTTTTTCGTTTCACATTTTTGACGTGGGTTCTCACTGTAATTGATAAAGGCCCCGCCACTGCTGCCATGTTGTATTTATACGAATTTAAAAGCTTCCGACTCGCGGAGTTTAAATCGAAATTAATCCGATGTTTTTTGCGATTGCCTTTGTCAGTGTGATGGCTGTTATTTAATAATCCAGCCGAAATGATGGCCGTGTCCATGAGTGGGGAATTAAAGCTGAATAACGGAGATGAATGAAATGATGATATCCGCATTAGAACTAAGGTTACCGACATAGCCCGAAGAATTGCGAAACTGAAGTGGGATTAGAAGAACTGGGGTCAGAAGGTTCTCGAATGGCGTCAGCGGACTGGGAGACGAGCTGTCGATAGGCCTCCAAAAAGATGGAGCGACGACCTGGTTAAGATCGCGGGATCGCTGTGGATGCGGAAATCACAAGACCGGTCTGAGTGGAGAGCCTTGGGGGAGGCCTATGTCCAGTGGACGTTTTTCGGCTGACATCATGATGATGATGAACGGAGATGGCAACATAAGAGTTACAATAAGTAGGTAGTCAATATTACGTTTAATGGAAAATTTTAGCGCGCGTCTCGCACTTGGCTGGATTATTTTCGAAGTCACCCTTTTCACGATACAACCGTTCTATATGGAACTAAACTATGGGATTATTGGGCTGTAACAGAGTATTTCCTTGTACTAACACTCCTCAATTCTTACATGTTCCAGTAAATGCATCATAAAAACGCAGGTGCTACTGTACAAGCAAAAGTACGAGTACACCCTTTTTTCCTCTTTATTGCCATAAAAATGTTCGACAAAAAGTAAGGCCATAACCGTTGACAGGAACATGTTGCCGTTTGTAAGAAAGTAACGGTTACTTTTATCGGTGCCCTTTCTATATTGTATGCGTAGGTATATGTACTGGTATATGTACTTAGTACTGCGAAACGTCAGTTTTTAAGAATATAACCAGGTATGGTCAATTCTACGAAAAAACTACGTTCATGCCCTGTAGCACTCAAGGTGGTTAACAGTGTCAGAGTCACAAATTTTGTCTAGTTTGATTTTCACTACAGTTCATTTTGACATTTAAGAGTGCGACTGTTCTTATACTTTTAATAGCATAATATTATTTTACAAAAAAAAAAACTTCACGTAATTTCAGTTAAAATTGCAGACTGGAAGACAAAGTAAACAAAAGAAAGTCGGACGTCAAAGATTTCCAAAGTTCGAAATTTAAAAAACTGGTCGTATCGAATGACTCGCTCATTTTTTTTCTTAATTAACCTCCGGTCACACCTTTGCGGCTTCACTTCGAACTTTGACCAAGGAAACCCGCAATGTGCCATTGGATTGTGTAATAGGATATTTAACTTCAGTTTCTATTGCTAAGCTCAACTATTCTGAAAGGTTTCCCTATAACTAGTAACTATAAGTTAACCACGTAACATAAATCGAGGCATTAATTTTACAACTCAAATGAAACAATTTGGTTGTAGGCAGGCACTTATACGCCGCCGGCGCCCTGACTCCCAACTTAAGCGGCCCTCCCTTACCGCTAAACAAATTTGACAGCTTCAAGTTAGCCTAAGTTTATATTCACGTGTTCAAACTTGTGTACCGCTGGGAAATTTTCACATACACCTTAGAATTAAAGACTTAAGACGCAATATTGGGTGTTTATGAGGTTGGTGGGTGTATTTGTAAAGTTGTTTTGTACTAAAGTAGTGTCGGTCTAGTTAGTATTGTGCCTACGTTGAAGCAAGTTGACGTGATTATTAAGGCGTTTAGCAATGTGTGTGATTACTTTGCAGAATCAAGGGTAGTAAAATGGCGCTGTTATTTTACCTATAAGAAATGAAACTTTTTTTTTTACTTTGTGCCATTCATTTATTACATTTCACCAGTCTTTACCACACGGGTAACGTGCAACTTCCTTATGTAGTAACTAAGAACCAATGTAGTAAATTGTAACTGGTGGTGGTGAAGAAAATAAATAAATTATTATTATATTATTATTTGTATTACTACTTCATATCATTCTGTCAGCTCGAGTAAAATATCGAGGGTATGTTGGCAGAACTGGATAAGTACACAATATTTATTTACTTATACGGTTTAGCTAGACAGAAAAAGCAGAAAAATATGAGTATACATGCATACGTACGAAATGATTTTTTAAAATTTGCACTTATTCTGTTTTGCCAGAATACCCTCGATATATTTAAAGGTCAATCAATCAAATATTTTACATTACTTTCACAGATCTTACTTTTTATCAGCACGACAATGTATTTTCTTAGATAGGTATATTATGCACTAAAATAACCTTAATCATTCATTGGAAAAAAAAAAATTTTTCAGTTTTTTTTTACTTTTTAATCCATTTATAATTTTTGAATAAGACGCTAAATAATGCTTTTAATTACTTAAGCAAAATCAAAGAACTGAAATTACACTAATTATTCTTTACACCCTTTCTCCTCTGTGAGGTTGGTAAGGCCCCAGCCTCCCCCGGCTTATTATTCGTGTGCAGCTAACTCGTGATAAGATTTAAGTTTCCCTGCTATTTGCATAGAATACATAAATTCATACGAGAGAGTTAATTCTCAACTGCTGTCTGACGTATAATCATTTTAGGTAACTTCGGTGGAAAGTTTCAACATCCAATTATAGCGATGAGACAATATTGATAACTACTTATCGATATAGAAGGAAAATATAATGACGAATTTTACAAAAATCCATTTTACAAAAATCATTCCAGTTTAAAAGTGTTTCTATACTTGAAAGACAATAACTACTTATATTATGAATTCGTAGTTGTAGTAAGTATGTGTATGTGTGTGGTGTGTATTGTATTGTGTTTGTATGTACTAATTGGAATGTCATCTGAATTATATGAAATAAAAGTTGTATTTGTATATATATTACATACAGCGCAAAACTTCACAAAATAAACCTTCATCAGTAATTGGCTAATAATATCACTTTATCAAGAACAAAAATTTTAATTATAGGATTACAAGAATCCTATTTTTTACAATAATAAACTAAATACACTACACATTACACTACATTTACTAATAAACTTAACACACACACACACACACACACACACACACAGGACAACCGTTAGTGAGAAAGGTCCTCAGTACTGTGTACGAACCGAAAGGCGAAACGTTGGCATACCTCCCACTAGGAGGACTGTCTTCATTGCGAGATTTGCGGGCAAGGGGTGAAATACAGGTGGCGAGTTATCGTTGATTGTGGCGTTCTAAGGGGGAGGCCTTTTTGTTACAGAGTGGATGTCTTCCGCCTGATGATAATGTAATGAACTTGTATGTTCCAAGTACGTTGCGTTTACCAGGCATTGTTCTATTAAAAAGCGATCTCGCGTGTCTATATTACGTTAGTTGGAAAGTGAAAAAAAGGAAAAGAAAAAGTGAGAAAATTCACACGTAATAAACTCACGTATTACAAAAGTTGGTGAAAAATGTTCGTACTATAAAACATAATCAGGTGATCGATAACAGTTTCACTGCGTCATATTTCACAAAGCGCCCTAAGTTCGGCAGTTAACTGGCACGGTTATGGCGCTGTTAACACGTGTTCCGTTTATGTTGTTTATGGGAATCATAGCGAAAGTGGGAAAAAATGGTACGGTACTTTGTATGTTTTAAGAAGTACCTTCTTGGATAGAAAACTTGTAAGTTACAAATTGGTTGTCTCTACGTAAGTATAATCCATCCACCTCGCTCGCTCAGAGTCTAAGTAGGTGGATCCATAAGTGTTAGGTACTAATAATAACACTTGTTTCATTATGCTACTTATCTCTACTTGAAGCGTTTAGGTAAATAACTAAATGTAAACAAACTTCAGCAGTCAGATTTGGTACATTAAAGATTTAATTTTTTTTTACTTATCTATCATTGTATTACAAACTAGACTAGTATATTTCAATACAGAAATGTAAATTTTTAGATAGTTTTTTTTATTCTATTGGATGGCAAACGAGCAAGGGGGTCTCCTGATGGTAAGAGATCTCCACCACCCATAAACATCTGCAACACCAGGGGTATTGCAGATGCGTTGCCAGCCTAGAGGCCTAAGATGGGATACCTCAAGTGCCAGTAATTTCACCGGCTGTCTTAGTCTCCACGCCGAAACACGACAGTGCAAGCACTGCCGCTTTACGGCAGGATTAGTGAGCAAGATGGTGGTAGCAATCCGGGCGGACCTTGCATAAGGTCCTACCACCCTAGTTTAATGAGGGAATTTCAATTATTTAAGATACATTTATTTGACATTAAAATGACCACTATAAAACAAATCATAAGCAATCGCACACGAATAGTTCTGTGCCACTGTACCTACTATAAATTGATTTAATTATTGTGTGCGAATCCGACTCGCACTTGACCGATTTCAATTAAAAATGAATTTGTTTAAACGTAGTTTTGATAAAAGAGATGATCCTGGCAACTGAATAATAAAGTATTTGCTCGTAACTAACACGAGTAACAGCTAGTAAATCACAATTTCTAAGCCTACCTCTTCTACAGGTAAACATTATGAGGAAAACAGAAACATATTGTGAAATTTTCGTAAGAGGGCCGGCTAAGCGTTGCTCGGGGCGACTCGAGATCACTTTGTAGCTTTAAACGGACCTTCATGTCAGATGTGGACACGTCAAGGCTTAGGCACTGGTCCCACCAGCGGCTACAAGCTATTAGCGAGTAAAACTATAAACTACAAACGAGTGGGCGAGAGGCGAGAAGCGAGTATAGTGTTGCTAGTTTAGACGCTCGGCTATAAGCGAGTGTTTCCGTGCGACGGGCGATTACTCGCTGCACTAGCTCAGCCGGGGGGCTATTCGCCAATGACCTATACGATGTACAGTCGAGGTCGAATATAGTTAGTGTTTAATTTTGTAACTAAGGGACCCCATACATCCCTGTATTATTATTTAATTTTTTTTTTGTAATTTTTTGTTAAATTGTTTACTGTAGTTTTTAAGTATTTTATTTGTAATTATTTTATTTTGAAAAAATGACTTTCTGCCAAGTTTCTTGCGGCGCATTCTTCTTGGCAATGATGGTCTTTCCGAAAGCGCTGGTAGTTTAAAAAAATGACGTGTAAAAGTGCCCATTGCGGCCTATTTACTGAATAAATGATTTGAATTTAAATTTGAAAATACATTTTCACCACACTAGCTAGTTTGAACTCACTGTATTCTTTTCTGAAATAATTAATTTTTTGCATCCAAATTTTTCTTGTCATTCTTTTTAATATATTCCTTTTCAAAAATTGCCACTGCCACTACACACACGCTTTTATAAAATACATCATCATCGTCATCCGAACTTGACAACAAAGATAGTTCGGATGATTGTTTTAAAGTCATTGTATATACGTGCACTCGCATCCACTTTGAAAGGTAGAATGATCGCTCTGATCGCCAAGCAGGCTTCGGCGAGTACCGTTGAGCTAGTTTTATAGTCGATAGCTTATCGCTGCGGTCAACTAGTAAACAGTGGTCCCACCGCCAGCTATCGGCGAGCTCGGCGGTCAACTAGTAAAATTCTGTACTAGAAACAGATGACAATCGGCGGGCGGCTAGTAAACAATTGTATGGAATTATCGCTTACTCGCCGGGCGGTGGGAGAGTATCCTCGCCGGCAGTGTGAACAGCCAGCTATGAACTATAAAAATATAACTCTCTCTTTTATGTACACGGAAGCGATTATCTTTTGTTCGTTTCTTGGGCTAGAAAATAGCCGATAGCTCATAGCTTACTAGCTCGCGGTGGGACCAGTGCCTTAGGATGTAATGTGACGGTGTTTGGAAAGGAGGAATAACTGTTATTTCTCGAGTAAAATATTGAGTACCTAAATAATTTCATGATGCTCACCTGATTGTCCCTTTTTTCAAAATAATGCTAAGAACTGGGTTTAGTTCAGATTCTTCCAATAAGCTAAATAAATATTTACTAAAATTATTGTAAAACATTTTGACATAAACGAAGTTCCGTAACGAAGTACATGAGTTTTGTGATGTAAAATTGGGTTATAGCTAAGTTTTAAAGATATAAGTACATAAAATGTTGTCTGACTTGAAACCTCTTTAGACAGAATTTATATATTTACCCATAACCAGTTATTGATAATATATTTTTGTAAATATCAATCCGCCCTTGTCATTAAGCTTAAAATAAAAATAAAATTGCTCTTTTTGGTGAAGTTTTACTTACGAACAATTTTTTCCAACTCTTAAAAAATTATAATACAATTACTCAGTAATATATATACAAAAGCAGTATAAAATATCTTCAGAGGGAAAAAATAAAACGTAAAGGAAGGGCTTTAAAGTGATCTGTAAATAAAATATAGCGTAACTATCACAACATTGTTCCAACATAACAATATACTCAAATACTAAAATGTTAGGTTAGGTTATTATAACCATTGTACATGTTCAAAATAATTCAGTTAGTGTTTTCTCAAATACTTAGTTAAATAATAAAATCATGTTGTCTAAAAACTCGAGACATGCTACATTATCTCTTGAAGCTTTTTTTCTTTAAAAACAACTTATATCTTTCAAAAATACGTCATAATTTTCCCCAAACACCCCCAGTTACGTCCCAACTCCCCGGCTAAAGACGTCGCCATGAATAAGAGCGGTGAAGCGTGGAGTCTCGACAGTATCATATCTGGACTGCTTGTGCGAGTGGACACCAAATTAAACTTTATTGGACATCTTTCATTTGTTGGACCCTTTGTAACAAAGAAATGTCGTGGAATGTGATGGAAACAGTATGGGTCTGAGAGAAAACGAAGTTTGTATATATTTGAACCTATCTTTAATAGTGAATAACTACCTAACACGTTAGGTGCGGCGGTGAAAATGGTGTTCTCGCCCTCGGTTCGGGAAGGAATTAGTTAGGTCCCTATGAAGGTAGAAAAGAGACGAGTACAGATTTATGAAAAAAAAAAACTATTTTACTGATTTCACCCATCTTTTTTTAACTTTTCTAATACCTTAAAAAAAAGTTCATACGCGTCAAAAACTTGCGTAGAAAATGGTGCATGGGTTCGGCTCTTCACGAATTAACCGTCTCAAAAATGTCATAAAATCACATACAGAATTCTAAACATTCCCTACAATGGCGGATGTCCGCGAAATATTACTAAAACGTAGCGATTTCCTTTGGCAGATGTATGAGAACGATTCCCGAAATGTGTTTACAGTGAGACTCGCAACGGACGCGACATATTTCATCATTGCTGAGAAATACCGACGTGGTACTGTTGCTAACAGATTTGCACAGGACGAGGAAAAATTTATATCGCAAACTTTTTGTCAGTTTTACAACAATTTTACGTCATTCTTTTTGCCATGTTGTCGACTTACTAAACGTATACATATACCTACTCATGTAAAATTACACTTTCCTAGCACAAGTAGTCTTTTAGCTAAACCGCGGACAGATGGATGGAGAGACGGATGGACATGGTGAAACTCCATGGTTGGCATGGGTGGCATGGTGGTGGTTTGGTGGTCCTCGTAGGACTACCAAAAAAAACTTAAGTGTCTATTCTAAGTTGTTAAACTTATTATTACTTATTAACTATCTGTGTATTTTAGTTTCATCCATCTGTCCGCGGTTTACGAACACGCATCTTTCACTTTTGCACGCAACAGTCCGCATGAAGAACGCGCGCGTCCCCTTAACTTCCGGTCACTATATAATAAAGTTATTCCCGTTCTTTCGATAAACTCCAGTTTGTCCGGCTATCCGGCCTCTATCCGGCTGCCGTCCGGCTGGCTATAAATTATCCGGTCACTCGGAAGCCTCGCCAAATATTGGCTTAACTTTGGACCCAATCTCGTTTCGTTTTGATACAAATAACTCTTGTTTACAGACGTTAAAGATGTTATAATGGGTTGTTTATTGTTAGCTTATAATCTGTTTAACGAGAACAAATAGAGTACCGAATAAAAAATAAGTAAAAGTCGATTCATAACAGCTGGTACGAATGGATTGAATGAGTGAATGAAAGTACACCTAGTGCCATCCACGAACACACGTGATTTGTCAAAATTAGACATTAATGACATTGTAATAAGAACCACGGCATGCGTCATCGTGAATGACTCTACCTATACCTATCTGTGTGTAACCTTTTTGAATCCACTTCACACAAATATGAAAATGTCATGCATTTGTCATCTTCCAACAAAAATGTCTAAGTGACAAAACTTTCGTTCCATCCGCACATGCCAGCTCGTGTGAATCAATCTGTATCTTGACAACTGCTTTCTTTACTATACTCGAAATCGATTTTAATAAAACCTACGTATCAGTTAATAACTAAATCGCGGGACAAATCTAGCCAGCAAAAAGAAATAATTAATGAATAAAAACCCCCTTATCCCCCCTTTTGCTTCCTTTTCCTTTCTTTTTTCTTTTATTTTTACAATGTTAACTAATGAATATATTAAGAATTTATTCGCTATTCGTTTTTAATATCATAGATTTCAAAAATAACAACTCTGAAATTCACTATTAATTTAGCAAAACAGAAAGTCTACATTCACATTTATTTTAATATATCACATTGCTATGAAATCGTAATTTAAAGTAAGCATTTGGTAACTGCCATTATTCATTTTAATGCCACTCAACAAAGCAACGATATTATTTCTGTCATTCTCATTCATCTGTGTACTTATCTAATTATCGTGTCACTATTTGGGAAAAAAAGAGACACGGTGTAATCAGATTGGTACACAAATCAACGAGAAAGGCCGATTTCAGTTCAAAGTACGTATGTTTAGGGTAGGTAACAAAAAAGTCACACAAACAAGAAATTTTCCTCAACAGTGCCCGCAATATTAATTCTATTTTTCGTAGAATATTGAAGGATGAAAGTCCGCTGGTTTCTTTGTGGTTGTCTCAGTTAAATTGGTCGGCCTGGCTGCGGGCGTAGCGGACGCCCGTAGACTTGCTACGCTACAGAGTGCTACGAGGAGCTACGAAGTCTAGTCGAATTGAAACGAAATAAATACTTACTTAAGTTGCTTGAATGACGGGCAATAAAACGAAGAAAAAAACTTTATCACCTTGCCTTGCTTCGTCGCCAGCTCTCGAAACGCATATGTGTGTCCAAGTTGCAAAGTTATTAACAAGAGTGCGAAAGCCTTGATAACGCACAATAACGTTGCCGGTGCTCCTGAAAAGCCATGTTTGTTTGTTAAATCCGCACAAATGTACAAAGATAGTGCACCTGCAACTATATATCTATGAATGTAATGGAATCTTCGAACTTGATTTTCAATTATGTTATTAACATAAAACTTGGCATTTATGCGTAACTAGCTTTTGTCTGGAATTCGGCTATCGCGAGCTGTTCCCTCGGGAACTGTGCATTTTTCCGGGATAAAAAGTAGCCTATGTCACTCTGTGGCCCGTAAGCTATCTCTATGCCAAAAATCACGTCGATCCGTCGTCCGCTTCGACGTGAAATAACCTACCCGTGCTTGGACTTTTCAGAATTGCTTTAGGGATTACTTTGACTAAGAATGGATTTGAAGATTTAATGAGGAAGAAATAAAGCAGGTTTACTATCAAAACGTGTTCTTAGTTTTTTTAACTATTTGTATTATTATTATTTATAACTCTTTTCGCGTATGCCAGCTCCACGTTTTCCCAGCTGCTTGTATTTGTGGAGATATCCCTGTATCTGATGGCACGGCACTAATGCCGCATGAATGAAATTTACTGTCAATATCTGAGGCCCGCATGCGGCTTTGTGACGCAAACTGTCCTTTTATATCCGCCATTATTTCTTTTTTATTTTTCCCTTTGCATTTTTCAGTGTATTTATTTACGACTGTCGCGGACCTATCGCTTTATTGCGCGTTTTTGGTGGCCATTTCGATTTTTATTCTGCGTATTCGGGTTAATGATTAGCTTTTTTGGTATCGATTTGTATTTGAATATTAAGTAATGCGATTGAATTAATAGTAAAGTTTCTTTTTTTATGTTAAGAATAGTTGTTTGCATGCTCCTTATATTTGGTTTTCTATTACTGGTATTACTTTACGGAGATCTATGAATTACCTGAAAACACATGTGTCGTGTAGATTTAGCTGTGTTATTGTCACGGAGCAGTAAGGTAAAAAAACGTAGTTCCTGTAATTTTAAATACAACGTACGTAGCCTAGATGAGCAAGATTACCATTTATTTACCTTGACAATCCATGGCTATTCAAAAATGATTTTTTTTTCAAATCACCGTACTATACAATACAATGACTATTTATTCAACACCACAATACTTTATTTATTTGTATAGTGAGCAGTACGGAGCACGGAGGTAGCTAGTGAAAAAAATACAAGGTAAGCAATAAGCGGCCTTATTTTTCAGGCAACTTTTATAATTGAAAGAAGTTCAAACAAAATCGGTGTATCATTCGGTTTGAATATCGGTAGAAGTACGTTAAAGAATTACCTAACCACTTCTTTTGCCTTCTCTAATGCAAGCCGACACTCAGAATAGCAAGTGAGTGTTAAATAATGAGCCTGTGCCCCTATAATTTGGGCGGGATTATCGCGCGAGAGGTGAGCCGGGCGATTAGTCGCAAGCATCGCGGGATGAATCGCCTAGTTGCCAAAACCACCCATATCATAAGCAGTAAGTAAAGTCAATGATGATCTAAATTAATTTTAGACTATTTATTTTTTGATAACCAAATTGGATTTTTTCCAATTGTACGTGTGTCATTCAATTTATATATTCGTAACAAATTTCAAGTCAATCTGATCACCAGAAGTAGGTGCAATGTAACGTGCAAGATTTTGACATTAGCAAAATGTATATGCACATAAACATTACAAGTTTTTTTTTTAAATACGCATTTCATTGAATGTTCATTACTAGAGAAGCCTGCGTTCACTGTAGGTGATGGATGTCAATATGGAGATGAAGATGAATCTTATAATTTAAGACGTTATTTTTTACTATGCAACGATTATAATTTATTTTCTATGTCATATCAATAATACAGTATACGTTAAATTGCATCACATGGATGAAATCTTAGATCAAGATTTCTATACTTACAATATGCCTTTGTACAAGCATCTCAAAGTTGTACCAATAGTATTTTTGTTTCTTTTCTTTTGTACAATAAAGAGTTTACATACTTATAACTAAGTAAACTCGATGTGTTCATACAATTTATGTTTAATACTTTTTTTACTCATTTTGAATAATTTTGAAAGTATAAAAACATAAATTCATACAATAAAGTTACGGCACACTCGGTATTCCATCCAACTTCATCGATCTTCTTGTTATAGATGATTGACAAAAAACAATGAATAGACAATTTTTTTACTCTTTGGACACTTTGTTTTAGTTTTAGGTTAAATTTTTATTTTATTTTAAGTTATTGTTAGAAAGTTATGTTTAATATTTATATTATTTAGTTTCTTTTATCAATAAAGTAGTAGCATTTTTTTACTAAGATCAAATTCAGAAAAATATTTATTAAAGTAAGTATCACAATAAGTAAAGAAGTAATAGAATTATTTAACGAATACACTATACTATCCAATGTTTATTTGATTACTTGATTATTATTTTCCTGTGATGTTACTTGTTTATAAAATACCTCATTTTAAAGTAGATTCAGTTGAATTACTTTAAACTAGGTACTGCTTCTTTAACGTACACTGTGCATTAGTAGCAGGATCCGAGGCTTATCTTTATACCGGAGAATCGAACTGACACCCACTGAATACTGATCGGCTTGACTTAGTATGCAGGTAAACGTGCCAAGTTATCAAGATTGTTTAGTTATGCCCCGATTAGTGAGCCTGTTCTCAGAATTTGTAAATATTGGAAAATTCATATAAATTTATTCCTAAACGTAGGTTCTAAGACGATGATCACTTTGAAAATGTGTAAAAAGGCAAATTTTACATTTCCCTTTTTTAACTACTTGACAGTCGGGAGCGCGCGACCAATATGCCTCAAACCGTCCGGGTTTTTTATCGACGGATGAAACGCGCTGTATGTCCACAGTTTTTTAACTACAAGGTTTTGAATAAAAAAGAAATACTGAGACGTAAATTAACGTTTACGCATTCAAATACTATTTATAAAAAATAGCATGTAATTTATGATTTATTCACAAAATCAAGGTTAAACTTTACGACACCAAAGTATCTACGGACGGTTTTAAGCATTTTGGACACCATAGTATTGTCAGATTGTCAAGTGGTTATTGTGTACACTACCTGAAATAATATAATGATTTTATATGATAATTTTGTAGTAGGCATTGTACTTAATTTTTTTTTTTAAATGTTATAAGTGTATTTGCAAGTAATGCTTCTATGGTTGATTATGATAATTGAAAGTTACTTAAACTTAGAATCGATTTTTATAAATGATTTCTGAGTAACAATATTGTTGGCAATCATTTACCAATTTTTTTTCCACATCCAATACTTTATTTGCTATTACAATTTAAAAACCAAGACTTAATCTATCGAAACGATCTGACAAAGTCCTCCCAAAACCTCAAGTCTTCGAATCACGTAATCAAATTTCATTAACCCGTATCGTAATCAACCTATCCTTCAGTATCGGCTCCACAAGCGCCGTAATTACGGCGTACCTCAGTCGGCCACAATTAATTCCTGCCCTGAGTCTGCGGTGCCCGCTGTCCTGGCCAGCTGACCCACCAACTAACTTCCATGTCACCCTCAACCCAAACTGAAACCAACTCCATCCTTATCACACCAGTTAAAATTGCCCCGAACACAAGCAGGAGCAAATGTCGATATCACGTGATTTAAGCTTTAGGGGTTAGCGTAGTAGGTCCCAAGATTCCAAGATTCCCGTCACTTTGATTGACCTGCTGGTATTAATGCCGTAATGGCTTACTAGTCGGTATGCTGCGTTTGGTGTGATTTGTGTTGGTGGATTCCAATATCTCGCTAGGTTACAACAAAATTAGCCGAATGCGTGTCGGACTACATGCAGGCACATACTAATTACGCCGCTAAAAATGGTAGAATTTATTTGTTTTAAACTTGTGTGTTTTTGCACTTTTAAGTACTAGCGCTCACGGGACACGATCACGCAATATAACGTAACCTAACCCACAAAAAGTTGGAAAACCTCTTTGTCACTTCAAAGTTCAGTATCTCAAAAACGGCTGAACCGATTTTGATAAAACACATCTAAGAACCATCGCTAGAAAATTTTCTTTCAAATAAAAAAAACCGTATTTAAATCGGTCCACCAGTTTAACATTTATAGTGCCACAGACAGACACACATAGCGGTCAAACTTATAACGCCCCTCTTTTTGCGTCAGGGGTTAAAAATAGGTGCAACATTACCTCGACATGTTAGCCACATTGCAGTATAGATGTATGTAGGTATGTGTATAAATAAATCTAATCTAATCTATATATGTAGGCTTAGAAGTTAACCACTACCTAGTGGTTGACAAATAGATTAACTTATTACCGCATATTAAATACTAACCATACATTGCATACTTTTAATTCATCTTTTACGTTCGCCATTGTTTTAGGAAGCTCCAGATTCTCCAGTTTACCAAAAACAAGTCCGATATTGGACGTGGGCGTCGTTCGATAAGTCCCTAGCGCTATTGTCCAAACAAGGGAATAGTTAGGCGGCACCGGCCGGCGTGATAAATTCATTTTTGGGTAAGGTTTAATTTGTTTGCCGGCTCGCCGCTTTTCTGCGTGGGTTAGGCCACAGGCAGAAGAGAAAAGGCTGCTATAAAGCGAAGTTATTTGTTTCATCCCAGCCTATATATTATATATATCCTACTGCTGGGCACAGGCCTCTTCTCAGAATGAGAGGGCTTAGGTCGTAGTTTCCACTCCGGTCCTGTGCGGATTGGGAAAGAAAGAAAGAAAGAAATAATTTATTTGCTCGAATACGGTTACATACAGATTTTATAAATTATATTAGGCCAAGCGTACTCAACCTGCAAGCAGGTGTGCAAATTATCAATTAAGAATTTCGCACACACCATTAAATTGCTTCGTAGGGTTGTTTTCTTCACGATGTTTTCCTTTACCATAAAGCACGGGTAAATTGCAAATGTAATTTCGCACATGATTTTCGGAAAATTCAGAGGTGTGGGTCTAGTTTAACCGCTATTTTGTAAAAGTTATTTGTTTAATAAAATTAAATTTTACTTCTATGACGAAAAGGTGTGGTCAAAATGAGCAAAAGCCATAAACCGGCCACTATTCAATTAAAGTAAAATATGAATATGAAGTTGCGTTATTGCAAAGCTATAAAAAAAATACAAACATAATATTTAGAACTTCACTTTGGATGATATTTTTTACTCTATTACCTATCGTTTGTTTATTTGAGTAACCTTGACATTGGCATATTTGGAAAATAAAAGATTAATCAGATAACAATAAAGTAGATCAGATCCCTCTACGAACTTTAATTATAAAATACGAGCAATTCCGTTTAACTATTGAAATATTTCGTTTGTCTTAAAGTAACTTAAATATTTAGGAGATTTTCAATTTAATTTTTTGTTATTGCTTATTAATTTAATTAGTCTTCTTGACATTTTTAGTTTGGTTTAATTTTAATTTTGTAATTTGACATGTATTGTTTTCTGAAATCAAATAAAGATTGTACTGAGTTATTAAAAATTAAATAAATAAAAAAATTGTTTAGTAAAAATAAATTTGTATTGTGTGTGGGTGTGTGTGTGTGTGTGTGTGTGTGTGTGTGTGTGTGTGTTTGCCCTCTTATTCTGAGAGGAGGCCTGTGCCCAGCATCGGGACGAATATAGGCTGCGATGGATGGATGGATTGTAATTTGATTATGTGATGGGTTTTATGACTCTTTGTCGGTAGTCCACGAATACTAGGTAAGGATGTACCGCATAAATTCGAAAAAAAAAAAGAAAACAAAATTTTCAACACAGTCATCATTCTTTGACTTTACCGATGCTCACGAGACATTTGGCATGTCATAAGGTCCCGAAATATGTAAAAAAATTGTTTTGCGATTTTTAAATACCTCTTATAAACGCTATCGCTTATACCGTACACCCTTAAATTTTTGGAAAATGCAATTTCTCATTGAACAGATTACGGAGATTACGAATTCATTAGGGGTGCTATATCTTTGGCTCCGAGCATTAGCGATGCTAATTGATATTTTAGGCACATGTGTTATGCGAGAATTATTTGTCGGGAAGGAATTTTAAGGATCAGATGGAACTTTATGTGGAGTATTTGCGGTGAAAGTTGAAAAGCGGTTAGATTTAGGTCGAATATTTTTAGCCATAGGAGCGTTGTAAAATTCTGTCAAAAGTGGGTCTTTGCAGTGCTTAAAATAATATGTTTTTATTTTGAACATAAAACTATCGTGAGACTCACTCATATTAAATATATTGACCCGGATGACTGAGGAGGAAGAGGGGCTACGGATTAGCCCGAAACATGTCGAGCTAATTTAAGACGTAAGTTATCCGGGTCAATATATTTAATATGTTTTTATTAAGAATTTTGATAGTTTTTTTTCTGACAGCACTTCTGTTATCTAAGTACAACCTTATACCAAATTTCAAGGTACGTCTGAAAAAGTGGATCAAAATTAACTTGCAGAAATAAAAGCATTTAAAAAACAACAACAAACAGGGCAAGCTAAAAATATAAGCTTCTAAAAAGTTTCAAATTAAAGCTCGCGAAAATCCAAAATAAAATTATCTTGTAGAGTTTGTACTCATAATACATATTTTTTTCAAATCTTGCTAGTCGAATGTCATCCACTTCTAGTAGTCAGATTAACACTTGTAGTATGAATATGTAGATTTAGCGTCTAAACTGTCGGCAAAATTAATCAAGCTATGGAGAAATCCACCTATGGTAAAGATACTTCGGACGAGACTGGGAAAAATTAAGCGATCTTATAAGGGTTTTTTTCATCGCACACAGTTTTAACTACCACACAAATCTTCGTGTTAAGCTGATGCTATTTATGTTTGCTGATGACAATAAATCCGCAACGTTACTCTCCTATTTAAAACAGCAATCAAAACCCAAATTAACAATATTCCTTGGCAACTGTTACCCTGCCGTACATTTTAATTCCGCCGTTGTCCGGTCCGGCGACATATGGTCTAGTGATTAATATGCAGGATGGCCAGCGATGCCAGATTTCAATTGTTTTCTTTCTCTTATAGTTAGAGTGGGTTTGAACTTGGAATATGAATAAAAAGACACAAAAATTTAGCAAGGAAAAAGCTGCCAGCTATTTTTATTGCTAACTTAAATAATTTCTTCTAAAGGTCTTATACCCGTACATTTTATATATAATAAAAGAGTTTTTCTATAGGTGAAAATAATTTACTGCCGGGAAATGAAGGTAATATAATGTCAATAAGTGTATTTTAAACGCAACGTCCGCAATGGAGAATGCATTTACCAACATTATAATTTTTACACTGCGCTAACGTTAACCTCTAATTCACAAACAATTTTACACTTTAGCTTTAGTGTATTTAAATCGCAGACTGGCTTTGACTTTATTTATTTACAACAATTAACAATACATAAACAGCGTTTGAAGTGCTCTTGAACGCTACGAAGCTAAGCCCGTCGTAACGAGTGTTTCACGTGGAGGCAAATTAGCGCCACGTGGCGCCAACAACTCTTTAGGTACGCTACTAATTGCATGTCGAGTTAAATTCAGCACTGGCCGTACATAATCGATGCAGCAATGAAAAACACAAGAAAATTTCATTCCATAAATAAGAATGAAATTTTATATTTAAAATTTAAAAACAAATTAAGTAACAAAATTAAACCATTCCGTTATCTGTTGATGCATTGTAGAATAAAATGTGAGTTAAGACTCAAGTTTGCACAATAAATAATTGTTTCTCGAGACGTAATTGCCGTAATTTCATGAATAATTACCACCACAGAGCAATTAAATAAATTACAGAAGGAATAACGACCTCCTTCGGGCTTTAGTTTAAGTTGGGGGGACAGACTGTTACAGTTTCATAATTTAACTCTTAATTTAAAAAAAACTGTTATAAAAGTAATAAAAGTAAACAATAAAACTATAGCTAAAAGGGGATATATAAAATGTAGTCTTAAAATATATTTTTTTACAGAGTGTCAACTATTTTATTGAGTTGTATTGTATTGACCCCCGGTTGAATTAACCTCCTTTAAAATTATTTTCGCAGTCGGTTAATAGCGATGCCGCGGAGTACAACATAACCGCCGATCGCCGTATGAAAAGCGTTCCAACTGAAAATTTTAAAAAGAGAATCGGTGCTGTCATACGCGATATGGCGCGGTTCCAAACGGCCAGGGGGGTGAGGCGGGACGGCGTCCCCACATGGCCAGTTAGTTACGCCGCGAATTATAGGGGCCATTACGATTCATTAAGGCCAGTTAGGCTTAAACCGGTGTTTACTCACACACACACGCACGGTGAGCCTACGCCTACGCACACCAAGCCGTGTCGTTCGCAACAGTTGGCAATGTTCTAGACGTGCGAGAGGGACGAAAGGGTTGAAGTTTAAAATTTTGTGCCGGTAATTTTGAGGTTGTAATTGGTGGCGAAGTAACGAGCTTAGGTTTGGCTTAAGAGTTGAGTGTGAATGGTTACATTTTGGTGTCATTCCAGATAATGTACTTTAAGGTTGATTTTTTTTTAAGGCAGTTAAAGCCAAAATGTCGCAACGACCACACACACATCACATTATTTGATACCATTGATTTTGATGGATTTGGCATGTCCTCCTTATTCTTATGCTCTGCTCCTATGGAAGCACACTCTTACTTTCGATGACGATAGAACCTATACAGAAAAAAGTAGCGGTTGTAGGACCTCATCTGTCGAGATCACTACGCCAAGCAGCAGTATTTGCGCTGGTCTGTTCCAGCGTGGAGAGTAAAATCTGGTGACTAAGATATCTAAGGAAATTACTGGCACACGAGGTATTCTATCTTAGCTCTCTAGGTTGGCAACGTATCGGCAATACCTACTCTGGTCTTGCAAGTGTTCATCGGTAGTGGCATTCAGTTACTATCAGGTGTCTTTTGTGCTCGTTTAACATTTAACGTACATTTAACGCACTAACACACAGAGAAGTCCAGTCTATAACCTACTAGCTATACACACATGTAGATATCCTCGAATGGAGGGATTAGGAGTATGTATTAGGACGTAGTTCCCTCGCACTCCCAGCCTGGATTACGGGACTTCGCAACCTATTGGTTTGAACTCACGGTTGAACTCCTAATTCAAATATACGGTAGGCCACGTAGTAGGTACGCTTCAGGGCAAGTAAAACAGGTCGTATTCGATACAAATCTCTAAGAAATTTTACCTGTATTCAAATATCTAGTTTTATATTTCTGATTCGAGAAATTGAATTCTGTTTAATTCTACTTTAACTCACTTGTTAACAAAAACTAATAAAAAGAATATGTTTTGCCTGGGCTTGACGAAAACAAAGAGTGTGCATAGAGATAAATGAATTATGTAACATTAATTTTTAATAAAATTGCACTTTATTTTTATCAGAGTAGAATAATGTGAAAGGGCTTCTTTAAAGCCTTACTTAGATTAGTTTTCTGGACAATTCTGCAGTAGAAGTGTGTTGAGCCCATAACCTTTTTTTTTTTTTATTCGACTGGAAAGCAAACGAGCAAGTGGCTCTCCTGGTGGTAAGAGAATAATAAAACAATCGTATTGTATTTCAATAAAGAACTGAACACTTTTTAACCTTACACAGACAATGAACATGTCAAGCCAACAGGTGTCACTAGTAGTAACAGTAAAATTATTAAGATATTATTCTACAAAAGTACACGTATCCTGCTCCACTAATTTAATTACAAACTAGTTAGCCTTTGGCTATCTGACCAAGACAGGAAGTTAAGTTAGGCTACATACCATAATTCCGAGCAATCGCAATATGAAAACTTCAACATTGAAAAAATCATCGGTCATAACGATGGAATTATAAAAAAAAAACTTTCATAGATGCTTTAACCAATCAGTTTTCTGAGACCTTTAACTATCTTCCATTTAACAATAAAGTAATGGTCGTAAATATTTAACATAGTCCGTCGCTGTCGGTTAGCGAAAGGCTTGGGCATGGCAAATAACGTGCTGGATGGTTGCCAGTTGCCAGTATTGACAGTATCGGCTTGCCCGTGGCTATAAACGGTATGGAATATAATGATTTACTTTATACATACAAAGTTACAGATCTGTTACAACTAATAATATGCTTTATCTGTGGTAACAGCGAATGTCAAAGTGACAGATAATAACAAATTACTGTTGAACTCACAAAAGCACAATATGAGTTCATAAATAGTTTACGGAGGTTTGCGTAAATATTCAGTATACGAATAGGTAGAGTCATTCACGATGACGCGTGCCGTGGTTCTTATTATAAAGTCATTAGTATCGAATTTTGAAAAAAAAAACACGCGTCTTTGTGGATGGCACTAGGTATACAAATGTAAATTATGTACCTATTATAATAATAATATGTATTTTATAATGATACCTTGTATTCGGATAAATTTTGAACTTTTACGTTTTGTCTTGGCTAATTAAATTTTGTTTTAATACACATACGCAACGCAACACACATACCAATAAGCTTTCGCATTTATAATAATGTATTAGTAATTTAGCAGGATAGTAAGATTGAATCATTTCAGAAACAACATCTGCTCAATATAATAAAAAATAGCAAAACATTTTTCTATTTATACATATATGAATCCTATTATGTCTAATTACTAATAGCATAAAATACACAATTTTGATGTAAAAAAGAGCCACATAACAAAATTCTATAAACCGATCACGGTAAAGTCCAATCGAGCGTTTAGCCCATCTACGAAAAATACACAAAATAGTCATCAAACTGAACTCTAAGCTGCAGGAAATAGAAACATAGTCATAGCAAATGTAAAGTTGTTCGCCAATTTGTAGGCCACTCCACGTACAAGCAGCAACGGAAACAGCGACGAAGCGCCCAAAATATTTCACATGCGACTCTATCCTAAAAGTAGTAGAGCTCATTTTACTTTCTTCGTGCTTTTGTTGGATGAGTTACTTTTTTGTTGACTGTACGAAGCTAGATGCGATACGTTTGCTCACGCTTTTGACAGCCTGCATCGAGTAAACATATCTTCGTTTGTTTACTTTTTTTTTCAGCAAATATCAGTCATCTTTTTTATTTCGAAGTGTGTGAGCGCTGTCGATAGAAAAAGAATGTTGTTTCGTACTTTGAACATTGTAATTATATTCATTACTACTGAGACTATTGTAAGTCAAGTTTAAATTGCCAAAATAAAATAAAAAATGTGTTCTTAAAACACGTTATTTTTACATTTCTACTTGTAAATGATTGCGAGTGACTTACAAACTACAGTTCTATAAAATACTTTAACTTTTAGTAGCAATAATGTTGTTAGGCTAGCTTCAAAAGATTCCTTTTAGGGATAAGTTCACCTTTGTACCTACTCTTGTTATTTGTTGTTTTTTATTATTTTTGTGTTTTTTGTACAATACCTATACTGTTTACATACACACATATGTAATTTTTTTACCTCAATATTTTCGGGCGTGTCGAACGGGATTGAAACACACAGTTGCGTATAGTTTTAAAAACTATATAGGTATATTCACAATTATTCCAATATTTTTTTTTATAACCGTGTTATACTACTGATAGTTTTCTGTTTTTGCAATGTGTTGACGCTACCTTTATTTATAAAATAGTTTGCATAGTTTGGACATGTAAATTGCATTTAATAAACAATATTACAAACAGAACTTTGTCTCGATTCACCTAACAATCCCTCCAACCCAAATCCCCTCCCAACAAATCGTTTATTCAACCTTAAACACGCATCTTAATTAAGATACCCTAAAAAAGGTCCGCAAACCGCTCATTTAAAACACCCGCCAATTTATTGCCAGCGCAGACACATTAACAAAAACCGGGGCTAGACGAAAGAAATCCCAAAAAAAGCCCAACTAAGCCCAGCGGCTATCTAATAACATTTATTACCCGGCTTCCGGTCCCCAGCGTCCACTTCCGGTCGCTGATAAACTGCGGCCATTTTTGCCGCCATATTTATTTATAGGTGCCGGAACGACGATAATGCCGATGTGTGAAACGTTCATTAAACCGGGAAATGACGGTAAATTAAAAACAAGCGTACATAAAATTCAATACAATACAATGATTCTTTACCGAACGCCAACATACAGCGTGTATTTTTGATACTGCCTAAAACTTTAAGGGCAGTTATGGCATTAATAATCACATTTTACTATATTTTAGTAAAAAAAATTGACTTATTATTTTCCTTACAAAATTAATTAGCACGCAATGTTGATACATCACTACGCGATACTACTTTGTTTTTATTCAAAACGTTGCTAGTGTTGACGTGACAGCTGTCACAGAACGCTTCTTTCTCGTATCAAATTATTGTACGCATTACATTGCTGCTCGAAAATATTTCAAAAATTAATTACGCTCTGGTAGTTAATTCTAAATCAACCATTTGTTTTGATATCGGTTCACAGCACTTAAATTTTCGTCTGGTTACAGTTTGAGGTAGTATCTAAAATACACCCTGTATAATAAGCAGAACAGAAAGCACAAGGAATATAGAGATTTTATTCATACTCCTTTATTGGATCATTTTTGGATTTTGGATCACATTTCAAGTTTGTCTTATTTTCAATTATGACATTTTTTGCTGTGCCAAATTTTATATTTTGTCAGAATGATCGTTTGTCATAACTCTTTTTTCTCTGAATCCAATAATTTTTCAGATTTGTTATAAAACGACCTAACCTAACCTATAGTTTTTTACAGGATAACCAATGAAAATTTTCAGAAAAATGTAAGGTTTCAGTGGAAAAAAAAAATATGACAAACGATGATTCGGACAAAAATTACGGTATGGCTAGTGAAGAGTATGCGAACTTTGGCGCTCCCGGATAAATGTGATGTTAAAATTTCTTACATAGTATAACTTGTAAAAGTTATAATTTTTTTTTTAATAGTGTTAGCTGCACTCTAACAGTAGGCATGCAAATATTTTCACTTAAATCTAGGTCCAGTCAATTTCAGATTTAAATAGCATGATATTTTCTTAACAAAATACATATAAAGAAAATAGACAACAACCTTGTATGACAGATTTATTGACAGACAATGCAGTAGGTGACTGGAAGATGTTTTCGCCTTAAGAATGTAATTCTCGATAGCTAGATTAATAGTATATTAATCACGAGTATAACTCCACCTCGCTACTATATTACGCAAGTACGATATTAATCATATCGATGGGAAATGCCGAGTGTTACGATTTATGCCCACAACTTTTGTGCGAACGCGGAAAATAGCTAATGACTGGAAGCACGAATGACTAGAGGTTTACTGTCTAGAGATTAGACATGATTCATCTATGTTGATTGTTAGTTAATGACTTTCTAGAAACGTCTTTTCGGCTAGTATAATGTAAACAAATGAATGAGTAAATTAAAACAAGGAAGGAAGGGATAAGTCCGCCTTCATAATTAGCACTTTTTTGTGTATGTTTTTATAATAAAGAGTATAACAAGCAATCAAAACACGTCTTAAATTTTCAACCAATTTCTTTACAACGTCACGTTAAAAATGTTCTATTAAACACATTTTTAGACCAAATGTTTCTCATGTAGCTGATTTTGTTGTTCACCAATAAATTGACATTTTAAACATGAGAATAAAAGTTAAGGCACTCATTATATATTCCATACGGTTCTCTGCCTTTTCTAAACTCACGTTTACCAAATTTTTCATTTGCGAAGCCGTTTCATTTGCCCACTCAGGATTTTCTCTGAAACTATATTTTTCTCGGAACTTTCATAAAAGAAACCTAACCTAACCTACTGTGTTCTATAAAAGCATAAAAAAATACACAGAAATATTATTTTTGATTTAGGAGAAAATTGAGACTTGGTAAATGAAACATTTGGCAAACATAATTCTGCGGAAAGAAAGAACCCGATTCCATACTCATAATGCACACAAAAAGTACGAGTATTACCACGATAAAAAAAACCTAAATTGAAATTTAAAACCAAGTTCCCAAGCTCCAAAACACCGTGCAAAGGTAACACTATAATTCAGCGCAATGTTTGTTTGAAGTGGACAGCGAAAGCTTGGCCATAAATTGTTAGGCGAGGGACAGAACAAATCATGGCTTGAGGTGGGTTCTACTTTGAAGGTAGGTGATTAATTCTAGGATGAAGTAGTAAATTGTATGTGCCCAGTGAGGAATGGATTTTTCATTTACCTGAGTACTATCGGAAGTTGGGAGAGAATAATATTTTGCAAGCTGTTCTTAGTAAGCTGATTATGCACTTCTATTGTTCGGATCGACTTTTGTTACTTTAATTAAGTTAACATTAAAAAATAATTTTGCTTAAGAAAAAATTGACACCTTTTAGGTTAATTCGACCACTGAAGTGGCTCAAAAGTGACTAGCAAGATTTGAAGCAAACAAAAAACAAACGAATATTTGAGTACAAGGTGAACTCCAATACATATAAGTTTGTTAAAATAGCTGAATCTTCAAATTTCTAAACTTAAATACAAACAGAACTTATAGGTAAATATTAATTTAGTGTGAACTCGTAAGCTAATTATAACCTAACCAAGAAAAAGTTGGAAAACCCCGACTTTGTCACTTTAAAGTTCAATATCTCAAAAATGGCTAAACCGATTTTGATGAAACATGTCTAAAAACCATTGTTAGAAAACTTTCTATCAAATAAAAAAACGAATTCAAATCGGTCCACCCGTTTAAGAGCTACGGTGCTACAGACAGACACACATAGCGGTCAAACTTATAACACCCCTCTATTTGCGTCGGGGGTTAAAAACCGTCGTAAATTAGTAATCATTTAACTCCAAGACAAGCCCATCAAGCTGAACCTATTTACATTTAAAGCTTTAAGTAGCCTTGATATACGGCATCGTGTAAGACTCCAGGGGCTACAGCTATCCATCCACGTGTGCCCACCCGAGTCCGCCCGAGTCCGCCCGAAACCACCCGAGGCCTGAGGCCCGAAGGCCCAAAGCGAGCATTAACCGGCCCCTGTCCTTACACTTTGATTTGTGATGAGGAGCGCCTGCGGTTAGTCGTCTATTGGATTGTTTTGTTGCTCAGACTTATGCTTTGGTATGAAAATGTGAGGTATCTTATAAGTACACTGTCTTTTCGATTTATTGGACAAATGTGAATATTTTTTAGCAGAATTAAAGGAAATGGTTTCTTTCACTCATCTGTCTCATACATCTGTCTGTCCGTCTGTCACATATATTTTACAGCAAAACAGTGGGAGCAAATTTGTGTTGACCCAAAGCCACGCAAACTGTCAAAAAAAAAAACGGAAACCTCAGTGCGCGAGTCTGAGTCACACGTGCCCGGATTTTTGACTAAATAATTCATTACACAAAAAATCTCACAGCTTGTGTAACTTTCAACTTTAATTTTCCTATCTGTTTCGTTCTAGCAATCTTAAAACACTTTTGCCAACTTAACAAAAAATATTAAAAATCTAATCTTTGTCCCGTTTGTCTCGCAATTTATAAAAGTCAAAGCAGTGACTGGCTGGAATCCTGATCCATAATTAATGATAATATCCGGAGTAGAGGTTTTGCGTCCGACGAGAAAAAACTCACCGGAAAAAATAAGCACTGCCAGTCTTCAGTCATTTATGACGGGGCCTTAGATAACTATGGAGCAGAAGTGTATTATTTTTATTTTTGATAGAGTAAAATTCAATTAATGTAATTTCTAAGGGTTTGAGCCGTAGTTCATTCGTCCAGTGCAGATTGGGAGCTTCATACATACCATTGAATTTCATCGCAGGGGTTTGCAGGTTTTCCTACATCCAAAAGTCCAAGTCTTAAAGTTTGATACGCAACATTCTTAATACGCGTATTTAACATTTAAAAAAAATTGTCATTAAAAGTTGATTTTGTCTGTAAAAATGAGCCTTATGTGTCCACGATACAACAAAAAAAGAAGTATGCACAGTGGAAGCCGTAGGTAAGTCAAAAACCTCTCACCTGTGTGTATACAACTACATATGTCGTACCCAAGTGAAAACAAGAAATCTTCTCCTTCCCTCCCTTTGATATCTATAGTCTTTGACAATCTCAACCGCTCATACCGTTCTAAACTCAAAAAATAATAATAAGCGTTTGATTCTCGTGTCCAACTCGGCGTGGCATTGGCTTCGTTCTAAAACGGAAATACAACCTTTAAAAAAGGAACGCTCGCGACCGGAAGTGGCGAGCAGGAAGACGACAGCGCCGCGTCGCCGGCCGTGCGAATTAAAAATTAAACGAGGATCCGTTTCCGGGAGCCGTGACGATTTTGATGCTGGATTTTGTAAGGCAATGCTTTTTATAGATTCGTAGCGGAACGAAGACATCAGAATTCGACTAGTGATAATCAGGGAGCCTAACTTTGGTGCCGATGACAGACATATAACGTCAAGCTAAATACTTTAGTTTACTGATATAATCAATGTTAGATAGAACGTAGTGAATTTTCATGAATGGTTTTGGGATTTGGAATTGATAGAAGTTTTACGCAAATAACTATTTTTGAAGTCAACGCCATAAAAAAAACACATGAAGAAAGGTTTACCTTCAACAATATTTTGCTCAGGTTCGGTTATGAGGATTTTGATCAGTACAACGCCAATTTGTAACTGGCGGGCGATTCAAGAGTTACATATATTGCCCTACATGGTGAAATTTATTCATGTAAATAAAAACGAAAATGGGACATTATGTTGCCATCTTAAGTGTTCTGCATACTTTGTCATCCAATGAAACATTTGTTTTGTTGTTTCATTTACTCGAGGAAAATATTTTTTGTTACAATAAGTAAAATATTTTTTTCACATCGTATATTAAATTTACATCACCACGAAATTATTAAGAATCATTGCAGTGTTGTAATTTGGTTTTAAAATCATCCTATATGTGACCTCACGTCATAATGACGTCACCCGTACTAAAGTTACGCTCCCTGGTCATAATAAAGAACGTATTTGCGTTTTGCTGGCCGGCACTGCGTGGGCTTGATAGAAATCCTTGCACATTTCCATGTCACTATTATATACCATGTATATAGTAAACTGCACGTTCTTCTGTTTATTTTCTTATATTTTTAATATATTTTTAAGCTTTCGTACCTCAGTTGACAAATACGGAACTGTTACATGATAAGTTTGTTGTCTGTCTTAGATACGGCAATTTCTATGAACACGTCTTCTGTGACTGTGTTTATTGATTTCGTTGACTTATAAGTCAGAGTTTTAACTGCGTCAAGGGGCAGTAGACTTAAGTATTGACTTAAACTAGATACCTACTCGTAGACGCGTTCCTGAGAAAAAGGGGTCCTTACGGTCAATAAATCATCATCCAGTAAATGTGTTTCTGAGTTTCCGAGTGTGTGAGGTATGTGTGTTTGTTAACCGTTTATGCTAAATAAATAGGTTGTATGGTTCAAATCAAGTTTGATTTATATATATAAATCTTTTGCAGGTGGTAGGACCTTGTGCAAGGTACGCCCGGATTGCTACCACCATCTTGCTCGCTAATCCTGCCGTGAAGCAGCAGTGCTTGCACTGTTGTGTTTCGGCGCGGAGAGTAAGACAGCCGGTGAAATTACTGGCACCTGAGGTATTCCAACTTAGGCCTCTAGGTTGGCAACGCATCTGCAATACCCCTGGTGTTGCAGATGTTTATGGGCGGTGGTGATCTCTTACCACCAGGAGGCCCACTTGCTCGTTTGCCTTCCAGTCGAATAAAAAAAAAATATTTTTAGCTGTATCTCTCGAATGACACATGAATTACGTGATGTATTGTAAAACTCTTTATTGTACATAAAACACATGAACATAACAGAACACAGGATAATAAAATCTATAAAGGCGAACTTATCTTTTAAAGGGATCTCTTCCAGATAACCTTTGAACGATTGAAAGTATATCAGACACAAGAGTAGACACTACGAGTACAACGAAAAGATAAAAGAAACGAAATTTAAAATTAACTCGAACAATGCATTATAATTAGTTTAGTAGTTATTCTTTATGTTTTCAAGGGATTATGATATGTAAGTAAAATTCTAATATCAGAGAGAACCGTTGAGTCTAGAGACATGAAATATTTTGGCTTTCTTCCAACGCAAAACGGCCAAGGCTGATAAAAAAAACTTAATAATACTTGTGCGAATTGTTAATTCCTTTGGTTTGAAACTTTAAGTAGTCTCAGAATTTGAAAATGAACTTAAAAATTACCAGCCTTCTAAGATATCAAATATTTTATCCAACTATTGTATATCTACAAACATCGCTATCTGTAAATATTATATTACCTTCAAACATTCAGATATGCTCGACTAATTCTAGACATTTAAGATAACAGCCAGACATCGCACACAAGCGCAAGTTACATAGCACCGCACACAACCTCATTTAAGTTTACACGAAAACTGAAGAAGTATCTGGTCCTTCGATGTGGGCGTGCCACGAAGTGGGCGGAGCCTTAGACGGACACTCCTTGGAGTCCTCTTTTTTACCTCACTGCGTATCTAGGTACCGTGGCGAAGACCAAAGTAAGATGGCCCTAGAAGTAACCTTTCATTCCGTCTCTATGGCCCTGGGTTTATGGAAAGGGGGGGTGGTGAGAAGGTCTTTCTAAAGTGGCCATGTTTATGTAAGCGGAGTAACAAAGCTCCGAACAACTTCAGTCGTTATCGCGTTTATAAAAGTTCTCGAGACAATTCCATTTTATGGGGTGTTTTGCTTGAGATAAATTTTATTTGCTTTGTTTTAACTGATTTTTGTTTTCGTGCAGTACGTAAATATTATATTCGGTGGGAAACGAGATTTAAAAAAGGTGTTTTTTTTAGGAAAATAGAATAGAAAATAGAGATTACAAAAATACCTTTAGTGGTTACATCGCGTAAGATTATGATTCACAAACTTTGGCATTTACTATATTAGTGGGATGTAATTAACGCAGCAACACTGAGAACCGATATATTATAAACTTCCACGTGTATAGCAAGCTTTAAAAAAAGTAAATAACCCTGAATGTAAAATTTACAAAGCAATCGAAAAGGCTCAGTAAAACCCATAAAACGATTTTAATTTTAATGTTGTACTTGTACTTCATTAGATTGCTTTTGCCCGCGGCTCCGCCCGCGTGGTATTCGGTTATCGCGCGCTGTTTCCTCGGGAATTGTGCATTTTTTCGGGATAAAAAGTAGCCTATGTCACTCTCGGGCGCATTAACTAACCCTATGCCAAAAATCATGTCGATCCGTCGCTCCGTTACGGCGTGAAAGAGGGACAAACATACAAACACACAAACACACTTTCGCATTTATAAATATTAAGTATGGTTTCTCGATCCAAAGCAATCTAACCAAATCCACAATATTCTTAACAAAAATGTAAGTATTTCCGACACTTCCCGCTTCGGCTTCCGATAACGCAAGATGGATAGCAAGCATCAATAGCTGTCAGAGTTATCTCGCCAGAGTATAACGAATAAAGGACTAATGATTGAGGGTCCTAATGAATCATAATTTTATCAGAGATGTCTAGACGGCAAAGTATATACGTATACTTGATTATTACTGGTTTGATTTTGCGGAAGGAAAAAAAAAACAAAAGACGATTTTCAAGTTAGAAAGAAAATAGACTATTAGCACTCGATCACATTTTCTAATCCATATTGAACACGATACTTTAGATCTAGAGTAATTTGGATGGTTTCCCCTTGGGAAACCACGGAACCTTTTTTGGGGAGAAAAGGAGCACACGGTATCTTCAGAATACGTTACCACGGAACAAAAACTAGAGCGGGGGTTTTTGTTTTACGTATCCAACAATTTTCTGAACATTAAAACGTGAGAGCGCCAAAATTTTCATACTCTTCGCTAGTCATACCGTATTGTTTGTTCGAATCATCGTTTGTCATATTTTTTCCTGTTGAAACGTTTTATTTTTGTGAATTTTTTAAATGGTCCATTGGTCATTCTATAGAAAACTATAGGTTAGGTTTTTTTTATAATAATTCTGAACAATTATTGGATTCAAAGAAAAAAGAGTTATGACAAACGACCATTCTGTCTGACAAACATTACATTCAGACTTACAACAAGTATGCGAGTCGATATGGACTCTAAAAAATATTCTGTGTGTACAAAAATTTCATTACAAATAACAATTTGCAAAAAATTCAAATTCAAATCTGAATAAGACTTACAACAAGTATGCGAGTCGATATGGACCCTAAAAATATTCTGTGTGTACAAAAATTTCATTACAAATAACAATTTGCTTTCATCTTATTACTACAGGTAGTTAGGTTAGGACAGGTCGTAAGCTTCGGCATTGCAAGGGCACATTAATGACGAGAATTACACTAAATCTACCCTACTAGCATCTTCTGACTCACTCACGTAATTACTTTTCGTGTGGAGATTTTCAAACATTTTCTTTCATGCCAATCTTCTCGACAATTACAAAACATATCAATAAAAAATTAACCATGTAGGAGCAGCTGCTGTGAAGCGATGCGTGAACAAGTCATAATCATCGTTATACGTCCCACACTGGACACAGGCCTCCTCCCAGACTAAGAGGGCTCGGCCGTAGTTCACACGCGGGCCCAGTGTGGATTGAGAACATGTCATACATTTCTTGAATTATTTGTTCATTTGCAGGTGGTAGGACCTTGTGCAAGGTCCGTTCGGATAGCTACCATCATCTTGCTTGTTAATCCTGCCGTGAAGCAGCGGTTCTTGCTCTGTTGTGTTTCGGCGTGGAGATTAAGACAGTCAGTGAAATTACTGGCACTTGAGGTATCCCATCTTAGGCCTCTAGGTTGACAACGCATCTGCAATATCCCTGGTGTTACAAATGTTTATGGGCGGTGGTGATCTCTTACCATCATCAGGAGACCCGCTTGCTCGTTTCGCAAGTCACATAAAAAAACTATCGATTTCTAGGCCATCTGTAGGTAGTGTAATTAATTAACCGTTGTAAGCAAACTGGATTTCAAAGGACTCATTCCTTTGACAACCATCAGTGCATGCACAAGAATGCTTTACAGATTACCACGCTGTGTAACAGCTAATCAGGCATCAGCAAAGCTATTTATCAGCAACTAGCCCTTGCTGACGATCTCGCTCACTTGAACCACTGTAATGTGGTCGAAACGTCAAGGTAAATGTTACTCGTGTTTTTGGTGTAGTCCCGTTTGTGGTATTTTAATTATGAGTGGAAATCACGAAAGTTTTAAACATTAAACAACCGAATTCTATGTTAAAATTCTTTATATTTGTTTACAAACCTTAAGCTCGGGATGAAAATACAGATAAATATAACATAGAGGTAAATAACACAAACAAAAACTGGTCTAGTCTACATTTTAACTTTGTAAATATAATTAAAAAGAATACTGTCCTTGTAGTATTTGTTGTTCTAGATGCAATAAAAATACACATGTGTAAATATTAGCTGTCTATATAATACATCATGGTTCTCGAAATAAAGCCCTGCAACACACAGACCGACAGGGTTCCGTTTATCACACTTCGGTTACAGAACTCTAAAAATGAATTGTCATCGTTTTCCCTATGCTATAATTTTCAAAGATCAATCAAAATTTAGAGTACAGTTTTTTTTTATATACAAACTCCTAAGTTTCTTGGTACTATTAACTCCATTGTTTCACCGTAAATGAGTAGAGGCTCTACGAACGCTACGTCGTAGCATCGTTCACGTAGACATGATACCGTAGCACCAAAACGAGCCAGTATAAACAAAACAATAGTAGGTTGGTTTTTGGAGTATTTTTGTATTTTATTATTGTAACTGCAAATTTTGTTACTTTTACGGTCATCCCGTAAAATCTATATCGGAAATATAAACTGAAATATAGATGCACAGAAAAACCAGAAAAAGAGACCAGGCAGCGCTGGGAATCGAACCCAGGTCTTCAGCATTCTGTGCTGCGTGCTATATCGCTACAACACCACTGGACAGGAGTACAGACACAAATTTCTCCTATTGTCTGTTATCCTGTCCAGTGGTGGTGTAGCGGTGTAGCACGCAGCACGGAATGCTGAGGACCTGGGTTCGATTCCCAGCGCTGGTCTCTTTTTCTGGTATTTCCGTGCGTCTATGTTACAGTTTATATTTTCGATATGAAAACAATAGTGATCACTCCACGTAAAGCATACTTAAACAATGCCTTCAAACGCTTTAATAACATTTAGGTCACGTCACAATAATTTACCGTCAAGTTGTCCTTAAACACATTCAATTTGGCACTTGCTCCCCATTACAGCAAATTATCGATGTCACCTACATTACATTGTGTGAACTCAACCCTACAAGCACAGGTAAAGAATAGACAGAGACTTAGGTTCATGTAACCACGCTGTGATAGTACGCTACGAATACTACAAGCGTATCGCGCGTGTGAGTGAGTACTTACAACTACCGTAGTTACCGTATGGACGGAGAATATTATGATTATGAAGACCTTGTATATATGTACCCATGAATACCTATAAATTGATCTAAAATTAATAAGTATAAATGCCTTAAGAAAAAAAAAGTGACTGGTTTTCATCTTACTCGTATCATTCGTTCTGTTTCTTTGTCTACGTCTGACTGATTTTCAGTTTTTTTTATTTAATTGGTTAGATGATGATGCAAAAAGTGTAACAAATATAATTGTCGATGGTTAAATATACGCTGTCTAAACTTTCATAACAAAGCAATACTTACAAAAAAAAACACACATTGCTAGGAGTGATCACTAGTATATGAAAAACCAACAATAATTGAGTTTATCAATATAGGAACTCCTTGCCTGTCATAAAATTTATATATCCCTGGATACCTACTTATGTCTGCACATAATTATTTACGTGAATTATTTAGAAACTTAGTCTCTGTTCTATTTCTTTACTCATGTGCCTACAACTCATAATGGGCATGTGTGGGTAACGCTTGTATGGATATGTGAACGTGTGGCTGTGTGAGTTATCTGAAAGATTCCACTTCATTTCCCGCGACCCGCGCATGACATCACACATTATGCCTATCTTTATTATAGGCCTGCGTATGCAAATTATCACTATGTATGCCGAGTCATCATTGACTGTTTTGGAGTTCTCATTAATGGATTCGAATAATCCATTAAGTGATTTCCCATTTTGGTAGAGTAAGGGACTTGTTTTACTTAAGAGCGTTTATACCTGCTGAGCTGGCAACGTTGCATTTTTGTTAGTTTTTCTCGACTGTTCCATAAAAAAAAAAAAATAAAAACGTTGTCTCATAGAACACTTTTTGATATATAAGTTAATGTGTCTATGATTGGTTTTTTGGAATCTTTTTGTATTTTTTATTTCAATTCCAAATTTTTACTTTTACGGTCATCCCGTGAAACCTAAATTGAAAATACAAACCGAAACATAGATGCACAGAAAAACCAGAAAAATAAGACCAACACTGGGAATCGAACCCCGAGAATACCGAGTAGAATAGGAATGCCGAGGACCTGGGTTCGATTCCCAGTGTTGGTCTTATTTTTCTGGTTTTTCTGTGCATCTATGTTTCGGTTTGTATTTTCAATTAATGTGTCTACTCCTATAATTATTCGTTATAGACTTTCATTTTCTTTCAAAACCGTTAATAAACTTGAATTCGTTTTTAAAGTATATTAAAGTCTATCACGAATAATTATTGAAGTAGAGACATTAACTTATATATTAAGAAGTGTTTTATCAAAGAACATTTTTAATTTTCATTCAATTTTTATGGAATAATCGAGAAAAACTAACAAAAATGCAACGTTGCCAGCTCAGCAGGTATAAACGCTCTTAAGTTGCTTTGTTTTAAGACGTTTTCATGTTGGAATTTGGGCAAAGTTAGAGTAGATTTTTATATTTTTGTCCAGTAAAAAGTATCAAATATATTGGGAGGCCCATGTCCAACAATAGACGTCCTACAGCTAATAGGATGACGACGAAACAATATCAAAACATTTACAGTGTTAGAGTAAGTATAAAAGACAGTAAACAATCGGGATATATTCTTTAACCAAATGCTAAACCCTGCCATGAAAATATCTCGTGTTATTCTTAACTGTAGACAATTACGGAAAAAAAAAACATATTACAGTGGTCAAGCATTTAAAAGCAGAAAAATATATTTCTATGGAAAATTAATATTGAAGGCTACAAATTTATTACATTCACATTTCTTGTAACTTTTTTTTACAAGCTTGTATTTAATTTGCCCTATTTGTTGTTTTTTGTTAGCGGGCGTTTTAAAAAAAAGTATACCTACTTTTTTTTTAAATTTTGGAATAAATATGATTTTTCCTACTCCGACTCAAGAGCACAATCGATTCTGATAGTTTAAAAAATGTCACTTTTGCGACATTTTTTTATACAATTAGTATGGGTGTGACAACACTGACTCATAAAATTTTGTATGAAAAAAATGGGGACATTTTTTAAACGATCTGAATCGATTCTGATTTTGATTCTGAGTAGGAAAAACCATATCTATACAAAATTATAAAAGAAATGGTACACTTTTTTGTTTTAAAACGCCCTATCGTCAAATATTGCAAGTTACATACGATCCATTTCCATTAGTTGAATTGTCTTGGACTTTTGTATGTACACATTAAATAGATTGGTTGACAATGCAAGTGCAATCCACAAAAAAGCTTGTATTATAAATGTTTTTTCAACACACCTGCTCGTAAAGTAGGTCTTATTACAGCGTATTTACACTGATAATGCAGAATATTACCCATGCCGTGCCTTTTACATTACATTATCGCACTAGTGCCTTTTCATTACATATCTTTTTAAATATTAGCAAGAAGTATTAATGTTTCGAAAACAGCTAAGTAGTTATTTGCGTAAATATAAAATTCAATTCAAAATGTGATAAATAATTAAAGAATTTCATGAAACTGCTTGTTAGCTTGTTGGTATTTATAATTTGACGGTGTATTTTTAACTATAAATACCCAATTTCAAAATTTATAAATATGTGGCTGATTAGCTACTTTGCCGGTGCCCTTATCTCAGACTTGCGCGCGCATGCAGCGCTGAGCGCGCGAAAAAAAAAAATTACGGCCGCCATCTTTTAAATGGGTTTCTGTTTGTTAAGTTTTATTTAAATGTGAACTTTTATTTACTTTTCCTCGCAAGTGTGTTGAAAAACGTCGTATGAAACACGTGAGCATTGGTCATTACACTTTTCGTCTCCATTAAGCCTTCGCCTTCGGCTCAGGCTTAAAAACCGACTCGAGTGTAATGACCAACATAGCACACTTGTATCATAATGTACTATTTTTTTGTTACAATAAGTTATTTACATTTTAAATGTCACCTACATCCACATTAGCAACGCTTCTCCCCGCAGTACAGGTCGTTTGGGAAATGAGCAGCATTTTATCTAAACGGGGACGTAAAAAACGACGTAAAACTCACTTTAATAGAAATAATGAAATAAAATGTTGCACATACACGTTAAACGGGTGACTGTAAATATTTGTGTACCTTCGTGTTTCACTTTGAACATGTTGCAATATTTGAGCTTGAGTTACAACGGAGCGAAATAAAACAAGCATTTTTAACTTAATCGTAAATTTTATGAATAATTGCATATTGCGGGTGCTGGGTCCGTCCGGATGGCTACCATCATCCTACTCCTTAATCTTGAAGCAAGTAACCAGCTTAGAATTATGTTACTACAAATCAATCGACAGGCTAGAGCAGATAATACATATTTGTATTATAAAATTACAACTAAAATAATAGTCAAAATTAAAATATTAAAATCAAAATTGGAGTTTAAAAATCACTATGCGTGCTCCGGCGTGAAGAATAAAGTGTTCTTTGAATTTGGAGCTAAATATTAATTACATAACATTAGACGTGAGCATACAAGTGAAACAAGTGAGGCTAACTAATTGTCCATTATACTCGTACCACAATACAAAACAAATCCCACCGACAAAACTCAAATCAATAGAAGCCCGCCGCTTTTATTAATTGAAACCGCTAAAACACCAAATAAGGAAACTAAATGCGCAAAAAAAACCGCAAACGAAACACCGTACACAATGGCGGTCTACTCCACAACCTTCCTTCGTAATGAAGCCGTATCTTTAATGGGTTCGATAAGGGTGCTAAATGTTTGTGCACACGCCAAATAATAAGCGGCCCGATCATTTGCGAGGGGAGTTGACGAGAAAAAAGAACCGGCCTTTGATGGCGCTTATCGCCAAATGAGATAGACGTTGCGAGTGGCGAATTGAATAGCGTGGTTTTCTGGTGCGGTGCGGTTAGGTTGCGATTTTTGAACATAAACAAGCCGTGGTTTTGGTGTGCAATAACACGCTTAACTAAACACCTTTTGGATACAGTTTTGAAACAGTTATCCGCGATAGCGTTAGTGGATATGGGCAGAATAGGCAGAAAAATAGTCAGGAAACGTACATACACACACGGGCGAAGCTATAGCAGCTATAGTGTAGAACTTGCACTAAGTCCGCGTTGGAACCACAACCATAGCCTTATCAGAATTGAGACAAATATAGGCTGAAGGTAAAGGTCGAGGGAAGTACTCGTGCCATATTATTCCAACTTTAGGATTTCAGTAGACTTACTAAATAACTCTCCACTGACGACGTTGAAGGCAATGGTCTTATCAAAGTCTATAAGAGACTGAATACATCTCAAGTTTAAGCCAACTTCGGCTCTTAAGTACTTATCCCGTCATTACAATGTTACCTTTCGATAAGCCCAGCACTTCGCATTCGAGATAAAAGTAACGGCAGATGTTCGAGGATATCGACGATCGTTCGTCAAACTTCCCTTTACGGTTATTGGCCAATAAAAGGATCTCTTTAAGTAAAAACAAGTTTACAGCTGCGGCGGCGCTCGGTTTTATGGTGCCGTGTCTAGGGAAAATGGGCTGATTTGATGATCGCATTTTAGGAAATTTTAATTGTTTGAAACAGTAATCCTACTGCAGCATGCTGAGATAATATATTCTATTGTTTTTGCGATTATTATCGCTACCAACAGTCAAGCTCAAAAGTAGCTTATACCTTTAAGCTTTGTCCATCATCATTATATCAACTGTATGAACTGTAGGACGTCTACTGTTGGACATAGGCCCCAATAAGCTTTTTTATCGGCACTAACCTTAAACATTTCAAACTCACTCAGTTACGCATAACTATAGTAATAGCAAGAGTAAAAAGAGTTTTGTTAAACGTGATATGTCCCGGGTGCAATAATAGTTATGAGTGGAAATTTTCCCTGGAAATCACTAAAGCTTAAAATATTATATTGCTTAGTACTATTTTTTGTAATGTAAACTGATAAAATAACAAGGGGAGTGGATCAAATCGATTCGGCGTTATCACCAATAAAGTATATAATTTGGTTATCTAACAGAATACCTTGTGATTCTATACCTATAATCAACACAAAAACATAATAATAAAGTGTCTAGGGTGGACGCCAACATATTTCATTAACATGAAAATTGGTGTGGAGAAAGTTTTAAATCTACGGGTAATTATTATTTTTCATACAAACTTAGAAGGATATTTTATTCAAACGTTGCGGTACCTTGTTCAAATAACTAAAATTTAATTTAATGCATAGTGTAATAAAACCCAATCTCTATTTTAATCACGGAATTTGCTATTAGTTGCGGGCGACGGAAACAAAGTGGCGACCCCGCTAATCCGACACCCCACACTTATCGTTGCGACGCTCGCCGTACGATCCCACATCAAATAGCGGGCGATTGACGAACAGAGCAAACTTTACGTATTCCACTAGATAAAGGAGCATACGGATATTGTGCTTGCCAAGTGTATGAAAAGCTATTACAAAAACAATAGCGGTTTTATCTTGGCTCTAAATCCACCTCTTTAATAATTCCTTAAAACGAGCAATTTCGTCTTTGTTTGTTTTGTGCGGATAAAAAGAGACAGCATTACATTTATCCGTCACATAATAGTTACCAATGAGTTTGAATTTGAAACAGGAAATGAGTATCGCATTCGTTCCACCCGTATGTCCCCAAGTAAATTGCCAGATGAATATTGTTTCAAACGGAATTAAGCACGCGCAGTAGGGACGGGATCACTTATAATTATTATTTTATTCATAGAAACAACAGTCCGCCGGGATAGGTGATCAAATATTTTGGTTTGTCGAGCACCTATTAGAAGAGGGCGTGTGTAGACACAGTACGTAATGAATTGTATAATTGTGTTGTCTATGCTTGGCGCAATGTTTAACATTTTTATAGGAATAGGGATTGAGGTAAAAATACGTATTTTGGAAGCAAAATAAATAATGAACATCGGTGAACAAATATTTATGATACATTGAATCGACTAAAAAGTCAAATACATATTTATTGGTCTTAATTTGTTACCTAACTGCTTTGAGAATTATAAAAGCAACTTTGTAATGCGACTTGTCATTGTTTACGTACATAATTATCATCGTTAACTTCTAGATATGACCTGGCCCTGAAGTTCTCCTTACTTTTACTAAAGGATTCAATCTTGGTTCTCTTCTTCCTCTTCTCCTTTTATTTGACATTTCCTTCTAAAATATTTGTAAAAAAACTGTCATGCCCAACGAGGTGTCTTATCATTTACCCTTTGCTTTCTTTTTCTTTTCTAGACGTAATGCTACATACCTACGTTCCATGTGTAGGTCCATAGTAAAATGTCAAGATCATCTAATACAAAATTAGTAATGAAAATTTATGTGATTATACATTCATTTGAAACACTAACCCTTACTTTTCCTGTCTAAAGCGCATAAAAATTCAGTCTACAATGATCTCTTTTATCCACCTGAAGGTCCTTGTTTGGCTCTAAACGCGCAATAATTGCGCAAAACGTGCAACGTAACGGGGACTAATCCTCGAAACAGATTACGCAGGCTTTACCTGTAGCCGCAAGATAGCTATAAGCCGGAACTTACCATTTCTCGAACGCCTCTCATTCATACCGGTTAAGTCAGAAAAGGATGTAAATACTGACATAGCATATTTTCGACGCCGTCTGCGGTTTAAAGATATGAAATAAAAGAGATGCGGCGAAAGAGATGTATAGATATGGATTAGTAATGTATTGAAAGGTCTTTAAGCATAGAAGATCTGATAAAAGAACAATGACAATGAGAAGAGACAGTCCGTTAGCTTAGAGCTTACAAATATAATAATTGACATGTTAACGATTGTGATTGCATTTGTGCGTCTATTACTCTTTCATGTTGAAATTGCAACAAGTATTTTGGGATGAATTTTGGTATGCAGATAGCAGCAATATAGGCTACGTACGTTTAATTCCAATATTTCCACACGATCAAAACGTACCTACACACCTAAATTTTCGAAACCTCAAACTATATCCAGTCGAATAAAAAAATGTCTGGGAACATTAAATTTTGCACGAGTAGTGTGCCGAGTAGACGTATTCAGTTGGTCGTCCATGTACCGCTAGATGGATGAGGTCGAATCTCGAGGCCAAAGGCTGGCAAGAGCTAACACAAGATCGCAAAGCACGGTGTAGTCTGGTGCCGGAGCCCAGGACCCACTTCCAATTACTGCGCCCGAAGAAGAAGAAGAAGAAGAACTCTTGGACTTTAAATTAATAAGTAAATAAGGAATTTAGTAAGATACCGGAATTTTAAATGAACTGCCGGATCTAATGGTACACGCGAGTGGAGTTACAGGTCAAAGTTAGGGATTACAGGTAAATGCTAATTTCCGATGTAAGCAAAAGGCAAGCATATTATGAGTGAGTCAAGATGTAGCGACGACTGTTACGCGCTACCACAGTGTATGAAAACCTCGCTTTTACAGTAAGACTCTTGCAGTCCGACAGCTTACGGCAGGTTCCCGAATTCAAAAACTGCTTTACACAGGAGTTCAGCTTCTACTCGTTACTGTTCTTCCGGTCGCGGCCACGTGTGCTGGCCATACAGCTCTTATCCACCGCAAATCCCGTATCATTAAGTATCGCTAAGAAAGCGATCTGCGGACCATTACCATGTTAATAACTTGGGGGAAGCGGTGATTAATCAAGTTGACGTCGAGGCGGTGCCTGACGACCGCAATGCCACTGACAATTTATGCATTGGTTTGCAAAGGTCTAAGGTAGCGAGTGCTTGAATAAATTAGAGATTAGAGAGCACGATTTACGTCTTCACGGTCTGTTAATGATTAGTTATGAACGGTGTTATGTATAAGAAGGAATAAAGTGAAACGCACAGGAAAGCTAAGCTTCTCGCAAAATTGCGCTGCTGTTTGAATTGCATTTCACTGTATACACAAAACAAGAATAAAAGTGCTTTAACTATTTGACTTTCAAATACCATTTTTTTAACACGGGTTTTCCCGTGTCAACGGTCAACCGCTAGTCCCAAAATGGTAAAATCAAAAAGTCAACTACCTATGTACTAGAAAACGATAAAGCCATTCATCTATGTAAATAAATCTAGTAACTTCCAAAACTGGGGCATAAACGTCTGTATTTCTATACAAACATGTGCCCCGGCCAAGGATCGCACGGAGAATGAGCTTGCAATATTTGTCTTTAGATTATTCGATTGAAATTTTTAAATGATTTTTTTTTTTTTATCATGAGACACTTGACACCAATTGACCTAGTCCCAAACTAAGCAAAGCTTGTACTATGGGTACTAGGCAACGGATAAACATACTTATATAGATAAATAAATACTTAAATACATATTAAACATCCAAGACCCGAGAACAAACATTCGTATTATACATACAAATATCTGCCCCGGCCGGGATTCGAACCCGGGACCTCAAGCTTCGTAGTCAGGTTTTCTAACCACTTGGCCATCCGGTCGTCGCACAGAGAGTGCGCGTGTTGCGGCAGCCGCCGAGTCGCGTGCTCCATTGATGAAGGGTTTCGAAATAACCCGAAACATGTCGAGCTAAACTCGATTTAAGACGTGAGTAATCCGGTCAATATCATTTAATATGAGTGAGTCTCACGGTAGTTTCATGATCAAAATTGAAATTTTTAAGTTTTACATGCGCACAGTCGAACCAATTGATTCCTCATGCCCGTTAGAATGTTCTCACAATAAGTGTCTTAATAAATTCAATTGCAAAGGAATGCGATGTCAGACTTTTTCTACGAAAAGGTTCCACAATGGGTCATGATTAAGTTGGTTCGACTGCATATTCCTATCCTGTAAAAAATCTGAATAAGAAATTCCATATATGATATTACAGAGCGTACCATGACATACCTACCAAACTTTATCTAAATCCGTCCAGCCGTGGTCAAAGAAAACTATAGAAAAGAGTACCTAATTTTAACTAACACACAAATTTCTGCACATATAACACTACTACAAATACAAAAACAAATATTCTTTATTGATCACCAAAAACAGTACAGAGACATCTCAAAAAGAGACATCTCAAAAAATAAAAAGTCAGTAAGGCTGACATAGTCACATTTGGTGTACTAAAGCCTCGTTAAAATACTAGATTAAAAAAAAAAAAAAAAAAAGTCAGTACTACACCTGAACTTAATCATTAGAACGAAAGGGTGGCTGGATGTGACTCTGAATGAATAGAGAGATGTGGAGGTCATGAAGGAAGGCCTTTGCCCAGCAGTAAGACACACGTTATAAATGAATTAAAAAAAATGTTTTAGTAGAACTTGAGTAACTTTTGTTGGAACTACTATTGCTACTCTTAAAGGTGCTTGGGTTATTTTAGCTAAACACCCCAGTAAAAAGGTATTTTTATAGGAATTTCTGACTCAATAGTGTAGTCACGCCTTTGATGCGGCACACTTTGAACATCGATCAACGTATGGGGGCATTTCTTCGAGAAAGAGGATTTTTGCCTCATTCATCTGCCATTTTTCAAACTTGATAATAGAAACGGTACAACAGGTGAAACGTTAATAAAATGCCATACTTAAAAACATATGTCGAAGGCCGCGCATGGCCATCTATTTTATGTCAGATATTTCGCTCAGACTAATGAGTGTATCAGATGAATGAGAACTGGGTCTGGCCGCCAAAAGTTGTACCTTAACACACTACAAAAAATAACACACATAACACACGAACACACATAAGGTACGTTCACATGTGATTTTTTAACCGACTCAAATTTGTCAGTTCATCATCATCATCATCATCATCAACATCATCATCATCATCATCATGTCAGCCATTACAGGTGGTAGGATCTTGTGCAAGGTCCGCCCGCATTGCTTCCACCATCTTGCTCGCTAATCCTGCCGTGAAGCAGCAGTGCCTGTACTGTTGTGTTTCGGCGTGGAGAGTAAGATAGCCGGTGAAATTACTGGCACTTGAGGTATTCTAACTTAGGCCTCTAGGTTGGCAACGCATCTGCGATACCCCTGGTGTTGCAGATGTTTACGGGCGGTGGTGATCTCTTATCATGAGGAGACCCACTTGCTCGTTTTCCATCTAGTCGAATAAAAAAAAGCCGAAAGACGTCCACTGCTGCGCTGGACATGTGCCTCCCCCAAGGCTCTCCACTCAGACCGGTCTTGTGCTTTTCGCATCCACCGCGATCCCGCGATCTTAACCAACTCGTCGCTCCATCTTGTCAGAGGCCTACCGACAGCTCGGTAATTTGTCAGTAACTTTTTTTAATTTGTTCAATGCCATTTTGCGAAACTTTGACTCACTATATATGCGTTGTTTATGTGCAGGTTTCCTCGTGATATTTGCCTTCACTGAAATGCTCGTGGCAAAAATTGGTTTAATTAAATAACAAATAGTTTATCTCATTATATATAATTCTCCTCGTCGGTTTTGATGACGGCGACCCTAAAAGAATTATGACGCCTATTAACTCAGTTTATCTAGCCACTAACATGTCTCTATTGATTAAGTAAGATTCACTTTTATAAATTTGAATTTTTTCTTGCTGCATAATATATTTAAATAATAAAGCGTTGTGAATTTGCCTTTACAATGTTCCAAAATAACACACGCAACGCACAGCGTAACAAACATAACGCACAGTGTAACACACATAACTCACAACATAACACACGTAATGCACAAACCGTAACACACTAAATGGAAAAAATATAAATCGCTCTACAGCTGATATTTTTGAACCTACTGCCGTGAGTCTTCATAATAAATAAGGGAAAACAATCCATACTTCGAATAGAACAATAATTACGATTACTTTCAATACATAATCTCGCGAAAAAGTTCCACTAAATGTTTTATCGTTCCAAATTTCACCTGTCCCTGTACCAAAAACCTAGAATTGTGTAGACAAATGATACGTCACTTGATTCAAAATTTCTACCAGCATACTAATAGTATTGGCCGTCTTTAAAAACCTGAGACATTGTTGCTACAATAAGAAACAAAAATTTCCCATGCATATAAAAAGTGTGTGTTACGTTTGGAACCATTTTCGGGAACACGTACTTAACCACGTTTAACATCCTGAAATATTCAGATAATAGATTGTTAGCTTAACTAGTTTAAGGGCAATTTCTTACCAAGTTTGCTGAGCCTGGTTTTATTTGTATACTCATTTCCGTTAAAAAATTGTAGGTGTTCAAGTTCTGCAAGGTAACACTAAAATTCACGTTTTTTGCCAACTTTTTAGTGTTTCGTCAGGTTTTTGGTGCTTAATCAATACTGTTTTGTAATATTTAATTATTTTGTCGTATGGGAAAAACGTTTTAGAACGTAATGTCCTAAGTTGTTTGTCATTATACCTTTGTATTATTTTTTTATGAGGGTTAAAGTGCGAGCTTCAAACGAAAAGTACAACTTTTGGCGGCCAGACCCAACTACGCCAGAATAATTAGATTATACATATCAGTTTAAGTTTTAATAACATATTTAATACAATAGGAATGAAAATACATAGTAGAAATATAAGTAAAAATCATATTAATCTGAATAAAAATTGTAATTGGCGCAATATTTTTATTTCCGTGGCCAAAAACAAAACAGTCTTCAACTTAGTCTGATTTTTAATGTCTTTTTTTTCTTATGATTTTAGAGTGAATAATAATAGTTTTAACTCATGGATATTTTCAAACAAGAGTTATTTGTTTTTGAATGTCATCAAAATGATAACATTTTACTATTTGTTTTTGTTTTTGACAGCATTAATTCTCGCTGTAGTCGCAGCGAATAAACACACTCATGATTCAAATTATTTTTGAGAGTTTTAAATGTTTTTTGTGCTATATCGTTGCCACAATATATATGAAATATTCTTCATTAAGTTTTGATTCTTGATTTCCAATAAATAATTTTATTTTTAAGGTCTCTATAAACCATTTTTTTTTTCATAGAATTTATATCCATTTTTTTTGAAAATCATTACGAATTAGCAACATCTTCCCAGTTATCAAATTTCTGATATGGAACTATAAATGTAGTGAGTTAAAACTTTTTGCACAAGCTAAATAACCAATATCATAAAGTCTTTCACATGAAAAACTATTTTCACTTTAACTGCACTTTAACTATACCCTTTCTTTACAAGTCCAACACTTTCGGTGCAAAGAACAGCAGTGTAAGAAGAGTTTTGCGATTCCTGTTAGCATTTTCTTAACTTTTTTATTTCTGTTTTACAGTCATTTTCAACTTTTTACTGTTTTTGTCTCAAATAATAAGATAAAAAGTCTCCACGTCTTCTTTTGTAGTTTTTGTTCCTGCAGAGTCATTTCCTCCATCGATAGATGATTTTATTTGCTTGTTTTCTTCATAATTATGATTATCTACTTTTTCTTGCATCTTTTTTCATATATGTCTTTTTTCCTTTCAAACATTGAATATCCTTTTTTCTCATCAAACCTCGTTTTTCATAGTCGTTCTTCCCGTCTTTGTTTCTGTCCTATGTTGCAAATTACGATATCTAAAATACATTTTAACACCACTTAATCATTCATCAGCACTTTACTAATTCGTCTGTCTAAACGAGCCAGATGAAACCAGACAAATTAGGACCAGACTAATGTGAATTTTGCGTTAAAACGGTCTCAATTTTTTTTAAATATAATTTTTGTCATTAGAATAACATTTTGTCAAAAAGAGTTACACTTGACACGTAATTATAAATAAAAGACAGATTTTGTATCCTTAAAATAGTTGCATATAGCATGACAGATGAATCCTAACATTAGCTTGACAAAGTCCAGATTACACTCTTTGGTAATTATTTGCGTCGCCTAGAGAACACTCACACGCATGACACCGTTACTCAAAGGCTTGTCGCCGCTCGGCCCGTACGACCGCTTGCTAGGTATTCAACTATTCGCACTGTATAACACGCTACACCAATTAATACATACGTCCAGATGAATTATACTTTTTGGTGTGGACATTTTTTACATGCGATTATTTCAGAAATCTATGTTATTTCCATTATGTGTCATATTAAAATAGACACACCTTTTATTAAGGTATTGATTTAGGTATAGGAATTAATTAAAATACTGTTTAAAATGGAACTTATCATAAAGAAAGTATCAAAATCTGGAGTTAGGACGCGCCAGGCTAATTAGTTTTAGCTATTATCTGTCTAAATAAAATAGGTTTTTAATATTAAACCCCTATGTATTAATTACATGCCTCGATAGGTATTCTAATTTTACATATAACCTAGTCGCGAGAGCAATTTTTAACCACTGTAGCTACCATTCTTCAGTAAAAAACTGCCAAAAATCGAGTTTCGGAGAAATGCCCATGGGATAAATTTTAACCACAATCAAAAAGTCTCAATACATATACAAAGGTGTTTAGGCAATCGATCCCCATCACCAACTCAAATACTCTGGAAGACTTTGAAAATACTTTGTTTAGGTAATTTTGTCAATCGAATATAACCTATGTTACAAAATTACCAAAAAAGGAACGACCCGTAATTACCCACCTACACATTTTCGTAAAACTCATTTAAATTATAAAACCAGAGCAAACGAATTCAAAACAACGTAATGTGGGTAATCGCGTGCGCCCGCCGCGACGGTCAGAAGCTGATATTTCTCCTTTTAATCCCTGTCGGATTATTTAAATTCCCACCTGCGAGCAAGAGCCCGCTATTTCCCTTTTTTTATTTAACCAAATAAAATATAAAAATCCCGTATTTGTTTTGGACGGGTGGAATCCTTTAATTTTCGGCACGGCTGCGTGACGGTTTGCCCACTGTCCACCTGCAGTTTTAGGGTCGCTTTGAGAAAAAATATTTTCACATTTCATCCCTGTAATATTATGGAGTTTTTAAATGTATTTTCGACGGCAAGTACCGCGCGTGTTTGGTTTCAATGCATATTTATTTTTAAATGTTTATGCCTATTTAGTCAAATGGAATATTTACGTGCAAACTGTTATTTTGTGACAATGAAACAGTAAGCTACACATTGGCCCCACATATATTCATCAGGTGACATAGAGGAAAACACTGGCCAGATTGAAATAAAAAAGTATCATTATATTCTTAAAAGCATTTATAACTACTGAGCTGGCAATGTTGCATTTTTGACAGTTTTTCTCGATTATTCCATAATAAATTGATTGAAAATTAAAAATGTGGTCTGATAGAACTCTTCTTAATATATAAGTTAATGTGTCTCGTGATAAACTTAACAACAACACACTTAACAAACAGTTAACAAACATTTGTTCATTTAAAAAAAATATAAAAGTCTACCACGAGACACATTAACTTATATTTATATTAAGAAAAGTTCTATCAGACCACATTTTAATATTTTTTGGAATAATTGAGAAAAACTAACAAAAATGCAACGTAGCCAGCTCAGTAGGTATAAACGCTCTTAAAGCTTTGCATTTGAACGTTTCATCCGGAATTTTAGTATGAAAATATGGTTTAGACTAGGACAATAACCCCCATATATTAGCTTTATTTTAGACAAAGCGGGCGTTTTTGTAAAATCATGCAAACAAGAGACTGCGTTCATAAAATATCAGTGGGGAAAAAGGAAAGTTCACATTAATGTAAGTCCGAACCGTTGCAAGCATTTCCGTTTTAAAATTTTGTTAATTGAATTGTTATTTTCGTTATATTCATAATTAAATTAATTAAGAGCTAAATAAGTTCAAACGTAGTCTTTTTCTATTATTGTTCTTAAGTAAACAAATTGTGTTCATTCAAAAACAAGTTCCTGCATGGCGTTGTTTTAAGTTGATATTTGATAAACCTTAAATGAAAACGTTTAATTAGATTAGTAATCTACTTATTTAGGTTATATCGAGTCTGAATTCCACTCAAAATAGCACTACAATTTTTTGCCTTGCTACTCTTGCTATCTATTAACATATGTTTTTATGGAATCCCCCTATTCCACTTCCAAATAAATTAACGTATAATTACGTAATAAACGCAACTATTACCAATTAAAATAGACTTAACTCAAAGTACATGGTATTTTTTAACTTCATAATGGAATCATGAATGTCACATCAAAAAAAAAAACTATTAAATGCTTACAACGTTCTGTAGACTAGAAAAACGCTCGCAAAAGTTTCCGGGCCCGCTGCAGGAATGTGGCATTTGTTGTACCAGTTTTATCCACTGTAGCCTTTTTATTCGCTTCACTCTACTTTAAATTCCTTCCCCCGTTGCTTTATGGGACTTTTTCTGCTCGCAGCGAGCAGTGTACCGCGAAAACGTCTCATAATGAAAAGAACTTTTTGAATTAACGCTGCAGCTAGCACTCGATGGAGCTCTTGCCTTTGTATTGAACATGAGACCCTCATATCAAGCCGGTAATAGAATTTTTTGAACAAAATTGCAACTTTTTAATTTTTCTGCATTAGTGTGGTTTGAAATGTTGCCAGTGTCACTGCATAGGTATGCGCTTTGCATTTACTATTATTATAGTAAAGTATCTGAAATGCAAAACAAAGAGGAAATTGGGATTAGAAAATTCCAAAATAAAAAAACTGGCCAAGTGTTACTGCTCTTGCGAGTATAACAACATTGAATTAAATTTTGTAAAATAATAAGAAGAAAATAACTTCGTTCCTTTTTTAAAAATATTTCAAGACATCGTTAATGGCCAGTACTAATTTAGGTTCGGTTAACTAAAATAATTTAACGTCACAACAAATTGCGTATTCGACACCTTACCGGTTCGCGCACGCTCACAGCCACAACAGGGCAGCCGATAAATCACCCGACAACTTCAAATAGAAATGTCATATTATTTCCACAAAAGATTTAACTCGAAAATAAATTATATTTTCCCCTTTCCGCTATTGTTCACCGACGTGTGGAAGCCACAGTTCTCTGTGATATTTAAAAAGCCATTAAGTGCACGCTTTTGTATAGAATACTGTTGCCATTTTGGGCCTGTTGTGAATGTTTAGAGTTAAAGTTTGTGGTCAAATCGGTAATTGATGTCGAGCGCCGCATTTGCATTATAATAAATGGCGCGTTTGTGTGAACATGCATAAAGTACAAATATCAATAACGTGCGTGATAATTCAATTCCCATCGGGCTGCTTGAATGTTTTACTTGATATCGGTATTACAAGGTATAACAAAGCATGTGTTCACAAGGATTTAAAACCGTTCTATTTTCCAGGTCCAGCTTTTTTAAAGCGGGTGTTACCCTGATAAAGTCAAGTATTATAAAATTCCTGCGACACTTTTCTAATTTTGTCCATGTGTTTTTAAAACGAATTGTCCTGGTTAAGTATTCGAAATTCAAATCTTAGTTTTTTGGAATTGTGTTTGGCAACACTAGTTCACTAACAGCAAGGTGTTGCATACGAAAACTTGGTGTTTGCCTCTTTCCACACACCGAAAGTAACAGAGTGTAACATTTAGATCGGTCAGTATGGGAAAGTCTGAAACTATAATGCCCGCTCCACACTTAGCCCGCGGATCGCGCGCAATGGCTGCGAAGGGGCGCGAACGCTAAGTGTAGAGCCGTTTCGCATATTCTTCGCGGTTTCGCGCTTTGTTCCCCAATTTTTGTCGGTTTTTGTCCCGCGTCAAAGGGAGCGCGAAGCGCGAACGCGACGTAGTACGAGACGCGGGCGAGTGTAGAGTCGTTGTTAAATTCGCGGCAAGTTCGCTCCGCGAAATCGCGCCGTGATTCGCGGACTAAGTGTGGAGCGCCCATAACACATACGAAAGCCTGTTCTATAGGGCGCTCCACACTTAGTCCGCGAATCACGGCGCGATTTCGCGGAGCGAACTTGCCGCGAATTTAACAACGACTCTACACTCGCCCGCGTCTCGTACTACGTCGCGTTCGCGCTTCGCGCTCCCTTTGACGCGGAACAAAAACCGACAAAAATTGGGGAACAAAGCGCGAAACCGCGAAGAATATGCGAAACGGCTCTATACTTAGCGTTCGCGCCCCTTCGCAGCCATTGCGCGCGATCCGCGGGCTAAGTGTGGAGCGGGCTTAAGGACCCATGTCATCAATTTTAGTAAAAAGAAAAACTGCATTCAAACATTTAAAAAAAAACTCGTACCCGGTACGGGAATCGAACCCGATCGTTTAGAAAAATAAAACTTGCATTATTTCTATTTGGACATCGATAGTCTAGGTCTTAAGCAATGCATGTTAGTAGAAACATATATCTAGAATTAATAAAATCCATTGTAATTCGTATTTTTTAATAATGTAAGTTTTATTTTTACAACGTTTGTTTTTTTTCTTACGTTTGCATAGGAACATATTCTTATTTAGGTGGCCAGCAACATTAAAAGTTGTACGGTAAAACTCTATTAACTTTACCTAACATAGATTATTATAAATAATAGAACCTCTATACTTAATTGGACACCTGCAAGTAGGACGTGCTTAGCGTGTCGCGAGCGACGCATAAATCGCGTCGAGTCTGATTTACCGCGCGGCTAAATGTTTGATTTGTGCCCGTAAATCGAGATGAGCGTTTGTCTGCCCAGCTGATCCATACAGGGGTATACCGATATTAAAAAAAAAATGCGCAAATGAATACAAATTCTGGTTTCATTTTGATCTGAGATTGACCAAAACTGTAAATTTTTCTGAGGTTTAGTCAAGCAAGAACTCCTTATTAAATTGTAACTAATAGATTCACTGACTTGCAATTTAAATATGATCAATGATAATAAAAATAATAATTTAAAAACGTTTAAATCCTTCTAGCGTTTAGACTGCCGAAGGTGCCAAACAATTACATAGGCATTCATACTTACGCTCGAAAAACTTACCTCCTTCTAGGCAGTCTCGTAAAACGAATATTTGCCAGTCACTCGTAAGAAAGAAGTTCTGCAGTGATGCCCTGTCTATTTCATTTATCTAATTTACTGTGCCTATTTTCCCCCGCTTTATCTACTACCATTTAAAGCTGTGTAAAAATCTGAAACGCTTGTTGGAAGTCATAAAATGAAACTAAACCGGTAAAATTCCCGTCGGCTTCGGTACCACGAATAAACGGTAAATAGGCAGCGCAACGTTAATTCGACGATTTAAATCGGAAACACGCGATAAATTCAACGTTTAGCGCTTCTGAATTCAAATGTCGAGCGCCGCCAAATTGTACAATTGGTGTTTACTTCTGTTTGCGATAACGGTAGTTGACGGCGGCCAGTGTGTTTTATTGGCGATATTCGATTCGAATTTTAAAATTTTTGGTTTTTCGGACAGGTTTCTTTTCACGTACCCAAGGCGTCTGAACTGGCCAGTATTAAATCTGTACAATATATTAATGGAGGAACTTTGAGTCATCTCAATGTTTTCAGCAATTTAGTTATTGAAATTATTTAAGGAGTGGACTCAACTACTGAAATGAGCATCTACATTAAGTAAAATAGAAAGTAACTCCGTCAAATTGTATCGAAATTGAACCGAAAAAGTTTGCAATATTGATGTGATTTTCATCGTTTGCCAACGGCGTCAAGTTTAAAAGATGCAACAAGCGTAGGCATCTAAATAAGAGAACAAACCTAATATCATATTGATAGGTTTGATTCGCCCCTCCGTCGCGTTATTTATGGCTCAGATATCGACGCCCGCGGCGGTATCATGAAATATTAAACGCATTACAAGTGGCATATAGGCCGCGTTGAGGCTAAAAACAGTTTCATTTGTGGACGAGAGCATGGTAAGGAGCGGCTTTTTTAATAGACTTCAATTTTTTTTTTGCAATAAAAAATCAAGTGATTTGTGCCAGTGTTTGTGTGAGTGTGGGTATTAAAAAAAATAGTTGATTGCATTGATAAAGTGATTGATAACAATAGTATAAATAAAATAAAGGGCCCTCATGCAAAAGCAATTAAGTAATTACTGTAAAAATGTTGTTGCATTGTGTGTTTCAAATAAATTTTTCATCTTCTTCTTCTTCTTCTTCAAACGTCATCTACGTTCATTAAGATTTTTGTCACCCTGTAGATCCTTGTCACTTTTGACTCAGTGTGACAGAATGTCATAAGAATCTAAAAACTTTACATCTATTTTGATAACCAAAGTAAAATGCACCTGTATTGACGTTGAGAATACTGAAACCATTTTTTTCAATTCCAGGTTGGTTTCATCGTTTGATAACAGTATATCCAGTTTTAGGCTTTTAATTATTTTGAACAATATTTTCCTGCGATGGGTTTTTATGGATCATCGACGGCGATTGACCGAGACTATACTCATAAGTGTACACTACTTATGACATTTTGTGTCATAAGGTTCTAGAATGAGTCACATTCAGTTAATTCAATAGTACCTACATCTGAACCGACATAAGGTATAAATTTTGGTCAAACTCAATAATGGACAACAGCCAAATCTGTGAAACTTTGCATCTAATAGTTTTTCAACGTATATCCCGCCGTAATGTCATACAAATAAAGTATTTTAGTACCTCACAATGCCATTGTTGGATGTCTCTTTATACTGTCGCGGCCATAAATTCTTTCTCAACTCCGACTTCTGAATTCTCTATACATATCTCGAGCAGGAATCACGCAAAAGTTTATTCGTTCACTTTTATCGCGAACAGTAAGCGGGGCGCGTTAACGAAAATGATTTATACGATTTATCATAAATAACTTATTCTGACTCCATTTGGAGAACTATCGCTTACAATAGGTTGGGGGAAATTTGATTTTTTTTCGCTAAAGTTACTCTGATATTTAATTCAGGGGTCGTTCTCAAGTGTCGTATTACGTGAAGTATAAATTACTTATATTGTTGGTTAGCTGAAGACGTGAGAAGATAAGCGAATTAACGAAGTAAGTTTTAGTGTTAGTAAAGAAATTAAATACACGGGTCTCTCGCGCATTTCTATTATATTATACACGGTCCCAAGTCTCATCGTATTTTTATCAAAGACTATAAACTATTATATTCGATTTGACTTAAAGTCTGTCAATCGGAGGACCATGGGTTCAAACCTGAACTCGCTCTGAGTTTTTCGGAATCTACGTGCGAAATGGCATTTGAAAACCACGTTATGAGTAGGTAGGTTCATAGACTTGTCTTGTAGGTTTTGTGTGATTATAGTCGCAGTAAAAACCCGGAACTGTCTTGCTGCTTAAAAATATCTGAACACGCTCATACGCGATGCACAATCCGACTGTGTCCATATAATTTACTGTGATAATAACTCAAACACTGGCAATACGCTTTCACTTTCCTCCGTTTCAATACGAAACAGTAAAAGAGTTATCGACGACCAGCGTACAATAAAGTCCGCCCGCAATACTTCTAATATCGTTGTAATCTACATATTATTCCAATAAGTGGGTTTTCCTTCCAATATTGCGCGGAGTGAAGTGGTCGACCCTCGGTAAGTTTTTAAGGTTCCGTCAGTGCAGAGTCACTGTACGCAATAGAGTAATTCCCCGCCGGTATTAGCGATACATAGTTATTCTATACAGATCTAGTTAACAATGTTTTTCCATCGTATTTTGGTGAATAAGTTCGTATTCATTTCTTTTTTGCGACAAAAATATGTTTTATCTGTTACGCCCTAGACATATATGCAATTACATATGTATCTATAGTATACACGTTGCTATCTGTCACTTCGTCTATTCGATTGTCCATCACAAAACTATATCTCTTGACCGAAATACCTAGGGGCTAGGAATTTTCGCTGAGGATGTATTACTATGGTCGTTATAATTATAAATATGATATCTCCTTTGCTGTTTCATATTCTGACTTTATATCTAGCTAGGTCTGATCTTTAGAAAAACGCGTTTTCCGCCTAGCTATTTTGATATTGATATTTAATACCATTTTTTGACGTACGGCTGACCATATGAAAGACATCGATTGAACTTCGCTCATTCGCCCAAATGCTAAAATAATGTTAAAAATTTAGGTGTACACAAAATGAAAAATACAGAGCCCCTCGTGCGCACATTTGTCTCGCACTTGACCGGTTTTTACCTTTTATTGTTTTATTTATAACTTTGTGATTGATGACGGCTGAACCCGAAGTTGGCTTCATAAATATTGAGACTGAACGGCGCGATAGTTCGCCAGGAATCCCAACAGATAATGTTCGCGAAAGTTTTTGCAGTAAGTTGAGCGCTCGGCTTTTGTTTATGTCGTTTGGTTGTGGAGGTGGAATAAGTAAGACTTTGGTGCAATCGCACGGAACTATTTGGTTACTTTGAACAAAAGACAAGAATAGACAAATTATTAAATTAGTACTATGGTACATAGTAGAAACTGTGCCGTAGCAGTAAAATTATTATTGGTTAAAGTATTTAGAAACGGAACTACCTACCTTATTTTTTTTTTTTGCTCAAAATTATCTTAGTTACAATGATAGGTATGTACTTACATACAAAAATATATTATTATAGAAAACGATATTTGAGAGAGATTGGTGTTTGAACGATAACAGCGGTCGATTTAACAGTAATAAGATATATCACAGTACCAAACCACCATTCGTATGCCGTGGAGTGAATATTTTTGTTAGGAAATCCGGTAAGTAAGAAAAAGGTGAGTTACTTACTAAGTGTTCAGATGTCAATCCTAACAGTTAATGTACACAATCTTTGCCATGCTTATCATCTCTGACATCAAGTAAAAAAAAAAAAAATAAGCAATCCAGACAGAATTGACGTGCTAGCGCCGCTGCAGCCTTATTATCATCAGCTGGAAGACGTCCACTGCTGAACAAAAGTCTCCCCCTCAGAATTCCACATTGAACGACAAATCGACAGCAATCCCTGCTCCTCCGTTTTCTAACCCGCTACCAAGGCCAGAGACAAAGGAGTAGCCGGGGGCCGCAGCCGAATTGTAAGTTCCATTATGGGGGGCGCGGGTTGCCATAATTTCCACGCTTAGCAGGTAGGTTTGAGATCTCATTATTACGCTAACAGTGCTCCCACAAGACGCTGCTACCCGTCTACTGGATTTTCTTTTAGTCGCTTTCTGCGACACCCAACGGGATGAGATGGGAGGAGCGATCTTGTCCGAAAACCCCACGCACCACGCCGCAATGCAGCCTACATCAACAAAAACATTTCCAAGCTCCATAAACCCGTAAAGGTATGACAATAGCATGATAGGACATATCTTTAGAGCACGCCATAAAGCGGTCCACAAAGCGTCCGCGCAGCCCGGCCGCCGATAGCACAATGCGGCAAACGACGCGGGCGCTTCCTGTTCCGGCCGCGGCGCCACCGGTGCAGATTTATGAACGCCGCTTCCTCCCGCCATATGCGTGAAGGGTTGTGACTTGTGATTTGCGATTTTCAATTCGGATACGTGAATTAAAAAATGAACAATCTGAAATACATACTCGTGTATCCATTACCTTACTATATATCCATTACCTTACTATATCTATATTGTCATAAACGAATGTTCTAGTTACTATTATCATATTATTACGTATCTACTGTGGTAACCTATTATTCGCCATGTAACATCTTAGTTAAGTGTACAATTGTTGTTAATTAAGGCTGGTTGGTTTCCTGAATAAATGAATAAAATAAATAAATAAATAAATAAATAAATATGGTAGACTGGAGTAAAGTTGGGTAAAGGTAGAGATTTACGAAAAAAAGTATACTTAATAGTATCTACAGAAATAAATCTCGCGACACACTTTTCTATTATACCACGCGCCATATAAATCTGCCTAAAAGTTCATTACTTAATACTCAGTTTTGATGCGTTTTTGAGGTACATTTTTTACGTGACGTCTTTACATTACTCCCGGATTGTGTTTGAATCGCTTAACGGTATTATGCCTATTCAATTATTGGAATTACACCTTTATAGTTTTTGTGGTACTAGTCGTGACAATGAACTTTTAGGCAAAGTTAGGTGGCGGAAGGTATATGTAAGTAAATTGTGAAATGTAGAGTTGATTGTTTTGGTGTAAATAATGTTTTTTAGAGCATAAATAAAAGCTTGTTTTTAAAAAACTTTTTACTTTTATTTTTTTGTTAATTGATAAGGACAGGCCTCTTCATATACACTTTTAAGCCATTTTTTGTAGCTAATATTTAATTTAGTAACTAACTTGCCTTGCTAGTTTTATTAAAACTCCATGTACTTATGATTTTAGAGTGTGATTGCACAAGTAGGTCGTCACTTTTGTGATTATGAAACTACAAATTATTTAGCAACCCTAGCCGCCCCCATTTGCACAACCTCGGGTTTTTCAAACACCTATGTCATACTCGTACATTGGATTCCTACGGACGTCGCGTTTTTGCCGCCTCTTGAGTCGAGGCCTTTTGAATATCACGTGACATTATTCTTGAAGAAGTACCCACCCACTCGCTTAGTCAAAAGTAGTAACAAACCTGTAATGGAAGTGTTGTCCGTTGTTTGTCTGTTTGGCAAACGTGAAAACGTGTTTGGAAAAGTGACAGATAAAGACAAACAAGTATTGAATTGACATATTATAGGCTTAGCGGGCGATTATGATTAAAAGATATATGGTCACTGACCACTAGGGCAGTGACCATTAGGGTAGTGACCATTAGGGCAGACGTACCGTTTGTGGCCTCTGTACCGTTTATGGCCATTTATTGTTTAAATATACGTTTGAAATAAATTTATAGTAATAAATCACTACCTATAAACTTTATTCGTTTCAGTATAAACTTTTGAAAACTTACTAAACATATTATTACTATAATTTTTTACATATGACTTCAAATGTAAACTGGCCAAAAATGGGCTTAATTTGGCCAAAACCGGTACTTCTGCCCTACTATTAGGCTGACCAATGTCAGCCAAAGGGTGTATTAATTTTAGAAACAACTTTCTAATCAAATTAACGTGTCGCTTCAGACGAACATTCAAGTTGGTAGACACGTCTTATCGACATTATTGTTTAATGAGATGCAGCATAGCGAAAGATTGTGTATTGCTCTCAGGATGAACTCTGGATGAGTTCGAAACAAGTCATCGTAGTCTGGTGGTGGTGATAGTTTAGTATTTTGTGATTTGTGTGTTTTTGTGTGAAGGTGGAGGAAGTGCATGAACATTTGTTGTATCGACATTCCTATCGTAATTTATAGTTCTTTGTTATGGAGGTCAAAGTAACGCCTGATTCAATAAATTATCTACTTATACCATGTACAAGTACGTGCGAAATAGTTGTCTTGCCTAAATCTCGACGATAATAGGATTAATCGTCTCAAGCAGAGTGAGAACAGAACAAAAAGGAGCCATGCATAATACAGCGAGTACTCGTGGCGTCTCGGAATATCTGAGCAGCTATCACGTCACTCGAAGTGCCGGCTTGTAGCGCCAATTCAGGAAATACAGACTTTTCCATAGTATCTCCAGTATATTTTTTGACGGTGGAAGCATTTGACACTTACACTGAACGTAAACTAGTTAAGATGCTTAGAGTTAAGTTCTTAACTAAGGGACCCCGTACACCCGTGTAGTTTTTTTGTGTCATATTTATTTTTAACTAGCTTTTGCCTGTGGCTTCGCCTGCGTTGTCTTCGGTTACCGCGGGCTGTTCCCTCGGGAACTGTGCATTTTTCCGGGATAAAAAGTAGCCTTACGGCGTGAAAGCGTTACAAACAAACAAACAAACTCACTTTCCCCTTTATAATAGTATGGATTTACTTTACCCGTATATATTTTGTTTTGAAAAAATTACTTCCTACCAAATTTATTCCGGTGCATTCTTCTTGGCAATGATATATATTATAGTGTTTCTTAAAGTGCTGATAATATAAAAAAGTGACATGTAAAAGAACCAATTCCGGCCTACTTACTGCTCCTGTTTTAGATTTTTGACCTGCGATACTTCCAAGATTTTACGTAGAGAATATTAAGTCAGTACCTAACGAATATGACTAAACGTCAAAAAACGGACGTAGATTAGAAAATAGAACCTTTTTTTTTGAAGTCTGTTATAAATTATAACAGTTCGTTCCGCATCCACAATTCGTCTCTCGCAACCGGCACGTCGGAAAAGCAAAGTTTCATATAAATTTTGTACAACGAGGTCTAGCTAACGTGAACTTCGTATCTCTGTCTATCTTTACCTGATGGGCGGTATTCTGAACTATGTACCGATCGGGACCTAACCCACAGACTCGAGCACTCGCGAGTAAACAAGAAAGACAACATTATACACGCTTATTTATGCTATAAATAGGTAAGAAACTAAAGTTAAATCGTATGCATAAGTCACATTCATTCATCTTTTTTGTCCGTAATAAATCTTAGAAGTCAAATTTGACTTACTTCCAGTAGTCAGATTGATGTCAAGTTTGATATTTAGAGTACGGTGACAAAACAATAATTTGGAAGTGAAATTCTCGTGTTCTGAATCGTCTCCGCAGGACGAAACTCTTCAACGGTTAATGGCATCGACTTCAAAATAAGGGGAAAATTGGTGAGGGAGGAAATTTAGTTTGGATGACAATTCAAGGACAGTCAACAAGAAGTAAAAGTAAAAATTTTGGCGAAAACTGTTGTATAATCAATCATTCGACTCGACTCTCCTGTCAACATTTATGTTCTATATTTTTATAGTAAATATGTCCTGTTCTAATGTGCCGCAAAAACAAATTAAAAGTAAAAATTTATAATTCCCTCCCAACTTTCAGAGGTTTCGATTTACACAGAACTGTTAAAAAAAGATGGAGCAAACCGGACGGTATTTTTTAAACGAAGTCCTACAAGTCGCAACAAGTTAGAAGGAACGGGCATTGTTCTGAACCGTTGCGGATTGACGTCAAAGGAAAAGTTTCAAGTGGCTTGTAATGGAGCGGTTCGAACAATACGAGGGTAATTTCATTCCAGTATTTGTGTTGAAATCAGTTTCAGCCGTAAATGTGTGGCATAAATGTTAATTAATAAGTTTTCAACTCAGTCGTACGTACAGTATTTCTGTAGAAAGCTTGTCTGTGAAAACAATTTGATTGTAGAACTTTTCCGTGTTCGGGATTGAAATGTGTTCAGGCGGATGAGAACGTATTGTTATACTAAGTAGGCATCTGAAACAAAATGAACTCGAGTCTAAAGCCCCATTAAGACTATGCGAGAATTCGCATGCAAGTTTAACTACATTGCGGTATTTGTTTGATCAACTGCATTCACTATCCCGCAATAGTCTGCGATGTAATGCAACTTGTATGCAAGTTCTTGAATGGTCTAAATGGGGCTTTAGGTTTTGCTTCACCAATACTGTCAAGTTTTAGTTATTGTATGTGACATAAACCGCTGATGCTGTATGTCTGTTTAATCGAACAAAAGAAGCAAATAAAGACGATATTATAAAAAAATATTAATGTTTCATTTCTATGCAGCTAGCCAAAGGCAAATTACAAATAAGACATTGAGAACAATCGATTATAAAGCTCGATATTGACGGAATAATCAATGACATCGAAAAAGGTAAGCAAATAAAAATATTTCATTTCATTTAATTTCATTTATTAATCGACTACAAAAGTCTACGTACATTTTTTGACCTTAATCCGATGGAAATAAGATGAAATTCTCACATACCAGTATAAATAGTCTTATGCTTTGTATTTTGGCCACTTCTAACTATTAATATATAAAATGTATCAAACACAATCACTCGTGTGTCACCATGATTACAATTTAATCTAATCCCTAAAACTTTCCCTGCACTTGAGTCATTTGAAACTATTCAGTTATTAGCTGGCCAGATACGTCCTTTGACAGGAGTAGACTGACAAACAAATCGAATTTAGCAGTTACCTGAGTATCTGTTGCCAAAGTAACAGCATTCCTCGGACGAGCTCTAGTGGCTCTTCTGTAAACGTCTACTCTGTGACACAGCGAAACTTGGGCACTACAGTAGGTGCACATAAATAAATGTTGAAATAAAACCACTATTATTTCACTCTTACTTGTATACTATTATTATAGAATTATTTATACAAAACATGAAAACATTTAGGGCTACTTTTTATATTATTAAGTAAGCAAACTTTATACAAACAAACAAATCATAAAATATTTCAGTGCATCTTCAGCACTCACTTCTTGTTAATTTACTTAGATACACAATACAACTTCCTAACCGAAAACAATATTAAACCCCTACTTATTCAAAAATACAATTTGCTTTACTTAGTCACTAATAGTATATTTTTTATTGAGAGACTAAAATAAGCCAATACATACCCGAGGTGGTTAGCCACCCGAGCTTTAGCGAGGGTGGCTATTTATCCGAGGGTTTGTATTGACTTTTAGTCTCGTGGTGAAAACTCTATTTTTCACGATTGCGAGAAAAAAATAGTCAGTTTGGTATAAAAAGATTAAGTCAAAAAATAAAAATAAATCTTTCTAGATTTCGGCGACAGACAATTATCAATTATGTCTTTTGCTCTTTGCTCGACATCATAATTTTCGCTATCACTTGACGACATTGTGAGAATAATCAATTTATTTTAATCATTTACGATTTACGCTCTATAACAATTTCAAAGTTTTCGCGGTAAGTATTTTTTTCCAACCAGACACAGATATAACAAAATTGCATCGGTGAAATGGTCCATACACAAACGGAAAAATAGAATGGCGCCACCTTCTATGCGGAATAAGCAAGAACTAAGACCACGTAGACTAAGAACGTAACATTTTCGTCATGAAAATGGTCCACACATAATATTATTTTTTGCAAGTAACTGGCTGTTTGAGTTTATCTAAGTCACTCGAAGCAAATTAAAAAAATAATTACTTTTACTCCCTAGTGAACACTTTAGTCCCGCCTCGTAAGGCCATATTGACCTACTTTTAGAGCATGAGAAGTGAAAACACTTATTTTACTATAACATTCTTTTACATATAGCTTGAACGGCTCGTTGTACAAGATCCAGTATCAAATAATGCTAATCAATCACTAATGACAAATACTTGGCTAGGGTGAATTAGGTATGAGTTAACCTAAAGCTCAAGAATTGAACCTCCGGTATATTACCATACGCTTTGGTTCTTAGACCTATTGCCAAAGCAATTTGCCCAAAGCCGTCCTACTGTGGCAGTTAACACTATGTTCGAGTGCACTCCCCACCGAGTTTGGACGAGCGATGGCGTCGGCGTACAAAGGTTCCGTTCCGCTGCCGGCGAAACTCTTGCGCAAGTATCTAAACGTTTACAATATTATGGTTAAATAAACCGGGTAACTCACGTTTCTAATTGATTTTAGCTCGACATGTTTCTGGCTAATTCGCGGGTCTTCCTCTCGGAGCATACGCCGTGGGGGTCATCACAAAACGCGCACTGCGCGCCATAGCTCTGGGGGGCTACTGCGAAATCCGAAAATCGAAATTCGTATCGTACCGTCCCTCTCCCTCTTGTATTAAATAATATAAGCGTCAGCGGGAACTTCAATTTTCGTATTAGCCCCCCTGCTCGCACGGCTGGTCGACGGAAACTAATAGTTAATATCAGCACACAACTACCCACGTTTTCATCGTAATTTTTATTATTATCATCAAATGTAGAGTAGTTTCACGGTAGTTTCATGTTCAAAGATCACAAAGCTATTTTCATCAATGCACAAACAAAACAATAGAGCGCAATTTGGTTACATACATTATATTATTCTTGATTTACCAGTAATAAAATATCACCAAAAAATTCGCTACTGCATTTTTTATTACCCTAAAAAATACTGGTAGCGATCATATTTATTCTGTTAAAATATTCGTTAAAATCAAGGGTTTATTGGCATAAACAACCTATTATAAGAACCTATTCCAAAATATAAATTAATACCGACACAAAACCTACGAATACGTAAGTTGACGCACGGTCAGACCTACCCAACGTAATAATCTTAAGGAGCTCCCTAGCGGTAAATATTCTACAAGTTTATACATATGTAAATGTACCGGGAAATCGGATCCTGTTCCCGGTCCGCCGTACATCACCTTGACGGCTGGGATAATTGCTTAAGTGGGATCTCACTTAGCCGGCCCTGCCGCCCTTTGCTGGCCAGGGTTGACAGACTTCTGAAAATTTTCGGACATTAATAAAATTTCTGTTCTCAAAAGTAAGCGATGGGTATTATTTTAAGCAGTCAAAGTCAAAGTCAAAATCTCTTTATTCAATTTAGGCTATGATAAGCACTTATGAATATCAAAAAATCTACCACCGGTTCGGAAAAAACCTCTGTTGAGAAGAATCCGGCAAGAAACTCAACGAGGTATTTTTAAAAAAAAAACAGATTCACAATATTTATAAATGATATCTATGTACTATACATTACAAGTATTTAACACAGTTTTATTTTTAACACAGTAGGTTCACTATTTGAAGGGATCGCTAGTGCGGATCGGAATTATTTCCAAATATCCCTGTCCATGATATAATCGTTAACTTTATAATAAGCCTTAGATATTAACGTCTTTTCGACAGTAGATTTAAATTTTGTATCAGTTTCTTCAGTAATATTTTTTGGAATTTTATTATAAAAACGTATGCAACTTCCCATAAACGACTTTTTGGTTTTAGCCAGTCTGTAAGATGGAACTTTAAGCTTCCCTGTGTTTCTAGTAGCCTTTGGCTTATCGACGTTAGTGGGAAAATCACATATGTTCTTCCTAACGTACATGATTATTTCAGTTGATTAAATGCTAACTTAGGCCAATGTATTTGCTACTTAAGAGGCTTGCTGAGATATTGATTCTTTAGTAGTTTCATCATCGAATATTAATAATCAATATTATATGAAGGGTCCAGGAAAAAACATGTCGAGTCACCTTTTTTTGTTAAATTGAGATTTTAATCTCAAAACGTAGAGCTCGCAAAGTACTATGACTTACCATTGGATTAAATAATCTGAAAACAATATATATTATTTTTACCTTTTAAAGATATTGTAACCATTATAAGTAATTGTTCGTGATGACTAACTATCAAACCGTTATAACTTAAAAAGTTGCTTAGGTGACTAGACATTTTCTTTCCGTGGACCCTTCATATTAATCGAAACAACACTTATAATATAGTAATATTAAAAGAAAGTAGTTCTAATTTTAACAGTGTCTCTTTGCAATTACTTTAGCGAGAATTTGCCTGGCAACACCGCCTCTACCTCCTCCTACAAGATAAGGGTAGTTTGTTGTTGAACACCTAATCTTCTTTGCCTAAGATAACAAAATGCAATTAGCATCTTAGATTGTGGCTGCTTACCCCCTCCGGGCATCTTCTGTTCAAGTTGTTAGATCTCGAGTTAGTGGGTTAAGAAAGGAGCCTTAAGTTTGTAGTTAAACACAGCAAGTTGCATGAAATAAGTAATAACCGCCTAGCCGGTGAACACATCTTAACTGAACGTTCAACTAATAAATACATTATACTTATGTATAAATTATTTACTAGTCACAAATTAATTTGACAACAACTAACGAATGACAGCTGTACTGAATATAACTGATAACTAATTTTTTTCGGCATATCGTTCCTTGAATAAGGTCCATAGACGTCTTAGATGTGTTAGATTATTCCGAAAAAAATATTTTACTGAGTACATTTAAGATAGGTATTAGAGTTGGATATTTAATTGGGGCCTCCGACACTCCTGGGAAAACTGAACTTATTTAATTTTAGTAATATCTCTAATTTATTTGTTATCCTAGCTTTAATAACTGTTAAATTGAATGAAAGAATAATAATCTAATTTTTGCTTTCAAAAAGTAGCTTTCTGCCAAGTTTCTGCATTCTTTACGAAAGCGCATAATATTTCAATAGTATAAAAAAGTTTGTGAAAAAACGCTTTATGTTCTACTTACGTTTCGATTTGAATTTGGACTTAGTGTTTCTGCTCCTCATTCCCCCATATACATTATCTTTTATCATATGTAAAGTAACCGATCATGAGACGTGTAGTTTTTGGTTTATTTCCCAAGAACCATACACTTAAACCTTTAACCAAACATAACAATAGCAAATTCCGATGCATCTGAATAATTTAAAAGCCAGCTAATTACTGGCAAGCGTGTAAGAAACTCAAAAGAGGGTCTCGCCGTCTTGACGTGTGTCTTAACAAATTAATAATTTACTGTTTACCTTTGAAAGTTTGGAAGTAAACAAACATGCTAGTAAATTATTTTGAGGAACAACATCTGAAAATCTTTGAGCTTAAATAAGTCTTCCTGTGTTAAAAGGTTTAAGTATGTGTACCGAGTTAAACAGTGAAACACAATTTTTTAGCGATGGGTCCAGTTTAATGTCTGTCTCCGATTTTAGCAGATATTTTTGAAAACAAAAATTATTTTACAAAACCGAATGGCTACTTTTCGAAATTTGTCCAAGCTGTTTAATTATACTTTTTTGTCGATTGCACCAAAATACACCCTAAAAAATTGGTAAAACAACACTTTTTTTTTCCGACTGCCTGAAGGTATCTATTCGAAATCGACACTGGGTCAAAACCGGGTGGAATTTAAACTTACATAACAGAATGCTAGCTAGACTTGTTTTCTTCTTTTAAGTTTTTTAAGACAGTGTTTTTTTTTTCTTTTTAAATTTATTTTACCTTAACTGGTCCCTTCCAGTTTTCGAGGATCTTACATGGTACGTGATTAATGCGATGGTAATCAAAACGGGCAGTATTTTCAAGCAAATCTGACGTTAACATGACCGATATTCTCAAGCCAATTTGCATGTCCGCCTTGAATAAATTAGAGACACCTGCCCCAAGGATCTCTATGAATATGTAAGACAATCAAATGGCTTCCAAATCTTAGACTCCAATTAGGAGGGGTCATTAAACTGGGCTTGATTACTGCCACTGCCTCCGTATGCATATTGTATTACGTGCTAGGGATTCCTAGGTACAAAATAATATTGGGTTTCTTGTTATTCGAAGCAACGGAGCGTGATGTTAACTTGTGAGGTAAAGAAATATAATTAGTAGAAATAGCTTATTTTACGTTTTTTATTTATTTATTGAAATACGCTACATAAGGTTGCACCTGTTTAGCTTGGGGTATAGAAGAGCGCTTATACAGCGTGTATTTTTTATACAAACTCAAAAGTAACCAAATACATATGTATTATAAAAACTTACCTTTGCTACTTATTAGAAAAACTTACGTAACCAAAAACAAATACTTTTTAAACGAAAGAACTTTTTAAGAAAGACTGATATGCTAGATGACTATGTGATAATGATAATCAAATATCGTTAGCAAAAATAGGTACAGTACCTACTGTGGGTAATAGATAACTGTATAAGTAATAGGTACTCCAAATTAAAATACTTGAAAAATATTTTTCTAAGATATTCGAAAAAGTTATGAAATCCGTTAGTTTATGCTATGTTGTGAATTTGAGCGCCATTAATATTTAATGGAGGTGGCATGTCCGGTCAGTTACCAGCCAGCGGTCAGCTCGCTTAGCCCACGGCCACACTAATCTAGTTAGCGGTGTAATCGAAGCGCTTGCCAATCGATATGTCTACGACCGAGCTTTCATCGAGATTTGAAGAGTTTTCAAACGTTTTTGCATTCACCTGCATTCATATCTGCCAGCGGAACGTGCAAAAATATCTGACGCGTTCTACCGGCCCTAGGAATAGTCGTATCCGATATTTATGCACGCTTTTTTGTGTCAGATATTGGTGCTGGTGATTCTTACGAAAACTTGGGTGACTAAGAACTGCGAGGCGACTTTAAGTAATTTGACGACTTATCATATTAAGTCGAGTTAAGCTCGATTTAAGACGCGAGTTATCCGTTATAATATCATTTAATATGAGTGAGTCTCACGGTAGTTTCATGTTCAGAATTGGCGAGTAATCGCTCATTTTTATTTACGTTTGCTACTCCGTTTTTATCGATGTTCTTTTACCAGTTTGCATTGCATTTCATGTGAAGACTATCAATTTTATAGCAATTTTAAGACTCCCAAAGTAGCCTTAAGCTGGTTAATGTTAGGTCAGTTTACGATCCCTAAGTACGATACTTTTGAAGTACTTTTACTTAATATAAAAATAAATTTGTCATTGAATAGTTTACCGCAGAAGGTTGATCTTGTGTTTATTTGTTTATCAAAATACTTTCACATCAAATAACGACTTGCCAGCGAAATCAAACCAGTGTCAATTACTTAAAATAACAAAAAAAAAACAAAACTAAACCTAAACTTTTCATGTAGTACAGTCACAAACATAACGCAAAACGGCAACCTGCTGCGCATTTTATAACGGGCTAATTATTCGAACGTGTGGCGGTACCATAAATATAGAGCAAACACAGTATTAGCACCGGTCACGCTGCAATGTTTGTCTACGGCCTAAAACAACATGCGTTTGCGGGCAGACTGAATTTGTTGCCGTCGGTCAAAAGCTGAGTCAGTCGCGGCTGAGGATACTGAGGGACAAATGTGCTAGGAGTTTTAGACTTTATACAAATAAAGCCTTGGGAGACAAGGGCCAACACATAAGATCTGAGGAGCCTTGCATTTTGTCGATTTTATTTGCTCTATCTATAAATCACTATCTCATACTCAGTGCGCACTGTTATTATATTGTTTTAATTACATAGAACATGAACTACCTAATTTATAGAAAATTATAATTATATTTCAACTAATTTACGTATTGTCTTTTTGGTTAAGGCTAATGTCAAAATGTAGAGTTAATTGACATGAGCTCAAGAACCGTTTGTGAATAAGGGAGTAACCGGATTTTTATATGTAAATACATTGTTTGAAAACAAGTTTTTTTCTATAATTTTAGCATATTATACCTAGTGCCATCCACGAAGACAAAATTAGACATTAATAACATTGTAATAAGAACCACGGCATGAGTCATAATAATGAATGACTGTAGAGTCATAGGTAGCTATATTAAGCAACTTGTTACAAGTGGAATTATTGTTCTTATTGTTATACAGACCTCTACAGTTAGTAAGTGTAGGTAACATTAGGAAAGTTCCTAAACTGCTTTTATTTGACTTCATGTAAATATTGATTTCATACTTAAAAAATAAAATACATTACCACTTTTGTGCCCCAATGTCATACGTGACTACGCCTAAATAAAATGCAAAAGGTAATATTGGTTATTTAAATAATATTATATGTGACAATTAAAAACAACGAATTAATTTTATTCGGATAAAGATATTATTTTAGAAGATTGCAATCGGTCGGGTCGACGCGTGTTAATTTACTTTACAATAAACATAAAATATATACTTTTATAGTGGGTAATTTGAGTTCCATATCTTTCGACTTAATATTTTTGTCTTAGAGTTATTTTAAGCTTGAAGCATTTAGTGGTTTTAGATGCCAGAGCTCAAAAATTATATATTATATGAACTTTGATCTCTTCACTCCTGAAGCGTGGGAAATGGACTGTATTAAAATAATGCGAATAATTGATGATATTGAAATATATTAAAATCTTGACTTTAAAAACGCAACCGTACGAGCGCACAACAAAACAATAATGACAATTAAAAAATAGAAAAATAAAAAAAAGAACTTTACAAAAAATACATTAAAAAGGTAGAAAAACTCCAAGGAGTTTGCTGCACGGTAAGAATCTTTTCAATCTGTAATAAAAGTACAATTTTCTAGCGAACAAGGCAAAAGTAATATTTCGGGAGTTCAAGAATTATAATTATTTCGAAAAGGTACACAAAAAAATATTATAATTATTAAACTCACTATTGTAGAAACATAATATATATTATGCCTAAATATCAATAATTTTATCACAAAACCGCATACCGCAGTGTGTTTTACAATTCTAAAACAGAAAATAAAGCAGGCAACAGACGTGGTGAATCGAGCTAATGCCGGTGTGTCAACATATTGCGACGGTGTGTCCGCAGCCTAAACAAACAGGCATTACTCCTACACCGTGCTACGTGGGCTCATGCGCCATTGGAATAATTTTGATGTTAGAATTGACATTAGAGTGCACTTTTTAGAACTCATAAATCATATCGGTATATGTAGCCCTAAGAATAATAATATGGAGGTTGAAGTGACAGTGCGAGGGCCACATCACTCGAAAAAAAAAAACCGTTGAGAGTGAAAAGCTCTCGAGGCGCGAACACTAACCGAAAGACGAAGCGTTGGCAGGCTTCCCACTAGATGGACCGGCGACATCGTAAGAGTTGCGGGTAGGTGGATGCTAATGACGAGTTATTGTTCATTATGTTGTGACGACCTAAGGGGGGACCAGCAGCAGAGACGTCTTCCGGCTGATGATCCATCCATATGTGCCGGCTTTACTTTCTTGACTAAATAGTTATTTTTATAAAATAAAGTTAAAAGTTAAATGAACTAAATTAAGCTTAAAAAATCACGACAGTGTAAATAACGAATTTAAAAGGAAAACTATCACAACAAATACTTGTAATTTATAGTATATAGATATCATCTATAAATATTGTGAATCTGTTTAAAAACCACTAGAATTATTTATTCCCCAACTTTTCCCTTCCTGCTGACATTGCTTTACCATTATTAGCATTATTATTATTTATTATTGCATTGCATTGCATTAGGTACTATTAGGTATGAGTACGATTTTTTTACATCATTACAGTTTGCAAAATAGTCCAAAATCTATTTCAAAGTGGCTTAACACAATCTCAGACTTATTTCAAAAGTATTCCAGCAATAAATCTTGTATTCTTCGCGTGCGGTATGACAATATCCAGAATGCAAGCAATATGCGGAAACAATATGTTGTTAGTTTGGATGCCATGCGGGGTTCGGGTGACCGATGCCGGTGCAGCTTCCAGTGAGTCGATTTGGAATTTAATTTTGAGGACATCTAACATGGATAAAAAAATAAAAATAATAAAAACTATTAGAAATAACCTTTAATAATAAATTATTTGTCAAAGACTGTGTATAGAAATGATATTAACAAATGATGTTAATCACTTAACATCAGGTGAATCGTCTGCTCGTTTGTCTGCTATTAGGTGAAGCGTCTGCGGCTTTCCAGCTCGTGCGTACTGGCCAACAAAGTTTCAGCTCAATTGATTTCATGTAAACTATAAACTATTAATTTTATAATTAATAGTTTGTAGGTTGTAGTATAGGTTTAAGTTGATTATATTTTGTTTATTTAAATTTTATGTATGTGTTACCTATAATAACAATAATTATATAGTTATTGTCAATTTGTATTTTATTATTTTTATAAATTAACTTTTTCATGTATGAATTTTCCAATATTATTAATTTTAGGCAGACAATTCTATTATTTTTTGTATATAGTGTAAATAATAGTAAACTTAGTGTACGTTACATTGGGCAGATATAATTAGTAATATGTGCATTAAAACCTCCTGCACATATCAAAAACATACTGGCTGAATGAACTTTCCGCTTTCTCCCGCACGGCGGCGCCACCAGTCAGTTGCGCAAATTTGACAGCTCGAAATGAATGCCGGCCGGCGCGCGCTCTTTTAAATTATTCATAAAAACTCTGAAAGTGCTGTGATTGTGTCTTAAATGTGTCCCAAGGACTGAGGAAAAGAGCCAGAACAAACTGTAAGTGAAACCTATATCTTGCCCAATTCGGTTTTGCTAATTATTTTCAATATTCAAATGTCGTAGTTCAAACATTTTGGTCAATCGAACCGCATCCTCAGTTTGCAAACTAAATACACATTCATACACATAAAACACACATTTCACGCAGTTTTAAGGTAACAGGCTTATTTCTAATCTAAGTTATTTACCTAGAATAATACGTATAAAATAAACGTTTTCAATTTTCGTTCTTTGCAACGCGTCGCGCGCGTCTTTTGTTTTTTAATTCGAAATGGACGAAAAAGAATTCGATGTCGAACAACTTATCAACAAAAAAGAACTGCTTTTTATACGATGTCAAACGTTATTTGAACTATCCAAATCAACTCCACCAGAGCGTTTAACCGAATTTAATTTGCGACTTAAAGAACTTCATTCGACTCGGGAATGTTTCGAACAATGCATATTCGAGTTAAATTCTTATAATAAGAAACAAAACCCGAAATTTAAACCAAATTATCAAGAAATTCAAACCTTTGACGACATGTATTTCCGTATTCTGAGTGTAGCGGAGGCTAATAGCGACACTTGGCAATCGTGTGACGGCAGCGGTAGCGGACCTTCGTCGCGCTCCGCGGGCCGCGGCCCGGGCGCTGCCGGGCCAGACTCGCGGTCGGCTAAGCCGCGGCTGCCTAAACTAGAATTGTTCCATTTCGATAGCAAATTAGAAAACTGGCAAACATTCTATGACACGTTTACGAGTTTAATTCATAACAACAATGATATTACGAACATTGAGAAGTTTTATTACCTGCTCTCCGCAGTCAGCGGTTCGGCATTGACTGTGGTCAAAGGGATGCCAGTGACGGCCGATAATTATCCGATAGTATGGGCTTTGCTAGTCAAAAAATTTGAGAACACTCGTGCCTTAGCTACGAGCTATTTAGATCGGCTGTTTCAATTTAAGCCTTTGTCAACTGAGTCGGCTACTGGTCTAAACACATTTTTACAAACGTATCAAGAGTGTGTTAAAGCATTGAAACTTTTGAAAATCAGTAACCTATCGAGTTTCATACTGTTTTATATGGGATTGCGAAATTTAGACCCCGTCACTAGGCGCGAATTCGAACAATCTGTAGATCAAACCGATATACCTACTTACGAACAGCTGATTAATTTCGTGGAGAAACAGGCGCGTGTTTTGGAAATGTCTGAGGTTAAAATTAGTACATCAAAAATTCAGTTTACGCCTAAGAGTGTTCCTAACACCTCTGCAAAGCCGAATTTTGTTCGAACAAATAATAATAATGCTGCTAATTACAGTAGTGCACCGAAGCAGTTCCAAAAGCCGTGCTTGTCAGCTGTGAGTAAGAATAATAGCGAACGATCAAATAGATGTCTATTTTGCGACAAACCGCATTCAACTTATCGATGTTTCGAGTTTTTTGATTTAACACCGGTGCAGCGTCTTGACAAAGTGAAACAGCTTCAATTATGCGAAAATTGCTTTCGTCAGCATTCGTTGTCCGAGTGTACGTCAAAAGTGCGTTGTGTGCTGTGTAAACAACCGCACCATCACAGTATTCACTTAGATACAGTTCCAACTGTTCAAAATTCATCAATTAATCAAAACGGTTCAAATAGTCAAAACATTTCAAGTATTCAAAACGTTTCAAATGGTCAAAATCAAAGTCAAAGGTCAATGCCAAACGTCGGCTTGACTTGTTCGTCAAATTCAACCGTGCTGTTAGGCACTGCCATGGTGCACGTCGCAGATCGATGGGGAACTTACCACGCCGTACGTGTAGTCATTGACAGCGGTGCCATGTCCGGTTATATGACAAAAGAGTGTGCCCAGCGCCTGGGTTTGTCTCGACGCAAGTGTCAGTTTGAACCCATGGGTCTGGGAGGTGCGCCAGTGCAAGATTTCGGTCTGGTTACATGTTCAATTAAACCACGAAACTCATTTGGTCCGGTGCTTAGCACTGATACTGTTGTCGTAAGTAATATAACTAGCAACTTACCTACAGTAACCTTATCAAACAAAGTTATCAATAATTTCAAAAATCTAGAGTTAGCTGACCCGAACTACTTTTCGGCGGCTCCAGTTGACTTGTTGATCGCAGGTGACTTATTTCCCTACATTTATGACGGTCAAAATATACTACCACGTGACCCGGGTTTGCCCGTCGCGATGCATTCCATATTCGGATATGTCATTACTGGTCAGACAGTACTGAGTGACGATTGTGAGTCAAATACAGCCTCGCTCAACTTGTTCTCTGCTAATAAAACTAGTAGTATCGATAAAATCATGAACTCTTTCTGGGAGACTGAAAACGTGCCGTATGACGTCACTAAAAAACCAGAAGATTTGTATGTCGAACAATTGTTCCAAAACGAACACAGTCGCGATACTACGGGACGTTATACAGTGAAGTACCCGTTCAAACCCAGTTTTGATCTCGGCGATTCGACTCCACAAGCGTTACGTCGTTTCAACAATTTAGAAACAAAGCTGAATCGTCTTCCGGAACTTAAGGAAGAATATAATAAATTCATGTCCGAATATGAAAGCCTTGGTCACATGACTTGCGTAGGTGATTTTGGTACTGTGGATTCTAAGTACATAATTCCTCACTTTTGTATTCTCCGACCGTCAAGTACCACGACAAAACTCCGAGTAGTTTTTGACGCCTCATGCAAAACGACAAATAATAATTCTTTAAATTCAGTCGTTTACGCCGGTCCTAAGCTTCAAGCAGATATTAATGAGATTTTAATAAATTTTCGTATACATGAAATTTGCTTGTCAAGTGACATTTGTAAAATGTTTCGAATGACCTTGATCGAAAAATCTCAACGCAATTACCAACACATCTTGTGGAGGTTTCAACCTGATCAACCTTTAAAGGTGTATGAGTTAAACACGATCACATACGGCGTTGCTAGCAGTCCGTACCTAGCGATCCGAGTCCTGCATCAACTGGCTGACGATGACTGCGAGAAGTATCCTTTAGCGAGCAAGGTTCTAAAAAAGGGTTTCTTCGTCGATGACCTTCTGTGGTCAGTGAGCAGCTATGATGAAGCAGCTAGGCTACAGGATGAACTGTTAGAGTTGCTGAGTGGAGGAGGATTTCTGCTTCGTAAGTGGGCCAGCAACTGTCCCCAGGTACTGGCTCGGGTTCCAGCTGATCACCGCGAAACGCCCATTGCATTCGAGGATGACAAGGACCTATCCATAAAAGTTTTAGGTCTGCAGTGGCGACCCGCCGAAGATGTGTTTTCCTTCGTATTCCATCCACTTCCAGCTTCACAGGCGATCACCAAGCGTAGTGTTTTGTCACAGATTGGTCGTCAGTATGATCCCTTAGGTTTCGTGGCTCCTTGCATATTCTACGCGAAATGCTTCATGCAGAAACTCTGGCTCCAACAGCTGGGTTGGGATGAGCGGCTGCCTCCGGAACTGGAAAAGGAGTGGCTCACCTACATGTCAGAGCTCCCGCTGTTGTCGAATTTTAGCCACGAGCGCCAGGTTACTGTCAAACAGCACAGCTACTACCAGATACTAGGATTCTGCGATGCTTCAGTTCAAGGAATAGCTGCGGTCATCTATTTGCGTAGTTTTAACAATCAAGGTAATTCGAAGGTCAGTCTAGTCATTGCAAAATCCAAGGTTGCACCCTTGAAGACAGTGACCATTCCACGTCTCGAGCTAATGGCTGCGCATTTGTTAGTCAAGTTAGTCAAATATACGAAGTCAATATTGTCTGAACGAATTCCTGTTCATGAAATACTCTTGTTTACCGATTCCTCTGTGGTGCTGAGTTGGTTGAATACACCCAGTTATAATCTCAAAACCTTTGTGGCTTCGCGTGTTTCCAAAATTTTGGAGACCGTGCAAAGCGATTGTTGGTTTCACGTGAGCGGCGCGTCCAACCCCGCTGACGTGTGCTCGCGCGGAGCGCTACCTTCCGTGCTGTTATCGACAGCGGAGTGGCTCGGAGGACCGAGCTGGCTAGACGCACCAAGAGAGAATTGGCCAGTAAAATCAATTGATCAATTTAAATCGGCAAATGTGCCAGAACTCAAAATTCCATGCGCGACTTTGGCTCAAACTAGCGTGCAAAACACAACACGTGACTCAAATCTTGTTTATGATTTAACTGAAAAATATTCGAGTTTTAGCAAACTTCAAAAGGTCTTAGCTCGTTGTTTTCAGTTTATCAACAATTGTAGATCGACGAAGTCTAATAGGAACACGGGTCCTTCGTCTCTATCAGATTTAAAGAACGCACACGATGTGCTCATCAAATCAGTTCAGCGAGAGCATTTTGCAGCTGATCTCGAAGCAATTTCAAACGGTTACAGCTGTAGTTCATCACTCAAAAGGTTAGCACCTTATGTCGACCCCCTCGGTTTTCTCAGGGTGGGGGGTAGGTTGTCTCTCGCCGAACTACCGTATCAAAAGAAGTATCCATTATTGCTTCCCAAAAAGTGCAACTTTACAAATATTCTTATCGACTATTTTCATAAAATTTATTTACATATCGGTCCGCGTACATTGCACAGTGTAATCAGTCAGAAATACTGGATTATTTCCGGAAAATGCGTTGTAAGATCTCGTTTTAGGAAATGTATTAGGTGTTTTAAAGTCAATCCTTCACACATACAGCCTATCATGGGCAACTTACCGAAATTCCGCATTGAAGGTATCCATGCTTTTCACACTGTCGGTGTTGACATAGGCGGTCCCTTCTATACGAAAGAGAGTAACAGACGTAATGCGAAAATATCAAAGTCCTATCTTTTAATTTTCGTCTGCTTTTCAACTCGCGCGGTGCACACTGAGGTTCTCAGTGCACTTTCAACTGAATGTTTTTTCGCAGCTTTCGATCGTTTCACTGCTAGACGTGGTTTATGTCAAACCGTTGTATCCGACAACGGAAAAAACTTCGTGTCCGCTGGTAGGCAACTCGCGGAAATCACTAACTTTTTTAACCAAAGTACTGAAGATGTTTTAACCGGTTTCAATAATCGTAGTGTTAAATGGACTTACAATCCGCCTACTGGAAGCCATTTCGGTGGGATGTATGAAAGTGCCATAAAAGGGGCCAAGCTCCTTCTAAAGCGCGTCGTGGGTACGCGATCGCTGTCGTTCGAAGAGTTAAGCACTCTCTTTGCTCGTGTCGAAGCAGTGCTGAACTCTCGCCCCTTAACAAGTGCGTCGAGCGACCCGTCCGAGTTCGAGGCGCTCACGCCCGGCCATTTCTTAGTCGGTCGTTCTCTATTAGCCGTTCCAGAGTATGATCTCTTAGACGAACCAACTTACGGACTAACTCGCTGGCAGCTAGTACAACAAAGTTCCCAACAATTTTGGAAATTGTGGCGAAATGATTATCTGCACACGCTGCAGCAGCGACAAAAATGGCATAGGAATAGTCGTAATATTCAAGTTGGCGAACTCGTTCTTATTCATGCTGACGCTCCTCCGCTTCAATGGCCTCTCGGTCGCGTGACGGAACTTTATCCAGGAGCTGATGGAGTTGTACGGGTGGTAAAAGTAAAAACCCAGAATGGCGAATACACGCGACCCGTTGTAAAGCTTAGTCCACTTCCCATGGAATTGGATTCAGCATAATTTTTATTTTTCTTTGTTTCTTTGCATGAATTTGACGCAAGAAGGTGTCAAATTTATGACAATTTTAGGTTCGAAATAAGTCATTTATTTTACTCAATTTACAGCTACACGTGTTTAGTTCACTAAGTCAACAAATACTTACACTATACAGTCCACTTACCTTATTCAATACCATCCCTGGTTTGGTTTGTAAACTGGGGAATCTGGGGTAGATTCCCGGTGGGGGGTTTATGTACGTTACATTGGGCAGATATAATTAGTAATATGTGCATTAAAACCTCCTGCACATATCAAAAACATACTGGCTGAATGAACTTTCCGCTTTCTCCCGCACGGCGGCGCCACCAGTCAGTTGCGCAAATTTGACAGCTCGAAATGAATGCCGGCCGGCGCGCGCTCTTTTAAATTATTCATAAAAACTCTGAAAGTGCTGTGATTGTGTCTTAAATGTGTCCCAAGGACTGAGGAAAAGAGCCAGAACAAACTGTAAGTGAAACCTATATCTTGCCCAATTCGGTTTTGCTAATTATTTTCAATATTCAAATGTCGTAGTTCAAACACTTAGAAATACCCACACACCAACTTGGACTCTCAAACTTGCAACCATTGAGCACACCTAATCCTTACTTACACCATAAATAACACCGCGAGCAAAAACACAACACCCGGGAGACTTCAGAACTGACCCTTAACTTGCCCAGTAAATACGGAACCCGTTCAAACTATCAAAAACTTGAGCACTACCGACCCCTAATGGACCAAGCCAGCTGTTACACTTGATCTACTTACTATCCATTAATTAAATGTGCTTTCCGTGTTATATTACTCATTATTTACATTAATTAATGCTTGGACAGCATTAAGTTTCACTTTTGGCTGTCCATTATTAAAATTATCATAATTACTAGCTTTTAACCGCGGTTTTGCCCACGTGAAATATTAGATGTAGATTGCAGTTGAATTGAAGTTATGGAATCTCACTTAAATCTCATGGGATTTTTCACAAACTTCATCATGGCATTCATTAATTTTAACTAAAAACTGGATAGGAAAGTGGTGTACATTTTTTAATAAATATAGGCTCTACATTTTTTTTGTTGTTCCTTATTGTCATCATCATCACCATGTCAGCCGAAAGACGTCCACTGCTGGACATAGGCCTCCCCCAAGGCTCTCCACTCAGACCAGTCTTGTGCTTTTCGCATCCACCACGATCCCGCGATCTTAAGAAGTTCGTCGCTCCATCTTGTTGGAGACTTACCAACAGCTCATCTCCCGGTCCGCGGACACCATTCGAGAACCTTTTGACCCCATCGGCCATCAGTCCTGCGAGCAATGTGCCCCGCCCACGTGCGTTCCTTATTGTCCAAAGGTTAAACTAAAGTTATAACTAAAAATCTTATTTAATTAAATTAAGAGCACCATTTGAATTATGTCAACACCGACTTGAATAAAGTCTCTTTTACCTCACTTTAAATTAAATGATATATCGTCACTACTTTAAAAAAAACTCGTACCTCAAAATCGATAATTTTTCTGAGTGAACTTTGTCAAGGTTCAATTTTGCTGACACAATTTATTTTAGATACGAGATTTTTTCAAAGTAGTGACGATATACACGTTTTACAGTTAAATTATTGCGTGAAATTGTCGCACGTTACCTATGTTAGCGAGCATGACGTAAAATTGGTAAAATGTGAATAACCCTGCGGGCGAAACAGGCTGCAGACTTAAGCGCATTTGATGCTGCATTTAATTTTAAACTGCAACAAATACCTAGAGTATATTTTTTAACTATATTCAATGTGTTATCTTATTCTCTTCAATACAAACACATGTTAACTTAGTCACAGATACAGGAAAAACATAAATTATGTATTATCTTGTTGGTAACCTTATGTAGGTAAATAAGGGGTTTTGGTTAAAAAAAAAAGTCTAGCTTTGGTCCATATTTCCGGCTGCAAAAGCATAGATAAAAAAGTCGATTATCTACGCCCTGTATTTTTTTTTAAGTATCACACACAAATTCAACTAAACCATTAGACTTAAATTCACTTTACCCTTAGATTCACTATTGGTAGACTAACTTCTAGCACAAATTCCTTTACAAACGCTCGCTCGCCGCCAAATCCGAAACACCTACGCTACGTCAAAATTCTTAACCTGTCAGTGCTTGGCTAAAGTTTCTCGGAAGTTTGTCTGTATCAGACTGTAGTAACAGATTCGTGCTTGGCTTTGCCCGAGCCACTCTCAAATTGAATTAATCATAGTTGAGATTAGTTCCCTCTTTGACAACCCGCTCTAAGACGTGACCGGGCGGATATTGGATATTTATATTTAATTGTTATTGAAATTCCAATACAGACTGGAAACTCTAAGTACCTGCAATCCATATTAATATTATAAGCAAATGCGAAAGTGTTTGCATGTTTGTGTGTCTGTATGTTTGTCCGTCTTTCACGTCGAAACGGAGCGACGGATTGACGTGATTTTTGTTGTAGAGATAGTTTATGGGCCCAACATAGGCTACTTTTTATTCCGGAAAAATGCAGAACAGTTCCCGAGGGAACAGCACGCGATAACCGAATTCCACGCGGGCGAAGCCGCGGGCAAAAACTAGTAATGCATAACGGGTGCTTTCTTCAAAATACGTGATCATCCTATATAACTAAGTTTTGTGTCGATAAAAATAACATTTAAATCAGTGGTGGGCAAACTTCCTTCATGGGAGGCCAGAAAGTTACAGATATTGTAGAGGAGGCCCAGGATAACATCTTTCTATTTTATACTTCTTTATGTTTTTGCAAAATAACGAAATCATAATAATGATCGCGGGTCATATAAATAGGTAGGTACTATTTATTCACTTCGAACAACGAGGCGTGAACTATTGATGCAGGTTATTAGGCAGTTATTCTTTGGAACACATTTCCCAACACTATCTGTATAATTCCCAACTCAATGGCATGTGTCGATTATGCTAGGTACATATTAAAAGAAAAATAAATTGTAAACTAACTCATAAAAGTGTTAAGAACTGAACTAAGGCGCCACTTAAAACATTATAACGCCGGGTTAAAGGCAAAACCAACTATTATAGTGACTTTTTTGGTCAAGATAGTTGAGTCTGCCTTTAACCCGGCGATAAGCACTTTTTTACGCATAATGGCAACTTTACTTATGGCAACAATTTTGCATGGAAATATTTAATTCCGCTTACACTCTTTTATGAAATCCTTAACATGTTTATGCATTACTTCAATTTTATAAATGTAGGTGAATAAGATACGAGTAGATTTGTGTATGAATTACCAAAAAAAAAAGTTACATTAATTTGCGCAAACAATGTTGCTAGGCTCTGGTTAGTGGTTAACTATAACCAATCTGCCAAATTCTCAAACGTCCACACTCCAAACTTATGAAATGAAGACTAAATTCTTCAATTACAAAGTTACTCCAACCGTCGGTCAGCACCCGACTAACTAGTTAACTCGGACGATGTCCGCCGGGAATCGAACCGGGTAAGTAGCAGATTTATTAAGAGGATATTCGTAAATGCCGAGGGAGGGGTTGGCTTTAAAATTAAATCACGCTAGTTGCGAACTAAGCCTGGATTCGAGCTTTGTCTGCTGCAGATACGGAGAACTGTGGCGTATTGTATTAAGTGCCTGGAACGGCTACTTTGAAATTAACGTTCGTTCGAAATAGTACATTTTTAGTTGCAAAAGTTGTAATTTGGTGAGAAAAAAGGACCATTTAAGTGATTTAATGCAACATTCAAGTTTTTTTGTTAAAATTACATTTGTTATGACCACGTACCTAACTAGTCGATCTCTCCAAAAAAAGCTTAGTAACAATGTTTAACAACTTTATGGAAATACAATACAATACAATACATAGACTCTTTTTTGTACACCAGAAATAGTAAGCGATACAGTAAACAGATACACAGAGAAAAAAAATACAAGGTAAGCAATAGGTTTATACTATAGTAACCATATATATTGGCTGGCTATGACGAGCATTAACGAATATTGAATTTAGAGTATATATTTATCTATTCAATAACAATTTTACGGTTTACATGCAATGGAAAATTGCTGCTATAGAACTTCTACTTACGATGTTTTTAAATTAGTGTAGGATGTTTTTAAAAAGTAAAAATACAGAATTGTCCTTTTTTCCACTTATCTGTAGCTAGAATCTAGTCTAACAAAACACTTAAATTTAGTTGCGATGTTGCTACATAGCATAAATATAAACAGCGGAAACGTTTCATTGTCCAAAAGCAATCCAAGCACGAGCCAATAAAGCAAAAGGAACTTCTTTAGAAAGTATTTCTTTCGTCGGCAAAACTTTGGGATATTTGCCGCAGAAACAAAGAAACGGAACCGGGAATGACTTCCTTTCTGCCCCAAACGGGTTTGTCGGCAACTTTGTAAGCAATTTTCTATGATTCTGGAAGAGAAACGAACTTAAATTATAAGCTAATATTAATGATTACGTTCGTGTAGTGAAATTTGTCAAAAACTCTTGAATATCAATAATTATTTATTAAATACGAGGACATCAAAATTATTGTGTATTTTATTTATAAAATAAATAATTTTAATTCCTGTTTTTCCTCAATTATTTTTGTAGAAATATACAGGTGACATCTGAATTTAAGAAAAAACATTTTTTATGATTTTTATATTACAAAACTATAAGACATTGTTACCTATGAAGTAAGTTAAGTTACTTTGCGGTACACTTAAATAATCTTTTAATCTTGCGTTATTTATATTACATGACAATCCCTCGCTTACATTACATACATAGCCGTAGGGCCGTCCAATATTACGTTAAGTATAATCTCAGTAAACAGTATAACAGCTTACTAAAGTATCCGAAGTAAACTAAACAACAAGTTATAACAAGCGATTAAATAAACAATCCCAGGGCAAAACTGATTCCAGTTTAACCGACAATATAATCAACCCTAATTTGTCAGAAGTTCGGACAAGGAGTAAATTTATGTACAAAATGCTATACTAATCTAAATATCTAAATAGTATAAGTAACTAATTTAGCACAGCGAAAATATTTTTGAGATTAGAAACTCTAATCTACCTAAAAATTAACATCATTTTCTACCTTTACGTATACGTAGGTGCAATGAAATTTTCTGAGCGTAAGGTTGAGATAAATAAAAAAAATACTGGCAGGCAAAAGTCGACTTCACTGGACCCGATTCTACAGCGGCCGCTAAAATTCCTAATTTTATTTAGACGTCGCTAAATCACTTTGCTATTCTATGAGCACCTGTCATAATCAAATGACAACGCTAATTTAATCTGACGTTTCTTATTTTAGCCGATCTATCTAGCCGGTCAGCGTGACTTCTGGAATAGCACTTGTTAAATCAGCCGTCTAAATGTCAATTAAAATTTAGAAAATTTAGATTTAGACAATTTAGCCGACGTGCGCGTAGAATCGCATCCAATGTCTTATGTTTTTCTCCTGTCACAAAATCGAACCGAGGAACGACCTTAAACAAACAAACAGTATTTGGTAGAAAGAATTTGTATTGTACAGTTTAAGCTGTATGAGTAGTACCTTTGCCCTGTTATTACTATATGCGAAATTATCTGCAAAAGACAGGCCCGTAGGATTAAGTTGCCTAGCCGTTGAATAGTTTGAACTGCGACTGTCTGACAGCTTAGCCAACCGACGTTAATAGTTTAACCAAACCTAGGAAGGCTATAGCCTAATACCTAATATGAAATATTTTGAATTCATAAAAAATTTACACTAGTGGCATTACCTTACATAATCCAAATGAAAATCTTTATTACCTACTTCCATAGTAGAACTTAGATTTGACTAAGTTGAAATAAACGTTTGTGGCAAAATGTAAATAAAACTAATTACATGTTGAAATATGGACGTTCGTGTAGTGTATGATTTACGCATACATCCGAGCACTTTAAAGAGCGAACACTTAAATTTTAATCTCACACTGAATATTTCAATATTGCATGTAAATGGTGCCGTAAAATTTTCCAATACCGTTCGCTTTATAACACTGTAAAAGGGAATAACTCGGTATAATCAAATACGCTGAACGTCAGTGAGTTGAGTTGAAATAGAATTTTTTCGCTCTTAAAAATTGCGATCACGTTTCTAATATAGTGAAAACAATATTCTAGTGACCGGGTGATTTCTGCACAGATGCTTGCCCTTCCAATATTATGTATACACCGGTTGGGCTTTCATAGCTTTGAATCATCGTCCCATAAAATAGTTTCTATATTGATACTATTTGTTAAATTTGGGTTGACTTTTTACTGTTTTTTGTTTACAATCTAAATAAAATCTTGAATACTGAATATTGGCTGGAATTTAGTTTCATTTTTGCCTTTTTTACTTTATTTAGCTTTAGTGGTGTACTTATTGCTGTTGATGTCCCAAATAAAATAAAATAAATGAATTAGAAGATGGTACAATATATCTACTTATGTTGTCTGGTAGATTTAGAAACCGGTATAGCTCTGATATCATGGAAATATTTACATAAATTCACGTTACGCATTATTTGTGCTTTCGATATCATAATTTGAAATCACATACCTCGCTCGTTTCGCCTTTTAATGCTGCGAGGGGGTACTCGACAAACCCCGTATCGATCGATCGATATAAAAATCGCATTAATCTGTACTTATCTCGGCTATATTATTTAATGTTGCGTCGTTTTGCTATCTATAACATTTATGGCGGGAATAGATTACTTTTTGACAGTTTGTACCAAAGGTGTAGAATATCAGAGAATTTTTATTTTATGCTCTAGCAAGAAATACAAATTTTATGCAGGTATTCGGCAAGTTTAAAAAGTTTTGGAGATAAAATTCTTCTAGCTATATTTTTTCAGTATTAACTTATTTTCATTATTATTATATGTAACGTTAAAAGAATGCATGAATGTACTTTATCACTCCTTATCTTTTATTAATAGATTTCTCGTTTGTTTATTTTTTGCATGTCCGTTTGGCAGCTTATTTTTATTCTTATTTAATATTTGCCTTCTGAAGTTCATTCATATATCGTGGGCCAAATCATTATGGTTGTGGGTTATTAGACAAAGATAAAGATAAAAATAATATATTTGTCAAACATGAGTTCCTATATACAATTATTAAATTTTTTGTATAGGTATCATTTTTATTAATATAAAAACAAAAATTTACAATGAATAAATTACAAATTAAATAAATTAAATTAAATTATTAAATTGAATATTATATAGATGTACAATAATTTTATGTCTTGTCCTTCATGTTTTGCCTTTCAGCATACAAATTATTACTTATGAATTTAAATAATTATACAATAAAAAAATAGGAAATAATTAAATTATAATCAATATCACATTAATGTTAGGTATATCAATAATTTTACATTTTATACTAATAATCTAGTCTATATTATCTAGTAGATATTCATTAACAGAGTAAATATGCCTTGTCGGTTAAAAAGTCTTTCAAAGCTTTTTTGAAACTAGGTAGTACTTCCTTCTCTGTTATAGATTTTGGTAGCTTATTGAAAATCTTCATATCATCTATGGATGATTCACAACGGATAAATATACTTATATTTGACTTTTATAGATTAATACAAACTTTAATACATTTTAAGGCATCTAACACTGACAAACGAGGGCCGTTGAGGCCAAAAATTCTCGAATGAAGACCACGGATTGGTAAATGTTTTTTTTTTACCATGTAGTCTTATTTTAAGCGGCAATGTATTTTTTTTTAAGTGCAGCTTAGGACGACCACCAACATGATGGACGGATGACCTGGTTAAAGCCGCGGATTCACGGTGGATGCGGGCCGTTTCCAACCGAAGCAACTGGAGCTCTATGGGGGAGGCCTAGTTGATGATGACATTTTTAGTGCCTGGTTTAAAAAAAATAACGTACTTCAGTTTATAAAACCGGAATGTTTTATTTCTTGCCAACTACTATGTTTTCTTCCACCCATTATTTTGCAAGGAATAGTCCAGTACCTAACATCGTTGTTTACCATTTGTCACGCGATCCAGTTCCACAAAGCAACCCCAAACTGCGGGCGATTTGCATGAAATATAAAGGTGACCGCGCACATAGTTTCAAATTGTTTATAGCGGTCAGTGAGCGGCTACCCTCGGCATTCTTGCCTCATCCCTTTGTCTTACTTTCCGCTTATGACGGAATAAATTTGTACAATTTACATTAAATGGGCAAACAAACGGACAGACTGTATAAAATTATTCCAGTTTGTTTGAAATAGCGAAACATTTTTTTCAGGCATTTAACTGAGCATTCTTACTTTGTTCTATTGCCCTGATAATGTTAGTCTTAAAACATTAAGATAACATTTTTTTAGTAAACAATCTGCCCGCAACATCGCCTGTGAAGAATTTGCTATCCCATTGGAGCTGCGCAATTTTGCAGGAAGAAGTATTCTGTGTTAATTCAGCTTTCAATTGTGAATTCAGCTTTGTTCTTAACAACGAATCTAAGTTCTCTTTACGTATTCGTGCCCCCTCTTACAGAAAATCTAATGGAGACTGTAATACAGTGAAAACTAACACAGTCTCCAGGGTTTATATTGTAATTATACATGTGTTTTGAACAATAAAGACTATGTTTTTGCAATTTTATGTCGTAACGTAAAAATATGAGTGAAAGCAAAGCAAAAGTGGTTACTTTTCTGAATTCATGGTAAATTCATGGTAATTTTAATTTCGTCGAAGAAATTCTGAAAATTCAGAGTCGAGGCTTGAACCCACAACCTTTGCTTGGTGAGAGGCCATAGGTCAAACAAATAGGCTACCACAACTGCACGAACCGAACACATACATGCTTACACAATTATATAGTTACGCACTACGTTTTTGTTACTTAAGCACCTTTACATCAACAAAACCCTAAACGCGTAAGAGCTTAAAGACTTTTATCATTCTCTGATAAATTAAAAATTACCGACTGTAATGTGCAAAATATCAAGAACTTATGAGAGAGTGATGACACAGACCCTAAAACTAACTAAAGGAACCCCTCGAAACAATTCCACACTTGAATCGACAGCACATTTTCCGCGTCAGCCAATTATTTCGCCGCTGTCAATCGACTGTCATATTCCAAACAATCATCTCTCGATCTCACTTCTTTCTAATGAGAGCGGTCCGAAGTGGAATTATTAAAAAACCATTAGATGTGGGGTAAAGAGCGTGATGGATGGGCTCTCGAATCCGATCCATTTCAATTCTGCCTAACAAAGGGTGAGTGTCCCCAGAGTATGGTAATATGTTTGAAATCAACGGTGAGGCATTGGAGAATGTAGGCAAGTCTTAGAGGTATTGTGAGGGGATATTTTTGACCGATATACTGTGTATGACTCTTCTAAAAATAATTTATAAATAGACATCTCGGGACACCTGACACCAATTGACCTAGTACCAAAATAAGCAAAGCTCACAAGCTTATAGATATTAAATAGGCAGCAGTTAAAGATACTAAAATAATATATAGTTAAACAGGGATTTGAAATAGAGCCCAAATTTTCACTTATTTAAACAATTTAACAAAAATCATCAATATCTATGGTAAAACAAGCAAGATTATGTGCAAATTATTTATATTTGGATTTTGTTCGCGTACCTTAATTTCAGAGAAGCTCGGTATCAAGATACCAAGGTACGAGGAACAAAATCCGAACTTAAAGCATAAAATTTGTAATGATCGCGGTACTCTAAAACATTATGTGCAAAATGAAGTTTTTATTCCATTTCCTTCAAGAGAACTTTAATTTAGTAGGTATGGATTTTTTATTATAGTCGTTGTATCATAATCACGTCAAAGTCTTTGACGGGTATATCCTTTCCTGCTGACAATTTAAAACGCCCATAATATAACTTTATTGTTTTTAAAAGATATCAAAAATTATCTTTTACAACTCAGTTTGTGAAACAATAGAGATATATTTGAGCAAATTATAAAAAGAATTGCTCTATTGTTGAAAATACTGATAGAACACCAGTTACAGGTCTAAGTGGAGAGCCTTGAGGGAGACATGTCCAGCAGTTGACGTCTTTCGGCTGACATGATGATGATTACAAACGTCAAGGACCAACCAATTGTTTTTCCTAATTTATTTTAAACTGGAGTCCTAATAAGGGACAATTAGTTTTTTTATGCATACTTGGCAATGAACTTAAAAGCCTTTTTACCAGGATCCCAGAAATTACAGTCTAAAACACCTTCATCATCAATTACTCGCTACCAGGGCACCAGAACAACGAATGTAATACAGTTATTTTTTTCTCACCTCTAATACAGACAACGCAGTCGTAACTGTAATAACAGGGCATTACTCACACTAACCAGGACTGATGCGCTGATAAATCACATCAGTCGCCGATTTATATCGCAATAAACGTAACCCCTAAATATGGAGGAAATTTTCATGGTGTGTTTTAACCGCGTGAAGACAAGTTTTCTGTTGAATTTTTGGATAAAAATACCTTCTTCTCTTCTTCTTCTCAGCCTTCTTCTACCAAATTCTTGGTGTAGGCCTCCTTCAACCTCTTCCACTCCGATCTATTTTGGGCAGTTAGAGTCCAGCTGGCCCGCCACCTTTTTATATCATCTTTCCATCTCATTTGCGGTCTGCACACTGGTCTTTTCTATAAAAAAAATAACCTCCTACTCAGGAATCTTCGCGTTCTACTTTATAAAGCACAGGTAAATTTGATTGGTGCTGCGGATGTTTATGGGCGACGTTAATCACTTAACATCAGATGAACCGCATTCTCGTTTGTCACCAATTACATAAAAAAAAAACTGGATACTTAAAGCTTTAAAGAATGTTGAAATGTTGAAATAATATCCAAAATATCAAAACTTACGACCCACGTATAGTCTTTAGGTATCAGGTACATCTGTTTATCTCCTGGTATGGGGGAACTAATAAAAATAGTACATTCAAGTCTACTTGTTTTGATAAGCACAAATTCTGTTGATTTAAATAATAAGAATCCGAATCCTAAGCTTACCAGTGATTAACACAACTACTCATAAAGGTGCTAAAACAACAATATATATATTACAATCTATAAATTATAAATACAAACCCGTGTTTAACATCTTTAAACATTTTATCACATACGTATTTAAACATGGCGTATATGATGTCGTTTGTTAGAATAGATAATGTTTTCAAAGCAAACAGCGTTACCACAAAAACAACGGAATCCAACCATTTACACGGAGTTTATGATAATACAGAGACTACGTCGAGGTACAGTCAAGTATATTATCTCTTTGTACTGACTCGTGATTTTGTATAAAGGATAATTCGTATTGTATTGTGTTATTTACTAATAGACGTAAATGTACAACAGGGAATAAAATGTGTTAATACAGTTTAATATTATCGAGTAATCAACACTTTTGTAGTCTAACAAAAGATAATATTTCGTTGATAGGTTTCTTTTTAGAAACCTACAGCATAGTCCATTATTATGACTACTATTAGAATAACTGACAGTAAGTTAAATAACTGAGAATTCTATTAACATCTAATAATAATTATTGTGTTGTATTTTTTATTGTTTTTATTTTATTTTATATAGTTTTTTTTAATTCAAGTTTTTTAAATATTATGACTCATACCCAAGTTTTTTTTTTATACCACGTCGGTAGCAAACAGGCATGTCAGTCCATGCCTATTATCTTTACGTACTTTACAAAATTTCACAGGTACTAAGTACTAAAATTCAGACGCGACTGGCTTTTCCTGCGTCGACTGTAGCGCTACGGCTTGCGTAGAGCGTCTACGAGCTAAAAACCCAGGCCGTTAAGTCGACTTCACTGTATAAAATAACCATCTGGCGAAACCGCCGTTTATCCCTCAGAAAAATTCTCTTTGTGAGGATAACTCGCTCTTCATCCCCTCTTATGATATGTTTATGTACTTTCAGATTTTATGCGAACGTTCTAACGCCGAGCACGATTTTTATTGGCTTTATAGAATTTTATGACGCCATTCGCCAGTGGCCGCTGTTTTTCAATGTTCATTGATTCTGATGCGCAGTCTACCCTCCAAACAGTCTATACGCCGTGAATTATAAAAGGCATTTAATACCCACTTCATACTGTCAAGCTGTTCTCTGTTTGTGAAACTCGAGCTCACACTCGTAGACTATCTAGCGCCCATTGACGTAAAACCCAATGAAACGTAATCAATCATTATGAGAGGCATCGACGAGCCAGCCTGTAGGTTCTGTGTGTTTGTCAAAATGATTTAATTGCAAAAATTCTAGCATTAGACGTATACACGTTGCCTTGTCGATTAGATGCATAAACCACTGCCCTACCTCTGATTAGGTATTATGAGAAAGATTTCCTTGCAAAAATTCAAAGATTACTCCAGAAGCTATCTCATCGATACCACGAAGTGCACAACGCTTGCTTTTTAATAACCTCTCCGTCCATCACCGAGTTTTGACGACGAAAATCTGTGCTTGAAGCCAGCTTTAGCAGTTTGACGGCGCTTAATGTATTTATACCGGGCAGCGGGCAGCGGCCAGTAGCGGCATCTGGGGCTAATGATATCGGCGCTCTGCCCCTAGCCTCCCCCCCTCACCCCCATAGCTCGGTCATTAGTTAAACACGCACTGCGCCCGCATGTCGCAAGTTTATCTTTGGCTAAACTGTTGGTATGTGGACTCGATTAGCCCTTTGATCAAATAATCCGGCGATAAAATAGGGTTTGAGGAAATTAAATTACATTAAATGCCATTGTCGGTTCGCTCTGGCGGTGAAATAGAGCTGATGAGAGCAGATTGCCTACTTCAAGCGGATTAGTAACGTGCTTGCGGGAATTAGAGGTTATGGTTGCTCCACTATAACTGTGCACTGTGCAGCCGGTTTAAATAGTCGGCCGTCATAAACCCATAAACGGAACGAACCATAGCGGGGCATAAAATTTATTCTCCTCCGGTATTTGGTCAGCTACGGCAGAGAACGTTTTATTGCACCAATCCAAACTAAATTAAATGCGAAAATTTGTTTACTAGCTGCTCCATGAGTATTGACTTAATAAAAGAACTGAAGATATTTCATACACTATTACATTAATTTGGATACAATGATATTTTCAGATAACTACATTTATTTTAGCAAATAGTTCCTGATTAAGTACCAATAAATATAACTTATGACTACGTTAAATTTTACGAATTAGTTAAATATTTAACAACCTGGGTTCCTATTGTACTGTATATTATATATGTACAATGCATATAAAAAAATAAGGGATAATCATATTAAACGACTCAAATTATTATTTCAACACTGTTTTTTTAATGTAAAATATCGATACCGGAAATCTCAAATGGCGTAAAGGACAAAAATGCGAAAATGAGTTTTAAGTACCATCGTATACAGCTTTTTTTTCTCTATCGAATGGTATATTCCAAGCAACGCTACGATTAAAAAATTGACCTTTACCACTTTCATTTTGGACAACTTATTCAAGATTATTTATGAAAAAAATGATTTAAAGGACATTTTATAAACTTTGCTTGGACGTAAACCTTTATTTACATAGTGTATCTGCGTGTAAAGAGATTTCTCTGTTTTGATGTCCTTTACTACCTAGTTTACTTTTGACGTAATTTATATGCTACTTACGTGTGTCCATTAAGACCTAAAAGACTGTTACAACTCATAAAAAATATGGTAGTAAATAATTAAAATGACTAAAATGATGTCCTTAAATGACTTTACAACCCAAGCTAATATGGGAGTAAATAATTAAAATGACTAAAATGATGTCCTTAAATGACTTTACAACCCAAGCTTTGTTGCTACTTTTGATGATTTTACTCGTAGTTCATATTAGATACTGTGCGAGACAGAGTACGCTATATATAAATTATAACGTAATAATGGATCGCAATAATATCAGAGACATCATACGACGTGGAGCGGTGTACGTAGGGCACGAGTGGGGAGCGTGGCGGCGGGGTAAGGGCTAGCTAAGCGAACAAACGTAAACAAACAGGTTCATACCGTCCACTTGCGCCGCCGCCGCTCCGCGCGATTTTTTGTATGCAGTTTTGCTGTGTTTTTTACGTTATTCTGTGGCTGTAACTAAGTTCACTTTGTGACAAATAGTCTACACAATGCCGAACCAAAAAAATCTACTAACTACTTATGTGCGATTTTAAAAGTTTTCTTAAGATTTGATTAAGTATTAATTATATTTGAGACGGTCACCTTAAGTATGTCATCCAAAAGATTAATTACAATGTTGCCTAGTTTACTTTGATTATAATTTTATTTCATCTAAAATACTTGTATATTAAACAACAAGAGAATAGCGAATAACAGTGCTAAATACAATTTTATAAGTAGAAGGAGACATTGATAAAATACTTAAATATTTCATGATAATGGAAAAAATATTATTATAACTAAAATACTTACTGATATAAAAAGAAGAAATTAAAATTAAGAGATCGATACCTCTTGTACTTAAGTTTCTATTTAATATTAAAGGTCTTGTTTATTTAGTTGTTTGAAAAAAATATAAGATGTTGATTTTTGACTGATAATTATGCTACAAAAATATTTTTGATGCAGGTATAATGGTCAGTTTTTGCTAAACCATACACACAATTTTGTAAATTATTTTCGTACCTATTGAATTTTTCATTATTTTCATTACTCACTATGTTGTTGTAAAGATTTGCTACAGTGTTTCATATTTGATTATGAATAGATTATTACTTATTATATTAAGTTTTGTTTTTAAAATGCATGTAAATAGGTAGTTAAATTAAACTAAATACTGGACCCGATTCTACAGCGGCCGCTAAAATTCCTAATTTTATTTAGACGTCGCTAAATCACTTTGATATTCTATGAGCACCTGTCATAATCAAATGACATCGCTAATTTAATGGAATAGCACTTGTTAAATCCGCCGTCTAAATGACAATTAAAATTTAGAAAATTTAGATTTAGACAATTTAGCCGACGTGCGCGTAGAATCGCATCCACTTATCCTATTTTCCAAGTGGAAAGAAAAATTAATAATTATATCTTTTATGGTGGAAAAATTATAATTAGAACTAAAGTACTTGTAAAAATAAAACAAACTAAAGTTAAACTACCTACAAAGTGTCATTTAAATGTTACTATTCCATTTTGAAAGGAGTTAAAGAAAGAAAGAAAGAAAATACATTTATTTAACGCCATAAATAAAAACAGAACAAATACAAGACATACATGACGCTAAACAGGTCCCCACTCAGCATAATGCCACGGCAAGCCGTGGCGCTGATTTTCAGTGAGGACCTTATCTAGAAACTAACTTAAAACTAAACTAAACTTAAAATAAAAAAAAATAAAAAAATGTCGTGTCGTGTAACACGGCCCTACGTGTTTAGATATTTTACTTAAGAAACTTTATTATAAATATTGATTATTAACTACAAAACTTAAATTTGATGTGTGATTACAGGTATAAGGCCTATTTTTGGTAAACTAAAAACAGTTTTGCACTTAGAATAATAAAAATCTTACAGTAATGAGTAAAAGTGTTGCATTTTTTCCATGAATTACAACCCATTTTAATTATTTCAATCTAAATTTGTACCATTTCATGTTCTTTATACCCCGTTTTCTGTCAATTTCCTTCTCTTACGACAGTAATAATGCCCTTTTATTTTGCTAAAGGGACCTTTACGACTGAAGGTTATATTTTGAAAGTCACGTTATCAACAGGCGTAAATAACACAACATCTAAAATTGGGGGTAGTAAAAGACATTATCTCCGTAAATATGCTTTTTCCAATAAAAATTATAATGCTATCTGATAGAAGAGATAAAAAAAACTATAATCTCCCTTAACATTATTTTTATGCAATAATAAACAGATGAGTTATAATTTTTTTTTCAATAAAGTGAACGTTTTTTGCTTGTACTGTAAAGTCTTAAAATGTCCTTTACGCCAATTGAGATTTCCGGTATCGATATGTAGGTAGTTACGCCTACCGTTAAACGAACATATAACGAAAGATGAATCATGTTGCCCTTACACCCCGAACCTATTATATTATAATTAATAGGGAACAGCAGTTTAAATGATAGCAAAACGGATAACTCACGACTGAAATAGAGTTTAGCTCGACATTTTTCGGGCTAGGTAACCCTTCTTCTTCTGGGAAAAACACGACTCGGCGGCTGCAGCAACACCCGCTCATGCACGCACGCGCGATTTATCCGTTTTGTTATCATTAAAATAAGTGAGTCTCACGGTAGTTTTATGTTCAAAACAGCAAGTTTTTTTTTATTTGTTTAATCAAATATATCTTTATTGCTAAATGAACAGTAGTGTTTTTTTTTATAACAATACAGGCTTATGTTTGACCTCAATCTCGCTTGATGGAAGGCGAAAATGAGGCCTAAGATGGTACACGTTTGCCTAGAGGGTGTAAGATTTGTTTATATATTTTTAAAATAATCTAGAATATTCCTCCATATCAGGCATTTTAATCGAAATTGACGAATATTTCCATACATTGGTCGATGTTCAAAGTATACCGCTTCAAAGCCATAACTACATTTTAAATTAAAAATAATTTAAAAACATTCTTTTTCTGATTTCAGAATACTTTGTCTATTATAATTACATTTTAACTCCTTAGTTTTGCCACATGTTTACGGTGTAAAATTTAAGCCATCCGGTCAGAAACCACGCAACGGGCTGGACGTGGCAGTGGCAAGGTTTCCCGAAAGACGCTCGTTACTCGCAGCCGGCGTTAGACTCGGCCGGCCTAATTGGCGGTCACCTACGGATCGCACCAACCAACAAATTGCGTTACTGTATATATATTTTAACTGGCTGTTGCCCGCAACTTCGTCTGTGTAGCAGAAAATTTCAAATTTCCAGTGATACTTTGACGGCCGGATAGCGAAGTGGTTGGAGAACGTGTCTATGAAGCTTGAGGTCCCTGTTCTATTCCCCGCCGGAGCAGATATTTGTATGAATAATACGAATGTTTGCTCTCGGAACTTGGAAGTTTAATATGTATTTTTCTGTATAAAATACAAGCTGTATGTAATAGTACAAGCTTTGCTTACTTTGGTACAAAGTGAATTAGTGTCAATTGTCCCATGATTATTATTATTAACATTTAGTAACTATTCGAGCGTTTTAACCACCTCATTTTCGTGGTCACATTTCTTATGAATGAGCTGTAATCTGATGACATTTTCAATTTTCATTTTTTTTTTAATAGTATTGTTGTCTTGTGTTATGAATAAATGTATTTTCTTTCTTTCTTTCTTTCTTTTACATTTTCGATTATTATTAGACGTCCTATATTTCTACTAGATAACCTGGAAACTGTTAAATTAACTCGAATAGTGACCATGACTAATGACTATTTCTGGAATAGTCAAATACATATATTTTGCAGGTGGTAGAACCTTGTGCAAGAATTCCATGTACGGAATTCTTGCCCGCTAATCCTGCCGTGAAGCAGCAGTGCTTGCACTGCTGTGTTTCGGCGTGAAGAGTAAGACAGCCGGTGAAATTACTGGCACTTGAGGTATCCCTTGGTGTTGCAGATGTTTATGGGCGGTGGTGATCTCTTACCATCAGGAGACCCACTTGCTCGTTTTCCATCCAGTGGAATAAAAAAAAACGCGATAGCGCGTAATCTTCACGTAAAGTGAGCCCGTGTATCTTACCCAAACATTCTAAACCTTAAACATTACTTTTGTAAACAAATCGCAGTATCGCAGTAAATCTCATCGGAGCGGCCCGCAGGCCTGCGGTGGTCACTCGATTAATACTAGCATTAATCCTCGACCTGAGGCGCAGAACGTCATATGAATTACTTAAAATATAACCGTAATTCCACCCTATGTATGAATACAGAAAGTCTAATTTTTAAAGCTGTTGGCAAGACAGATCCTATGTAACGTCGGCGGTCACTGGCCAGCAAAGGGACTTTAATTTATGCGGCTATTTTGACAATTGATGGTTAAGAACTTCGTCGTGTTGTTTTAAACAAACAACAAATGGCCTGGACGCAATAGAAGGATAGCACCTCTGGAAATACGATTCGATTAAGTGCAGTCTTTTTTGTCATTTTATTACTAGCTTTTGCCCGCGGCTCCGCCCGCGTGGTATTTGGTTATCGCACGCCGTTCCCTCAGGAACTGTGAATTTTTCTGGGATAAAAAGTAGCCTATGTCACTCTCGGGTACATAAACTATCTCTATGTCAAAAATCTCGTCGATCCGTCGCTACGTTACGGTGTGAAAGACGGACAAACATACAAACACACAAACAGACAAACACACTTTCGCATTTATAATATTAGTATGGATGATGTATTTAATCAATCAATTTAAAAACATACACACAAAAATGCGTTTTTAAAACTATTATTTAATTACGCATTCTTATATACCACTATTATGAATTATTGGATATACATAGTTAGCAGTATCTAAGCTAAACCGCGGCGGACTGACAGACGGTCATAACATGACAAAACTATAAAGTTTCCTTGTGGGATATTGACTGTACGGTAATACGATGTAGGTAATCTTTTTTTCTTCTAAATTTATTCAGAATCCATTACAAATTCTCGTTTATTTCCAGCATTTGTCACGTCGCATGGCGGCGGGCAAGGCGCCGCCATGCGTGAACTGCCAGCAACTGTCCGCACCAACCGCGCCCGGAATATTAACTACAGACTTCACCCGCAGACCTCGCTGTTAATAAATGCAAGGAAATGCACCGTGATTGACATGCGTTTCTATAATTACGTTTTTATCGTGGTACATTGTCAGAGGATGGTTTGAGGGAAGGATCGATTTTAAAACAAATCCAAAACTTTGGTAAATTGTTTATTTAAAAGTAATCATTTTAGCCCAAGCCCTCTCATTCTGAGAGGAGGCCTGTGCCCAGCAGTGGGACGTATATAGGCTGCGATGGATGATAAATGAATGAATCATTTCTTAGCTTCAAGTTTTGAACGACAAATTTAAAGCTTTATTCGCACTTTAGTTTATATTTTGACGTGTGTCAACATACATTGGTTGTAAATAGTTATTTATAACCACGTTGTAACTAGGTTTACACTACTAAAGCAATGTGGGAACATTAATAACCTATCTCTGCGTCTCTTTAATCTTAATCCTTTCCTTATATTACTATTATAAGGGGAAAGTGGGTTTGTTTGTTTGTTTGTTACGCTTTGCTTTGGAGCGTCGGATCGTCATGATTTTTGGCATAGAGATAGTTTATGGTCCCGAGAGTGACATAGGCTACTTTTTATCCCGGAAAAATGCACAGTTCCCGAGGGAACACCGCGCGATAACCGAATACCACGCGGGCAAAAGCTAGTTATAATATAAAGTAACACTTTACGAGTGACACCTGAAACAAATGTGTTACTAAAGCCACTTTAGGCACCCAATACTTTGGACGAAGGTATTCGACGCAGATATGAAAACTACACACGTGCGCCCTCAAATTTATTCGTCAAACTCACAAACCACCGAATGTTAATGGCGATAAAATTATAACGATACCCAACGATGCCAACGAAGTTACACGAATAGGCGGACTCCCAACAATTTAATCTTTATTATATTAGTTTCGGCATTCGAATTATAAATTCGACGTTGACATAGAGGGCTTCGAACTGATACGGAATAAATTTTCTACTTAATTTAACTAGACAAACACAAAGGGCCAGCGAAAGGGACCGACTTAATTTCAATATTGAGGTGGAAACTAATGATAAGGTAGTTTGCGGCATTACGAGGAACTGCGAGGAAAGGGATGCGGCCATTTTCAATGGTTACCGAATAAAATATCGGACTCGTTTATAGAGTCTAATTTTACTATATCTAATAGAACAGAGAATAGTAAAATAACAATTAAATAATCTATAGTATTTACATAAAACTATCCTAAACTTAAAATACCTACGTAAAACAAAAACTTAAATCACCGGTTTTATAATGATTTGATGTAAAAGGTCATACGGAAAGCAAGAGAGCAACAGGACTGTGAAAGTAAGCTGTAACGGAAAGAAGCAACTCGAATAATCGCGGGGTAAGAATGGAAAGAAAATTAGCTACAAGGAAAAAAAGCGTATGGGAAAGCAATTAAAAAAATACTAATCTAATTATTTTTTAATAGCCATGAAAACGATAGGGTTAAACCTACTATTTTATGTAGTTACCAAAAAACAATTCAAAAGGCTTCTGAAAAAAATTTCATGACCAAATCCCTCACATTGGGGGCACTCAGACAGAGAAGGTGTTAAACCTGTCTAGCTCAGTGGCGTAGCGCCGCAACAATTACGTTCGCATCGGAAGAGTGTCATCATCACGTCAGCTGAAAAACGTCCACTGCTGGACATAGGCCTCCCCCAAGGCTCTCCACTCAGACCGGTCTTGTGCTTTTCGCATCCACCGCGATCCCGCGATCTTAACCAGATCGTCGCTCCATCTTGTTGGAGGCTTACCAACAACTCGTCTCCAGGTCCGCGGACGCCATTCGAGAACCTTTTGACCCCATCGGCCATCAATCAGTACTGCGAGCAATGTGCCCCACCCACTGCCACTTCAGTTTCGCAATTCTTCGGAAGATTGTGTTCACTAAGTATTATATCCAAGTATATCTAACTCACGCTTCTTTCAATCACCAGAATATGATCGGTTCCCTAACTTATGTAGCCATTTTTCATACTGGTTTTATAGAAAAGAGTTTCAGCTTATTAAAATGCCACCTCCGTTTATTTCGGCGCCATGCCGTTCGCGCTTCGCGTCCGATTTCGCGCTCGACTGTACTCCCGCATCTGCTTACGTCCGCGACCGTACCCTTTTCATTTTAAGCAGTAGGTAAGTTAGCAAATTAGGATGTAAGAGGATCAACACACAAATTTTCATACTAAAGCGTAATATTTCTTGCTTATTTAGATATTGAATTAACCAACTTCAACCTCCTTTAGGTTACTATAAATTCGATCTGTAGTATGCAATTTTCTCAACATTTCGGAGTTTTTGTGTATGGTAGTGTACACTACCATTTTTTATCTATAGTGTACCTATAAACACGTGTGTGTTCTAAACAGGTGTGCCAAATTTCCTAAAATTGTATGTATGTATGTATGTAGACGCATATCTCAAAACAGTCTGTTGAATAGCAAATTTTTATTCATAGCAAATTATTTGTGTTACCTATATCGGTTGAAGCTTAGTATGCTAGGCTCTCTGTTTATTTTATCTTCGTATGCAGTTTATTCACGATTGATATGGTGAAAACTGTTCGTGTGATTAAATTTATCTCTCGAAATGGATTTTAATTAATTTGCAGAAAAGTGTGTATGAATATTGAGTGCAATGCAAGTTTGATTTTTTTGCATCATATTGTACATATTTTTTCATCTCTCCAGTTCGGAAAGTTTAATTTTCATGCGTAGATAGCCGGGTGGAAAATTGCGTTTTCTCCTCTAGGGTGGAAAGTAATTTTTTTTTTAAATTTTCGGCTAGCCACGACATCGAAGATAATTAAGTTACGTCAGTGACATTTTTTTTCACGTTTCGGCATGGCCATCTAGATGCAAGTCGCAACCAACTCGATTTTTTTTATAGTCGGCCATGGCAAGTGGCCAGTGGAAAAGGTACCGTTGGAGGTTGGATAGGTATAAGTAAATTCAATTTATTATTATTCTCGTTTTTTTGTAGTATTTTAGTTTCCTCACAGTCGAAATGAAAAGTAGAGTGACTAACTCGGGTGAAATAACCCATTTCCCTTCGAACTATTGGCGCTCTCACTTCGTTCGAGCGCCAGAAATATCTCGGGTGAAATGGGTCACTTTCCACCCTTGGTTATCAATCTACTAATGTTGTGTTAGATTTCCATTTACATGACTTGATATTTGGCTATCTCGACAGCCCAATCAGTCAGCTCCAATAGCAATGCCATTTAAACCGATGATGACATAGAGTACCGTCAAAAACTATCTGGTTTAAACTTAGTGTCATTCATGAAGACGCGTGATTTTGTCGCACGCGTCATCGTAAATGACTCTACCTATACTGACTGATGGTTGGTTGGTCTTTGGCTAAAAATAAAAATAAATAACATTACGTTCACAGTCACAGTAGTATTTAATTTGTATGAAAAATTGAAAATTCAAAGTCTCCATTATTTTCAAAAGCCGGTGTACCTACTAATGTTGTTTAGTTTGTTAAGGACGATCTATGTTTTAATTTTTTGCTCGTATTACATGCCATAAAGCCGTGGTGGCCTAGTGGTTTGACCTATCGCCTCTCAAGCAGAGGGTCGTGTTTTCGAACCCCGGCTCGTAGCTCTTGAGTTTTTCGAAATTCATGTGCGGAATTACATTTGAAATTTACCACAAGCTTTGCGGTGAAGGAAAACATCGTGGGGAAACCTGCGCAAACCGCACTGGGCCCGCGTGGGAACTATGGCCAAGCCCTCTCATTCTGAGAGGAGGCCTGTGCCCAGCAGTGGGATGTATATAGGCTGGCATGATGATGATGATTACATGCCACACCCGGTATTACATGAAAAAACCGGATCGTGAAGCCAATACCGTAAAAGATGATAATTTAATCACGGCAGTGCGCCGGCGCGCAGTTATTAAACCGCAGACGGTCATGTTCAATTAACAACGAATTAACCGGTAGCCGGGGCTATGGAGCCTGATGGCCAGTTACGTTCTGTGATACAGTGTTAGCAATTAATGGGGTGCTTTATGTAAGTGTGCAAAACAAAGAAAAGTAATTTGTTGAATAAGAACCCTACTATAGCACTACGCTTGACGTGTTTCGAACTCAACTTAAGTCCATCCTTAAAGCGATGCTGTGCTGTTATCAAGTAAGAGTGGATGTATAGTATCTTGGCGTGTATAGCCACAGGAGAATTTTCATAGATGATTTCAATCCAATATAATTTCTTTAAATTGACCTATGACTCTACATTGATTAAATTGTCAATATTTGGTGTTTTATAACTGCGGAAAATTATAATTTAATCAAATTTGTCAACAATTTGACGATATTTTACAACAAATTGGAAAACACGGCTGTGGGCGCATTTGACTCTGGAAACGGGGCAAGTGCAAAACTATATTATGAGAAAAAAACTCTAAAATAGAACGTTACAAGAAAACCAATAGTTTAACCTGTGGAATGCTAAAAAACCAACGCATATTTCTTATTTATGCTTTAATTATGCAGTGCTACAGGTATTGCAGACTTCATAAGATATTTGGGGCAAGCGCAATATTTTAGTGGTAGGCGCGCTTACCTTGCCGGCGCGCTTGCCCCGACTCACCTTAAAAAAGCGGAAATCTTGTTCCTTTTTATTTTTAAATTTCGTTCAGCAAGCGTGTTGTTAATAAAAACAAATATGGTATGTAAACACTGTTTTGTTCAATGCAGCCCAAACAACGGGCATAGTTCACTCATTAGTTCGCCTCGGAGGAGCCGAACTTAGTTCCATACATTTTCATTCGGCAATAACACCGCCTGGGGATGTAATTAATAAAGCTAATATGATTAGTAGTTGTTTGTTGTCTCGTACGTAAACAGTGTTTGAGAGCTCCTGATTTCAGCTGTGTGTATTTTTATTTGTTGTGTCTACGGATTGAGGTTATTGACTAACGGAAGGTCATGGAAATCGAAGGGAAAGAAGGAAGGGGATAGAATAAAAAATAAACCTAAAAAATTGCAAAATTAAATTAAAATAAAAAGTACATTGTACTAAGAGAAACTTAACAATTTTGTCGAATTACTGTGGCACAGGGTCCAGGTCGTCATATGTATACCCAGTCTATATGATCCAGCCTTTACAATCTGATATGCAATATTTTTTTGCTTTGACTTTTTGTTCTTCTACGTATCTCCTCATTTCTGATTCGATCCCGTAGAGAAGTAACACATAAATTTCGAGAAATAGGTGCTAGCCTGGATTTGGACCCGGCGATCCTATGCCTAAGAGGCCAAAGGCAAACTACTAGGCCACCACGGCTCCCCAATTTTCTCTAGTAGGTACTCATCTATTGTCATCAGCCGGAAGACATCCACTGCTGGACAAAGGCCTCCCCTTTAGAATACCACAATGAACGACAACTGGCTACTTGCATCCACCGGTTTCCCCCAACTCTCACGATGTTGTCAGTCCACCTGGTGGAAGGCCTGCCAATGCTTTGTCTTCCGGTTCGTGGTCGCCACTCATCGTCTATTGTATTTATTCAAAACTACGAACGCTATCACTTCACCTAAAATCCAACTAAGCACGTAACTAACCAAAATTTGCAAACACAATCGCACCGCGCTACGTGCCGCGTGATGGTGGCAATGCACTATATTTCAGGCCAAGACTAGTTTGGGAATTAAGCTACAATTAAATGGTCGTAAATTGGAAGTTTGGCCGGGTTTGGCCCGGGCAGGGTCACTCCGGGGAGGCGGCGGCAATTTATCAATTATTTACGCCACTTGGGCCGCCCGTCTGACGTCACTCGCTTCGCTCGCCGCGCCAGGATTTGTTGATCAACTTGTGTTTAGATTTTAATATTAACGGCACAGTTTAGAATTTAGAGGATTCAGCTTAGCTCAAAACGGCTGAACCAATGAAACCGAACTAACAACTAACTCAATTGAATTAGCTTTCGATTAAAAAATCCGCATCTAAAACCGATCCATACATTTAGGACCTAAGATACCACACACACACACATACATAGCGGTCAAACTTAAGTATATAACGCCCCTCTTTTTGTTTCTTTAAAAACACAAGTAGCATTTTTGTTTGGCACAGTAATCAGTCACTTGCCCGCGACCTGCGTTAGCTAGGGACGCAAATTCAATTTTATCGCCATACGTAGCCCTTTTTAATTTAGCTATTGCCCGCGACTTCGTCTGAAGAATTCGTTTATCGCTATCCTGCAGAGACTATACAGTTTTCAGGGATAAAACGTATTTTATGTACCTATATAACTATAAACAAACTGTGCGCCAATTCATTTGATAGGGGCAAACGAGCAGGTGAGTCACCTGATTGAAAGCAATCACCGCTGCCCATGAAAATCCAGTCGATATGTAGAATGAGAAAAATATTAATGTAAGTTTATTAGAATTGGTGAATTAATTCGAGTTTCGGTTATGACGTGCAGGCAGCTCCACCCTGGCGACGCCCTTGGCCGATAACGTGCATTTTCCACTTTGTAGCAAAAAGCACCTACAATACGAACAGAGAACTCGACTGGCGGATTGCTGGCTGGCATGGAATGACTGTTAAAAGTTGTTTTGTGTTTAAGCAGGGTCTAAACCTTTAGTTACGTATGGTTGTAATAAAAGTTCTTTTTTTTCGAGCTTTAGTACTTTTTCTTTAGATGTCCCGGTTTACATCCGCACCTTTATGGCAACCCTAGTCTAATCAAGTAGGTAGCCTGAACACAGGCACAGCAGTTAATAAAAAAGAAACAATTTTAATCCATCTCCATCCAGTTATTTCATCGTGAGTGTAACAAACACATGAAAGCTTCCGTATCCATATTAGTAGGATACAGCAAGAGTAAGGGCAAACCGTAAGAGTCCCATGCAATCTGTCACTTAGCGCCCGCGACCTGTGGTCGGCACATCGATCTCTGCCTGCGACAGTAGGGGACGCAGCTGCTAACCCTTAAGTTTCTTAAGTCTACCACCCATTTGTTATTGAACAACTTGATATAGCCCAAGGGCTTATTGTCGGGGGTACGAGCGTAGTGGTAGCATCGGTAGCGCATGTTAAGCAAAATTATGCTCGTTGTCTTTAGTTCGTTTAGTGTCAACGCTTATAATTGCGTTGTGCTGTCACTCAAATTATACCACAGAATAAGTAATAGTACAAGTACAGAAGGCAGGATTCTTAGTCATAGACATCACTATTGTACGGCAGTGAAGCTTCTGTACTTGTACTATTACTTATTCTGTGGTATAATTTCGAGTTGTCCATTTTGCATTTGCACCAAATGACAGTAAGAAGAAATTTTCACGGCGTTTTTGATCTGTCATAGAAACTTGACAGTTATCGACTTTCGACATTCAATATCGATATATCGATACACAACATGCTCAGAGAGATTAAAAGTAGAGGTCAACAATAGACGGCTTTATCGTTAAAAAGCCCTTTCTTCCAGTTAACGAGTAATTGAAAATGTGAAATATGCATACATATGGACTATGCAATGAAAACAATGAATATTTAACAATTTCTAATTTAATAATACAATTTCATGTCTATAGTAGTGCTAATAAGTGTTCCATTATACTTAATTAGAAACCGGATTTTGTAGCGCTCAAAATTGTTGCAATTTATTCGCCAGTTTTTCTTTTTTTAAGCGTCATGCTTAATCTTCCATTGTGTTCCAACTTCATCTGACGTCTTTGTCATTAATACAAGTTATTTGCCTCGGAAAGTGCTCAAAATATCCGGGCAAACCGGAACCGGCGAACCGGATGTCACTCTCTACGGATGTTTTAGTTGCTCTGCACTCTCTGCAAATATGAAGCGAAACGGAATTATCTGTTCTGAAGATAGCTTTATTTTATTTACTTATTAGTTGTCGTATTGCCTTGCCTACGACTTCGTCTGGGAAGAATTCATTTATTGCGGAAACTGTGAAACTTTGCGGGATATAAACTATCCCATGCCCTTCCCAGGGTGTTGAACTATCTCCGTACCATTTCATCATGAAAGGTTTAGAACTTTAAAGCGTGGGAGAGAGAGCATATCAAATAAATAAACTTAATTTATAAACATGAAAGATAAAATGAAAGAGTTTCATCAAGCTGTCCCTTTAAACGCAATTTTAAATGATTCATTTGTTAAAAATGTATTACAAATTAAAATATTTGGTATGGTGCAAATTTCTTTTTTTATTAATTATTTTGTTAAATTACAGATCAAAATATAGGGTATATAGGTTTAGTTAAATGATTTATTCAGAATAACTTAGCGGAGATCCCATACTAATTCACCTTGTTTCTCAGCTTTTTAGCGGTGAAGTGAAGTAAATAAATGTAGTTCAATCAATGACATTTAAACCAGGACGCACATTGCCGAACAAAATCCCCTTCAAAGAATGTCAGAACTATTGATTTGTTTGCGTGGCAAATAAAATCATCTCACACAAAATAATTAAAATAATACGAGATGAAATTTGAACCTAGTATTTACTCTATTACGGGAGAATTTCGCTAGCGGCAAAACTCCACAACGCTTGACACTTGACAACAACGTACTGAGAAAAAAGAAGGCCACTTTTACCAAAGTGGCAGGCGAGCATTCTACCAACCTATCTACCTACTATCGACCTACCGATCGACCTATCGACCAACCTATCGACCTAACCTATCCCGGTGATCTGAACCAGTGATTTTAGGCCAGTGATTCAAAGTGGCGCTCATTTGGCTCGGACATATTTGGGCGCGCGATTGTGAATCTACAGGTATAATTCATCAAAGAGTTCAATGGTAAAATTATACTCTTCATATCTTTTGCGAACTTCTTGCATCAAGATTTTTTTAAATGTCTTGACTAATTCTAAGACTAGAAACTGCGGCATGCAACTTCGTCTGCGTTCCGCAGGAACTTTGCATTGTCCCGGGGTAAAAATTAGCCCATGTGGCTCTTAAATCGGTAAGCGGCCTTTGAGTGTACAAAAACAAAGAAAATATTCTCTATTTATTATATTAGTTATTATGTGTTTATAATACACTTATTTATTTTCGGTTAAATTAAGATCGACGTGGTATCCGATTAACTCTTTACGAAACAAGCATCCACCAACAAAAATGCAACAAACAACAAACAAATTGGATATAATAAATGGATGCTGGAGTCGACTTCCTCTTCCGTTGGCGATTCCATGAATAATTAAAAACAAAACTGCAACGCGATCGCTACGATAAACCGAATTTATACAGCACTAACTGCTTCCGGTAGCACATGCATCGCTTCTGTAAAGGGTTATCTTTAAAAAATGAAAAATGAAAAAATATTTATTAAACGATAAGTGTTCTTAAGCCCAAACAGTTAAAATTAAATGTTTTATACCATTTTTTTTACACCTAATTGTTATCCACTGCGATTTATGTACTTAGGCCATCTCGCCAGGAAAATTTAATAAATGTAGATCATGTCGTTCAACCTGACTTAGCTCGGCTAACTCGCTCGAAGAACGGAAAACCGTTGGGGGAGAAAAGTCCTCGAATGGCGACCACGAACCGGAAGACGAAGCGTTGACAGGCCTCCCACCAGGTGGACTGACGACATCGTGAGAGGTGCGGGAAACCGGTGGATGCAAGGGGCGAGCTGTCGTTCATTATGGCGTTCTAAGGGGAGGCCTTTGTCCAGCAGTGGACGTCTTCCGGCTGATGATGATGACGACAGATTTTAAAACATGCCCATTTATGGTATTATTTATTAAGGTAGCCAGAATAAGTCCTCATTTTGTAATAAAATTGAAGCGAAAACAAGTAAAATATTTTATTAACGAATTTACTTTATGCCCGTGCATTTGTTCCGGTACGTCTGTTGAACAGTTTCATTATGATTGCTAATAAAACTAACCAAAACCATAAACAATGGTAAAGCTGAATTGGTTTGCGAACGGTTAAAACAGCTTTATTTATAGGGTAGGTATTATTTTATCATAAGCTCAAATAAACCTGTATTTTTTCCTTTTGAATTTGTTTTCCGTTTCAGTTTCAATTTAGGATGCAGTATAATTTTTTGTGTTGAGGTTTAGCGAAGAATAAAATTAGTGACTAATTTTATCTGATGGGTTACTTAATATAAGTGGTTTAATTTTTGCTTTAGATGAAACATTTTTCGTGGCATTACGAGCTGATATTCATGAGCTGATTTCTGCGTAACTTATTAATACTACTATTGCTTCCTCAAATGCTTAACCAAAGAGCCTACTAAACTAAACTATGTAGTTGGTAAAGTGGTAAGTATGTAGTAGTCACTAGAGAAGGGAGGGACGGTTAAAGAAGCAACTGAGTTGCACTTTACTTACTTATTATCATTCCTCTATTTTAGTTGTAACCAACAAGCTCAAATGCACTTACTGGCATGTTCTTTGCCAATATAGTCAGTATCAAAAGAATACAACCCACGAACGACACCGCAGTTGTTAACATTTTTTTTAGTTTAGATACTGTACTGACCCCACACTTCGTGTATTAAACTTTGTGAATTTATTTTAATCATGAGTAACCTCTTTGGGAAAAATTTTTGTTTGAAAGTGGATAGCAAGAATGTCAAGGAAAAAGGAAAAAAGAGGGATTGGGTTGTCAAGTGTCATGGAAAGAAAGATGTGCTAACCAAAAATAAATAAAAATAAAATGTGAATTCTTTGATAACGCAATGAAAAGGCCTAGAAATCCATATATTAACTTAAAACCAATAATTAAAAATGGAGTACGGAGGTTACAAACGGTTTCAGTGAAAATTAAATAAAATCTAGTTTGACAGCCGTTGTATATTCGCATAGCGAGGTCGCTACGTATAGGATTTGAAACTCCGAACAAAACATAACACACGGAGTTATAAGCAATGGATTACTATGCCTTATTGTTGTGATAGAAGTGTAAATAGGTGTTCAATAGTGCAATGCTGTGTGTGCTACGGACGTGAGTTATTTACAATTGCTTTTGCCCTTTCATATTATGAGTTTCAGCGGACTGAGTGGCTACGGGGAGGATAGTGACAGTTGCTGTCATCATGACGAGAGGAGGAGGGACTGGTTGAAGACTATGAAGATACGCAAGCCTGGATTGATGGCGTGTAAGTTGAATTTGAATTGAATTAAATAAATGTAATTTTATTAAAATATAATAATTATGAAAACGAAAGACAAATTACTCGGGATTTAATGGAATAGTAAACATTGCTTATAATTAATTGCTCGAGCTTGCTCCGCGGTTAATACGCCCCAAAATACATAAAGCTTTGAATTGTGCGGTTCCTACAATAATATTTAATTTCATGCTGGCGCCGACGTCCAACGTGATGGAGATATCCTGGCTGGTTGTGTGGTGTGATGTGCAACGGGACGGGATTGGAATATTGGCGTGCGGTCCGAGTGCTGATGGCGGTTCCTGGATGTCCCTAGCTAAGTCCTTCCCTTATCCCAGTAGTTAACGATGTTACGACATAACAGCGTAGGAACAGTGAGGAGTATGGCGGGATCCTACCACTGTTATTGTACTCTGATTTGAGCTAATTATACAATTTGTAGATAGAAGTAAAGTACAGTTGGTCATAATTATATTATGATTTCCACGTAATCTGACATTTGTTGTCACAATTTTATAAATTTGAAAAACCGGCATTTAGACATAATATCTATGACATTTTGATAGAATGTCTAATAAATTCAAACCGAGATGGAACCACGACACTCCTGAGATCTCATTTCAAATCGGTCTTTGGTTCTATACGAACGTATACAATAATTTTATAAATAATTTATCCGTGTTCTAAATTTTAAACATTCAAAATATAAAGAATAAATAACGCCAGTCTAAATTCAAAAGACCTAAATTTAAATATTTGAAATTTAGAAGTCAAATTGAAATGATCGAATTGATTCAAATACGGGTCATTACTGTTCTGTTCTGCTGGCGTTACGGAGTGTTACGAAGACATTGAATTGTTGAATATTTTTAACGAACATTATCTTCAATTGATTTAAACTATATTACTATTGACGGTACTGAAGTTACCATCGGTGTGTGGATACTATAGCGAAGAACTAATATATTTGTGGCACAAATCTAAGACAGTGAGTAATACATTAGTAAAATTAGAATTGAATATCAAAACTGCTTATATATTATAACATGCTAGAAACTCCAAGGTTAATGGAAACGAGATATTAATAATTGACTTCAGATTATTGTGTAATTGTTTATATTTCCTCAATGTTTCTTCCAAATTGCCCTGCGTATTTGGCCTAACTTTACAAATAAGCTATTTGGACCTAGAACCGGGGTGTATCACGGTCTCCACAAATACCTATACTAAACCAGATTACTTAATTTTGTCACTATTCTAATGATTTTAATAGAAACCCAGATAGCTCGGGAAGGATAGCTATACAATTCTATACTTACTATTGTATCCAGCTGGTGGAGCGAATGGAACTAGTGTGCCACAGATACGAGTACTAATCTAGCTGGCTGGGTATTAATGGTCGGTATTGCGCGCATGGATACTGTACAAAGTACCCTTACAGACTCCACAAACCATTATGATCGACGTTTCACAATGGAGTCTGTAGATTATTCAAAATTGTGTTTGGGGACCGAGGGTCTTCAGATACATGTGGTCACCAGGGGTCAATTCCACCTCTGGCCGCTGAACGTTGCATCCTCTTTGTCGGACTAACCACCCGGCAATACGGACTCTGTCCGATGGGGTTGTTTACTACTCACTTGGCAATAGGGCTAAAGTGGGGTTGCGGTTAAACAAGGTCTAACGACTAATAGTGGCGTTGGGAGTCCTTGTGGGGCATGTGGGGGGGAAGGAGACTTTCTCTCTTGGTTGTGGACGCAAATTGTGGAACGCGTCGTAATAACACAAACATGACCCCGAGTTGTTCTTCCTGACGCTAGTCTGTTAGAGGTTGGGGGGGGGGGGGGGAAAGAGGAGACCGTAGGTGTATAGGATAGTCACTCAGGAAAAGGTTAGGGATTAACAAAGCCTGCCTCGGGAGTGACTATGATTTTGTTCTCCACTCATTCATTTGAAGACGAGGTACGCACGTGATTGACATACGACATTAATTCAATCCCCTCACGAGGTGCCGAGGCAGCCCGTGGGGGAGTGACCAGTACGGTGACGAGCTCCACAGGCCCGGGCGGGGAGGGGCCCGGCCTATACGGCATAAATCACCTCTTTTTATATTAATTAAGTGGAAATATAATCAAAAATAGATAGTAGCAATAATAATTTCTTATACTAAACGAAATAACTTTTGAGTTTCCTGTATGTATAACCAACGCTTTCTCAAAGAGGTAGTTACTCTACTAAATAGCCCTCTCACTCGGTTCGATCCTAGGTCTACTGTAAATTATTATACAACCTAGGGTCTCTACAAACAGACGATGGCCGTAATTATACTTAGATAAAAGTATATAAATAGAAATATAGTGTCTACCCCTATTGGGAACAGTACAAATTGGTGCCGTGACCAGGATCCTGAGTCTCAAGTAGCGGGCTGTTGAGAAAAAAAAAAAAAAAGAAAAAAAAAAAATATATAGGTTGTCGAATCCAGGACTAGAGGGAGTAAATGATCGGTTAGCGCGGATAGCAAGCCGTTGTATCACAGAGAATGGAATTCTTTATTTCAATAGGCTGGATAGTCCAAACAGAGTATTGTATTTACCAGAAATTTTACAGGCGGAAGTATGTAGGCAGGTTCACTTAGAATTGGGGCACTTAGTTTATAAAATGATAAAATATTTACAGGATAGATTCTACTGGCTAAAGATGAGGGAAACAATTAGAGATTTTGTTAGGAGTTGTCATCTTTGTCAATTGTCAAAGATAGACAATATTAAGTATGTAGGTACTTGTAAGTCAATTATATCCGAGAATCCAGGTGACTTAGTGATGGCGGACCTCTATGGGCCGTTGCCGATATCGAGAGGAGGAATTTCGCATATATTTGTCATACAAGATTCTTTCACTAAATATATAAAACTATATGGGTTGAAGGCGGCAACAGCAAGGGCAGTGGTGTCTAGGATGCGAGATTTTGCATTAACAATAAAACCAAAGAAGGTTATGACAGATCGAGGGAGGCAATTTATAGGGGATGTATGGAGATTAGGATTGCGCGATATTAGTGTTAAGACAATCTATACTTCTATTAGAAACCCGAGACCTAATACTGCAGAAGTGGTGAATAAACAGTTAGGGAAGGTTTTCAGAATTTATTGTCATGAACAACATAGGAGCTGGGGATGTTGGTTGAAAAAGATTGAGGAGTTGTACAATAATACTCTCCACTTGAGTACGGGTTTCACCCCTAATGAGGTCCTTAGCGGGAATTCGACGCAACTTTCAATAGACCGATCTTTAATAAATTTTACGAAAAATAAGAGCGTTAATGAAATACGTGAACAAGTTAGGGTAAATTTACGTAGTGCTAGTAAGAAACGTCAGGATAGATTCAACAAGAATCACAACTTGATTCAATACCAAATAGGGGACTTGGTTAAGGTCCGTAGACTAAATAAATCTGACTCGTTGAGTGGAAGGATTAAGAAATTTGAATTGATATACGATGGACCCTATATAGTTGCAGATAGGTACTATGAGAATGTATATGTACTCGTGCACCCAGAAACACTAGTAGAAAAGGGGTTGTTTAATGCTGTACACTTGGCACGATATTATGTCTAGTGGGAAGTCTTACATTAGAGGGTTATAGTGACTTGTTGTCAGTTTTGTGTTGACATGTGAATAGGGAACTTGCTTATAGTTGTGAAAGGGATAAATAATTTCAAGAACAATATTGAGTTGTAAAATATTGTAATAATTTTAGATTATTATTAAGGTGGTTTAGAATGCGGATAAAATTGGATGTATTGATTTGTAGAATTATTAAACGTTACTGAAAATATTTTGGTGTTCGATTGTAATTAGAAGTTAGTTATAGGGAAGTATAGTTTGGGGGGGGGGATAGATGGGGGTGAGGTAATTGAATAACTATTGACAGTTGAATGAATGATCATTAGAGACAGGGAGATTAACGTGTTATGAGTTGGGACAGAATAGATGATGAGCTAAGTATACAGGGTGTGTGTAACTGAGGTATGGACGAAATATACAGGGTGTGAAATGTGATTGCGCTTAAAATAAATTAACTTTATGAATATTACATGATAAGTATAGAATTAAATCTCGATTTAAAAGAATGAAATAGAGATTTAAGGGGGGGGATTGTACTGACCCCACACTTCGTGTATTAAACTTTGTGAATTTATTTTAATCATGAGTAACCTCTTTGGGAAAAATTTTTGTTTGAAAGTGGATAGCAAGAATGTCAAGGAAAAAGGAAAAAAGAGGGATTGGGTTGTCAAGTGTCATGGAAAGAAAGATGTGCTAACCAAAAATAAATAAAAATAAAATGTGAATTCTTTGATAACGCAATGAAAAGGCCTAGAAATCCATATATTAACTTAAAACCAATAATTAAAAATGGAGTACGGAGGTTACAAACGGTTTCAGTGAAAATTAAATAAAATCTAGTTTGACAGCCGTTGTATATTCGCATAGCGAGGTCGCTACGTATAGGATTTGAAACTCCGAACAAAACATAACACACGGAGTTATAAGCAATGGATTACTATGCCTTATTGTTGTGATAGAAGTGTAAATAGGTGTTCAATAGTGCAATGCTGTGTGTGCTACGGACGTGAGTTATTTACAATTGCTTTTGCCCTTTCATATTATGAGTTTCAGCGGACTGAGTGGCTACGGGGAGGATAGTGACAGTTGCTGTCATCATGACGAGAGGAGGAGGGACTGGTTGAAGACTATGAAGATACGCAAGCCTGGATTGATGGCGTGTAAGTTGAATTTGAATTGAATTAAATAAATGTAATTTTATTAAAATATAATAATTATGAAAACGAAAGACAAATTACTCGGGATTTAATGGAATAGTAAACATTGCTTATAATTAATTGCTCGAGCTTGCTCCGCGGTTAATACGCCCCAAAATACATAAAGCTTTGAATTGTGCAGTTCCTACAATAATATTTAATTTCATGCTGGCGCCGACGTCCAACGTGATGGAGATATCCTGGCTGGTTGTGTGGTGTGATGTGCAACGGGACGGGATTGGAATATTGGCGTGCGGTCCGAGTGCTGATGGCGGTTCCTGGATGTCCCTAGCTAAGTCCTTCCCTTATCCCAGTAGTTAACGATGTTACGACATAACAGCGTAGGAACAGTGAGGAGTATGGCGGGATCCTACCACTGTTATTGTACTCTGATTTGAGCTAATTATACAATTTGTAGATAGAAGTAAAGTACAGTTGGTCATAATTATATTATGATTTCCACGTAATCTGACATTTGTTGTCACAATTTTATAAATTTGAAAAACCGGCATTTAGACATAATATCTATGACATTTTGATAGAATGTCTAATAAATTCAAACCGAGATGGAACCACGACACTCCTGAGATCTCATTTCAAATCGGTCTTTGGTTCTATACGAACGTATACAATAATTTTATAAATAATTTATCCGTGTTCTAAATTTTAAACATTCAAAATATAAAGAATAAATAACGCCAGTCTAAATTCAAAAGACCTAAATTTAAATATTTGAAATTTAGAAGTCAAATTCAAATGATCGAATTGATTCAAATACGGGTCATTACTGTTCTGTTCTGCTGGCGTTACGGAGTGTTACGAAGACATTGAATTGTTGAATATTTTTAACGAACATTATCTTCAATTGATTTAAACTATATTACTATTGACGGTACTGAAGTTACCATCGGTGTGTGGATACTATAGCGAAGAACTAATATATTTGTGGCACAAATCTAAGACAGTGAGTAATACATTAGTAAAATTAGAATTGAATATCAAAACTGCTTATATATTATAACATGCTAGAAACTCCAAGGTTAATGGAAACGAGATATTAATAATTGACTTCAGATTATTGTGTAATTGTTTATATTTCCTCAATGTTTCTTCCAAATTGCCCTGCGTATTTGGCCTAACTTTACAAATAAGCTATTTGGACCTAGAACCGGGGTGTATCACGGTCTCCACAAATACCTATACTAAACCAGATTACTTAATTTTGTCACTATTCTAATGATTTTAATAGAAACCCAGATAGCTCGGGAAGGATAGCTATACAATTCTATACTTACTATTGTATCCAGCTGGTGGAGCGAATGGAACTAGTGTGCCACAGATACGAGTACTAATCTAGCTGGCTGGGTATTAATGGTCGGTATTGCGCGCATGGATACTGTACAAAGTACCCTTACAGACTCCACAAACCATTATGATCGACGTTTCACAATGGAGTCTGTAGATTATTCAAAATTGTGTTTGGGGACCGAGGGTCTTCAGATACATGTGGTCACCAGGGGTCAATTCCACCTCTGGCCGCTGAACGTTGCATCCTCTTTGTCGGACTAACCACCCGGCAATACGGACTCTGTCCGATGGGGTTGTTTACTACTCACTTGGCAATAGGGCTAAAGTGGGGTTGCGGTTAAACAAGGTCTAACGACTAATAGTGGCGTTGGGAGTCCTTGTGGGGCATGTGGGGGGGAAGGAGACTTTCTCTCTTGGTTGTGGACGCAAATTGTGGAACGCGTCGTAATAACACAAACATGACCCCGAGTTGTTCTTCCTGACGCTAGTCTGTTAGAGGTTGGGGGGGGGGGGGAAAGAGGAGACCGTAGGTGTATAGGATAGTCACTCAGGAAAAGGTTAGGGATTAACAAAGCCTGCCTCGGGAGTGACTATGATTTTGTTCTCCACTCATTCATTTGAAGACGAGGTACGCACGTGATTGACATACGACATTAATTCAATCCCCTCACGAGGTGCCGAGGCAGCCCGTGGGGGAGTGACCAGTACGGTGACGAGCTCCACAGGCCCGGGCGGGGAGGGGCCCGGCCTATACGGCATAAATCACCTCTTTTTATATTAATTAAGTGGAAATATAATCAAAAATAGATAGTAGCAATAATAATTTCTTATACTAAACGAAATAACTTTTGAGTTTCCTGTATGTATAACCAACGCTTTCTCAAAGAGGTAGTTACTCTACTAAATAGCCCTCTCACTCGGTTCGATCCTAGGTCTACTGTAAATTATTATACAACCTAGGGTCTCTACAAACAGACGATGGCCGTAATTATACTTAGATAAAAGTATATAAATAGAAATATAGTGTCTACCCCTATTGGGAACAGTACAATACATTCCCGACGCCGGACCAAACTACTAATCTAAACTGTTTATGCTAAGCTGAGTGACATTTATGGTACGTAGGAAAAGAAGTATCCTTCTACTCACGACTCATTCATTCTGTTTCTTTAATAGTCACATAACCCCCGTAAGTCTTACGTTTCTCTGCAATTTCAGACAGTAATTTACAGTTAGTAATCCTTTAATATTATTTCCATATTTCCTACTCCGAACTTGCTCAAAGACAGTAATAAACCAAGTCCTCTCATAAACAATAATTTCAGTAATTAGCGAGCTGCATGGGCCGTATCTCCTTAAATGCAAGTGTTGCAGATTTACGATGTCCATTTACAACCGTTGTTTTATCGCTGTTGCTTTGTAGACTACATTAAGTCAACATGTCGCCATCTGTAAACACCCTGTGTACATATGATCCCTTAGTATTGTACATTAATGGGATCAAATGATATTTACGGAGACACTTAGTGATGAACTACGAACGGATTTCATCGGATCACCAATGTATGCAGTTACTTCTTATTTATTTGCGTCATCTCATAACGTCATCTTTACCTACTTATAAAAGTGTAACGTAAATTACTGAGTTCATGACGGACAATGCACAACCTAATCCACGGTGGAAGCAGGCCGTTTCCAACCGAAGCAACTGGAGATCTATGAGGGAGGCCTATGTCTAAGGCCTTTATCACACTTGCGAGTAGCGAGCGTATTTTGTATGAAGGCGATCATACAAACGAGTTCGCCGCGACGGATATTTCTATAAAAAACACGCTCGTAACTCGCAAGAGTTACCTATAAGGCCCTAACAGTAGACGTTCTATGACGATCAAGATTACGATTTGGAGTCTTTTTGTATTTTTTATTTCAACTCCAAATTTTTGTTTCTTTTACGGTCATCCCGTGAAAGTTTATATAAATTTCACACGAAAACACAAGCCGAAACATGAATGCACAGAAAAACCAGAAAAAATAGACCAGCGCTGGGAATCGAACCCAGGTCCTCAGCATTCCGTGCTGCGTGCTATTCCCCTACACCACCACTGGACAGGAGACTAGACACAAATTTTTCCTATGCACCCATATTTCAACTTGGATTCTTATTAGTCACTTTAGCAGCGACACTAACGCCATCTATGATCTACGTTCTCAACGAGAAACATTTTTCACTCCCATCGAAACTATCCGTTCACCAGGGACAAGACTACAGGGACTATGACGATGACAAAAAAAAAAAAAATTTAACTCTGACAATCTTCAAATCTTTTGCAATTTCGAGTAAGGTACCCCTTAAATCGCTATCTCTAAAAATGTGCAACAACACGCGTGAAAATTCGCAGCCAGGCAAAAGGATAAAAATGCCATATTTAGATGTATCCCTGGCGTGATGGAGTAGAAGCTTCCGCTCGGCCGAGCGCGAAGATAGCGTGATAGTGCGCTCCGGTACCTCACTATGGTTAGTTCCCCGGGGCTACCTGTCTATGATTGTATTTACTTAGCTTGTGCCTGCGGCTTTGAAAGGTTGTTTCAGTAGTCTAATTTGTCTCCAAAAGTATTTTTGCCGGTTGAATTAATTTCCAACTCTTCCATGTCAATTTTTTTGTTTAAACTGTAGGTAATTAAAACTGATGTAACCTAACCTACAGAGTTCTATTTACAATAATACAGTCGATAACATACCGATCGTTTTAAGCTCCGATGTTAGGTATACAAGCCATCCATCAATCGGAAAAATCTTTTTGCAACTAGCAACGAGCAACGAATTTTGTAACAAAAATATATCTACACAATATCAATACTAAATAAGCGGGCTATACAAGAACAAACTTTACGGGATAAAGTTATTGAGTCCCCATAAACTCTACGTAAAATGCAAATCACGCAAGTTGATTTTACGAATCCGTTTAATTCGTCTCCAAAATCTGGCTCATCTGCCTTTGTCAGTACAGACACATCTGTTACAAACAAAACGCGTCTCCCTAAACGGCCCTCGAATTTAATACTCTCAAAATGAATATTTATAAAGGCATCAACTGTTAATCCTGTATTGTTACAATTTTCACTCGTTACTGATGACGTCTGAACAATACCGGGATCTTGCGGTGCGTGCACACTGTACTGCAGATTGTGGCCTGGGCTCTCCCATCTGTAGCATTGTATGTTTTCATAACTCGTTTTACCTATTTTTTTTTAAGATAAAAAAAGAGAAACGATAATTTAATGTTCAACATGAGTTTGAATACATATAGATGGCATGTAGAATTAAATTAATCCTGCATGTTGTGCCTTATGTTGTGTTGTGTTGTTGTGTCTTTCAGGTAGATTCGTTATGATTAATAAAAACATTATGTATTTTGAACGTTATACATAGTATAGGTAAATGGTAGTGTGTAGGTATATAGATTACAAACGTTATGAACTTAAACCGTAGAATTTTTAAATTTATGATAAAAGAAGTTAGTAATATCGTACGTTATGCAATTTGACCGTATTTATTTTGATCGTATGAAAAACGAACTTATGACATTTGATTTTAGATGTTATGCTACGTAACCATGAAAAAGGCCCATGTCCAACAGCGGATGTGCTACGCCCAATATGATGATGATGATGAAACTTATTGGAAACTTTTGTTATTATCAACAAGCTTATTCCCCCACTCTGTCATATTTTTTAACCCGTACACAATTTATCTAGTTTAACTAATCGACGGAACCAGTGAGCACTGTACCCCTACCACCGTCTTCCTAAGGAATTAGGGAACAAAAGGCTTAAGTTAGCTTCGACGCCTCTTCTGTGCTCGCTTGCTCTCGGCAGCTGACAGCGGAATCCAGCGGCATCAACTTATTTTACTTAATAAACAACTTGGCGCTTCACATCGCGACGTTATTTTGTTTTATTTACAGCACACATGTATTTATTACAGATAACCTTTTATAGGTTAGTTTAAGTTACTTTCGTTTCGATCTTAAAATTCATCTACGATATTAAGGTACTGTTACACATGCTCGTTACTAGCATGCTTGCTTATGAGTATGCCACTAATGAGCATTCACTCACGCTTATTACCTTTCCCCCTTCCACCCCCGTCTCCAACATACCACTAATAAGCATGCTCGATAGAAGCATGAGAAGGATTCACGGAAAGAACATGTCTAGTCACTTTTTTTTTAAATTGTGATTTTGATCTCGAAATGTAGAGCTCACAAAGTAGGTACTATAACTTACCATGGAATTAAATAACCTGAAAACATTATAAATTGTATTTTTTTTTTCTTTTAAAGAAATGGTAACAATAGTAATTGTTCGTGATGACTAACTTTCAAACCGCTATAACTCAAAAAGTTGCTTAAGTGACTAGACATGTTCTTTCCGTGAGCCCTTCATGTCCTGTTCACACATCCTACTAGGTGGCATTTGCTTAATAGTAGCATGCTCTCTTGCTACTAACAAGCATGTGTAACAGTGCCTTTAGTAACAGTGACGTGGCATCCAATCGTAACATCTCGATTCCAGTCGGGTTGCTTACATTTTTTACATGACATCACAGTGCGGTGAGGACAAGTATGTCATAACTTATATAAACTAACTCGCATACGAAGACATATTACCCAACTCACGCTTTTCTAGCCCCGTGTTGCCTTACGAAAATGTTTACGCTACGCTACTGATCACTAGCTTACTATTTTTTTGCTCAATATTTTTTTCAAAAGTTTAGTAATAAGCACCATACGTTTTATAATAAGCTTCATACTTCTCTCTTGGCAGGCTTTTATCATTACGATGTCTATTATAAAACAGTTCCATTGCATATCACTGTACTATACTATTCAACTGTGAATCCGTACATCAAAATAGACAGCGCTATTTATGATGAGGCACGAACCCGTCGTGAATTCCGAATATTACCCGTAAATCGGACTCCAGTATTGTTTACAAATAATTAATTGTCGAATGCAACTGTGGCATACATTGGCATAATAAACGCTATTCCGTATTGCACACACAAGCACACCATTCTGAAAATCGCAGCAAACTAACAAATGCTCTGTTTCATTAAAATATGGTTGAAAAACGGTTTTCATTCGAACGCATCCAATTCTGTTTTAAACATGGGGAATTTAAGTGGTATTATTTTTTATTCATTGTGAAATAGAGAATATATTGGCTTGGATTAGTTTAACTTTATACCTACACGCTGTATACTACACATCAGTTTTTTAAATTTAACTTTGTGGATTTGGCTATAAGGTTGCTAATTGTGTGTAGGTGGTGAAATGTGTTGGACTGTTGGTTGCATCGATAAAGGGTGATATAGGGTGTTTCGGCTGCAGCGCGTGTCGTTGAATAATGTGTCGGTAACGGACGATTAACGTCCAGTATCGGAACATACCTTTGATAGAACTTGCTTTACTTAATCTATAATCTGTTTTTAAAGGTAAGCTAAATTTAATTAGGTTTTTTTTTAAATACATTTATGCAAATAAAAAGAGAACTATGAAGTTCATTCGAGGCACAGCAACAAATTGATTTTTAGGGTTCCGTTCCTAAAAAAGGAAAAACGGAACCCTCATAAGATCAGGTGCGATGCCAAGCTCGAACCCATGACCCTCTTGAAAGGCCATGAGTCAAACCACTGAGCTATCAACTTATGCCTGATCTCAGTAAAATTACCTTAACCTACCCAACTAGCACATATCCTGCTTATACAGGCATTGTACATCCTGGTAGTTGCATAGGAGCTGTTTAAATGCTGTACATTTTTCCTACAGTCGCATATTTAAAATTCTTTAACAGCTAAGTGGAACAATAGTGTTAAGTAGCAATACTTATTGGTTACTTATACTACTTATTGTCATAAAAGAGCACGCAATAGCGACGCTATGCAGTCATAAGCAGTATAATTGAGTACATTACCACATACATTCCAGGCAGCCACTGCATCGTATCATATTACAAAGCTACTTGAGATTAAAGTAAATGCCAAACGGTAAATCAATGAAGCCTGTCTAGTCGGGTTAATCAAATATATCCACTGGGGCTTACGGTATGCGGCGTACAGTCGGCAACGGAAGCTCAAAACGCTCGGGAGGAGAGGTACAGTTGGCAGTGGCGTGTTTACTGACCGAAGCATTTTGAAGCTAGTCCAAAGATAAAATTAATATAGAGCATTGGCAATACATAACAGTCTTCAAAGTTGCTACGTTCTTGATAGAGTGGTCGTAATCGTTGATTGAGTATTTAGTAGAAGATATCAGCCACAGACCTTATATTGAGATACACACCGTAATAGTTTACATACCTTGCGTGTAAAAAGTTTGACCCACGGTCAAAGTTGGTCGAAGTTTTGTTTGACAAAATGCGCGATGCGCTTTGAAAAAGCCGCCGCTGGAGTGGCGGCGGCACGCTTTTGAATCGGTTCCGTCCGGTCTTGATTTCCCATCACTAAACTCACTCGTGACGTCATCGTAGGTACGAAAAATTAGACAAATGCGAAAGTGTTTTTGTATTTTTGTGTGTTTGTCCGTCTTTCACGCCGTAACGGAGCGACGGATCGACGTGATTTTTGGCAAAGAGATAGTTTATGGGTTCGAGAGTGACAAAGGCTACTTTTCATCCTGGAAAAAATGCACAGTTCCCGAGTAAACAGCGCGCGATAACCAAATACCACGCGGGCGGAGCCGCGGGCAAAAGCTAGTGTATTTCATAAATTTACTATATTAAAAAATGTATTAGAAATGGTTTTTAATAAGCGCGCTGTAACAGGTAACTTTAATTACATCGTCTTTACAAAATAAATGAAAGGTAAAGAGAATCAAATAAATTCCACCCCGTAATCTTGTCAAACTCAACACAAAAGAATGATACTGCCTTTCATCATTCAAACACAATTGCCCCATAAAAACGCATTTGGCGACAGTGAAAAACGACACTCATCATTTCAACACCATTTTTATGGGCACAATTTCTTTCGCATAAAAATAGAATCGGGCCCGTCTTTATAAAAACATCGCTTCAATTGTCATTCATGGCGGCGGAGCGGGTATTTGTCACCCGGCATGTCGCTCGGATCGCGTTCCAAATATAAAAATGCAATTTTAAACAAAATCCGCTGAATTCGAACCCTACAATAAAAAAGAGACGCGCCACACACGCGGTTTCCGGCGGCGTATTTTGACTTTTGTCGGCCGTATCACTGATAGAAACGTGACTGAAATGGTTACGTTCCTGCGGTTCACTAATCGCGCCTTTAGAACTTAAAATTATACCAAATGATCGTTTTACAAGAAACGATTCATCAAATGTTTGACCCGCAAACACATTTTGCGAAAATGTATTATTTTACAAAAACTTACTTGACAAATATTCAATTAGCAATCACTATAAGATCACTATACATATATTTAAAATGTACCTTAATATTAAATGCTACAAAATTTTATGTTTTTCACCAAATAACTTCACCAAAATAGGTATGTTTTGCAAATTCATAAAACCAGATTTTTGTTCAAACGACAGGACACCGTTTTCTACATAACGTTGGGAGTGTTTTCGCTGCAGAATGTTATGACGAATCCACACATTAGCCAAGTGCAACAAAGAAGCACGAAGCAATCATACATTTGTTACATTGAGCAAACGCTAATCCTGTCTTATTCTATCTTATGACTGCATCCCTTGCATTTGCCGTGTGAATCGAGCATTAAAGTTTGACGGTGATATAGGATCTTCCGCCTATGCTTGTGTTATTAATCAAGGGTCTGAATGCTCATTATTTTATTTGTGAATACATAACAACGGCAATTTCGGAATCATTTATCTGTCGAAGAAGGTCAGTCTACGAATGTTATTGTCATTGTATACCTAGAGCCATCCACGAAGACACGTGATTTTGTCAAAATTAGACATTAATGACATGTCAATGAAATTGTATTAAGAATCACGGTACGCGTCATCGTGACTGACTCTACCTATAGATAAATAATGAAGCATGGGCAAGAGAAGACACTCGTGGCTGAAGAATTTACGAGACTGGTTCAACTGCAGTACCACGAATCGCCGAATTTAGAATCGCCATGATGTCCAACCTCCGATAGGAGCGGAATCGGAAGAAGACGAAGATAGATAAGTAATGTATCATCGTAAGGAAGTCTCTCAAGAGTAAGTTTTTGTTAAAAATCTCATTTTTAACACAAGATTTTTCATTAACTGTACCTTTTGTTGACTGTACTTGCATCATCATCTACCTACTTATGTATAACAAGTCTTAAGTCAATTCGACCACTGGGCGTGGATCAAAATTGACTGCTAGATTTGAAACAAACAAACAAACAAATAGCTACATTTACGAGGTGGAGTTCAATAAAAGTTTACAAAGGGTTCTGTTTTGAATAACGCACGTTTTTCTGAGCCTTGGTTACCTTGAAATGCCAAAGGTAATTAAACTTACATAATATATGCAATAAAATGGGTACAACTCAGTGGCGAAGCGTCCATAGAAGGCAATTGCCACCGGCTTGCCCAGTGCTTATAAAATAGGACCACAGGACACACAAGATTTATGAAAAATTTAAACCATCTAAACCATGGAAACCGTGGGACCATGGAAATATCAAACGCCATGCCACTGGTAGAAGTCAAACCAAAATTTATAGAAAATTTCTACCTAAGCGTGACTCATAAAGCCGCATCACAATTCAGACCATCAAAACTACAACTCAAAACCAACCCTTACACACTCCAATAAAATAAATAACGATACATAATTCCAAATTCAGATACAATTACCAATAAATTTGGCACGCAGTTTCGATCTGATAGCCTCCTGGGCCGAAATTTCGTATTCACTGCGTCGTCAAGAAGACATCAGCGGGCAAAGTAGCAAAATATTATAATAGCATAATGGTGTCAGGTGCGGTGTCTACCGGGCCGCCATGCCAACAATAGGGCAGAGATGTCATTTAAATTGTGTCGACATCGATAAAATGACGATTGTAAGACATAGAACAGATGTAACTTTATTTAGCGACGACCGGATGGCCAAGTGGTTAGAGAACCTAACTTGAGGTCTCGGGTTCGATTCCCGGCCGGGGCAGATATTTGTATGAATAATTATACGAATCTTTTTTCTCGGGTCTTGGATGTTTAATATGTATTTAAGTATGTATTTATCCATATATAGTACATGCTTTGCTTAGTTTGGGACTAGGTCAATTGGTGTCATGTGGCTCAGGATATTGATTATTATTATTTATTCGGCATCAAAAAGTATACTGACTCTTAAAATAAAAATGAAAAAAAAATAGATAATTCACAAATTACAAAAACATTTGATGATGTCGTAAAGGAACTGATTTTCAGTTAATTTTTGCATGTGATTCTGATGGAAATCTATATCGCAGCGTCTGTTCAACACGAGGTTTGATCACTCTTAAAACAAGTTAACTTCTCAAGATCAATGAACTAAAAGAAATTTCCTTGCTCACCCACAACCTTACGATAGCTAAGCTTATGCAAAATATGCGTGTTCATGCACTCACGCACAGCTCCACACTGGTGGTAGACCTCCGCAAAGTAACGCCTGATTAAATAAATTATTCTGCAATCATGTCGATGCCGCAGTGTAGAAAATGAAAATCCTTCTCCATCGATATTTACCGACACCCCTAATCGAAATGCTGCCGCTGGCGTCACAGAGCCGGCGACACGGGCTTAGGTCTAGGCTCGTGATATGAAAGCGAAGTGACGTCACAACGCGAATCCCGGCAACTCTGTCTCTCCAGTTTTATTGCCGTTGGATCGTCGTGTGCTTAGTTTTATAGCACTCTTGGTGTTTAGATACCGCCTCTGCGGCGCGAATGCCAAACAGCGCGCATATTCATGTATGAAAATCAACCGGCACTTGTTTTTATTGCTGTTTGCCTGGTACACAATTTTGGGAGACGCGATAGTCCTTTGTTTTATACTTTCGCTGGCCAGTTGCAGTTTGGTTGGTAGACGTTTTAGTTTTTCCGGTTTGAACGTCAAATAAGAATTGAATAGACAAGTTTTCTATCCCTTAAATCTTATTTATACGGTGCGATAAATTTCATGGCAGGTTCGTAGGACCGCACGGCTGTTAGTATTTTAACTTTTAACTCTTAACTTCGTTACAGGGCTCGCTCTTCCAGCATACGAAACATTTATATTTTTTTTATTAGTTCTGTTCCTATCATCATACATAAAACACATTGTCAAAAAGAAAAACAAAAACAAGTAACCAAACGTATAGGAATATGTAGGTTAGTTAAATAACAACGTAACACATGTCACTAGAATTAATTGAAAGCCACTGAAAACCCAAAACAGAAATGTTTACTCTAATAATGGTGATTAGCTAAAATGTAAGCCGGCATATGAAAATGGCAATTAAGGATGAAAAATGATCATTACCAGCGCTTATAATTAAAAGGACCCCACGTACGTAGTACACAGGTTGACTGCTTTGATTAATAAGGCTTGTGACAGCCGTAGCCGCGGGCAGGCGTGACAAATATCATCATTAAAATTAAAGATGTTAGTGGAAAATAATGTGGTTTAAAAGTTACTTTTTAGCGTAAACTCACGAAAATGTGTAGTGTGCATATATGAGTCTTTACTCACCACGTTTTTTAGAAACGGGTGTTGACAGCATGTTTTTCTTTCCATACAGCAGCCATACGACTCTCGTGCGTACCGCGTTTATATCGATACTGACGCGCGTCGATGACGCGTTTAAAAAACGCGGTGTGCAAAGATCCTAAGTATTGTAAGCGAAAATTTGAAAAAAAATTACAATATGGCTCTCGAACAATTTTGCCGGTGTTTAATGTATCTTGCCGTTGTTGGATATAAAAAATATGAGAAGTAATGGTAGATGGATAACGATGACAGCGTGAATCTAGTTCAAATGTTTAGATTCTACTCGTTGCAGTGCAGATCACTGTAACAAGTGACTTAGTTCGAAAAACTTCGAAAGTCATCACTATTTTGACAAAACCGTACAATAATCCAAATTACTTTTAACGAAGGCCTGAAAACAATCACTACTTATACAAATTGTCTCTAATACTTACACCAATCCTTACTATTATAAAGGGGAAAATGAGTTTGTTTGTTTGTTACGCTTTCACGCCGTAACGGAGCGACGGATCATCGTGATTTTTGCCATAGAGATAGTTTATGGCCCCGAGAGTGACATAGGCTACTTTTTATCCCGAAAAAATGCACAGTTCCCGAGGGAACAGCACGCGATAACCGAATACCACGCGGGCGGAGCCGCGGGCAAAAGCTAGTTATTAATAAAAACTTAACGCACGTTTTTAAATGTATGACTTGAAAAATAATCTGTACGTTAAAGTTTTACATTAGTAAGATTAACCTTTCGAAAGTACCTATGCATACCTACTCTAGGTTTTTACTTAGAACCTCCGTTATTTTACATTTATTCCAGAAGCTAACACTTTACAACATCAAATTCATAAACAACTAATTCAAATTCATATCGCACCATAAACAAAGCTGGCAACGTCCAGACTAAATCCTTGCAATGGATACGACTAATCCGTATCACTCAAGTTTAAATCGCAATGGCGGGCGAAAATGTCAACTTGTAATCTTTGTAATTAAGTGAATGTCAGGGTGGGTTTACAGGACACCCGGTATATAAAAGCGAAGGTGTATGTATCCTAGAGTGCGAATGACAATGTGGATGGCATAATGGTTGTGATGTACCTACCTACTGCTTTTTTTCTCAAGCTAATATGCGGTAGTTTTTGAGGTATCCCATCTTAGGCCTCTGGGTTGGCAACGCAACTGCAATACCCCTGGTATTGCAGGTGTCTATGGGCGATGGTGATCTCTCACCACCAGGAGACCCGCTTCCTCGTTTGACATCCAGTCGAATTAAAAAAAAAGAAAGATTAGTAAACTTTACCTTGACTTAGTAAACTATGATCGATTCAGTGGTTACTTAATGAACTGTCCATATTTCTACCCAGTTGCATGCATCATGATCACGGATAGACTAGACGTGTAGACAGGTATGATGGGGGCAACTTGTGTCGAAATATCGGGAGCTTTTAGTGTGAATAACCGTGAATCACTAAAAACTGCAATCACGGTCATGTCCTCGGAATATTACCCATACCTACTCGTACTTAGTTTGAATATGAAATGTCTTGATGTTTTTAGGAAAATACTAATTTAGCAAAAATTACATAAACTCAACCACTCCTCCCCTCCTCAAACACTCTCGTGACACGCACAGAGCTTCTGATTTGTAGCTTTCTAGGAGACCATGTACAGTCAGTGGCGGTATTCCAACTTAGGCCTCTAGATTGGCAACGCATCTGCAATACCCCTGGTGTTGCAGATGTTTATGGGCGGTGGTGATCTCTTACCACCAGGAGACCCACTTGCTCGTTTGCCTTCCAGTGGAATATAAAAAGTCAAGGGCAAAGATATCGATACGGCCAAAGTTACAAAATATGTAATGTTAAGTGCATAAAGTCATATATACATATTTTTGTAACTTTGCCCGTGTCGATATCTTTGCCCTTGACGGTACAATAAACCATCTCAAACAATCGCTACCAATCAAGAATTCAACAAACGGGAACAAAATCTACATATTTGTGTCTTTTAACACCGAGAGATCCGCGACTAGACGCTTAACTCCATAAATGAATTATTCCTCCAAGGTGCCCTCTATTGACGTAGCAAACTCCGCTAAATAGTTTCGTTCCCTCAGCTATTATTGTTCGGAACTGTCGTGCAAGTTAAATGTTATCACAATGTGTCGGGAGACACAATAGTTCACCGACGCTGCCATTTTGACGGCGTCTGTATTATTTAGGCGACGTCAGGTGATAGTGATCGATAATGGCTTTTAATGAGAACAATGTTATCGCTGGTTAAGATGTTGATGCGTGAATTTAATTGATGTGTGTTTTGAATATTTTCTCTCAGAATAGGTCTGTGGTAAAATGTATATTCTTTTGTGTGTGAGCAATTTACAGATTTTTATATAACTTCCTGTGTTTGTAGACTTTTAGGTAGTCGGATTGACTTAAAATTTTGGTGTACAATAAAGGTTAGCGACAATACTAGAATAGTCAACAAAAAGTACAGTCAGCGAGTAAAACTTGTACTTATGAAAAACATAATATAGTTGGAACAAAATCTTATTTTAATGATAATTATTACAACAAAACATGTATTGCCAGCAGTAGTAGATTTTTCAAGCTAACAAATCAGTCGTTCAAATGTAGCAAAATTACATAATATGCTGTATGTTAGTAAAGTTTTGCTAAGTCAGTACCTATTTCTACTTAATTTCTAATTTGGGAATAAAATGAAACTGACAGAAAAACGGCCAGTATTAAATTATCAAATAGTATGCTACCTTGCTAAAACATTTAATTGTATGCTGCTTTCGTAACATTTAGACTGGGCACAGTGAAAAAATAATTAGATTTTTTTTTAACAAAAAATGGAACCGACTTCAAAAACCTTGAAAATAAATTTCTACTAGTTTGAAGTCAGTGCCTCAGCCCGAGCCAGCAGGAGTGGAACTATAGTCGTCTACCTCACCTACACACTATATCACAACTGCTGGCTCGTGCTGAGGCACCGACTTCAAACTAGTAGAAAATGATTTTCAAGGTTTTTGAAGTCGGTTCCATTTTTTGTTAAAGATTTTTTTATAGTTTTTAGTGATTTGTAGCCAAAGTGCATCTCACAACAATTCCATTAAGCGCAAACATAGCATATTTATATCATTTTATAACAGAGTATCGGTACCTACGGTCTTATCATTATCAGGGTCAAGTTCACCAAATGATACTTTCTGAATACTTGACTTGATGTTAAAAATGCCAAAATCGCTATAGGTTTGCTTTAAAAATTCGAGGGTTGCCCTCGATTTCTGTAAAATCTCAACATCAGATCCTGACAGTGTCAATGGGATCACCTCGGAAATATGTCCTTTAGAATTAAAAAAGAATTAAGTAATTCGCCCACAATTGGCGTAGTTATCGCTTAACAAACATACAAAAAAAAACACTCGAATTGTGAACCTCCTCCTTTTTTGAAGTCGGTTAAAAAACACAACCCACTTTAAAGTACCTGGAGGTGCAATCGTTTCTACTCAGTGTCGTGAAATAGGATTTTTTTACCAGCAACATTATCATCATTAAAAAGTTAACAGTCTAGACACACTGGCATGTCTGTCCGCAGCCACGCCTGGAGCATACCAGTCCTCAGGCTCAACCATCTCCATAATCCCCAGTACGAGTGCAATGTTATACTTACTTAACATTCGGATCCTCCGCTCCTTACTGAATACTCGATTAATATGCAAATGCTTGGATACGAGGGCGCACTGCAAGGTGCACTAAAACCCAGATTTTGTATTAATATTACGAACCGTAGTGAACTAGATTGTGTAAAATGTAAATTTTCGTTGGTATTTTTATACTACAGGGTTGTTCCCTCGGAAAAGAATGTATTATCTTATCTTACTACAAATTAATCGCTAAGTGGTAAAGTATGTCCAAGTCTTTGGAAAGGTAGTAAATTAGTAAATGACTTCCCAAACAAAGAAATAAGTTTCTCACCTTTGTACCCACTCATACATAATGTAATTTGTCTATAAGGGGCTGTTTCACCATCCATTGATTAGTGTTAACTGACGGTTAAATGTGATGCCGTCTCCGTCTATTCGATCAAAACAAATAGAGACGGCATCACATTTAACCGTCAGTTAACACTAATCAATGGATGGTGAAACAGCCCCTTAAACTTGATACTAACTTGTTCTGTCTTCATTAGCTTTTGTTTTTTTTACAAAAAAAATCAATCAATATTATTCGTAAAGAGAAGAAAGTTAGGTAACAGATGTTTTAAAAATACCTGCTGGATTATTTACAAGTCAGCATTAATTTTGGACCATATTTCAGGTACAATCACCAGCACCAATATCTGACACAAGCGTGCATAAATATCTGATACGAGTCTATTTCTAGGGTCGGAAGGACGTGTCAGATATTTTTGTAAGCTCCGCTGTGGCTAGGGTTGCCACCTTTTTTTCGCAATTAAAGTAGGTAAATAAGTAATCCATTTTTTATCAGATTCAAAGACGCTTTATTTCTTTCGTCTCGCCATTCTCGGCACCAATTGAACGTTTCGTGTTACGCAAAAATACTTACAACCAAAATTTTTAAATCCCAGAAAAATAAAATCATGCGAAAAGAAGTATTTTCGCGTACTTTATTTTTCTCATAAAGTATCATTACCTAAAATAACGTACAATACTTAATTATAACGTACGGGTGGCTACCCTAGCTATGGCATATACATATTAATGCTGATGACTGTACACTCGTAAACTTTCAAATCCTTTTAATCTAAATATAAATAATACACCAAAAGAAACTTCCTTCGAGCCGGATTTGAACCAGCGACCTATGGATAACAGTTTAACCCTCTACAGTCCACCGCTCTACCAACTGAGCTATCGAAGGTGCACGACTACACACCAAATTTCAACTACACAGTCGCATTACTGATTATATAATAAGGCAAATGCAAGGCTTCGCGAATATGTACGCATAACGCCTTGAACCAGTTCTAGTTTTAATGTATGTGGTGTAGTTTTGACGTAACAACCAACTTTCGCCGCATGACGCCGCGCAAAGTAAGAGTTCGAATGCATCAGAACTTACATTTTGCACGTGTGTATGTGCCTTCGATAGCTCAGTTGGTAGAGCGGTGGACTGTAGAGGTTGAAGCTGTCATCCATAGGTCGCTGGTTCAAATCCGGCTCGAAGGAGTTAATTTTTTTGGGAAAAATGTGTTTCTAATTTTGAATAGATGATATCAAGATGAGAATGTCCAAAACTTACTTTTGAGTGAGCTTTTTGTTGTCTAAATGACATTTGAATAACAATAAATAAATAAAATAAATAAATAAATATCATGGGACACTTGACACCAATTGACCTAGTCCCAAACTAAGCAAAGCTTGTACTATGGACACTAGGCAACGGATAAACATACTTATCATAATATCAGCCGCAAGACCACTGTTGCACTATAAATCTCCAGCTGCTTCGGTTGGAAGCGGCCTGCATACACCGTGAACCCGCGACTTTGACCAGGTCGTCCGTCCATCTCGTTGGAGGACGTCCTTCTCTGCGTTTGCCAATCCACAGTCAATATACGTCCATAACTAGTGTCAATTATCACTCTCTAGGAAACCACGCCATTTTTAATCCCCGACGCAAAAAGAGGGGTGTTATAACGCTATAAGTTTGACCGCTATGCGTGTCTGTTTGTCTGTCTGTGTGTCTGTCTGTAGCACCGCAGCTCTTAAACGGGTGGACCGATTTGAATACGGTTTTTTTATTTGAAATCAAGTTTCCTTCTAGCGATAGTTCGTAGAATTGTTTCATCAAAATCGGTTCAGCCGTTTTTGACATATTGAACCGCTTTATTACGGCTTTAGTACTTGATTTCCGGGAGAGGCCAGGAAAAAAAAAGAAAAAGGAAAAGAAGCCGTCTGGTTGATGTGATTTTTTTTTTACGTCTTAGAAGCATTAAAACTGATCAAATACAATGATATTAGCATAGAATACATAATCGAAATGTCCGTCTGCCATAGATCGATACATCCGCTCAGGTGGCGATAATTAAGAGCCATTGTCTTACAGTCTTGTCTTGTACCTACGCAAATGTTATAGCATATCAGATCTGTGCAATGTAATATATCGAAAAAGATTTTACTACAAAAACATACTTTAGATGACATAGGAACATTCATTGGAAAAGTCTGGACCTAAGACATCGACTTTTCAACTCTTCAGTAAAATGTTACAATACATAAAACAGTTAGTTTTGATCGAATAGTATGTTTATAAATAATAACCAGCTTTTGCCCGCGGCTTCGCCTCCATGGAATTCGTTTATCGCACGCTGTTTCCTCGAGAACTGTGCATTTTTTCGGGATAAAAAGTAGCCTATGTCACTCTCGGGTCCATAAACTATCTCTATGCCAAAAATTACGTTGATCCTCCGCTCCATTTCGACGTGAAAGACGGACAAACATACACACAAACATACAAACACACACACTTTCGCATTTATAATATTAGTATGGATATGTATAACAATAAGTACGCAAACAAATTGACGATTACATAGCAAAAAAATTATGATGGTATTATTTTTGAGTTTCGAGCAGTTAAAATAAGCTTTGTCTTTAGTTATACATAAATTAACAATCAAAATGATTTATGTTGAAGCTTCGTTGAAGCGTTAAAATGTAAAAAATCCTTCGAGCCGGATTTGAACCAGCGACCTATGGATGACAGTTTAAACCTCTACAGTCCACCGCTCTACCAACTGAGCTATCGAAGGTGCATATAAGATGGTAAAATTTCAGAGTACGTATAATAGAATAGTAGTTATTAATCGGCTATATCATATTCGTTAGTAACAAATGACTGTTAATTGCAATTACTTACGCAATCTCTTAATCACCTATTTTGTAAAAGTTGTAGCAAAAACAAATGACGTAGGTTATCTTTAACTTAAAATAGTTACTGTTGTTGTTTAAATTATCGTATAGGTCAATTTATTATATTTATTATTTAGCGTTTTATATCGATATATCAGTGTAATAAATATCACCTCTCCATTTCTCCCGTGGATTACGTAAGAGGCGACTGAGGATATGTTAGGGTATACCATAGGCGACAGGCTAGCAAACTGTCACTATTGTACCGTTTTTGTCAAAATTAAAACCTAAAATTGCTAAAAGTGATTCCGAAGCGGTAACTCTGCCTACCCCAATTGGGAATACAGGCGTATGTGTGTGTGTGTGTGTGTGTGTGTGTGTGTGTGTGTGTGTGTGTGTGTGTGTGTGTGTGTGTATGTGTGTGTGTGGGTGTGCGTGTGTAAATATATCTTTTTAAGTTTCTGGTAAATGCAGTTGTAAACTTTTTTATTTTTGTTGCAATTTTGCATTTTAGTCAAGGTATATTATTTGTATCAATTATTGATATTAATTATAGCTTTAAAATTTAATTCTGAATCTCTATTATTGATCCAAAGCTATAAGTTATTTTAAATACGAGTACCTTTACAAAACAGTGTGTCCAATATAGCAACACTTTTCACTACACGCATTTCAACGGCCGCGGTCCGGAAGTACCCGCCTGACGTGTCGTCTAGTGCTTAGACATACCGACCCCGTCACATTTACCCTTTAGAAACCATCAACTTTCTAAAACACCATCCATTGACTGCTTTTCACTGGAGGGTCAAAACGCGTTTGAAGCTAAAGAAGCAATGGAAACGGGGGTAGCAAAGAAAACGCCGCAGTTCACGTGTGTTCGTTGTAATCGCGTTCCTAATTTGAATAGAAACTGTCGTGGTCGCGATAGTGGCGCCGTTTCCGACCCGTCCCGTGTACCCTCTTATACAAACGCCACCCTTAACGAGGACTCGAAAAATTTAAATAGTCTGCAGAGTGAGTTAAATAGCTTACTCACGATAGCCGATCAGCGTTCGGTTGAATAAGAAGCGACACAAAAATTAGCACTTTTACTACGATAGTTTTCAAAATGGCTTTATTTTACTATTTTACACGTTGTCTTAAAAAGTAATACTGAATATTTTGGCGTGTACTTGTTTTAGTTTGACTAATCACCCCTATACCGCGTCGACGGCGTAACTAAATTTTGAATAAGAAAATTCGTTTTAAAACTTTTTTAGGAGTATTCATTCAAACTAGTCCAACCGTATCTCAAATATTTCCAAATACGTATGTACGAGTATGTACATGTTACAGTAAAACCCAGTAGATAAGGGAGTTGCAATAGGTATAATTAATACTTCGTTCCGTTACATCTTAAATTATGTAGTTGTTTGATATGGACCTCCACAAAGTAATGCATCAAAAACACCTTACCAATTTACACAAAAAGCCAGCATTTCATCAATTATAATAATACTCCAAGGCTATTTTGCCACAGGCCATTTAATATGCACCAAACATTTACAGGCAAATTGACAGGCAATCATACGAAAGGGCAGCTACGGAAGATCAAACAGCTCGCTGTCAAATAATTCACGAGTTGCACTTAGCATAAGGTCAAACTGACATTTGGTGGATAGAATTACGTCAATTCATAATGTCATAAGGTAGGGCGTCACGCAAGAAAAGGTGTAGGGATTTGAGATGTGATGGGTTTCAGCTATCGATAACAGTTTTTTTTTTACACGTAGTAAAGAATATTGGTATTTTCCTTGATTTTCCTTTACTTCCTCAGACGGCTCAACACATTAATGGAACCTACCTGGTAGTTAACTTTTTTTTAAGTTTACTTGTTATAATATGTATGAAACAAAATAGCTAAAAAGATATTGATAATGGTTAGGTAAAGGGCTATAAAAACTCGACATATTTTTTTATTTCATGTTTTAATATCCAAAAAAACTCCTTCGAGCCGGATTTGAACCAGCGACCTATGGATGACAGTTTTGGTAAGCCTCTACAGTCCACCGCTCTACCAACTGAGCTATCGAAGGTATAATATTTTGGAGCAAAAAAAAGAAAGTAACTACTGTGTGTAGTTGTGACGTTAAGAATATGCATTAAATGAAACTAAGTCAGACCGCATTTCTTTTTTATTCATCACACCATAACAATAAGTAATTTTATTTTATTCATGACAAAAAGGGAACTATAAGTACCTGCTAATTCCTGTTATTTTGTATCTTAACTATTCCAACATAGTTATTATGATAAAATTATTATTAAAAAGTCTGTAGCATTTAAATAAATGTATTCGACAACAAAAAAGATTCCTTCGAGCCGGATTTGAACCAGCGACCTATGGATAACAGTTTAAACCTCTACAGTCCACCGCTCTACCAACTGAGCTATCGAAGGTATGTAAAACTACTTAAAAAATCAAGTCGCGATACACTTCGAACGTACCATTATATAAGTGTGACGCTAAATTCAGTTGTTCTAAATGCACGCACCTTAAAGTGAAAGGTACATGTCATACACACAAGCTTCGCGGCATAAACGAACCAAAAATTAGAGAAACCAGTTTCCTAATAATGTTTTTATTTGCATGTTATTAAATGTGTACTGTTAATCAATACAAAAGTACGTGTCTAATTTTATATTTTAATGTGGTTTTATGACCTACATTTTATACCACACTCAATTTAACAGTTTTTAATTTTAGAATTTAGATTTACACAAGTAAACCTCAAAGTACCATAACCAGTATAATAAATTTATACAAATTTATCGATGTACATTATTAGATCCATCGATAATCTGTAACACAACCCTACTGTCACCTTTTAGCATAAACTGAAGGGTAAGAAGGAGCTACCCTAGGAAGTTCTCTGTTTAGTACAACAACGGAAAGAATGTCTGATTTAATTATTGCAGTTATTTTCAACTGCTCCGTAACATGTAACTGTGACCCTGACAGTGCGTGTTGGTTAGTGATAAATAGTACTTTATTCAGTATTTTACAGCTTGGTAGTGAAAAAAGATTTATGGCTAAATTAAATAGGTTTGTACCTCTTCAAAAAATACATTTTAGGATTTGTGTAGATATCTAGGTATAGTGTACCTAGTGTAGGTGTGTGTTCTGGTGTGGGTTCTTTCAATACGTTCATCACCACGTCGTCACATGAGGAATGCCTATTATTAATTAGGTACAGTCGAACCATATTTGATTGATTTCTGACCCACCGTAGAACGCTCTCACAGTAAGTGTCATAATGTATACCCTGTCCAGCAATGCGATGTCACTATGACTTTTTCTACGATAAGGTTTCACAGTTGGTCACGATTCATTTGGTTCAATAGTACCTAGGTGAACGAGCATTGATCAGGCTGAAACTCGAAATCACGGGTTTTTCCAGAGATCAGATCAAACTAAATCGATTGTTCGACCTCCAAAAACCTCTATAGCAAATTGCATGAAATCGTTAATAGGTTTACTGTTTCTGAGATTCTGGAAACAAAAAAACATACAGGTATTGATTATTTTACTTAATGAGTGTATCAGAATTTAGGATTAGACTAAGTTAGTTCTAGTTCTATTTTTGTTCATTAGAAACAAATAAGAACATTGCCACGATTCGATAAGTCCTCATCATCATCATCATCAGCTGGAAGACGTCCACTGCTGAACAAAAGCCTCCCCTTTAAAATATCACAATGGAGGAACTAGTGGGAAGCCTGTCAATGAGTCCTAACAGTGTCAAATTTAAAGCATAAAAATACTTCAATTAACAGTCGAGTAAAAACAATGCGACAACCGACCCCTGCGTAAAAAAGAACAACTACTAAAACAAGTGACAAACCGTCAAAACAAGCGAACGAAAATCTCGACTAAACGCGGAACAAATCCCTCGTCATATCAATCAAAAATACTTCCACTAATTTACGATGGTAATTAAGTCAATCTCCCGTTAAAGCCCCTTTCTTAGCGACTCGTCTTGTCTGGAGCATAAAACGCGCGAAAACCTAATGCCATTTCACGCCGGAGTAAACCTTTCTCTCGGAGTTAACGTCTATTTAAACTCGGCTTAACTTAATCGATCGAGAAGGCCCTTAATTATGGCTTTATCTTAGCAGCAATGAGGATCGAAACCGGATTTAAGTTTACTTGAATTAGCACCGGCGGCAGTTTCGCAAAATTTGTCGAGTTCGAAGGTTCGAAGCAAATCCTTTCTCGAAGTAGCTTTAAGAACAGCGTCTTTATTAATCAGTTTCTGATAATCACTTTAAAACAATAGCCATCTAAATTTGTAGCTACGGCATCTAATGTAGTCAACCAAGTGTTTTACTATTTTTAAGAACAGAAAAAACGAAAATTTTGATTATCACATTGACTTGTAAGTATGTAATTAGTTTTTGATGCTTTAAACCAGTGGTTCTGAACCAGTGGTCCGCGGACCACTGGTAGTTCCTGGAAGAACTCGAAGTGGTCCACGAAGTCATCACCAACGAAGTGACAAAACGACGCGCCAGTCAAGTAGCGGTCGCAACAGTTCATTTTACAATAATTTTACTTTTACCGTATATTACCTTCAAACAGTTGGTGGTCCATGGCAAGACTGAAATTTTGTCAAGTGGTCCCTCCTGATTTAAAAAGAACTTGAAAAGGTTAAGAACCGCTACTTTATACTCTACAAATAAAGGCAAAGTAATTTCTTGGTCGATTAAACTTAAGCTACTTTAACATCATCTAGTTTAACAACCCCTCAAAACAACTAAATTACATGTTGCAGTTCTTCACTGAAGTATCTATTTTTTTAAAAGGGAGCACTCGATATTTTGTCATAAATAAACAACTAATCTAATCTCAGGCTATTTCAGACTGTTAAACCAACACATCACTTATAATTAAAGTCCACAGAGGACAGTCGTGATAGTTAGTCTATGCGAGTCAGCTTAAGTAACAGATATCTAGTCTGTGGTTTCCGCTAACCTGCAGTATTAATATTAATATTCATCAACGCTGCATATTCCTAAGGCAGACCTGAGATATTGAATCAATTTGACAAATCTGATGCGACGGGAAATGTGAAACAATGATATAATCCGATGGATTCTCTTGGCATCTTTAAATTACGGCTGGTATAATGGTAGCTGTACCATACACATACCCAGTTCAATATAATAGGTAGATAATTAAAGCTATAAAAACAACATTTCGCATATTGTTTTTTTATGTATTTTTATTCTGTTTTATATACTTAATGTGCGAAGAGCGAATAAAATATTTCTATTTTCTATTAAAATGTCGTCTACTAAGGTGATTTTAAGAAGTTTGACGAAGTATTCACTCATTTTTATTTTTATTCGTGGTTTCTACGCATCGTCAATGTCTATATCGACCTGTGTAAGGTCAAAATGTGACTAAAATTACTCCGGTTTACGGTGGTGAATAGTATCATGGAATTCATGGACGAATGATAGTATGTACATAATATATTTTATTATTATTTATTTATTATTTATATAAGGAACTTTTGAAACCTGTTTCATGGGAGTAAATTTACTTACTAATTAATTAGGTATTTCATTTTACAAGTTTTTGAGTAAATAAAAAATGAATCGTGAGGGGTGTGCAAATCTGCGTAACTGGGGTGACAAAGTAAGGTAACTTTCTATTTTTACTTCGAATTAATTGAAATAAAACCATCATCACACACCACAAATCAGTACCAAAAAAATTTAGACAATAGACGGTATTATCGCTTAAAAGCGATCTCTCCCAGATAACTTTTTGGGTACATGATCTTATGATTATACGCATACGCGCAGATACGCGGTATTTACGTGTGATAGACAAGCGGTTTTGCATTAATATATATAGGAGTATGTTGTGTAACTCAACTCTATATTTTCCATCTAGCGTTATTTGCCGATAACCTTTATTTAACACAAAGAATCAGAGGATCCCGGTGAAACTGTGACTTGCGGTTTATAGAAGGCCCGCCGGGACCACAAACCTTAATTATGTCTGAAACAATACCCGGACTTATTTTTATCCATTTTGTGCTCAATCATAATTACCCACGCTCCTCCGGGGCGCATTGTTTCGTAAAATCATCAGACCCTTCCAGCCGTTACATTTTATTATCACGCCAAGAAACGTTCGCGTTAAAACCAAAAATAAATTTATAAGGGTTTGAGATAACCTTTCGATGTCTACTGCTGACACTGAAATGTGCAAAAGAAGAAAGCAGTTTCTCCTTAGAAGCAAAAGTATAATCATAATGAACTATCAAAAATTGAAGACAATAGAACATATTTACGTACTTTAAAACCAAAAGTATCTAGGACATTTTGTGCAATCTTCACATTACTTACAGCAATGATTCACGAGATTTGAAATACGATGTCAATTTTATTAGCTTCAATACCACTTGCATTATTCTGTAACAGTTATCGTATTCGCTACAGATTTAATTAATGAGTAAATAATCAGCTTTATATAAAAGTATGATCATAAAAAGGTAGCAAAGTGTAAAAGTGAATATGCATGAATATGATTATTCGCCACAAAATTTAATCACGTATTCTTGACCTTACTACGTTTACCACAGTTGAACGAATCCGTCTAACTAATAAACGAAATGTAAATAAATAGCTAAGTTACACAATGGAAGGCTTTGGAATCAAACAGGGGCTCAATAAAAGCGTGCAATTACCTGCGACTCGTATACTTATTTATCTTTTTCCGCGATATTAATGCTTTGTGGGGCGAACAATACCCCAGGCCTGAGAGGGGAAGCTTTATAATTTTTTAATTAATGCCGCCGAAAATATCAAAGTCACTGCCCGCCACCGGCTAGTGGGGAATGCAATTAAAAATTGGATAAAGTTTTTTCATAAGCATCCAACTCTTTTGGGCGAGCTAATATCAATATCAATGTTGGGAAATTTCGCGAAGGAACACTGCATATTACGCAATCGTTTTTGTTGCCAGTGCAAAACATTTAAACAAGCGAATATTCAACTTGCAATGTTTGTATTATACTGTCGAATTTCACCTCACTTCTAGTGATCGAATTAACGTGAAATTTGGTACAGTCACCAGCATTAATATCTGCCACAGCGGAGCGTGCAAAAATATCTTACACGTCCTTCCGGCCCTAGAAATAGAGTCGTATCAGATATTTATGCACGCTTGTTGTGTCTGATATTGGTACTGGTCACTGTACCTACGGGATGGTGGCTTCTGAGTCAATGTAAATAGTCAATAAAAAGATGATAGACCCAGCATAAAAACTTGCATATTAAAAAACTCGTTTATTAATGAACTCCTTCTTCTTCCAAATACATTTATAAAATACTATTGCGAACTAAGTGTAACCTCTGTACTTTTAATTATAAAGGCCATTGACCTGCCGAATAACCCTTGTCTACATTATGCAGTCATTGTATTGGAAATTCGTGTCACTTCACAGGGAGCGTAGCGGGAAAATTGTCACCGTGAAAGTCATCCATTAGGAAAACCCATAGGAAAATTATGGCTTAAAGGATTCCCCAGTCGTTCGTTAATTGTTACACGTACGGGTAAGCAAAGTGTTATGCGTGGCTTGCCTACAATATTTAATTGGGGTTTCATTTTGAATCCTTTGTTGGTAATGTTTCTTAAGTGATCCAAAGACGTGAATGATTTAGTTTAAAAAAAGGCCTGTAACTTTATAGTTCTGACCATACACTCGGCCAAACCATTTATTTGGGTCACTGTTTTAGATAAAAAAAATAAGGAAATTAGCTTATATAATTAATCTAATAAGATAATTGTAATTATGTATTTAATGTCTTTTGTATTGAAAAAAAAAGAATACTTCTCTGGTTTCATGCGGCGCATTTTTCTTGGCAATGATGGTCTTTCCGAACACCATGGTAATTAGTATAAAAAACTGACATGTAACAGAGCTCTTTGCGGTCTACTTTCAGAATTTTGACCCTTATTTCTAGTATTCAACAGGAATGAACAAATAAAGCCTAGATAAGCCCCTTTAGCACAGACGCCAATACTAAAGTACAGTTTACAGAGATTGACTTTTTACCCGCCGATCCAATTCATTTGTGTGCACAATTGGGGGATCGTTGCGGCATATTTGATAAAATTTTATTACGCGGACAATGGTCGCTGGAAATTAGCGATTATTAGCCCTCGCCGTGTGAATCGAATGTGGTTATTCATTTAAAAGTAATTGATTTAATGCATTTCATTGTTGTCGATATAATAATAGGGAATTTTTATTTGTTCAAATATTTATTGTTAGCCAAACCGAATTGTGGGACAAGTTTTTAAAAATCTTCATAAATACGAAGACGTGGATATTTTAAATTGTTCACTATACCGATCAATCCGACATGTACTATGACGGCATATGATACAGTTAATCGCCTTGTTCCTCCTCTGAAATCCTGCATCAAGGCTACGTCTGTGCGACACATATATTTTATAACATGCAGAGGCCACCTTCCACCCATAATGCTATACTCCTGCTGTATTCCGTATGGCGTATGGCATTTGTTCTGTTTGGCTACGGGTGTTTACTCGGGTGATGGATAACTAACCAAAGTTTGATAACAAACTAGTTTATAGTTCGAATTAAAATAAACTAGTTGTTTTTTTATTTATTTTTTACTAGTTAATTATCATACTACTCGAATACATATTTAGCCAACATTTCACAAAGTAACGCCTACAGTATCTAACTATTTAGCTAGTTACCTACCTAAAGATGGCTGACGATGGTGAGATAAACTAGGTACTCATATCCACCTATGACGTAGATATACACTAAAACACCAACCTTCTAAAACATAATACCTAATCTAATCTCATTTGGTTTCCAAATGAATAAAATCACACTCCTAATTCATAAAGCAAGCTCCGACGCAGGCTATCGCCATAATCCGTTCTGCGGGCGACAAGTACACCGAAACAGTTCTCGAGGCGCGCCACAAAAGAGCTGTTACATTTTACGAGCTCAATCGGAGCCCGAGATAGTACTCGCGCCAACAATTAAAGGGTGAAGATAAACCCAAGGCTTTTCAACCGCCTTTATAAGTAAATAACCGTCGCGTTGTATCTTACTATTGAAGAGATTACGGTAAAGTCTTTTTGCGCACAGTAGCTACGCTAACCTAACTGAAGTAAAAACAGATTTTTGATACCTAAACAGATCTAGTAAGTATTTCTTTTGGATAAGTTCTTCTTTATCATGCTCTCTCAATTAGCTTCTGTGGACTTACAGGTAAGTTAAAAATACGAGCAAGATAAAAATACAAACTTTTCCGACATAATACGATAATTGATAAAATACGATAATAATAACATTACTCACTACCTACATCTGTTTCTTCTTGTATTACTTTTACTAGCTCTGCTCACGTTAGTCTTTTTCTATTTTAGAAGACTGGTAAGGTAATTCCTTCGCGGTCTCCAATTATATGGTATGAAGAACTCTCGTACAAAATTTCACGTTTCTACCCTTGCACCTGGTAATTCGGGATTTTTCATATATCTACCTGCATCCAGAGCCTTTGGGAATATCGGAAAAAAAGTGGCAAGCGCAAAGTTTGAAATTTCTTGAAAAACTTTTCTTGAAACTTAATCTGCATGGTCTATCAAATTTCATTTCAGTTGTCCTTTCAGTTGTTCAGTGTGGAAGAATAACAAACGTCTGTGTGTATTTATTACGATTACTAGATACTTAACCCGGTAGAAAGAAATGAGTTTTTTTTTTCTTTTTGAAACCATAAATGGAACGAGTTCCTTCTCAGGAAGTTTGTCTGTTAATAAATTTTGAGCCTATGCCGATTTTGAGGGATGAGACCTGCTCACTGCTCTGTGTAGTATATAATGTTTCGAAAAAAAAATGTGTTTGTTTTTCGGTCGAGCTATTTGAGACTAGGCTAGAAAACTAGATAAAACGAACGAAACTAAAGCGAAAACTTGCAAATAAATTATTTTTAAACACTTCTGAAATTCCCAAATGTATCGATTGACAAAAAGCAGAATTTTAAAGTTAAATCGTGTTGAGTACATTTTGTCGTGTGTTGCTAGCAATTTAAAAGGTTTTAACGCTACCCCTGAGTCTGTGTTGGCCCAACCAATAGCTGGCAATTATCATGGTGGTAATTACCACCCTGACTTGCAACACTGGATTTTATAAACTGACCAGAAATTATGGTTTTAATTGCGTCCGTAGTTTAAATGTGTTATTAAGTGAGGGCATGGAAGGGTAATGATTTAATAACTGATGATTTTTCGTGTCGGTTCTTGAATTATACAAAGTGATTTTGCAGAAGTGATCTGAATTCTTACATCTAGATATGAGTAGTAATTGGTAGTAAGTACTATACATTTAAATTAGTTTTTCATAGGTTTTACTCGGAACAAAAAACACAGCACGCTCAGCTCTTGCATTAAATACTCGTAGTAGGGTAGGTACCTAATAATTTGACAAGAAAGCATCATTGCTTTGCACGCTTATGCGAATTTAAGGCTGTTTTCTGGGCACCAGAGGCCTAGGTTTGAATAATTTAGTTTGTTGCAAATTTCCATACAACCCGCATTTTCCCGGCGGATGTTGTGGTGAAGAGTTTTGATTTGCGACTCAAACGTGACTGAGGGAAGCTCGCTGAAAAAATGTTACCCAAATATAAGAATGAAAGTTACGAGGACAGGCCTAAAACGAATATTTTGAGTACCTATAGGAAGAAGTTAAAAAAAGTGAACTATTCAAAACGAGTGGCTGGAAATAGTTCTATTGTGACACAAGAACTACCCATCCATAAATAAGGTTAACATTAACATCGACATCATTATCGATCACAGATCACAGATAATCACAGAAATAAGAATCACAGTGTACTTGTTTATACAATAACCTAGTTTTTCTTGCGGCTTTTATATATTCGTGGTTCAAAGTCAATAAGTTTTCACTGTCAATTAATATAATCATATAATCAAGCTACTGAAAGTTCAAGCAACAATATAATCGGTGTTTAAAACATATGCGTTTTTAGTTTCGAACTGAAATGGTGTCAGATTTCGCGAAATAGCGCGAATATCCGCAAAGGGATGTCGATTCGGCTTTGTGAAAAATTCGCTCTGTATTCGGGATGCGATGTGTCGTGAACCGCGATTTTACTAGTGATGCACTTTAACCCACCAAAAAGTAGTTTTTACAAGCTTTTATTTAACTTATAATCCTTACTTTGGGAATGTGAGTAGGTATGTTTGTTTTACGCTTTCACACTTTAAAGTATTCAATTGACCGTGACGATATTTGGTATAGAGATAGTTTAAGACCCTGAGAAGGAAATAGGATGGATTTTTATCCCGGAAATTACATTTTTCTCACGGGTGTACTCAAACGAATTCTTCGCAGACGAATTCATAGGGAATAGTTAGTGTTTGTATACATTAAATATATTTAAGAAAGTCTAATCTTGGCAGTCGAATTTCACCCAATTTCAGTGATTGAATTTTCTTCAAATTTGGTACATATTATATGTAGTTTCGAAGAACAGTAAACAAAAATTAAGTTGTAATATCCGATTTTATTCTGTAGTATCCGACTGTAACTAACTACAAGAAATGTATTATATAATTTATCTTAGTAGTATTAACTACTAGATACGTCGGTTGTTCCATTCGTTATAAAGTAAAACATGCAGATACGAGTGAGTATACAGCAACGAAATAAAAAAATATTATCACTTAAATATCTAGGACTTTGTATAGAAACCATCAAATTCAAATTCAAAAACATTCATGCCAAAAATACATGCTAATCAGCGATAGACGTTTCCAGCCCGGTCTCATTTCAGCTCAGCATTCTTTTCCCAATATCGGTTATACATATTTTCAAAAGCTATATAAGTCCAAATGTTTCAGAAAAATTAGGTTTTATCGACACTTACCCTCACTAAATAAAAAGGCAAAGCCCGTCAATAGTTCAAAATTTGTGTATCTATTCCGCTGGCAAACAGTCGCGCTACTCTCACCCACATTCATGTCAACCCTATGTCAACCCAACATGGTTTTGTACATACATACGACAATGCCATTTTGATCTGACTGACTTCGCTAAGTTTCTACCTAAGAAAAGTTATTAAGAAAAGAAAAGTTGTTAAGAAAAGTTAGTTAGTTTATTAATTAACCTAATTAACTATTTATTTACTTTACGTACATATTTACCGTAATATCGTGAGGAAACCTGCACACACCTGTGAAGTAATTCAATGGTATGTATAAAGTTCCCAACTCGCACTGGGCCCACGTGGGAGCTACGTCCCAAGCCCTCTCTTTCTGAGAGGAGGCCTCTGCCCAGCAGTGGGATGATGATGATGATGATGATGACATACATAATATTTTGACTAACTTTATCTTACACCATCGCTTCCATGGCAAAATCAAATATTAGCTAGTTACTGGTTATCTAACCCGTGGGAATGCTTTATTCTTAGTCCACCTATGATCCATGATGATGACACTTCAACAAAATATCAAGTGTTAAGCTAAGTATTTATGCAAGTTAGGTATTAATCGCGTGTCTACTAATAATCAGTGTCATACCTAACAAGAACACAATGGGAACACAATAGGAACACATGGACATTAGTCTTCCGCCACAAAAACACACACGGCAAAAACAAACGTGGGGATTGCCACTGAACGGTGATAATTTGTCTGGTACCTCTACGGGCAAAGACTATCTGTTGTTAAAGAGACAGGACAAATTTAATTGTTGAAATCGATATTTTTTGTGCTTCTTACCATGCTTTGACTATGTCATGTTCGTCATGAAAAAGACTTACATTTTTAATAATATGATTTGTTTGATTTTTATTTATGTATATTACTTATTTATATTTTATTTGCTTATATTACAATAGCTATAATACTTTGTGGATATCTTTATACACTAAGGGGCTGTTTCACCATCCATTGATTAGTGTTAACTGCCGGTTAAATATGATGCCATCTCTATTTATTTATGTTCGAATAGACGGAGACGGCATCACATTTAACCGTCAGTTAACACTAATCAATAGATGGTGAAATAGCCCCTAAATATTTAAATCAAGTAATTTTGATAGGTTAATATTATTTCACGCTTGTCTGAAATTTGCTTATTGTAATTGTAACATCGATAAAGCGGCAAAGTTTACTTTCTGTAAAATTTTCCCCGTCTGTATTTTTATCGTTATAGGAAATACATAAACGATTTTGATTTTTACCTTTTTATATGTGTTAAGAAAACTGAGCTAGGGCCTTGCCCATTGGCGGCAATTTGGGACAAAGTGTTTACTTTAGTTATGTTGTTCTTAAGTTTTTGTTGTTTTTTGCCATTCTACAGGAAGTACATAATTTAAAAATTAAATTTAATTTAAAAATATTTCTATTCTATTCTATTCTATTCTAAAAAAAATTGGCCCAGCTTGTTTTTACACACTTGTCAAATCCTGTTTTTCTTTGGCGCCCCGCGTGGGAACGCCACACACCGTTCCGCCGTCGCCCCGCTATCCTGCTAACGTCTTCTTCAAGGGGGATGAAATATCCGCGCACAACTCTCTTAATGGCCCTCATTTATTTCTGGCTGAATCTCGCACCGAGCTCCTGTAATTATTACGTTCCTAGGTTATTAAGTTTTGCTCGGTTAAAATGAGAAATGGCTACATTTATTCGATGCTCAGTTTATATCTTTGAGCGAAGGGTTGGAAATTTAATTTTACGTGGCGATATTATGGTGTTATTAATTTAATCGGTGCGATCGCATTCAGATGAGATTATTGCCTTTTTATTGTTTGATTTATGTGGAGCTACGTTTGTTGTAAAATTTTGCTTGCTACACTAGAGCTACATAAGCTTCAACGGCAGTCTTAATTAAAAAAATATCTCAAATTTCAAATTTATTAATTTAATTTCCAACAATTTTCAGCTATCTCAATCATGTACGTCTGAATAACCGCGCACGTGCACATCTCGGTACATCACTACTTATATTTCTACAAATTGACATCGGATATAAATCTCCAATCCCATAACTCCCTGTTTCCCGTGCTCTCAGTACGGTGTAGATTAGGAGACAAATTACGGATGTAATTAATCGGCTCGCTAATCTTTATCGATGTTGATCGCTATCTCGTTCATCGATATCATTTATTTATTCTTTGTTAGGTACTCAGAGAACAAAATCATTGTCAGGGGACAAATGAGAAATTGAGCTAAGTGCATATGTATATTTATTACATAATTTATTAAAGCCTGGGAATCTATATATATAAAAGGCAAACCTGACTCACTGGGTTATATATCAACGCACAGCCCAAACGGCTAGGCCTAGAAAGTTGAAATTTGGTACAGGGGTACTTTTTATGATGTAAGTGAGCACTAAGAAAGGATTTTTAGAAATTCATCCCCTAAGGGGGTGAAATGGGGGGGTGAAGCTTATATGGAACTTTCTCATTTCTGGACTTAGAAGTATGAAAATAGGTATACAAGTTTTCGATTACAATTAAAAATGATCTGTCTAGGTGAAATGGATAAAATACTCCCTTAAAGGGGTGAAATGGGGGGGTAAAGTTTGTATGGAAATTTTCTTAGTTCTGGACTTAGAACTATGAAAATAGGTGTATGAGTTTTCGATTACAATTAAAAATTATCTGTGTAAGTGAATTGGATAAAATTCCCCCCTAAAAGGGTAAAATGGGGGGTAAAACTTTTACGGAAATTTTCTCATTTCTGGACTTAGAACTATGAAAATAGGTATATAAGTTCTTGATTACAATCAAAAATTATCTGCGTATATGAAATGGATAAAATTCCCCTCTAAAGGGGTAAAATTGGGGGGTAAATTTTGTATGGAAATTCTCTCATTTCTGGACTTAGAAGTATGAAAATAGGTGTATAAGTTCTCGATTACAATTAAAAATTATCTGTGTAAGTGAAATGGATAAAATTCCCCCCTAAAAGGGTAAAATGGGGGGTAAAGTTTGTATAGAAATTTTCTAATTTCTGGACTTAGCAGTAGGTATGAAAATTGGTACACATAATACATTGTCCTGAAAACAAATAAAAATGTTCTGCGTAGGCAAAGATAAAGAAAGAAGAAGTAGCTTTCGACTTATTAGGGGGGAGTTTTAATGAGACTTCCTTATTTCTACACTAAAAATATGGCTGGTCACATCACAATTTAAAATGAACCTTATGGTGTTGGCGATTTCAATAGGGGGGGGGGGGGTGTCATACGATATGGAGGTTAATTAAATAAAACATATGGCCTGATAACTAAAGTAGGTACACGCGGACGAAGTCGCGGGCAAAAGCTAGTCAATATATAAAAGTTGAACTGTTTGCGAAGATTTACATAAATTTATTGGAATACAGTAAGTACATTCAGTAAGTATATTAGTAAGTAGATTTTGTTTTTTCTTTTCCAGAAGCTGGTTGACAGTTGGAATACGATTAGAAGTTACAAGGTCAGTTTTGAAAATAATGCAACATTAAAATAGGAATAAAATCGAGAAAGGTTGGTACCTAATATTGCTAATACTTTGCGTAGTTGTTTTAAAAGTATAAATTAAAATTCCTCTAATTTTCTATATAATATGTACAATTGGAAACGCATTTACCTATACATACTAATGTTTTTACAAGAATTTATACCTATAATTTGGAATGTTCCTACTTACGTACGTAAGTTATTGGTTTAAAATCATACAAAGCGAATTACACATAAGTACAATCCGTGAGCTTTTAGAAAACCCTTCGGGTTTCGGGGGAAATCGGAAGAATTCGTTAGTAAAAAATGACAATTGTCTTTTTGACTCAGTAGCAATCCATCACGCGTAGAGTGCACTCGTTGTGTTTTTATTGATGTATAGTGAGCAGTTAAAACCACCAATTGCATATATTTATTTAGGTAGTTTGTTATTTTTCGGAAATTGATTTCCATGGCGAGTCAACTTAAGCAGGGCATGTCTGTAAATAGCCAATCACTGGAAATTGATTACAATATATTTATAAATATTTTGTATATAAGTTGAATTTTTTAAGAAAAAAGTGGTCTTAAATATTTTAATAAGGTACAAGACCGAGTTATAGAACAACGGGGATTTCGAAAAGTATATTAAAAAAATATAAAACGAAAGCAGACCAAAAAAATTCATTTGACGTGCCCAAGAGAAGTAGATACAGTATAACAACAGCTCTATATACTTCCAAACAAAAGTACTGTGTTGAAGCGGGGTGTTCTCAATTTAAATTGACGATGGAAGAATTCGAAAATGCTGATTTTGTTTTATTTGTATCATGACAAAAAGTCATATTGTATTAAAATTAGAAAAAGATAAAGAAGCGTAATATTATTAGAGTAAGGTTCATTTTGTACTGATGGTTATTCTTTACATAACTTTTTACGGTAACTTCAAAAAGTTTTGCAAGTTGATAACAGAACAGAACCGCGTATCACGATCGCGTGTCATCGTCAATACCCGAAGCATGCTTCTAAAATCCGAAGGTTTTTTTAAGATCTCACGGACTGTATTTCTAGTAATCAGATTTATACGGATGGATATGTAAATAGAATTAAAGTTTGTTTAAAAACATTTTGTATCAAAAATTTGACACGTCATAAATTTCAAAGTTAACTTCAGCCGCCTTTCTTTAGTTCGAATCGACCATGTACTGAACTGTCTCTCTTTTGTTTTTTCAACAAGTCAAGCGTTCTATAGAATTCTGGCGTCATATCCATGTATGATCTAAGCTTAATCTTGAGTAACTTACTTAATACCTTCAGAAATCTTATACCTCAGCAGAATTTCAATCCGGGATTAGTAGGCACACACAACAATTTCTATACCCTTAACACCACGGAATGTTTACGGCAAGCACGCGTGTTATCTCAAGTTATAATACGACTAAGACGTCAGTATCTCATTGTCGCGATACAAAGTCCTCTCATATTTTACCCTGGGGCGTACAAATTCCAAACTTTGAAGATAAGACTGAGCAGTTCTGAATTTTAAGTACACGATAACGGTCGAAAGTTCGGAAAACAAGCGTTTTAAAATTCGAATTGCCTATTGATGCTGATGGTTTTCAACTACAAGGAGTACTTTCACGGATCTGGCGTATTTTTAGTTACTAGATTTATCCCTGAGGCTCCATTCCCATTGAAGAATGAAAAATTGACTCATTCTATCCCGTGAGAATTTCGAATATTCCCCTCTCAATAAATGTCTATGATTCTCAAGTAATGTTTGCCAAATTTCAAGTCTTTGGGCTTTGTTTCAGTGGAAATTTTCCCTACACCATTAAATTCCAAAAAATGGCCGTATGTAGTCTTAGTTACATCATAAAAGTAACCTATATCTAGGCAAAATTTCACTAATTTGGGATGGGTATTTGTAAGTCAATCAAAGCTTTTCCTTTCATTTTCCATGAACAAACATATCTTAAAAGCATGTTATACGACTGGCTAAGTTTGTCTGACAATGACAAGATCTTACAAAAGAGTTATGTAATCACGTCTTGGACATAAGTAAAATAGTTTTCTGTGAGCTAACATGCGTTAAATTGTAAATATTTCTCTTACAGTATGTTTTAGTTATTAAGTTACATATTATGTAAATATGATGTAAAATTAGTTTTTGAATAAATTATTATTATTATTATGAACGCACGTTCAACGCTTAAGCTTTCGTGGTAACACCGATACTGTCTAAACGTACGTTTTCTCTTGTAAATCTGTAATTAATTCAATTTAGTATACAGAGTGTGTAGCCGTCCACGGAGGTATCCGAGGCAGTCGGGCGATTTGTGCCATAGCTCGTAGTTATGCACGCTTTACACGATACGGGGAAATTTCTCAATGGTTCGACTTATTAAGTGCTCTGCTTTAAGAATATATCACTCACTCTTGCTGTGGAAGCGTGCTGGGCCCATAACCTATTAAAAGGTCTGGAAACTACGAATAATATATAATGCAAAATATATTTATTAAAAGCAAAATCCAAAACTTGACACGCTCCGAGAAAACCTCATAGGAGACAATGCTGTTCCTTATACATAACCTAAACCAACCAACAAAAACTTGGAAAACCCCCGACATTGTCACTTCAGAGTTCAATATCTTAAAACCGCTGAACCGATTTTGATAAAACATGTCTAAGAACCATCGCTAGAAATCCAGCTTTCACAGAAAAAAAAACCGCATTCAAATTCACCCGTTTAAGAGCTACTGTGCCACAGACAAACACACAAACACATCGACATACAGACACAGACACACATAGCGGTCAAACTTATAATACCCCTCTTTTTGCGTCGGGGCTTTATAAATGCAATAGCCTATGGACTTTACTGATATTATGATCGCGTAAGGTACATTCAACACACTTAACAATACTGCTTATAAAGATAATTTGAGGTTATAATTATAAATCATTATCATCATTGATGATAATGCAACATCTTACCAGGCATAGAACTTCCATTACTATTACATAGTCATCTCATCTCTATAGACCTCCAGTTGGTTCGGTTGGAGGCGGCCTGCATCCATCGTTGGAGTCGAAACGTCCTCGAATCAACAAGAGCAACGTAGGACGTTCACCAAAGATAGACGGATGACCTGGTTCTATAATTACATAATAATGGTTTACTAATGTTTCGGCGAAAAATGTTTGGCAACCTGTTTCATTTCGCAACTTTTCATCTTCCAACTGTTAAATATTTCTGAAACTGTAAATATTTTAGGATTTTTATTAAAGTGACCTAACCTAACCTAAAGGGTTCTTCTACATGATGGCCCTGAAATAAATCCAGAATTATTTACATACAGTTGTTATTTACATACAGTACTCGCATAATAATATATAATAACATAGTAAGCTTTGCTTGTTGCTTTCTAGTACTGACTTCACTTGGTTTCAAATGAGCCATTATCAAGTAAGTGTATAGTGTTTGTTCGTAAAGTGTATTGCGCCTTTTGTACATTATTGATAGTAGGAGATAATTTGGTGAAATTACGTTACTAACACCATCCTTAACAATTGATTGGTAGTAACTCTCACATGTATGGTAGTAATAGATGATATCGTAATACAAAATGTTCCTTTGGTCATACATAATAAAACAAAAAGAAAAAACAACTAAAAAGAAGAAAACAAAGAATTCTATTAAGCAACTCAAAGTTTAACAGACGGGACCTACCTATTTAAAATCATGACCGGCTAAAAAATTCCATAATGCTCGTCACTTCAGCAGTTATAACGAATCTAATGATACCTCGTATATCAAATTCTGGTCAGCCGTTTAAAAAGACTGCAGAGATAATTAAAGAAAGTAGAGCATACACCCTGTCGAACAGAGTGGCCTCACCCAGAAATGCCCGGACGCCGCCTCAGGGCACGCTTGCTAAGACAAACCGAAATCTTATCGGGCGGCCATGTTGGTCCCGTTAATAAGCAAAACTGCACACAACGCCGCCGTAACTTACCTGAAGGCTGTTTGGACAAGTGTTGCCAGGTTTGTTGTTTTACCACTAAGTTCGGTAAGTAGCTGCTCTATTGTGGGTGAGTGCACATGTAGAGGTAGGGGGAGATTATTATGAATTAAGACAGAAAACGATCTTAATTGTGTATTTAAGTGCTCTGAAGTGATCAATTTCGTTAGCCTACTTGGAGAATAAAAGAAGCGTGAGTTTCTTTGGATGCAGCACAAAGAAGAAGGTTTCTAATATTTTTTAAGGTTAGATCGTTAATCGAAATATAAATATTGTAACTCAATTCCGTTGAGAAAGTAAAAATCACATTGAGCCAGTAAACGAAATTTATAATCAGACCAACTGAATCGTCTTACGGTGGAACATTGGGCCAATCAAATGGTCCGATAGAACCACTTAGTAGTTTGGAAATTAGGTTATTTTGGGTAGTGTTCAATTGTTCAGTATGCAACACTGAGCCACACTGCTGTGCCATGAGCAAACACTCGCTGTGTACAGTAAGACCAATAACTTATGGCGCCCTCGTTTACCGAACAAAATTATGGCTAGGGGAATATTGATCTAATTGTGTAATCAAATATTGTGTCCATCAATTACTAGGCACTAAAGTTATAATTTGAATAGAAAATTGTTACAGAAGACTTATTTTTACAAGGTTTTTAACTAACTGGCAATATTTTTATTTGTGTTTTTAAATATCAAATTTTTATTTATGATAAAAAAATACAATGAAATCTACGAACACAAATAGTCCGTAATAAAATTCCTTCTTGTGAAAACTGTGCGTTTTTCGGACGTTTTAAGAACTTTTTAATAAAGGAACATCTGAAGGAAGCTGTAGCTATTTGATAGGTTTAAAAAACATCTTATATTTCCTTATTGTTCTTTCCGAGACTTTGTAACTCTTTTCCGTCTATAAATACTTTTGCATCGCAATGGTTTCCTTTTCAAATCCAGAAATAAGCTGTGGAAATTAATAAGTGGAACAAAGAACGGTGGGTACCTACTTATAATTTTAGAATTTAAATTGCTTTGCTAAAATAATTATTTTCAACATAAGATTTTTTTGCTGACGGTATTTAATTATTGCATAATCGATCATATCATCGGACTTATGTTACCTACATGTAATAAATTTCAAGAAAATTCGACCACTAGAAATAAAAAATCACTAAGTAGCACGATTTAAAACGAACAACTTGTATAAATGTATAAAGTTCGAAAAACTAAGACTAAGTGAATTAAAGAAATTTATTTTTTATAACAGGTACTATAGTAGAGCGACAAACTTGCAAGTGAGTCACCTCTTGGTAGCGAAGAGCTCATCACCATAACTCATGAACTTCTACCTATACATATACTAGCTTATGCCCGCGACTTCGTCTGCGCGGATCTAGGTTATCGTGCGGTGGCGCCCTCTACCGGAATAAAAGGTATCCTATGTTCATCCTTGGGGTTCAAACTACGTATATACCAAATTTCATCAAAATCGGTTCAGTGGTTTCGACGTGAAAGCGTAACAGACAGACAGACAGACAGACAGGCAGAGTTACTTTCGCATTTATAATATTAGTAGGGATTATCTTTCGTGCCACATTATGGAAACATGAAGTAGCGGATCGTGCCTCATTTTCGTACATTTTAGATAGACATATACGCGATCGAGTATCAACCACACTCTCCAGGACAGGCGCAGTCGCAGCCTGAAATTTTGGAGGGGGTCACTAATAATATTACATCGCGGCTAGGGACAAAAAATGTTTAGAAGATTTTTCAATTTGACGTGTACGATTTTGGGGGGGTCATGTCCCCTGTGACCCTGTATAACATTGACTACTTGTATTGAATAAGTATTCTGGAACGTTTTCGATGTAGCTTTTGTCTATCTAGTACCTTTAAACGAGCAATTTTTCTATATATGTATTAATTTTTGGGATCTCGAAAACGGCTTCAACGGTTTCGATGAAATTTGGTAAGTGGAGGTTTTCGGGGATGACAAATCGATCTAGCTTAGTCTTATCTGTAGGAAAACGCTTATTAACAAGTTTTAGCCCGAGCAAAGCTCGGTCGCCCAGTTATTATACCTAATAAGTGCCATCTAACGAGAATCGGCGACAACACGCCGCTCAGAAAATTTCGATTAAAACAAAATCGGGGCGCAAATCCCGCGGGAGCGGTTCATTTCATAGCAATTAGTTAGCTACAGGCAGCGGATTCGTCACGAGTGAACGGGTACCCCTTTTGACTGGCCTTACTTACATGAGACTGGCCCGACACGACACTACGATTTTTATATAATTTCGACGATTATCTAAAGTTAGACACAAGTAAAAAAAACACGATTGCTATTGCTTAAGGGTACAGTTTAATAGTGAAAAATATGTGGAACTGTCAAACTTAAACTAGTAGTGATTAAAAGATAAAATAAATAAAAAATCATACACATAGGTATGTACTCAAATAATTATTACAAGTTAGATAAAACCTTTACAAAAATTAAGTTGCCCTTTGACAAACCGATGCTAGACAATACATTATTGTTATACACGGCCCTAACTTAATCTTTCTTCTGTTTTAACTTAACAGGGCCACATGTGCGCCTTGTGGCTGTTTTTCTAAATATTACTTTCCTATATCTACTGTGCTTAATTTCCTCCGTTTTTTTTTTCGAACAACTTTTCTAAACTGTAGATCTGCCACACCCTCTCAACCCTCTTACTACATTAGATACCATTCTTTCAAACAAAATAGCAAAACAAAAACTTCATAATTTCTTGTCTTCGTTTATTTTTGCCCTACTTTTAATAATTCGTAAAGAGCACGTCATCTAGAGGCTTTACTGTCTGACGCGCTGACTTTCGTGATCGCATCTGCCATCTCTTTCTACCATCTTCTTATACCGTGTAACAGAAAGAAGTGCTGAAACTGATTGCGTTTCCAAATGTGTTAGGTATTCAATAAGGCCCTAGGAGTTATTATTAATAGGTAAACCATAGTCTTAAAGTCCTACGGCCTTTAACATCGTATGATGTAAACCTAAATCGCGAAAGAAACGTCCAACTTGCTCGAATCAAGGGAAACGCAACAAAACGGCCATCCAGCCAACTCAGACAATAAACAGAGTAGATAACCGAGTTGGTAACTTCATTGTTCGGCTCGTTGGGGGAGGCGTCTGGAAAATAAGTTTCCGACAGGTACTGCTTCCCAAACTTGGCGTACCTAATGCGTGATTTGCCTTATCGATTATATGTGGAAAGATCATTCGTGCTGTTGTTTTGGATGCTGACAAGTATGTGAATGAATAAGCTAATAATTATGTACAAAAGTTTAGAAACCACCGAATATAAATAAAAAAGAGACACTCTCCTTTTGTTATGAAATTTGAGTGCTAGGGCTGGAACGGGGAATTTTTAACAAAAATAACAAATTTTAAGTTTGGTTTTACAGAATGACATATCAATTTGTAAGGGAATGGGACCATTTCAAGTGACCAAAAACATATTACTACCATGAATTGCAGTCAAGCTAAAAAGATTGTCTGGAAGAGATAGCTCTTAAGGGATAAGGCTGCCTATTACTTAGTTACTTACCTTGTAATTTTCTCTCTGTGTAACTTGTTTTCTCTATCGCTTATTTACTATTTCTGGTATACAATAAAAAGTCATTGTATTGTATTGTAAAGCTCAAATAATTTGAAAATCCTTAGGTAATTAATTTTTATGGCATAAACCTGAACTAAAAATTGTAACATTGTAACAAATATTTGAGTAGGTAGGTATTTGCGTGATGTTGATTGTAGCCTATAAGTATTTGCGTAATGTTGATTGTAGCCTATAAATAATCATAGTTTTCCTCGCTGGGTTAAGTTCCTCTAGATACATGAGACTGCCGATTTATAGCGTATTTTTTTCTCCAACTTACAAAGCCTACATTCGAAACCAAACACGAGAACTCACATTCGAACCCCATCCCGTCGACACGGCCCATCGAAAGTTCGTTAAAGTAATGACACTCTATCTGGACTTTCCCTCTTAAAACCGAAAGGGAAAGCAATAGGATATCAAACAGGGAAGACAGAGAAACATAATCCCAAGATAATACCCCCATAATCACAGTTTTGTTTTCCAATCGCTGCTAACGATTATTGGCGTGTTATTCGGGTGCCATTTTCAAATTGCTTTAGTGCCCTAAGTGTCCTAAGATAAAGTCGTTGCCAAGTGTAGTAAAAGGAGGGTCAGAGGCGATTAGTACTTTCTACCGTGCTTACTTTTTATTCCACAAGTTGTTACTACACATTTTCGTACAGTTTCACCGAAGAAAATTAATAATTCAGTATAAATCATAATTTATTAATATTCACGTTGGTTTCATGAATGCAAAGAAACCGAGCACAACAACGGTGTCCACAGTCTGTAAAAACTACCCTCAATCATCACATTAATTCAACATCAAGTAAATAACTCAGACACTAGCTCCCACAAAGACGAGTGCTTGAATATTTTTCTACCAAAATTGCAAATTGGCTGGTAATATGCATGTCCTTCAACATCTGTTATTCTTTGTAAACTCATGAAACAATTCGTTTTTATTCAGAGATATAAAGGCGGCAGAACTGTCTGTTCATACACATAAACCGAGTTAAAAATGTAAAAATGTTTACCTAAACGGGTGCTAGCTTAATCCAATTTTAAAAGGTCGCCGATGCACATACATATTAAAATACGACTTTGTTTGAGCTTAACGTTTAAATTAGTTTATCCCCTTTAAGCGGAACCACAGCGAAGGGTTGCAAAATTTAAATTACAAATAAAAGCACTGAAAAATATCTACGAGTGGGTAGTGCCTCAATAACGACGTCTTTTAATTAAAGCGGGAGGGTAATAGAGTGACTTAATTCCGAAACTCGACGGTAATTATACTCAGACGCTCAAGTTTACTGAATGTTGCCTGAGTTTACGCCTTAGTAAACAAATTATGAGTCGGCCTTGCTAAATCTATTGTGGCTATTGCGATTGTGGCACTTTTAGTATTTGACGGTTAAATCTCATCGTCATCATCTTCAGCCGAAAGGCGTGCACTGCGGAGACAAGGCTCACCCAAAGACCGACACGGAGACTATTTTACACCGCCAGCATCCAGCGGACTCCTGCTACCTTCACTTAGACATTCCACCATGTGGAGAGTTTACCCACGCTACGCTGCATCTTCTAGCGCGTAGTCATCACTCAAGAAAACATTAGATAAAATTGAATCCATCTGCAGGTACTTATCTACCTAGTCTACTAGTCTTCTTGACACTATCTAATGTAAATCTCACAAATCTTAACAGCCAAGCTGTACTGACATGAAAAGTATTTTTTTTTGAATTTTAATTCAACTGCCGAATAGCTCAGGTGAGTAAAGCCGTGGGCAAAGGCTAGTTGTTAATATTTTAACAATTGATTAGCTGACTTTAAGCTGAGGCACCCCGGTGCCGGGTTCGACACCGATTTTGCACGCTCGTCGCCCGTTCCGCTCCACGGCGCAACTCGCTCGACTGTGTAGCCGATGTACCATATTGAAATATGCCGCCCGACTGACCGTCTGTCCGTCACGTACCGACTCTCCAGAAACCCCTTTCAAACTACCTATATTTGACTTCCACGACTCACTACACATCGGCAAATACCTCACATTCGTACGAATTTAATATTCGCATATCCAGAATTTATAAGGTAGCGCAGAAGGGAAATAAAATGCGTCGTAAAATTATCTAGAATGTTATTATCTAAATGCTTTACAGTATAAATAAATTAATTAAAGTAAATTTACCCAGCACCAATCCCCAAGTCAACAACGCTTTACTTGACTTATTAAAATAATTCAAGCGGAAAACCTATTGATTTAATGAGTATCTCGAGAAAGCATCAATGCTTTATTGATTCAAAGCTTAAAAGGATTATTTTGTTTATATTCTCAATGTCGCCTGTAGTTGTAAACTAATCTATTGATTTTACTTGTTTCCGTACCTTCTCTCGGCATGTTGTAATAGGATGTGGTGTCATCATAACTAGCGTATCGTTGACTACTTGGTTTATATTCTAACTGCAGATAATCTCCTTCTTCTTTTCTTAATTGACCTTTTTCTTTTCCGTCGTATCTTGGATCCTCATAGATAGTTATTGTCTGTTTTCTATGTGCTACTACTGGCGCGTTTCTTGGAACCTCAGCAGCAGCAACTGGTGCAGCGCGTGTTTCACCATACCCGTATCCATAGTTGGGGCCATAACCGTATCCACCATCATGGCGTAAGCCATGGCTATCATAATATCCAGGTCCACCATAATCTCTGGACCAATCCTGACCTCTGTCCCATGCTTGACCTCTGTCCCATCCTTGATCTCTATCCCATCCTGGGTCTCTGTTCCACCCTTGATCTCGGTTCCATCCTTGATCGCGGTCCCAATCGGGACGTTCCCAACCTCGTCGTTCATTTTGCCAGTCCCATCCTGGATCCCGATGCACCACAGGGGCACGATACTCATGGTGGTCATGTATTTTTCCTCTGTCGTATCTGTTACGATCGTCGCGGTATTTGTTGTAGTTAGATTGATCATCTAAATAATACTTTTTCCCGTAATCGTTATGACCAACATTTTTATGTCCATTGTCAGCGTACCGATTGTAGCCACCATGATGATGATTATCGCGAACATATTCCTGACCATTGTTATGGGATCCTTGATAGGTCCGACCAGATTTATTATCATGATTATTTAATTTGCTCCTATAAGCTGCTTCATCACCTTCGTCGTTGAAATCGTCAAAGAACGTACTTTTGTTCGAAGATTCATCTTTGTGGTAGGAATTTTGGAATCCTTGCTTCTGATGCCCTTTTTTGTGGCCCCTTTTGTATCCGTTTGCGTGGCTGTCCTCAGCTTTATCTTGTTTAGATGTGTGTCCCTGGTAAGCGTCACTATCCGACGAAGACTTAGTATCGTGATCCTTCTTTACGTATTTGGCTTCATCACTGGCTTTAGAATATTGATTTTTGTGATCATCGCTGACCCGGCTTTCTACTTGATGCACTTTTTCGCCTTTCTGCTTATCATGTTTGATGGATTCCGCTCCTTCGTTGTGGGATATGTCCTTTAAATGTTCTTCAAGAGCATCTTTCAGCACTGAACCACTTCCTAACGTTAAAAGAAGCACTGATAGTGATAAAATTATATAAATTTTATGAGGAATCATCTCATCACAGTAAGTCGGATGTTGATGGTGAAACGTGATGCGAGGTAGTGAGTAGGAGTCCCATTGAGTAAACAGTTTTATATCGGTGCTAATCGTGTTGACGGTCTTCATGGTCGGTTAGGGCACAATGACAGGAACCACAGCGGCTGAGGGGAACAATCGAGCGGAGCCAAGATCGGAGCGACCGTGACACGGCAGTTTTGAGTCCCGGGTAGACCAATCGAGGTCAATAGAACCCAAACGAGGGCGTTGACTATAAGGTCATTGATACACGGTTATTATCTTAAATTATTTTGAAGATTTTCCTGCAATTTCTTTACTTTCATTTCATGTATTTGGATTTTACTACTGATTTGAGCTTCCCACTTTGACGTGGATTTCACAATTCATTATAGGTAGGTAGGTATAGAATAATGAAGGACTCCTAAAATACTTAGGTACAATACAAATAGACCTGTACTACGTAAGGGACTAACTCCTTCTTAATATCTACATAATTATATTAACAACACATAGAGCTTTGAGCAGTTTAAGTTTATAAATTGAAGAAATGAGAGACCGAAAGCATGAAATTTTAATAATATCATGTCATATCGTTTTATAAAATCCATCCATACTTCCTGACTCATTTCTTCAGCATAAGCGACAGGAAACTGATAGGTAGCGGTTGAAACGCTTGTAGCACTACCCATTTACGGAACTGCTTCTTCAGTAGCACATAAACATAAAAATACCAATCGCTCTGTAAATAAATAAACCAACAGCCTTGTCTAACCTCCTCTGTTAGGCCTATTAGGTCGGCGATAGGTAGTTCCTAGCAACCTCAATAGACAAAGTAGACTTCGTAGTTAAAAACACAAGAAGGCTACACACATAAGGCTAGGTAGAAGGACGATTGCTTCAAAATAATCTATTTACCCAGAGATAGGTACTATAGAAATTATCGTTTTTCCATGTTTTCCTATAGTTTTTCCTTTCGTAGTTACCTACCCCAGGTGGGTCTACCTCTACTTATATTGAGCATAGGTATTATAGCATGCAGATTTCGACAAAAAGAAGTGTCTGCTAGGTATTTCTTAACTTCTTTGACCATAACGACTTAGTTATTTATTCATTATCATAATCTTAGGAATTTAAGTGGAATGATTTTTTCGCTTTAGTAAATAACTTTTTCTGAATACCTACCAAACTTATTAGATAGGTATTCTGAAAAAGTTATTCAGTAAAGCTTTAATACTAATAAATAATATAATATGTATTCGGTAAAGTTAAGGCAAATGAAGAAGTGATATATAAAGAGCAACAAATATCAGTTAACAAAACCTTAAAGAGCGTTTGATCCGTTCACAGGTATCTCTTATTAGTTATTGGTCTGTGGTTCACAGCATTAGAATTGGTACTGGTATGAAGTCAGGTCGCATCAACGCGCTGAATTCGCGGACAGGTTCGTTTAATAAAATAATAGAGTTAAAAGAAATCCCTTGGGCGCTGCCATTATGTCAGTCTATGGGTAAGTATTTTTTCTATTGTAGACTGGGCGTATGTGACATTTATCATGCAAAGATCACACACAGTGGGTCGCGCAGAAATCATTCCACTTAAATTCCTAAGATTATGACATGAAGTTATTCAAGTAAATCGTTAGCTCGGTCCTGCAAATCAAGCTATTAAGTAACTAAGTACAGTCGAGTTCATAAACTTGTAGGTAAGCAACATTTTGATCAAATGTCTGAACAGGACTCTATTGTTAATGGCGTAGAAGCGTGTTCAGATATTTTTGATCAAATTTTTGCTCACAAGCTTATGAATTCGACTATACCTACCTACATGATTTTCTTGAAAGTCTAAATAAATATAATATGTAGGTAATTAAATACATAGTAAGGCCACAATAAAGTTCGTTTATTTTGAAAAGTTTTCACTGTTTTCCGAATTCCAAAACTTCCAAAAGCTTATATTTTAATAAAGTCCCAAACTACGATAAGCTAAGCTACGATACTAAGCTATGGGTTTCGTAGTTTGAAATGACAAAAACACAATTCAAATTTTAAAACCTGTTTATTTTTAATTCACACATATACAAAATACTATTGCGGTTGCAGTAACTATGTTTTTTTAATCTACCTATCTAAAAATTAAAAATGTAACAGATAATTTAAGAAAAAAAGATGTTGATTTCTAGAAATGCGAATCTAAGTAACTCAGTTATAATTATGAATAATATTTATAAATGCTTTCATGAGTCTTAAATACAAGATGTGCATTTTTTTTATTTATTCAGGCTTGTAAAAAGTTTTATTTAAATTTTTCACATCACATCATCAAACAATTAAATGTTGCCAAATGAATGAAATTAGGTAGGAATAGGTTAACTTCATGTGAACCAAAATGAAAAAGAAAGTCTAAGTGACAATTAATACCCATGTGCTAAATAAATAAGTACACTATGTTGATTATTCACTATTGCTTCGATAAATAATAGGGCAAAATAAAAATAACATAACTCACGTTCAAACAAGATTAAAATATGGAAATGTATATTAAAACAGTATCTCGCGTACTGGTGTAAAAATGAATACAGAATATGTAAGTTCAAGTTTCCAATAACTTTAGCGATTCTCACTTCTCACACTTACAAGCGAGTAAATATTAAACTTATGTAAGCTTACAAATAAAGTTGGCACGCTTCTAAAGGAGTAATTATTACTCATTTATAAGTGTGATAAGTCCCGGATGTGGTAATTCGTTTCAAGTTTCCAATCCGCTAGCGTACTGAACTTCACTATATTGTAATAATAATAAATTTTGAGAGCAAAAACCAATAAATTACGTAAAACAGCATATTTCCTAAACCCCATTTTCGTCGTTGAGAAAAAGCATTGTAATAGGTCGTGTTACTACATTACATTATCACACTACAAAAGATGAGAATTTTAACTAAACACATACGATTGGTTCGAAAGTGTATACTCAGTTCCTTATCCTCGCTACTTGGTCATTTCTATCTACCGTTGTATTACCCTAAGTTTATCCCTCCAATTTCAACAACATTTGGAATTTATCTTAATGATTTTCGTAACAAAACGGACACATCCATACAATATTTTGGGAACACATCTGGAGATCCCGTTTTTCGAGCTCGCAATCATGGACTGAGTCTACCTTCCAAATTTTGTTGAAGTCGAAGAGATAAACTCAGGGTACAGCGGTAGGTAGAAATGCCCATTTGCGTCTCATTCAAACTGGACTAGTGTGAAAGAGATGCTGGTAAGACCTATTACAATTCCTCTTATCACTAATATTAATTCTAGGGCAGACAAAAAACAAACTATGACCTCACGCGCGTCCGTCTTTACTTAAAAAATATACAAAACAAGATATCTTCGAGTGATAGCGTCTCACCTTCATAAACGCTTGTTGTTATGTTAACTTAACATTCGTTTGTCTTTATCTGTCCCTTTGACACTTGCTTTTGACAGACAAAGATAAAACACGGTTTGTTCAGTAACTTTTTACAAATAAAGTGTTCACTCTTTGCGGTAAAACACAATACTACATGACATTAGTATTATACAATTTACAAACACAACACAACATTTGCTCATTGCTTGTTTTTCCGTCCGCCTTAGAATAACAGAACATTATCTCCTAAGATACCGTTACAAATAACGATTTACTGCGTATATAATAGGTCATAGCGTAACAATAACATTAGTAAGGCAACTTTGTCATCTAGAAAAGGCAACTACTAATTTACAAGCTCCAACCCGTCAAACCTTCAGCAATTAATAGGGTCACATTGTCTAACGCACTTAGAATAGAATAGAATAGAATAGTTTATTAAAATAACAAATTACAAGGTTACAAATTGACAACATTTCATTTTTCTAAGACTATAATTTTATTCGTTCTCTGTATTCTGCTTGGAAATAGAAAGACGCTGATATTTTTAAAATTTTGCTACTATTATTAATTTATTTATTACAATTTATTAAAGATGTACTTATTCGAAAAGGGCTTAACTCCAAAACTACGATATAATAGATCCATTACTTTTGTCTAGTCTCTATTAAAAAAAAAGATCACGTAAATCATGCGTAAATCTGAAGTAGACGTTGTCAAAATTATGTCAGCTCCTTTTTCTGGTGCAAAAGGGAAAGGAAACATATCTATTCTGTCGTAGTATTGGCAAATTCAGATACATTTTTTAATTATTTTGTATTCTTTTAAATATGGAGAAATAAATTATAACAAATATTTTGCCATGTTCAGAAGGTAAAACTCTTTCGATTCCTGTAGTAATTTACAGGTGTTGAAAAAATGAAATCTTGTCAATTGATCATCATTATCCTGTGAGTACCAAACTAGGCTGAGCCTGTATCTTGGCACTCACCGAGTCAGGTTACAAATCAGACAGATAAGTAGAATAATCCCCATACAGTGCAGATAGAACTATGTATAGATTAACACTTTATGAACTACAATTTTAGAGATACTCCACAAATCTATAACAACTTGTAACCACAATCACATTTACTACTTTTCCTGGATGAAGCTAGAAAGAGACGGTGAATGCGATGTTGAGTCTGCGTGATATACAAGCCTGAGGACTTAGCCGATTACGGGTAAACAATAAAGTGTCCACTAGTAGTAATCGTTACGCTATGCATCTGTTCTGTCCTTGAAAGGTCACAACACAATAACACCATTATATCCGTGATTCAAGCTAAAAACGATTGTTTAAATTCCGAGTAACATGAAAAAGCGGCTAACAAAACAAGCATTATTTAGTTCCATTCATATTGGTATTCAAGGCAGCTATCCGGGCGATCAGTTCTTCCACTAGCTTTTCTCTAGGTATCTCGTTTTCCTCTCGAGAAGCGATATTCCTTATTTTGACGACGCCTCGTTTGAGTTCAGAGTCCCCTAAGACCACTGCTAGGGGTATTCCGGTTTCTTCGCAGTGTTGGAGTTGGTTCAGCATTTTGGGGTTCTTTTTGTAGGATTGCTCGGTCTGGAAAACATATTTTACAATATTATTATCCATACTAATATTATAAATGCGCAAGTGTGTTTGTATGTTTGTCCGTCTTTAACGCCGTAACGGAGCGACGGATCGACGTGATTTTTGGCATAGAGATAGAGATAGTTTACGGGCCCGAGAGTGACATAGGCTACTTTTTATCCCGGAAAAATGCACACTTCCCGAGGGAACAGCGCGCGATAACCGAATACCAAGCGGGCGGAGCCGCGGGCAAAAGCTAGTTACAATATAAAGACCGGAAGAAGAAACATTTGGCAGGCCTCCCAGTAGATGGACGACATCGAGAGAGTTGCGTGCAACCGGTGAATACAAGTGGCGAGTTGTCGTTCATTGTAGCGTTCTAAGAGGGAGGTCTTTTTTCAGAAATGGACTTCTTCCGACTGATAATGATGATGGTGAATACAAAGACAAGTTTAATCTAATTATGTCGCCAAGCAGCTGACCCATTTAATTATCACCAAAAATACCGCGCGGGTCGGCGCAATGGCACGCAAGAATCGTGTTTCCCTTGCAGAGGTAATAAACAAACACTATGAACGCACCAATACCCGGTTCATTATTACAATAACAAAAAAAAATGTACTCGTATCGCAGATACTCGCCAATCCACACCGTTTCCATCGACGACGCTATGAAAGAATAGGGATGACGACTGGATTAAAAATATATTATTCTATATAGTCCGACAGTTAGATTATGGAAAAATATGGGAAACGTATTTATGGTTTATCTATTTATTAAAAATCTACAAAGGATATAGATCATCAAACTTCCGGAGTGGGGGCTTATAACGTCACCATAAGATAAAAATCCTACCCCATATACGTAGTGACGTCACTCGAAACTTCTAAGCACTGTATCCTCGTCATTTTTTGTTTATCAAACAAATGAAAAAAATGTGCACAATATTTTTAAATTATCCACCTGACGGACTAAACGGTTTTTTTTAGTCGTCTAGCCTACCTGTTAAAATTTTGCCATACAATTTCAATTATCGTCTCGCCTTGCCGGTGAAAAAGCATCTTTAGGGGCTACACTAGCTCGCGCAAGTGCATGGTGCGGCGCGCGTACAAGTAAAGTCGCCACGCGCGCAGTTAGGCCAACAGTCAATAGGCGTCCACCCGCTCCGTGCAAACCCCGTCAGCTAGCGTAGGCCCTTAGTGTCCAATTTTGCCCAAATATGTCTTTTCTTTCATTCTACATATACATACACACATAAAATCACGCCTCTTTCCCAAAGGGGTAGGCAGAGACTACATCCTTCCACTTGCTACGATTCTGGCATACAACTCTCGCTTCCTCTACATTCATCAATATTTTCATGCATGCACATCGGTTTAGAGTACTCCTGACCCGACCTTTCTTCAGAATGTCCCCGATTTGATCGTAGTACGTTCGTCTAGGCCTTCCTCTCCCAACGTTCCCATTCACGCTCGTCTTATAGATCTGCTTAGTCAATCTGTTTTCATTCATTCTCTTCACATGCCCAAACCACCCAAGCATACCTTCATTCATTCTTTCTATTCAATATGGCTTCAGGAAGCCAATTAAGCCAGGGTAGCAGACGGTGTCTACAGCCCAGAGTGACCTTTTAAACACATCCTAGTTTAATGAACTAAAATAATTTCTTTGCTCACCCGCGACCTTAAGATAGCTAAGTCTATGCAAATTATGCGTGTTCATGCAGTTCCTCCACCTCCACACTGTACGAACACACACAAATTACACAAACCCATCTATCACCACCACCACAACTCACTGACGCGTTTCGAACTCAACCAGAGCTCATCCTCAGAGTGACACAACCGTACACCATGCTACCAGTTGTTAGACTAATAAACCACCACCACTGTTTTAATTTGTCAAACAAAACAAAAAACTACCCGCAAAATATTAATAAATTTTAAATGTGATACAAAACTACCTTGATTTTTTAATTTTATTTATTTATTGTCAAGGCATGTTTAATAACTACCGTTGCTAAAATTAGACCCAAGCCGTAGCAAGGGAGATGACACTAAATTTATTTGCTCATTAATAATAGACCCCATACTATTGTACCTAATTATCTCCATACATTCTAACACATCAAGACGAAACCCCTTGTCACAGTAATGTAACACTTCATACGAATCTGAGTCCGATATAGAATGATTTAATTCCAACAGATGCTTGGCAAAATTAGATCTATCAGGATGCCCGTTCCTATATGCCGATACATGCTCCTTAAACCTAGTATTAAAACTGCGCCCGGTCTGACCTACATATACTTTACTGCAGTCATTACAGGTGAGCTTGTATACACCCGATTTAGTTCCTTTATCCATCTTCTCTTTGTGGTTACAAAGTTTAGAGTACAAAGAGTTGTTAGTTTTAAAGGCTACATTAACATTGTTAGATTTTAAAATGTCATAAATTCTATCAGACAAACGACCAACATATGAAATACTACACCTATATTTGTTAGAAGACTGAGGAGGCAACCCGGCGTGAAGCATGCTGTTCACTATCCGTGCTTGCTTCCTCCTAACCAAACCATCTACCATCGATTTCGTATAGCCATTTGACGTTGCTATCTGATAAATAGTATTTAACTCTGAATCAAAATTTACCCTAGAAAGAGGTACAGTTAATAATCTATGTACATAACAATGAAAGGCTGCTAACTTAAATCGAAATCGCTCACTCTCACGATCGCTTTTTTCGAAATCGATGGTAGATGGTTTGGTTAGGAGGAAGCAAGCACGGATAGTGAACAGCATGCTTCACGCCGGGTTGCCTCCTCAGTCTTCTAACAAATATAGGTGTAGTATTTCATATGTTGGTCGTTTGTCTGATAGAATTTATGACATTTTAAAATCTAACAATGTTAATGTAGCCTTTAAAACTAACAACTCTTTGTACTCTAAACTTTGTAACCACAAAGAGAAGATGGATAAAGGAACTAAATCGGGTGTATACAAGCTCACCTGTAATGACTGCAGTAAAGTATATGTAGGTCAGACCGGGCGCAGTTTTAATACTAGGTTTAAGGAGCATGTATCGGCATATAGGAACGGGCATCCTGATAGATCTAATTTTGCCAAGCATCTGTTGGAATTAAATCATTCTATATCGGACTCAGATTCGTATGAAGTGTTACATTACTGTGACAAGGGGTTTCGTCTTGATGTGTTAGAATGTATGGAGATAATTAGGTACAATAGTATGGGGTCTATTATTAATGAGCAAATAAATTTAGTGTCATCTCCCTTGCTACGGCTTGGGTCTAATTTTAGCAACGGTAGTTATTAAACATGCCTTGACAATAAATAAATAAAATTAAAAAATCAAGGTAGTTTTGTATCACATTTAAAATTTATTAATATTTTGCGGGTAGTTTTTTGTTTTGTTTGACAAATTAAAACAGTGGTGGTGGTTTATTAGTCTAACAACTGGTAGCATGGTGTACGGTTGTGTCACTCTGAGGATGAGCTCTGGTTGAGTTCGAAACGCGTCAGTGAGTTGTGGTGGTGGTGATAGATGGGTTTGTGTAATTTGTGTGTGTTCGTACAGTGTGGAGGTGGAGGAACTGCATGAACACGCATAATTTGCATAGACTTAGCTATCTTAAGGTCGCGGGTGAGCAAAGAAATTATTTTAGTTCATTGATATGGACCTCCGCAAAGTAACGCCTGATTCAATAAATTACATCCTAGTTTTACTATAATAACTATCAGTCCACTAAAAAGGTTAAATACCTTGATCCCCGCGTTCCACAGCTCAGCGCATATCTTCATACGTTCATCGAGGAAGTTCTTCTGCGCGGACGCAACGTAAACTTCTACGTCAGATGTGCGTACACGCATGTCACCGGCCGCCACCCGCGCCTCCATCACGGAGAATATACGCTCCACTCCGATACTCACGCCCACACAGGGAACCTGGAAAAACATTATGTAGGGTAAATCATCAATTACTGACCACTTTTCAATAGCTGGCCACCTTATACTGAAAATGAATTCTATTCATAGAATTTATTTTAATATAAGGGTGCAACCTCATGCACCCGCTCGTCGCTCGTTTGCAGCGTTAAATCTGGTATCGTGACCGTGTTTTGAATTTCCCACGACTCAAAAAAGCAGCAGCAAGTCGTCAAGATGGCTGATTGCAGGAATGATTTTAGTTTTGGAAGCTGATTTCTTAACCTCCTTTAGTGACAATCAAAAAATAAGTGTTTTTAACAGGTTTTTTTTTTTCAGTGATAAAGCTCAACACATATATGTCACATGAACAGACTTGTCGCTGCAAATGAGCGTCGAGCGGCTACATGAGGCCGTACCTTAAAGGTGACCAGGTATAAGGTGGCCAAGGTATTGAAGGGTGCTCAGTAATTGACACCTTATACTAAAAATTAACTTTATTTGAATGTGACTAGAAGTCATTTTTAGTGTCAGGTGGGCAGTAATTGACGATTTACTCTAATAACTTACATTATAATTATAAGCTAACTGAGAAAAGTTGGAAACCACCGGCATGGTCATTTAAAATTTCGATATCTTAAAAACTAAAAAAAATATTTGCGAAGATCCAAAATGGCGCTCTTCAAAAACGTTCTGTTATTGACAACTATAACTCATCTTTTTCCCTTTTTTCTGGTGTGCTACGATTTACATGTATTGTTTAACAAATTAAAAACGACAAAAATAGATAAAATTCTCTATTTGTCATCACCCACATCAACAACTGGTGCGGCTCTTCTGTTGCATTTAGATTGACGATGGCATATTGTTCGTTATCCCTCGCAAAACACAGTTTAATCCACAATTTAGTTCTGTGGTATTTCCTCCCAAGCTCAGAACAGAACCGATGTGGTAGACAGTTATCAACATACCAACATACATACCTGTTTATTTTTGGAATCAAACATCCCTACGAGATTGTCATATCGTCCACCGCCAGCGATGGAACCAACTGTTTGCTCCTCATTACCGACTTTAATAGGTTCTGAAATAACAACACAAATATTAGTTATAATAAATTAACACACAAATACACGAACAATGTGGTAGTCAGTAGGGTATTTGACATCCTCTTCATCATTACTACCTCCGGCTTTTACACGTCCCACTCACAGTGGCACAGATTAACCAAATTAATTTTCAATCAACAGAAAATATTTCTTTTGGTAATTTTGAGATACATCCATACGTCGCGATACGAAGCGACGGATCGACGTGATTTTTGGCATAGAGATAGTTTATGGGCCAGAGAGTGACATAGGCTACTTTTTATCCCGAAAAAATGCACCGTTCCCGAGGTAACAACGCGCGATAACCGAATTCTACGCAGGCGAAGCCGCGGGCAAAAGCTAGTTATGCCATATTTACGGTATTCATTGACTTTATTCGGTTTCCGCGACCATATATTAACCCACCCATTCATACTGTAATCAAATAAAATAAATAAATGTAAATTCATATTGTAATCATGTTGTAGACATTCTCATGTTATTCTTGTAGTTGTGCTTGTGCTGTTGTTTACAATATGTCATTATACCCAACTAATAAATAAATAAATATTTCGCTAAGTACTCCGTTGTGTGTAGTTCGACAAAAGTCCAATTAACACAAGAAACTGTAAATTTACTTCCCTTTCCCATCAAATTTAATTACACAGCGATTGTAATATAATAGGCAAGCTGTAATCAATTCCATTGTGAATTTTACACGCAAGTTCGGACGTCTTAACTTCATGTAACGGACAACAACGATTACGGAAAATGTTAGCAAAAAGTGTTTAATTCTTAAATTATTTATTAGTTAATTAGTTACATTGAATTTAACAAAGAACAGTTTTCTTTTTTGTTATTGTTAAACTGCATACTAGGAAGAGTGCAAATATAAAAATACTAGCTTTTGCCCGCGGCTCCGCCCGCGCGCTGTTCCCTCGGGAACTGTCCATTTTTCCGGGATAAAAAGTAGCCTATGTGACTCTCGGGCCCGCAAACTATCTCTATGCCAAAAATCACGTCGATCCGTCGTTCCGTTACGGCGTGAAAGACGTACAAACATACAAACACACTTTCGCATTTATAATATTAGTATGGATGTATTACTAGATAAAATATGTGCTGCAACTGTACCCATAAAACATCACTACATATACCCCTCTACTCTAAAATATGTGCTCTCTCTATCAGGCGCGTACTTAACATCCATGAGTTTGATTACCGCAAACACTTTAGAACGTACAATACTTACGGGTTAAAACAGCTTCATAAATAACTCCGGTATAATAATCCAACCCTCGCGCTAAACTCAAATCAAACAGTATCTTGTCTTTGATGCCGAGGAGTTCACAATAGTGAAGCAACAGCTTAATGCCTTCTAGACCTTCAACGGCTGCTTTAGTCTTAGACAGTTTTTCATCTTTCAGGAGTTTCTCTGCTAGCTCAGTGCCACCGTTTAGTCTCACATACTCCCCTATTCTGTCTGCGGCTTCCGGGCTAACACCTTTTTCGTTTATCATTTCCGTTCGTACTTCTTCCCATGGGGACTAAAAATGATTTAAAAAAAATTGAGGATAGATTAAACTCTTTGCTATGTAGACGACCGACATCATCATTTCGGTCCATACAACCGTATATATTTACTTTGAACACAAAACAAACATGATGGCACAACCATAAAAACACAAGCTCAAATAGATATTCAATATAATACAATACAAATATTCTTTATTGATCACCAAAAGCAGTACAGACATAACAAAAAAAAATCAGGCAGAAATAGGCAGTCTTATGGCTAAAAAGCGATCTCTTCTGGACAACCAATTACTCATAAATAATATATATGTATATATTCATTCAGCATTTACCCACTTACAACTCACAAACCCACTTACAGTTAAAAAGGTTTGCTAAAAATTATGGCGTATCCTTCAGACATCGACGTTAGGAAGCTCTGCAGCGGCCCGGCTACGCACGTAAACTACTTTAGTCGGCAATCTGTAAACGCTCTGATACTAACCTTGTCTAACTTGTCCACAGTAGAGCAGGTAGCCCGGAAATTGTCGGCCGGTACTCCACACGCCTCGAACATTCCATCGAGTAACCGCCTGTGGTTCACTTTCAGGACGTAATCCCCAATCTTCAATGCGTCTAGAATCTCCGAGACTACTTTTAGGCATTCAGCGTCAGGCACCATCAGGTCGTATTGGCCGGCGATGTCAAAATCCTAAAACAGTTATAGTAATGTTTTAGTTTTTACTTGAAAAGATGATGACTTTGAAAGACAGGCCGAGGTGGAGATGGCGAAACGACCTAGACACGGAACTGAGCAAGTAGCCGAATATAGCCCTGGGTAGACAGACGTGCAGGTCAAGAGGGGAGACTTTTGCTCAGCAGCGCTGCAATGGGGCACAAACATAGGCTAAGTAATAATATTAATATCGAGACTGGTGTAGGCAAAATATGTTTAGCACTGAAGACACAAGGACGTTGTGTTGTTGACGGAAGAGCAAGATACTAAACGGGTGGTTCTATTAGGACCCGATGCGGATTTGTTTGCGTCGGTGTGAGCTGATTGCGCATCGGAGACCTTTTGAGGAGACTGAGGGTTATTTTATCTGTGCAATTGCTGACGAAGTCGTGACGACGAACAACAATATTAACGAACAATTATATATATCCTGAGGGACGATAGATACGATCAACATCTAATAAGATGATGACGGTGTTCGACGAACGGTAAAGTGAGATTGATAAAACTACGCTTTGCCGTGTGCTACAAGCTCACAAGTGCAACCAAACTAGTTGAGCTACGCAGACATGCACGAGGCTAAGGATTAGGCGATTTACTGACTACATGCATTGATTTGGAAATTCAACCTAAAATTCTTTTTCTTATTAATCAGAATCAGGAAACGACAAAACAAGTCACATACACTAGTTCTAGTCGACCAGAATGTATGACGATAATATGGGTGGACCAACTATTTCTTGTTGTTATTCTGTCCCGTCAGCGAGGGAACGAAAGTAGTACAGTTCAATAGAAGGAATGTTGTGTCACGTTATACTAACATGCTTATTAGATGATCAATTATAGAAAGGGCATATTAAATACCTCAAAAACGCATGTTCAGCTAATTTTAATCCTATAAAATTACGGTTTAAAGAGTGACTCAGGATACCGTAACTAACGAGTGAAAAGAAAAGTTGATCGGCCCAAGTATAAGATCATTCTCAATCAAGTCGAACGGCAAAAACTTTGTGAAGGCAGGACCTAGTTTTGTTCGCAATAATTATTCCGTATTTATGTTCAATGCCGTAATCCTTCTGGTAATCATTCAACGCTGCATAAATTATCATCTATTGATACAACTTGTATCAATTCATACATACGTAATTAACCGTCGATTGTGATAATGACCGCATATTCCAATTCGCTATAATCTATGACCTTAACCGAGTCAACTTGTATTCACTGTTACGCTTGCAACATTCATCTACATACATTACTAGGTCTGACCGACTTTACAGCACGCGTAATATCCAGTCATACTTTCTAAATCTAAACAACTTAAGTTGACTTCTTTGTGTGTTTAACCTTTAAAGGTCCTTAAGGATCACCTACGAAATTTTTAAAAACTAAAATCAACTAAATAAAAGCCTTTTGCCCCAGTCTTTGACCCTTAGGAGTTAAGATGACTCAACTTAAAAAAAAACACGTAGGTAATCTTATTAACATTATAAACATGAAAGTTTGTATGGATTGTGGATGTTTGTTACTCTTTCACGCAAAAACTACTGAACGGATTTGCATGAAATTTGGCATACAGGTAATATATACGTATAGGCCACTTTTTATCTCGAAATAATGTATGGTTCCTGTGGGATCAAAAAAGGTTTAAGCTACATACCAATTCTGCGCGAGCGAAGCCGCGGGCAAAAGCTAGTGCCAAATAAACTTGTATCATCAATCAAATATGTAGTCTAACATCCTAATGTTGATTACCTAGTGATAGCACAATAGTGGCTTCAAAAGGAACGATTGTGTACCTAACTTAAAAAGACCGGGGGCTACTACGAAATTCGAAAAACGAAGTTCGTATCGTACCGTCCCTCTCACTCTCCTATTCAATAATATAAGAGTCAGCGGGATGGCAATATACGAAGTTCGAATATTGCACTTCGTAGTATAGTTAGGCAGAATACAAATTCCAGTTGATGCCTAAATATATTAAACATCTATTATGACTATATTGGAGTTCCATTCTATTAAGATGAACATAAATATCACGGATATCACGACTTACGAATGTTGCGGACAATCTAAAATGACCTAATTTTATGTCTATTTGTTTTTCAATTTAAATCTAACTCAGCTACAATTAAATGCTAAGTTTAAACCTATAAAATCAGTAAGCAAGAAAGTGCACCGTCCTACATTTGTATGCAGCAAGGCTGTGCACTCTCTCACCATTATTATTTACTATTACTCCTGCACATTTGTAGGAACTGTTACAGATTTCACATTTCTTACTAATCACTAGTACCAATGTGTCATTTCGAAAAAGTATGCATTTTAAATGTACTAAAACGTTATTGTAATTTAAGTTTGTAGCTGTACAGTTATAACATTTTTTTACCTTGTGCAACCATTTCACCATACATACTTGACAAGGACAATAATTACAAGTACTAGTATACTTACACATTGATAAAACTCTCTGTATCTCCCTCTAGTCATTGCTGGGTTGTCTCTCCGATAGACCTTGGCTATGTGGTAACGTTTCAGGGTGTTTATCTTACTCATTGCCAAGTAACGGGCCAATGGGACCGTTAAGTCATATCTCAGTGAGAGGATCTCACCTCCCTGGTCTTTCAGGTCATAGATCAGTTTTGAATCTTCACCATACTTGCCAGTTAATACTTCCTGCAAATTATAGAACCGGATAAAATACGATGACTCAGAGATGACTATTTTAAATATGTTGGATCACCAAAGTTTCATCATCATCTACTGAGGTCAGCTGTAAGACATTGAATGTTAGACATAGTCCTCTTTCACAACAAATTAAAATTTTAAATACTAAATTAAATACTTTGCAGAGGTCCATGTTAAAATAAATGGAATATCTGTCTTACTCCTCTGCCAAGTAGTGAGGCCAAGTTCTGTGAACACTGTGAAACAGCTAAGATTGAGTTGGAAAAAATGATTTTTTATGCAAAATTTTTCATTTGATGGTGGGTTGTTAAGTTTGCGTGAGTTATTTACGTTTTTCTATGCGGAGGGAGGGTGGGTTACATTGCATGAAAAAACATTTTTTCCAACTCAAGCTTAGCTGTTTCGCACGACTTGGCCTCACTACTTGGCGGAGGAGCAAGACATATACCTATTCCAGTTTTTTTTACTAAAATTTATTTATGTAAATAGAATTAATTCTGAGAGAAAAAAAAGAAGAGTAAAATAACCTTTGTTCTATTACCAAGGTCCGAATGAATGTGATATTTCTCCCTAACAACACATAGGTAATTATTACAAAAACAAGAGTCATATCTTGCATGACGATAATAAGTTCGTTACTAATCTATTTTAAGATTGACATTTTCAGAGTGCATATGCACTGATTTATAAAATAAAATGCAGTTGAATTTTAAGCAAGAGAGCAAATATAAAATTCAATTCATTTTAGATCATTAATTACTAAGTAATTATGAAACTCTGCAATGCTATTCTAGTTTACAATAAATAGCTTTTTTATATTACAACAATGACATTCAACATCCTTCAACAAGATGAATGGATGACCTTGTTAAACCGCGGGTTCACGGTGGTGCTTCCAACCATAAAACTTGGGGTATATAGGAGAGCCAATTAATTCAAACCTTTAACTCGAAAACTGGAGTATCAATACACTCAGCTCCGTGCCTCTTAAACACTGTGATAATTTTCTCCAGCACATCATTTCTGATGGTCATTTGCTGGGGGTTATAGTCCCGAGTACCCTTTGGTGTTTTGAGGGTGAACTTCTGAGGAGCAGCATCTTCTGGGGTCAGCTGGGACTTGAGAGCTAAAAGCTTAGCTACTTCTTCTTTTATCTGTAAAATAGTTTTGATTATTAAGGCTGAATTAACAATAGAGAAGTTTAAAATGTAAGGATCAAATATAATTTTAATTTATGTTTATTTTTAATTTTGCATTGCAACTTTCATGAAATTTAGGAAAAACTGTTTAGATAAGAAACATTGCCATTTGCTACATTAGTGAATATTTGTTTTTCTCAAATTATGTAATAAGTGGGAATGAATATCTTATGCTACAAGTATTATTTTCTACATTTACTATGATGATTGAGTTCAAAAAGTTGGACAATCAACACAAGTAGTTAAAATTTGTATTTAACCATTGAATTTACTATAATTTTTGTGTCACAATAGAATTTTTTCAGTTGGTTGTTTTACATGGCTAACTACTGTTTAACACTGTCCACATTTTTTTTAACTTCTCATAACATAAATAAAAAATAAAACGAGCTTTATAAAAATTCAACTTCTAAAAAGATCTAATTAAGCACTCTGAGTAATATACAACAATGTTGCATTTATGTACAGTCACCAGGATCAATATCTGACGCAACAGTGTGCATAAATATTTGATACAACTCTATTTCTTGGGCCGTTGAAACATGTATGTAAACTACATATTTATTGCAAAAAAATAAACTAAAAAGAAATACAAAATACAAATACACAGCAAGGAAAGCAAAGGCAAGCTTATCCCTAAAAAGGGATCTCTTCCAGCTAGCCTAGTTAAGAGAAGACAATTTACTAAGAAGAAGATTGGCAAACAGTTCAAATTACATGCAGTAAAGAGGAAAGCAGAAATACCTACTCAAAAGAAAAGGAAAATAAATACAAAATTATATACATTAAATTCAACATAAAAACAAATAAAACATTTATGATGGAGATTCCTTTAGAGACAAGGGTAAATCGTTCCACAGCTTGACAGAATTGGGTAGTAAAAGATTTAGTATAAGACATGTTAGATATTTTTGCATGCTCTGCTGTGGCAGATAGATATTAATGAAGGTAAGTAACTGTACTGCAATATTGCAATTATAAACTGAACAATAAAATTATACCATTTTAATAAGCTTTTTTATTGGTACTAAAACATACAGCATTACCAGAGATTTCTAATAATTAAAGCAATTACTAGCTTTCCAATACCTTGCAGCAAGATGTTGTAGTAATACTCTTGGCAAGAACACCGTTTCTATTGTGCAACCGCAACACAGACTTATGGAATTTTACAAGCCTTAGTGCTCGCAATGACATGCTTGATTGGTTTTATTTTCAATCAAAAAACCCAAAATCCACTACAGTTCCTTGCCACCACAGGTTTACTATTAATTTGACCGGAAACAAAAGAAATACAGAATGTTTAAAATTTCCACAGAAATTATTTTCAAATTCGTGGTGACAAAGGAACCATATGTGGAGGTCCAAAAATACTTTAAATTCATGCTAACATAATAAACATTAACTACTGTGTTGATTCATATTTACAGTGAAAGAATAAGTCAGTCACAGACCTGGGTTTCAAGAGATTTACTATTGCCCTTAGGTTTTTGAGTCATTACATCAGGAGGTTCAAGTATAGGGAATTGTGATTTTTCTGTCGCGTTGTAACTCCGCATATGGTCCCACCACCTCTTGATATAAATGTATTTTGAAAAATCTATACTTGACAAACTTTTGGCAAGCGTCACATCGCAATTGCTAGGCCTAAAGCCGCATATGTAACTGTATCGTAAAAAATGCGAGTCGATATTATCGAGATCATACTGCTCTCTGCCCTTGTTCGACACACAGGCCTACAGAATAAATACAAAACTCATGTTAAATAATCGTAAGCATGACGCAATATAACACGTTATAGTTTTGACTTCGTTGGAATGCAGTAAATTACATATAAGGACTTTAAGAATTACCTTTTCACTCGATTCCTTTGCAGCTTTCAATTTACGTACTAGTTCACCTTGTTCTTTAATTTGCTGAAGCAGTAATTCTTGAGTATCTGCCATATTCAAAACTAGGGCACAGGGAATATTCTTTCATTCAAAAACGTCCGTCAAGGCTAGATCTCTAAGTGCAATATAACAAAATAATTGCAGTCAGCCTTTCGCTTTTGTACCTTTCATTTTACTATGTAATGCAATGCAATAGCAATACACGTAACTTCAGAAAAAAGAGGTTATAAATTATGAGGTTGAAGACAATATTTAAATAGCTTGAGCTCAAACATTATGGATATTTGTAGCGATTTTACAGGTAGCTGAAATGTTTTCATCGCGTCGCATGCATCATGCCGCGTCCACACGGCCAACGAAGGCACACAATAAACATGGGCGGGCTTCCACACAGCAGGACTACTACGAAACTCGAAGTTAGTATCGTACCGTCCCTCTCGCTCTTATATTGAATAGTTTAAATGTTAGAGGGACCGCACGACACGAACTTCGAGTTTCGAGTTTCATAGTAACCCTGTAGTGTTATAGCAGTGGTACAAATAAAAGAAATTGATGTGAATGAAAAAAAATAACACTGTTTTTGCCCAAATTGAAGAGGTTTTTTTTTCTACCGATTAAGCTCGACATTTTCAGCTTTATTGCTAAATGACACAGTTTGTAGCGTTAATAGCAAGTCCCCGAACGTACTCACATATGACATTCTGACATGACACTTTGACACTCAATTAACTGTCAACTCTGACTGACGTGACGAGCTGGGAGGTTTACACTAGTGTCGTAACTAATACCGTCTCCCTGACGCTAATATTGTTTCATACGAGAGTGAGAAGGACGGTACGATACGATACGCGCCTACAGGCTGTCCTCGGGGATTTGTATAATTTTTCGGATTTATCTCATTTTAATTTTATCCTCATTCATTTTCATAAGAACTCCTAGGGACTCGTTTTTAGTAAAATAGTGTAGGTTTATTTCGAAGAGTTGCCTTTATTACTGAGTTTTTACTTTTAAACCTGTTTGTTCAGCAAATCAACATATTATTAAATAATCCAATGCACAAACATGGATAGGTTCGAGTACATGGAAGCTCGTTTATTTGACGGTGAGAATTATATCAAGAGAGACAGGAACGTTAAAATATACGACGGAGAAGATAAGGTAAGTTCCAGGTTATTTACTAATTAAATTTTTAGTACAAAATAATGACGAAGATTGTCATACTCATAACTAACAATTCTCTTTCAGACTCAGTTTGTAGATGGGGAAGTGGTACTTACAACACATAGAATATTATGGGGCAAGCCAGGTGACATACCGAAAGGGCTGACTTGCTTGTCTCTGCACTTGTACTATGTTTTTTGCATAGAAGAAGAAAGTAGTGGAGTATTTGGACTAGGAGGATTGAAAAGAATAATATTGCACTTAGGACCTGCATTACCTGGTAAGTTTCGTAATCAAGAACCATGCTATGTTTTGTTGAAGATGTTTTGATAAAGATAAAACATTCGAATCCCGGCTGGGGCAGATATTTTTATGAATAGTACAAATGTTTGTTCTCGGGTCTTGGATGTTTAATATGTATTTAAGTATATATTTATTTATATAAGTATATTTATCCTTTGCCTAGTGTCCATAGCACAAGCTTAGATTAGTTTTTTTTAGTTTTTTTTATTTATTTAATTTTAACAATTACACAGTGTATACATGAACACATTTTTTCGCCAACTGGGACTAGGTCAATTGGTGTCAAGTGTCTCATATTATTATTTTCTCACTTTTATTTAAATTGCTGGCATATGTCTTGTCTATGTCTTTTTTGGGTTACAAACAGGAAATAATTTTGTTTATACATATTGACTAATTTAAAAATAACTGCTATCCGCACCAATGCATGAGCATGACCCCTGGAAATCAAAATTCCCAGTGTACAGTATAATTTATAACTTTTTTAACATTCTTCAGAAGAAACAATTTAAAATTTGTAAATTCAGCAATTTTTTAGATTTTTAAAGGAAATCAGATTTTACTCTGGACTTTTTAATTTTTCATTTGCTAGCCTGACAGCCAACATTATTCTTCTTGCCAAAGAGACAGTTAAAAAGCTTTTTCAGGCCTTAATTTACTCAGAAAAATGTATTTATTTTTGTTTAGTTTTTGTTACCTAATGATATTCAACTGCATTTATTATATTTACAGGCAAAAGACCAGGGCCTGCAGTAGTCAGTCCGTATCACTTCATAAAACTATCATTTAAGGATGGCATAGACTCAGCATTCTACAAAGCACTCTCTGATGCAGTGAGCGCAAAGGTTTGGGAACAACAATCCCTCCCTTCACCAGTCTCTGCTACAACCCCAAATGCTAGTCCTAAGCCTTCCGTTGCTCCGGTCAATTCCAAAATCAGATCTGGAATCGTAGGCATTGAAAGAAGTATAGAGGAACAGCACAGAGCAACAGATCAAAGCATCACAGTTGCTTTCAAGGACTTAACTAAGCTTATGGAGAAAGCTAAAGATATGGTTGTCATATCAAAAAATATTTCTACAAAGATTCGGGTTGGTATAAAATAATTTTTTTCTGAAACTCTATTTATAACTAGGCCCAGGGTATGGGCTGTGCGTTGATCTATGAAGTCGGTCTGTTTGTCAATCATATTGAAAAATAACACTCATTTTATTTCTATTTACCGATTTTGTAGATCATAACCAGTAAATGTAACTATGAAACACAATATCTAAGTACTTTTGACTTTGTTGTAAGCTGAAATATTATTTTTACAGGAAAAACAAGGTGATATATCAGAGGATGACACAGTGAGATTCAAAGCGTACCTCATGAGCCTAGGTATTGACGACCCTGTGACTAGAGATGCCTTCAGATCAGACTCTGATTACTATATGGGATTGGCTCAACAAATCTCTGACATGATGGTTGCTGTATTATTGGTAATTTAAGTTTTTACCCCGTGTTTTCCTAGACTGCCATTAACATTGACAGATGGCCCAGTTCCTTGATAGATATTACCTGGTAATTAGCTTTAGAACAAATAGACTTTTTCTCTTCACAGTCCTTGTTATGTTAAAGGCTAAATTGAGAAATTTTCAAGTTTTTTTAACCTTTTGCTAAATGTAATATGATTAAAAAACACTTCAGTAACAGACTTAAAAATGGCATAAATAAACTTGTATACATTTTTTTCTGCGTATACGCAATCACTAGGCACTGCGCTCTTTAATCTTGGATTATGTTTTAAACAGTAACAGTTATTCAGTAAGTTAGTTTCAAAATGATCGATAACTTTTGCCCTGCGACTCTGCTATACACGTATACGACAGCTACGTCTGTACGACATATAAATATATTATCATCATGCAGAACCCACCCTTTTCCACTTATCAATTAAGTTTTTAAAAAAACTTTGTGGCTTTATACTTTGTAATTTTTTTTTGACAATTTTTAACGATTGACAACTTTGTTACAGGATTGTGGAGGTATAATGTCTCTGTCGGACGTATGGTGTCGAGTGAATAGAGCAAGGGGCTTGGAACTTATATCACCAGAAGATTTGTTAAATGCTTGCAAGTAAGATATTTTTGATACATTCAAAGACGCTAAAGACGTGTAAGAGGACTTGTGTCGCTCACTGTATAAGATTATTTACCTAATAAAATAATATTGGAATAATACAAATGGTACAGTCAAAAGCATCGATATCTGATATCTAAGATAACAAATCGTGCATAAATATCTAGAAAGAAAGAAAGAAAGAAAATCTGATATCTGATAAAAAGACTCTGGCTTCTAGAGCCAGTTAACTTGATGTGTCAGGTGTTTTTGCATGCTCTGCTGTGGCAGATATTAATGCAGGAGACTGGACATAATTTCTTAAACTTTTCTAACCAATTCGGAACGTAGGAATTGTGACTTGTGATAGTTACGGTAGATGGCACCGTGCGTCGTTAATGGCGTACGCAAACGATCAAGATTTTAAGATAGTTGGTTAGGGTTGGGTTTACCAGTAGGCCAGTTGGTCGGACACCTGGGCGCCTATAGCACAGCACAGTATATAAGCTAAAGCAGTAGGGAAGCTACGAACAAATCGATCGAAACGAACACACACAGACGCGCGCTCTACACGGCCTCTAAGGGGTCTCGCGGTACTGCAGTCGCGAGTACTGCTTTAGCTTATATATTATAATATACTGTGCCTATAACTACCAACATTTGCGGAGTCGTATCTTGTCCTGAGCATCCGAAAGTCTTTTTCAATTTTAAACAACCCTAGGGTTCATTGAGCAAACATATAGCTAATAGAAACAAAATGTCGTTTTAAGGGTTCCATAGTCAAAATGGTGGAATCGGAACGCTTGTAGTTTCACCTTGTCTGTCCCTCCATCCTGTGACTGGCTTAGCTCAGAGCCTCTTGGTACTAGGAAGATTCAATTCGGCATGGGTGTACACACGAACAAACTGAATTAACTGTGTAACTGACAGAAATCATAGTGAAATTTACTAAGTATTAAAAGGTTCCACCCTGGTACATGAACCACTTTGTTCGACTGTACATAGTAATAATCACACCGACAAAGGGGTTGAACATAGTAATATAATATTGTATATTTTTAATGTAATTTTCATCTTTTCAGGCTTCTACAAACTATTGGAGCTCCCATGTCGCTCCGAAAGTTTCCGAGCGGAGCTTGTGTGCTTCAGCTAAACAGTCACAGAGATGACGAGGTGGCGAAAACAACAAGCGCTATGGTATGTCAATAAAGCGCCCTTGTGCGAATCCACGTTTATTATTGATATTTGTCGCACTGTACTTGCACTCTTTGTCTATTGAATTGGTAGGCTAATAATAATAATTCATTTATTTCAATAACAACATATGTCCAAATTAAATACATACAATTCTAAGTCAATAAGCAAAATGATATTAATGTCACAATTTAATTAAATTTGGACTATTAGTAGGGTATTGGTTGGTGGCTAAAACGTGATGTCACAGTGACTCTAACTTCGCATACATTAATCACAGTCATTCGTATTAATTCTTTACCCGTACTTAGGCGTCAAATCTAGATATCTTTACGAACGCGTCATGCTAACTATTCAAAGACATGCGACTATATATGACACCATACTCTATTGTTTTATTATCTTTTCAGCTTGAAGAAAATGGCTTCCTGACGCCCGTGAAGCTTTCTCAAATAGCTAACGTCTCCGTTTTGCTAGCGAGGGAGCGGCTGTACACGACAGAACGCCTCGGATTAGCGTGTCGAGACGAATCCATAGAAGGACTAGCTTTCTATCCCAATTTATTCCTGAGGGAATCTTCCTAGCAATAACCATGTGATTAAAAATAAAATTTATGTTATTTACAAATAATTATTTTTTTTAAGAATATAAATAAAAGATCAATAAGCATTGTTTGTTTATTAAGCCGCCATTTTCGTTTCACAATAAGCTTTCAGCTTCAAACTATGGACTATGATTGAGTTAAGTAGGTACATTTATTATCCATAATTCTCCATTATCTAATGCATTTCACTCCTGTGTAAACCCATCTCATAAAATAGTTTCTCAATCTTAAAAACTAGTGCCACATATAATAATTAATAAACATTGTGTATCTCAGTGTACCTATACTTATATCCTATGATATTAGTTATATTGTTTCCAACTAAATCGAAAATTTTTTTTTGTACCTTTTTTCCAATTATATTTGAAAATCTATCATTTATTTCGTAACACTTAATATAGTGGCAACCTCTTATCCTAAGACGAAATGCAAAAATATCTTAGAATAGAATAGGTACTTAGATTGGAAAAAGCTAATCAGACACTGGCATTCAGCAATCACAGTTACATCAAGCTATTTGGATAATTATAGCGGCTTATGATAGTTTATAAATAAATCTTCAAAACATGAGTCCGTTAGTTATGCTTGTCTTACCATCTATCAACTGCAAGTAAAGAACATGAACAAAATACACCATTACATTTAGACTAATGGTGCTGTAAATCTTGAAGCACATTCACTCCACATAATTAGATAAGTGCCTTTTCCAATGGTGATTGTGAACAAACACATGTTTGCTTCTTATGTCAAAGAGTTTATTACCCAACTGCCCCAAGGAGGGTATTATGTTTTTTTTGCAATTGTGCTGACTCCATGTGAAAAAGGCCTTTGGATGACAAAAATGCAAATAAATAGAAGGAAAGGATTTATAGGTGTAGGAAAACAAAACATAAGCCTACAACTACATTTTATTTCTCACAGGAATGTGTTGTTCTTACAGATAAATTAATACTCAATTGCACTCTTAAAATCCTTTGGTAGCTGGTGATGTTTGCCACATAGTTCCCAAGCTTTGAAATCATCACTGGACCGGAGGTTTTCTACAAAGCATTCTACGCCTCTTACGAAGGGTAGCATCATCTCTTCATTGATTATTTCTGACAGACGATGAATGAAGGCTATATTCTTAGCCAGTGTTTCTTTTATTGATGTTGACAATGGCCTCTTTGTGCACTGGATTATGTCAAGCTGAAACATAAGGTCATGGATAAGTAACCCAGTTTCTATGAAACAAGTATTAGTCTGTTATAATAATAATAATAGAGCCATTTATTCCAATAAATATTACATTAATCATCATTAAATTTTCCATGCATTAATATGTATTTGATTTAATTATTAACATTTATTTTGTTTTATCTATATATCTATATTTATTGGGATGTCCATTTGTGGACATAGGCCTCCTCCATCTTGTGCCATGTATTTCTATCTGCGGCAAGTCTCGTCCAGTCTGTTATTATTATTAAATAGTTTATGCCTATTACTGCCAACATAGAAAAAAAATAGTTAAAAAAACAAACACATGCTTCCAGATCAGCTGAAGAAAAGAAAAATTTAAACTTGCCTTTTCCTCTATAGTGTTTGTTTGCAGGCCTAGGTAAGTATTGAGACATTGAGACAAAGATTTAAGTGTCTCTGGTATGCGACCTTGCTTGTTTCTTTGAATAATAAGATCTCCAACCTGTAAAAAACATTGACAAATTATTCTTGAGATACAAATATTTTGTATGCCGAGAAGCTACATGTATTTTTACCCTTCAGAAGGTATAAATACAGATAAGCACCAACAGAATTGACCTTAATCAACCAGGCGCATTAATTTGGTGCTGTTTTATAAAATGAGCGGCAAAAATTTGGCCCTAAAATGTATGCAGAATTGATAATTTTGTATGAAAGGTGGGCCAAATTTTGTGCCGCTGAGTATATATTACAAAAAAGTTAATATTTTCATTTTTACAGTGATTTTAAAGGAAAGAATAGCAAACATTCACATATCCTCACAAAGTTTCACATCTATAGTATTAGTAAGAGTACATCACAACAGTACTAACCTGGGTATCGAAGACAGATGACAGCTTGACATTGTGTTTATGATACAAACAGTCGGACAACTTTCTGCAATCGTGAACTATCTTTTTTGGGTGTTCGCTCTCTAGAATTTTTTTTAGTCCTCCATCAAATGCATGATATTGCATAACTTCTATGTCGAAAACGTATATCTGCTGCGGAGTTGCCATCACAAGAAATGGCATCTTACATTTGCGACCCATTGAAGCACCATCAGAGCTAACGCTGATGTAGCTATACTGATTCAAATCCTCCAAAGCCTCATGGAAACTATTATCTACTTGATTTATAAAGATGTACTTCTTGGAAATGTTTACAATCACTTCACATTCCTTCTCTGAGATCTTTAAATTACTTTTCACATCAGGTTTTTGTAGTTTCACGATGTTACTGACTTCAGAATTATAGTAATGGGTAATACCAACATTCTGACAGCCTTGAGACAACTCCTTGACATTATACAAAGATATCTTAGACTTGTCACTAGTTATACTGTAGAAATGGCCTTCAAATACTTCACAGTTCTTAGTGTGAACTTGTAATAACTCTCCTTTCATGTACAGGTTGTCCATTTTTAAAATGTTTGATATGTGAGTGATGCAAAAAATAAGAGTGATAATTTTAATCTTTCTTCACCGGCTTCGATGGCGCCACCTCTGCTTCGCCGTAAGCCTTGTAGATGTAAAGACCGAGGGTTACATGCAGAACTAATACAGCCACAACCGCGGAGTAAACACTACTCGTAGTTACGTCTAATCGAAGCAAGCCATCGAAAAGTACAATCTTCGAAGCGAAGAATGAAATAATCGGCACGATGATAATGATCAGACAGTATTTAATTACCGTCCGAAACACTTGAAAATCGGGTAATTCCTGAAAAATAATAGGTTATGAGGGTACTTAAGAAACAACTCGAAATATGAATGAAAAGTAGAATGAATGTCAATATAAATAATATTAGTCGTGTACTTACATTGGCGCGACCTTCAATCATGATAGGAACCAAAAATAAATAAAAAGAACAAAATCTGGGTAAGCTTAGTTCTTGTTAGAATTCATCAATTCAATGCAATTTCTTATCCGACAATCGGCGAGAGAAAATGATAATGAACATGAAATGAAAGAATGACTTGTCAGTGTAGGCAACCTAACCTAGATAACTAAATCTGACAGTGATAATTTAATCAATGAAAAGTAAGATTCAGTCACTCTTATAAACGTCCGGTAGCGACCACAACCGGTTGTCTTCATAGAAAAAATACTCGTAATGTATGGTACCGCCTCATTCTCGTCAGTTGTCATAGTTGTCAATGCCAACAATAACGTTCAATAGTATCTCGTGTACGTAGTTAAAATAATTGAGCCTCAATTCGATCAATTATTGAGGGAATAGTAATAATAAAATAATAAATAATAGTTTAAAATTTAACAAAAGAGCTTAAAGAGCATACATTATTTAATAATGTATGCTCTTTAAGCTCTTTTGTTCATTACGAGTGAGACTCTTTCCCGGCCCTGATAATACCGACATGAAAATACCGACCCTGTTTTTCGTGTACTGCCACCTGAGGCAGTGCCGCAAGGCAAAGAAGGATAGACTCGTTGAGGGGTAAATGTTTCACACTGCTTCTCACTTCGATTGTGAAATGAAATAGTAACAGTGGAAACAATTGTTCCCTTACTATGTAGTTACTTACCTTTTATCTTTCATGCATTGTTTGCTATATATATAATTATACATTTTTAGTCTTATTTATTTTGATTGATTTTATATAGATTTAAAATTATTAAAAAAATATATAGAAATATTTTGTTTGTGGCAATTAACACCTGATTGCCTTGATCTTAGAGGAAATTTTTCACTTTATGCACTAGAGCTTAAACAGATATTTTAATGTCGCCTAAATCCAGCACAAATATGATACGAGCATGATAAATGAAAAAGAGATTTTCTGCAAAGCACGCTATTTTGATTAGACTCATGATCCAAGTAGGTATTAGGTGCATAAATCTATCTATACTAATAATGTAAATAAATGCAAAAGTGTGTTTGTATGTTTGTGTGTTTGTCCATCTTTCACGCCGTAACGGAGCAACGGATCGACGTGATTTTTGGCATAGAGATAGTTTATGGGCCCAAGAGTGACATAGGCTACTTTTCGATGCCCAATCGAATAAACGTGCAAAGGCCTTTACACGAAAATTTTTTTTTTGCTTTTTTAGCTTACATATGGCCCAAAGTATGTCGTCAATTTTTTTTACACCGATCCAATTAACCGTTTTTGAGATAAAATGTTTTAATTGTTTATTCGTTGGTAATTATTCCATACAAAGTTAAAGTTGGTTTTATTTTTCCTGTAAAATTGCTGTTTTACGATTACACGTTTATTCGTTTGGGCCATCGTTTTATCCCGGAAAAATGCACAGTTCCCGAGGGAACAGCGCGCGATAACCGAATACCACGCGGGTGGAGCCGCGGGCAAAAGCTAGTAATATTATATTACAAGAATCACAGAAAAAAAAAATACCCGGGCCGGGGCCCGGGGTGTGTTAAATACTCGGGCTGCGTCATCGGTGTGTGTGAACGTACCTTTACAGAGCGATGTGGTTAGTGTTGTGTGCTACCCTACATTTGACAGTTATAGTGAAAATGATGTTGGAATCGCGGGTAGTTGTGTGCCGGTGTCAGTTTCGTCGGGTAGTCGCGCAAGCAGGGCGGCGGCGCGCAGTGCGCGTGTTGTAGCAGCCGCCGAATCGCGTTGCTCCGAAGAAGAAGGGCTATGGATTAGCCCGAAACATGTCGAGCTAAACTCGATTTAAGACAAGACTTATCCGGAACATTTATTTAATACAAGAATCACAATAACGAGCACTGATCACAAGAACGAGATTTTGTCGCAGACTACTGACATCGATGACTCGTATATAGTCTCGTATACAATGACTCGAATTTTCCATACAATTTTGGTGTGTTTATTAAATTTGTAACGATCCATAATAAACTGTATGAAAACACTCCTTTTTGTCCATCCAAATCCATAGGGCTCGTGATTCTCAGTAAAAAGAACTCTTAATTAGGTAACTTGTTCTGAATAAAAAAAAAGTATAATTCTGAAGCTTTCATTCGAAATAAGTAGTTCTGCGGAATGGCCTGCGGGCAACAGCTTGGAACGTGTTATTGTATATCAGTACATACACCTACTTATGATCATAATTAACAATTTAGCACCTACAATAGAGCTACACATAATTTCCTGTGAAATGAAATGCTTTATTCACTTTCGTTAATGTTACTGAACATGTGACACGTTAACACTACTGCGCTCAAAGTAAAGCAATTCAAAATGAAAAAAAGCCACTACTATTGGAGTTTAATATTTTTTGTAAGTAATATTTTGTTTAAAACTGCGAAATTTAATAGAGAATAAATATAGTGTCTAGTATCATTTTTCGTCTTCTACTTTGTATTTAAGAAATCAAATCATCAAATTTATTTTTGTTAAATAGAACCTATTTGAAGTTTCACAAAAGTCTTTTCGGTTTATCTGACAGATTGAAATAAGCGGCACATTTGTTGATATAAATGAAATCAAGAACAATATATTGCAATGGAAGCTACAGAATCATTTAAATTTTAGCGAGGTCAGATTTTTATCGGTTCAAGCATTTATTTGAATTTCTACTACATTTTATAAAAAAAAATCTTCTTGTACTATTTTATTTTTACAGATTGGTGCATCTTCTAGTGGCATATTTGACTTTAGTGATGTGAAAAATAAAATTTTACAATGGAAAAATCAAAAACTAGCGGCACTTTGTCCTTCGAATGGGTAATTATTTAAAATCATATTTTTTGTGCACGACGCTTACCTTAAAATTTAAAGTACATACTAACTAAAACTTCTTTTGATTATATAGGGCGCAGCTGCAAAATCTATTAAACATTGTATGCAGTACAGCTCAACCAACTAATGTAACATTGAGAGATGCGTGTATCACTTGTTTCTCCAGTGTTACTTCTATGCCTGAAGTAAGTATTTTTTCGCAGAAATGTACCTACATTTTTCTAAAATCTACTAATTTTGGACTAACGGGCATTATCGTTTTTCTCGATTTGGCAGGGGCATAACCGCACCCCGAATTTATCAACATTTAAAAACTTTCTTTGAATTCCAGGGTCCGCAAGAATTAAATGCGCTAAGCACCTGCGCAACTCAATATTTTGTTAACACAACTTACGCTGCTTGTGCTACAGCTTTGGCGGTGAGATTAAACTTGATTTTACAAAGGTAAAGCCAGGCCTACGAAATGAGATAAATTATGGCACGAGAGAGAAAGAAGGCGATTTATTAATATAGATGTAGATACATGAAAAGTATGAAGTATATCGTATCTCGTTTTGTTAGTTTTGCTTGAGTAGCTCGTTCTTACAGTAAATGTATCAAATTTCTTCAAATCATTTTGATTTGTGTCAATCCATATATCATTGAACTATCTTGGGTTAAAAGTGCGACTTCTTTTTTTCAGACTTTATCGACTTCAGCTTTAAATGTTCAACCTTCGGGTTGCTTTATGGGTTATTGTGATTTTGTACGATGTCTAAGAAGGACTAATTCAATCAACCTGGTAAGCATTCATATAGATATTTTTGTTCAAATAATTTAATTTGGATTCTAGTGTCTACACGGTCTACAGCAACGATGTAACTATTTATTTGATTTTAGATTACCCAATGCACTCGAGAAGCAAGAACTGGAGTTAATATTACGCTCGATGCTGACAATGTTCGATTCTATACCAACGTGACCTCTTGCTTGTTAGCCAAAGCTCGTTGTAGCACCTTTAATCCAATCACCGGTGATCCTCAAACTCCTGGGTTTACATCAACCGGAGCAAGAGTCAGTAATGCTTTACAGATTTCTGCAGCTGGTGAGCTAAGAATATTAGCTTTTTCCGCTACAACACCGGTAACTTCTTCTTTTTGCTCGACATCGTCAAATTTAACGCAAACAAGTTGGCTTACTAATGTATGTTAAAAGTTCTTTGATAATTAAAAGATTTGATTCAGATACTTTATCAATTTTTAATGGTACAAGACTGTCTAAATGTATAGGTACTGCTTCCCGTGTGCTCGCTCGCTGTTTTATACAATTCTGCAAGGCTACTACGAAACTCGAAAATCGAAGTTCATATCGTACCGTCCCGTTGACGCTTACGGTACGATATGAACTTCGATTTTCGATAAAAAATAACGGTTTCAATAAAACGCGGTTTTGTGTTTTACTTTTACATGAAGCACTAGGGCGTACATTAACTGCACCCAAATTTTGGTTGGTTTTTGTTTGGTTTGAGTCAATCAAATCCAACTGTCACTGTCACTTGCCAGCTGTCATAGTTATCCTACTGTATTTTTTTTATAGTTTACTGTTTCTTTTTCAAAGAATTTATTTGAGTTTCTTATCTTAAAGTTATATTATAGTCAATGGGAAGAACACACGAAAATAAAGAATTAACATAATTTGGAAAGTGCAACCTTTAAAATACGTCATACGCGGTCTGATCGTGAAGTCTTGTAAGTAATTAGGCTTTTTTTCGTTGTTTACTTATAAACCGTTATTTTTATGATATAACCTTAACAATCTAGCTTAGAATTTGATTAGTACTTGCGGTTATTATCTACTGCTAACTTGATGAAATTGAAATTGTTATTCAGTTTTAATTTTGTTTTGTTGGAACAGTGAACTCTTCTTTCAAAGTTTCTACTTTAATTTCTTTGTCATTTTGAAAGAACGATCATTATTTTATTAAAAAATATAGATATAACTGTCTTAGTTTAAATTGTTTCACTTACTTACAACAAAAGCTCTGGTTACAACTTTTGTAGTTTTAAAAATAAATAGGAAATTTGAGTTATTTTTTTTTATTTAAGTCTGTAATTATTACATTCATAGTATTTGGTGTGTAAATATGTTATCTTATCTGCAAGTAATAAAAGTCAAAACAATTATAGTAATGTATTATGTAACATGTCACTTCTACAAAATGCCTAAATTCTATCTAAATGGTATACAACATTATATTGCTGTCTTCCTCTAACCGTCTTGTATATTTTATGATATAAGTTACTTCTACATGTTTCTTCTAACCAGTCAACTAAGCAGCAGATAGATTAAGATTAGAATATATGTGGCTGTCTCTAAAACAATATAATATTCAAAACTTTCATTATAAATAAATCATGAATAATTTAAACAGAATGAAGCAAAGCGATATAAGTAACAGTGTTTTTCAATCTGTCTGGGGGAGGAGGGTAGCGGATACCCCTTAAGGGGATTGCAGTTGCATCATTATTGCATATGATTATTTCATGTTTACATACTCTCACTGTTATTATGTATGGATAATACCTATAACTTGAGGTAAGCAGGGGATCGGGAAATATTTTTCAAACCAAAGGGGGCTGCACCCTGAAAAAGTTTGAAAAACACTGCTAAATACTTTGTGACAATACTTCGACACTGATGGTAAAGCCTTCATCTCTATAAGAAGCAAAAGTAATGGTTAAGGCACATTGTAGGGCAGAAAAGTTGAGAAGAGAATGATGTATATATAATCTGGCTATTTACTGTCCCTAAACAATTATTAGAAGTGCAATTTAATTCCTGTATATTCAATAATTACCTATGGTAGGTAAGTTACATTATGAATTTGATCACATTTGATTTGTGTATCCAACTCATTATAAAAATACATTTATGAATCACATGTGACTCATAGTGCAATACAAGGGAACCTGTTAAATATTCAATCTACTTTTCTGTTGGAAGGTCAGTCAAACTATGTAGAAGGTACTAGGCTGGTTTGGACTATATTAGAGACATAGTTTTGTCTAGCTCAGTGTTTTTCAAACTGTGGGTCACCCCTTGGGATGCTCCTTAAGGGGGTCACAGTTGCATCATTATTGTGTATGATTATTTCATGTTTATATTATTAACCTAAAATTAATACAAATAAGTAATAACTGTAAGTGGAAGTTTTTCAGACCCAGGGGGGTAGCATCCTGAAAAAGTTTGAAAAACGCTGGTTTAAATTACTTTAATATTAGCTTAGCACATTTGCGGCTGGAATTCATATAAACATACATTCTTTTACGTTTCATAGTATGCTGCTGTCTTAATTTAGCCATTATTTAAATGCACATGTTTGTTTGTAGCAGCAGATAAAATCATTGGTCTGAAAGCTGTCTTAACCAATCCCATGGTCAATGGTTTTTGAGTCATCTTGTTTAAATATCCTATGCTACAAGGTCAAGGAAACTAGTAAATTGGTAAATTACAAACAATCAGTTACGCGCGCCGCATACACAAAGGCACATGGAATTTTACACAGAATAAATCAGTATCTTAAATTTTTCACTCATTAAGACATAGAAGCAAGTTCATAATCGGCTTGATTATTCTAGAATATACGAAACAAGCCTTAAAATTAACAAATGGAATTTCACACCATGACATATATGTATTTTATATATATAGATATTTTTTAATAAATGTATTTAAATGTAATTTTTAGGCAAAAAATGAAAATTAAATAAAGCCAATCTTGATAAAATGTATTTTTCTTAAGGTATCACCAATTTGTTGTAAGCATTCTCTATTTGTTACAAACTATATAATATCTAGAAACAAATAGAGATAAGTAGGTGCAGAACAAGTAAAATAATTCTCAGCAATTTTATTATGAGCTTCCTTTTTTAAAGTTTTTTTTATATTTCTCATTTTCTTAACACAACTAGAATATTTTTTTGTATTTTACATATATTATAGTACCTATAACAATTCCTATGAGAAAACTATTTCAATAAAACCAGGATATCTAGAATAACAAAAAGAACATAAAAAGTACATAAGTAAATAAATAGATGAAAATTAAATCAGACTTTTTAAAATTCAATAAGTGATGAAAATTGTGTTTAAATCGCAGTTAGGTCGTGAAACCAAAAAATATTTTCCTGTAATGTGAATGATCCAGTGGATCTAGTAGAAATCGATTAGATTTTAACAATAGGTATCATGAATAGTAATTAATTAATCAGTGGGGTAAGTAATTGCGTGATACTTCACCTAAATTGCATGTAATTTTGGCTGCTGATCACCGATTAAAAAATCAAATAGAAAATGTGTAAGTTAACAAAAAAAAATTAACTAGCGTATTTTGGAGGAAAATAAATGTAATGTTCAGCTAAATGTCGTGCATGGTGTTTTTATTAATACAACTTGTAAGACCAAGAAACATTCATGTCATATGAACACAACCGAAATGGTCCCTAATCTTTACCATGATTACTGATTGGCCCCATAGTTAAAATTCCAATTATTCCTAGTCACGTCACCACACTATTAAAGAAAGAAAGAAAAAAACATTTATTCGTGACAGTTACATAATTGACAGGCATACAAGATAATAATGTAAGCAAGCAACTATCACGAAACGAACCCACCTCAGCATAATGCTGGCTCCCACCGCCTCCAGAGCCAGCTCTGGTCTTCCGGTGGGGCCGTGAGGTGGGACCGTCATTTGCACGCTGTAGGAACGTCCGGCCGTTAATCCCTACTAATATTATAAATGCGAAAGTAACTCTTGTCTGTCTGTCTGTTACGCTTTCACGTCGAAACCGCTGAACCGATTTTAATGAAATTTGGTATAGAGATAGTTTAAGCCCCAAGGATGAACATAGGGTACTTTTTATTCCAGTAGAGGGCGCCACCGCGCGATAACCTAGGTCCACGCAGACGAAGTCGCGGGCATAAAGCTAGTTAGACAATAAATTGTGAACGCGACCATTTTATGAAAACATGTTCCATTCGCTTTTGAAAACATGTTTTCACATTTTACACCACGACTTTGTGGTTTTGTAGTGACCAAATAGCGGGCCACACGTACAGTCGAACAAATTGTGTCATGACCCAGGGTGGAACCTTTGTGCTACTAATGTCACGTTGACATCTCGTCATAGTGAAATTGATTATTAAAAGATTCTACCCTGGGTCATAACATGATTCAATTTGCTCGACTGTACATCTACAACGAGTCGCATGCGGCTCGCAGGCCGCGATCTGTGCATCCCTGGTTTACACCATACTATAGGCTCTCAACGTGGACGAATACGTCCTTTGTGGGCTTTGAAGGTTTTTAGGGGGGCAGTAGCAGTAGATTGCTCAGAGAAAATTAGGAAGCTTTTCTTAGTGCGAAAATACGTTTGAGAACCAATGTACCTAATGATGCGGAAAATACCTGCTTTGAAAGTGTCGTAGGTAAACATATTAGAGGGAATTAATACGAGAAATCAGTTTCAGTCAATTCCTGAATTCATGCTGTGCATTCAGGTGTAGGTACAAGGGTAGGTATCAGCTTTGAACATTTGTACATAACAGTTCAAAGATTGCGTGGTAGTGTGAACGTCAAGTTGTATTTGTCAGAAAAAATCAATTTTTGCTGCTCTTGATTTCAGTAGCAGCCTTTCGTAATCTAGGTTTTGCAGTTTTTGGTTTTTTCTTCACCTTCTTTGTTGATTGAATAGAGTCATCGGTATCAGAATTGTCGGACAGTATCGAATTATTTACTTTTGCGACCTTTTTATTTTGTATAGCTGTAGTGACAAAAGCACCCTTTCTAAAGCGAGTCTTTGCTTCTTTACTGTTAAGGATATTTCCTTTTTGCGAAGTCTGGTTTGTATTCCGGGGTATATCAGTAAAACTTGGATTATTCATGTACGGAGACCCTTCTGATTTTGTATGCTTGAGTCTGAAAAAAGCATAAATAAGGTCCTGTAGTGTTAAATTTTGATATTCGTTTTGTATTCAAGTAAGTAAGAACGTTTCACGATTACTTACTTCCCTTTTTTCTTCCAGTTTTTATTTGTTTTGTTGGTAGATTCTATCACATCGTCAATGGAGTTTGGCACCTTCAGAGAAATCTTTTTCGTTTTAGACTTTTTCTTTTTCTTATCATCTTTGCTCTTTTTCCTCTCGCCTTCCAGCTCTTCCAATTTTTTAGAACATGATCTGTAAAAGGACTATTTTCTTGGTACTCAAAGTCAAATATAAAATTAGCTTCCTTTTTGTTTCCTATACATTCGGCTTTATGGCGGCATATGTTTAATTTTAATATTGTTACCTTAATAGTGCCTCGCTGTCTGTAAAGTAAGAGTTCATGGCGAAGCTTGAGATTCCCCAGGACAGTGGTCCCTTGTCATCAGGCATGACTCCTGTCCAAACATTCCTCTTCAGCAAGTTCAATTTCACCTGCAGTTCTGCTGGTTGCGTGTTTCTGTTTTTGGTTTCTGATAAATACCTGTCGATAGAAATATTTTAACTGAGAAACTTTTGAAACCGGAATGTAAGTTCAAGAAAGAAAGAAAGAAAAAAATATTTTGGCTCCATAAGTACCACCTAAGACTAAGACTAAAACTAGCATTATAACTATATTAGATACTTGGTGACACGACAGGACACCAAAAAGGGTCTCCACTCAGCATGTGTAAACTGTAAACTTCAACACAACTGTAAACTTGTCCTTATTTATTGAGATTCTAGACCTTAGATGACTTACTTCGGTGGAGGCAAACACCGGAACTGATGCCACGAGGCTGGATTTAGCTTAGGCTTTTCAATAGGTTCATTGAACATGGAAACGCTTCGAGGACGCCTGTTGAGAGCAGACTTCTTTTCTTTGTCAGAATGATATGGAGAATCACTAGTCTGGAAAATAAACATTTTTATATAATAAGCTTTTAAGTTATTAAATGAAATCATTTTCATGCCTAACTTAACGAATTTGTTTACTTACTGGCGCTGGTATAATTTTGAGCTCTGGTGGCATTTTCTTCTTTCTCCTAGGCTTGGATTTAGAGGAATGCAGCAATCGCTGTACTCGTTTGACTGGACTAAGATTTTCTTCAACCGATTCAGCATCTGAAGATGCATCCGTCATTGCATCCGATGTGAGATCGATGGTCGCTCTTGAAACCTGGAAACATATTCCTCTATGATTTGGGCTTGATTAAAAAAAATATTAACTAGAAACTTTACTACCTGTAAAGTTTCTCGTTTTGTTTTCTTCTTTTCAATTTTGTTTATTTTTTCTAACTTTATTCTTTGCCGTCTTGGTTGCTGGAAACGATGATTGATTGCATTATATTTTGCTTATTAGCATTGACTTATCAAAAATAAAAATTAGTGTCTATCCACTTACATCGCTGATATCTCTGTTAATATTGGGCAAGATTGGAGAAGAAGGTGGGGCAGGTTGCATTACTTCAAGAGGCCCCCTTATAGCTCCAGATTCCGAGCTGCTACTTGATGTATCGCCTTCATCACTGTAAATTAGTTTTAAAATGGGCTCTGTTAAATGTACCTAAAAAAGCTTACCAATAATTTCTTTTGATCCATCCGTACCTTGAATAATCAGAGAGATCAATATTAGTAGGTTCATCAGCATTAGAACCCTCTTTTAGTAATCTAGTAACAATTTTCGTCCTGAGTCTTTCTTTGCTTGGATCTTCGTCGTAAAAATCTAGTAATGTCTCACAAAAAGTTTTTCCTAAACTTTCATAATCTTGAACTGAGAAATGCGTTGACAATCTGCTTCCTAATTCTGAGCCCCCAAATGACGCTTCCATTGTATAGCTATTTGCTACTCCAAGCATCCATACAACAACTCTACCTGTTCCTTCTTTACTACGTTGAATTCTGAATTTGCAGTTTTCAAAAGAGAACTGAAATCATCGAAAATATTTTCAAGTTAATGTGTATTGTAGTAGGTAGTAGTAATTTGAAAAAGTAATAAATTTATACCTTATCTGCAGCATTTTTGTGAAGCATCAGTGGAAAGACCTGTTCTTGCAGTCTCCTGTCAGAATTTCTTCTGCTTTCACATCCGTAAATGAATATGTTATGTTTTCGAGAGTGTGCATGTAAATCTAAATACATTGCAACACCACATTCTTCCTGTAATCTAAATAAAAATGTTCATCAATTTCTATCAAATTAAGAAACTCTGATCATGACCATACAAAAAATAACCTATAGTATAAATGTTACTACCTCCTTATCATCACTTTAGTGTGCCAAACTGGATTATGTGTTTCACTAATAACACTACTGTATTGCCTGTTCAGGTCCTTCGCGGTCGCTCGCAAACTAGCAACATGACAGGATTGTAATCATTTATAATAGGCTATTAGAAAATAAAGTTTCATAAAAAAAAATGGTAATCTTGCTTGACCTCTTGACCTGGATCGGCTTGGTAAAGTATACTATCGTACCCCTAGATATAAATTTTAATTAAATATCCAACAAATTAAGCATGTGATCGTGATCATAAATAAAGCTACAAATATTACCTCCGTATCATCAGTTTAGTATGCCAAACTGGTGGATACGTTTCTCTAATAACAGTACGGTATTGCCTGTTCAGATCCTTTCCGGTCAGCGAGCACCGATTATTGCCAACGATTACCTGGAATATTTGTAAACTGTTAACAATATGTCACTAGGTTTTGTGTGAAATGAATAAAATCTAGGTCAACTACTCACGCCATCCGGGTTTAACATGGGCACAAGTTTGAATATAAACTTTTCACGCAGTTCGCGTGCTTGATTTGAATCACCAGTCAAATAATCTATGAAACCCTTCATCATCCACGATGATGGAGTTTCACCGGGGTGGACTCTTCCTGTTATTACGACAGCTTTCTTTTTCTGCAAAATAAAGCCAAGCCCTTAAAATTCTGTGCTGAGGTTTCGAAGATAAACGTCTCGATAAATGTCAAATACCTCACCTTTTGCTCCATTTCATTTGTATTAGGAGGTGCGGTGATTGTTAAATAGTACACGTTATTTCCGGCTAAAGTTCTACAGAGCAGTCTTAGCTTAGAGAAGGTTGATTTTATTGGATGTGACTGTAGTCTAGATAGGTATTCCTGCAAATCAGAGTACGTGTATGGATAACAATGTGCGACGTATACAGCATCATCTGCGTGAGGAAACTCTATGTTGAAGGTTAAAGTGTAGCTTGGAAATTGTTCTTCTTCTTCGCAACTGTAAACACAAGAAAAATTTTAGACATCAGTGTTTTTTGCAATTTTGTATGCAGAAATAGGTAAAGTACTCACGTTGGGTCATTCTTATAGTAGGCGATGTTATCGCCACATCTCCTCCAACCAATTGAATGTAAGTTAGCGTCTTTCGTAGAGTACAATAAAGGTCGCATGCCTTCGTTGTATAAGCTTTCAGCCTTCGATAGATTCACGATCGAAAATCTAGAATCGAGAATTTTTGTCTGGATAAATGTAAAGTGTGTGGTTGTAGGCACTTTGATAAGCCGTAAACTAATTTATTGTTCCGAGTAAATTACCTGTATGTCGTTTGCTTCTTTGTGTTTGTGACTTTAAAATAGAACCATTGCATGTGCCTATTTGTGTAAAGATCAGTTCTAAGATGAAGTTCGTAATAAGCTGATGTAATTTTGATTGCTTTTGCTAAATTTCCACTTTCGAATCGGGATTCGAATCTCAATTCGTCATCACCGTTTGCAGTGGCACATGCAGATATAAAAAGTCTTGAACCTCCAACAGTAGAGCGACTAAACTGAAACGAAGCCATACATATATTCAAAAACGCTAGGGCAGTAATTGTGACTTTGATTTCCTTTGCGGTATTGATGTAAATACTTACGTAATTGACGGCACTCATTGGATAATACTGAAAGATGACTGTCCCAGCTTCTTCACCGACTGGTTGTGGACGTAATTCTTTTCCAGTAGGAACATAATATGGCTCTGGTGACGCTGGACTCCATGTTACGTGTTGTATTCTTTCATCAACTACCTGAGCGAACAAATGAAAAATAAAGGCTTGGCAAAACGTAGTATTAAGAAGGTATAGTACTACTATTTGAATAGATGATTACTACTTACTTGGCATTCTGCTGGCCATCTTGGAGCTTGTTGGGGACAGTCTAGCTCTTTTGGAAGTGCAAAAAGGTCTCGTGGTTCTTTTAATTTCGCTGTAGTTCGGAATGTCTTAATGTCAGTATTTATTTCAAACTGATTCGTTTTTATATTGTTCTGGAGAAAGTTTGATATAAACGTTCCTACGAAAAGAAAACCATGGTTGATTAAACGTATTCGACTAGATTCATTGCCAGCAAGGTTAAATTGTTGTAACTATTTCTTGCGTAATACATGGTAATACATTTCATTTCATTACATACCTATACTTTACAAAAATGGGACACTCCGACATATAAATTTATTTCAAATTCCAATGTCTCAAAAACAGCTGAAACGGTTTTGTTGAAACTTAGATATAAACTAAACTGCAGGGGTCGGCAACCTTTTGGCAGACATGGGCCAGATAGTGAAAAAAGTGGCTACGTAGCAAAATTTCGAAAATGCAAATTTCTAAATACGATATTCTAAAAGACAAAACTACGAAAATGAAATCAAAATTTATAATGTACAAAATTCCTAAAGATATATGTGCGATGTTCAGTTGACCTACGGTTAAAATTTCTAATGTACTAAACTGCTAGTACATGAAAATCCTAACGAAGTTTATCGTACTTTTATTTGACTCACGTTTAAAATGTTTAATGTACAAAATTACTAGTCCACGGTAATTTTAACGACCACGATAAATTTTTATTTTTGGGCTTTTGTCTGTAGGAATATCGTACTTAGGAATATTGATTTTAGAAATTGTGCTACGGAGCCAAAAAAATAGATAAAGGCGGGCCGCATTTGTAAGATAATTTTGTACCTAATCTATATATATATATATATAAAATTCAAAGTCCTGACTGACTGACTGACTGACTGACTGACTGACTGACTGACTGATATATCAACGCACAGCCCAAACCACTGGACCTAGAGACTTGAAATTTTGCACATAGATACCTTATACAATGTAGGCATCCACTAAGGAAGGATTTTTGAAAATTCCCACGGGAACGGGAAAAATCGGGATTTATATATTCGATTCTGAGTGACCTTATCTCAGTAACAATAATAACTAGACTCTTCAAATTTGTTACACAAGTAGGTATTACATTAATTAAAACATTCATTTCAGGATTTTTGGAAATTCCCACGGGATAAGGAAAAAACGATTTATATATTCAGTTCAACGGAATCCCATGAAAAATAATTACTAGACTCTTGAAATTTAGTATAGAAGTAGGTAATTATAATAGTAAAAAATTGTTTTAAGGATTTTTGGAAATTCCCACGGGACAAGGAGTAAAAGGGATTTATATTCAGTTCAACGGGATGGTCTTATCATTTTAACCGAAATTTAGCATTTAGGTTCCTTGGGGGGTCCAGGGGTCTATCACAAAAGGATTTCCCGAAATTCTAACGGGAACGGGAAAAAACGGGATTTTTCGTTTTTCTGGACTTAGAAAGCTGAAATTTGGCATGTAGGTTGCTTGAGGAGTGTAGGAAAGCATTAAAGAGATAATTTCCCGAAATTCCTACGGGAAAGGGAAAAAAACGGGATTTTTCGCTTAATGGATGCAGAAAGCTGAAAATAGCATTAGTAGATTGCTTGGGGAGCGTAGAGGAGCATTGAGAATGGAGTTTTCGAAATTCCCACGGGAACGGAAAAAAATGGATTTTTCGTTTTACTGGACGCAGAAAGCTGAAAATCGACATGTAGATTGCTTGGGGAGTGTAGAAAATTACAAAATTCCCACGGGAACGGGAAAAGCGGGATTTTTCATTTTACTGGTCGTAGAAAGCTGAAATTTGGCAAGTGGGTTCCTTGGGGAGTGTAGGGGAGCGTTGAGAGAGAATATCCCGAAAATTATTACGGGAACGGGAAAATTGGGACTTTTCTTTTTCTTTCTTATTTATTTTAAAATATTTTTTTTTATTCGAAAGAGTATACTCCCAAGGTGGTCCATTGTCACCAAATTAGGATCTGATGACGGGATCACAGGGAAATCGAGGGCAACCCTCAAATTTTGTAGGGACGCATTACGTTTTTCATATATTTTCTCAAGCTATTTAAGTATTTGCGTCTGATAGATATCATCTCATGTTGATGAGCTGATGATGGAAGGTAAAACTCCTTAACGGTTAGGAGTTGAGGTTTTTTTAAAAATATTATCATATGCAGGTATTAGACATTAAGTTGTTTTCATTCTGGTTACTCAGGTGAGCTGATGTTGGAACGTATAACTCCTTAACGGTTAGGACACATTATAGTACCTACGCCAAACCAATCAACTGATCAGAAAGAAAGAAAGAAGGAAGAAAAACTTTTTAAACTTTGTCTGTTTCTTTGTTTATTGGGGGTAATCTCTGAAACAACTGAGCTGATTAAAACAAACTATTAGTGAAAGCTTTTTAAAAATTGATACCCTAAATAATAGAAGCCTGTTTCAATTCAATCGCGGACGTTCTATTGAACTCACTTATTTATATCCCACGGGAATCCTATGTCGCACAGGTACGAAGTCGCGGGCAAAAGAAACAAGTAGGTTTTCTAAAATTACTCGCCCCTGACCTGAAGATGTGAAACAGGGCTTTAAAGTCAATTTTTAAATTCGAATATTTGCAAATATTATCCTCCGAAAAATCAATTAAAACACGAAAATAAATATCGTAGAAAGTAAATCTGTGTTACTCCAAATTTAACGCGGGCGAAGCCGCGGGCAAAAGCTATCTATATATATAAAATTCAAAGTCCTGACTGACTGACTGATATATCAACGCACAGCCCAAACCACTGGACCTAGAGACTTGAAATTTTGCACATAGATACCTTATACAATGTCGGCATCCACTAAGGAAGGATTTTTGAAAATTCCCACGGAAACGGGAAAAATCGGGATTTATAATATTCGATTCTGAGTGACCTTATCTCAGTAACAATAATAACTAGACTCTTCAAATTTGTTACATAAGTAGGTATTACATTAATTAAAACATTAATTTCAGGATTTTTGGAAATTCCCACGGGATAAGGAAAAAAACCTGATTTATATATTCAGTTCAACGGAATCCCATGAACAATAATTACTAGACTCTTCAAATTTGGCATAGAAGTAGGTAATTATAATAGTAAAAAACGATTTTAAGGATTTTTGGAAATTCTCACGGGATATGGAGAAAACGAGATTTATATTCAGTTCAACGGGATGGTCTTATCGTTTTAACCGAAATTTAGCATTTAGGTTCTTTGGGCGGTCCAGGGGTCTATCACAAAAGGATTTCCCAAAATTCTGACGGGAACGTGAAAAAACGGGATTTTTCGTTTTTCTGGTCTTAGAAAGCTAAAATTTGGCGTGTAGGTTGCTTGAAGAGTGCAGGAAAGCATCAAAGAGATAATTTCCAGAAATTCCTACGGGAAAGGGAAAAAAACGGGGTTTTTCGCTTAATGGATGCAGAAAGCTGAAAATGGCATGTAGATTGCTTGGGGAGCGTAGAGGAGCATTGAGAGTGGAGTTTTCGAAATTCCCACGGGAACGGAAAAAATAAATGGGATTTTTCATTTTACTGGTCGCAGAAAGCTGACATTTGGCGTACAGGTTGCTTGAAGAGTGGAGGGAAGCATTAAGAGTTAATTTTCCGAAACTTCCACGGGAAAGGGAAAAAACGGGATTTTTCGTTTTACTGGACGCAGAAAGCTGAAAATCGACATGTAGATTGCTTGGGGAGTGTAGAAAATTACAAAATTCCCACGGGAACGGGAAAAGCGGGATTTTTCGTTTTACTCGTCGTAGAAAGCTGAAATTTGGCAAGTGGGTTCCTTGGGGAGTGTAGGGGAGCGTTGAGAGAGAATATCCCGAAAATTGGGACTCTGCTTTTTCTTTCTTATTTATTTTAAAAATATTTTTTTTTATTCGAAAGAGTATACTCCCAAGGTGGTCCATTGTCACCAAATTAGGATCTGATGACGGGATCACAGGGAAATCGAGGGCAACCCTCAAATTTTGTAGGGACGCATTACGTTTTTCATATATTTTCTCAAGCTATTTAAGTATTTGCGTCTGATAGACATCATCTCATGTTGATGAGCTGATGATGGAAGGTAAAACTCCTTAACGGTTAGGAGTTGAGGTTTTTTTTTTTAAATATTATAATATGCAGGTATTAGACATTTAGCTGTTTTCATTCTGGTTACTCAGGTGAGCTGATGTTGGAAGGTATAAGTCCTTAACGGTTAGGACACATTATAGTACCTACGCCAAAGTAATCAACTTATCAGAAAGAAAGAAGAAAAACTTTTTAAACTTTGTCTGTTTCTTTGTTTATTGGGGGTAATCTCTGAAATAACTGAGCTGATTAAAAAAAAAACTATTAGTGAAAGCTTTTTAAAAATCGATACCCTAAATAATAGAAGCCTGTTTCAATTAAATCGCGGACGTTCTATTGAACTCACTTATTTCTATCCCACGGGAATCCTATGACGCACAGGTACGAAGTCGCGGGAAAAGAAACAAGTAGGTTTTCTAAAATTACACCTCCCTGACCTGAGTCGATTTTTAGATTCGAATATTTGCAAATATAATCCTCCGAAAAATCAATTAAAACATGAAAATAAATATCGTAGAAAGTAAATTTGTGTTACCCCAAATTTAACGCGGGCGAAGCCGCGGGCAAAAGCTAGTAGATGTTTAAAAAATAAATGAATTGAATTGAATTTAACTAGTTACCTATTGTAGGAAGGTACTATAAGTGATATCTATCTATGGTGATATTACAAAACAGTCGCGGAGCCCTGAACAACGAAAGTATTGCAAATAAAAAGTTTGCAATTGAAAAAAATTCAGTCTTAATATTGGGCCATCTTTGGTAGTTCTAATGCCACAGACAGACTCAAAAGTACACACAAATTTATAACACGACTCTGTTTTGAGTCGGGGGTAAAAAATTGTGTTAGATGTGCCCGCTCCGCTGAATATTATTAACTTTATACATATGCCTGTAAAGCTGAAATAGTATTATACAGAATACCAAGGACAATTACTGTTTTGAAAAAGATTATTTGCGTTGTTATTGTTATTTATTACTTCAGAGTATTTCAGTTTATTTTCCTCGTGTTAAAGTGGTAAAACTGAATCAAATTTATATGAATCCCTTTTGCTGGTCAAATCCGGAAAACTTTACCTTTATTGCAAATTGGGAATAGAGTAGCTTGTAAAGATTTAACTTGTTCTAAATTTGCTATTAGCAGATTGTCTTGCAATACTGGATCTCTAATGGGAATCGGGAGTGTCAACGTCACCGTCGTATTATTTATATACTCTTCCTTCCTTTGTTCTTCCATTTCAATCATCATGACGTATTCCTGTGCACTCTCCAGTTGTTTCCACCATAACATCTTACGGTGGTTTCGGTAATCATCCACGGGATTGCTAACGAGAAGTTAACTAGTAGTACTTAAAAGTAGTCACTAATTGCTATCTGATTCTTATCGCTCCCTCGTAAGCCAAGCTTACTGTCACCATGGTTACAGAACTGGCGTATTGTTGTGGCTGTGAATGGGCGCAGCCTGCGGGCCTCGCGACGATCAGAGTCGAACTGACGACGATATCGTGCAAGAGCCCAATATTTTGGGCATTGGAAGACTATTACCCTTCGTATCATGCTTCGATCGCACCAAATCTCTTCCAGTTTACGTCAGAAGGGCATCACAAATTAACATATTTCTGCAGAAACTTTTAAAGACCGCATTTATGTTTGTATAAGATGATTATTTGCGTGTTTTACGCTTTGGGGGCCCGATGAAAAACTAATAAAACGATCATCAAATACATCAATATTTTCCAAGCTTATGGGTTCCATGACCTTATAAATCACCTTGCTAAGTTTATATTTCACTGAACTGAACCATTGTTTTAAGAGTCAGTTCATTGCACAGCAATAAAGATTGCCTAGTTATTTATATTACTTACAATATTCTCTCGTTTTACCTACCTTTACCGTCGTTTTGCGTCTCGATTTTTTCGCTAGCCGAACTTTTTTCAGTGTCACCGGACATCACTGTAAAACTTCCTTTACCGCAACTTCCAAAATGATGTTTAGTTTACAACTCAATTAACTTAAAAGTCCTAATGGCTATGGATAATTTTCGCCCCATGCTGCCTTGCGCGGTGTCTGATTGCTTATGTTCTCAAAGGCGAGGGCCGACACCTCTTGCTATATGTCTAGACTGCAAGTCGTCAGCAGTACATGTGCATATGGTTCCGTTGTGAGGTGTACTATCTGCACATTGCTATAGTTGCGATTGTGTTTTAATCTCACCCAAAATTAAACGTTATCATTTTGGTTTCATTTTATCTTCCCTCCTAGATCGCGTTACCTCTGATTCACTTGTTTCCCATAACATAATTTTGCTTCAAAGTAAACTTTAAATGGACTGACTACTGTACTTTTCCGTAGAAAGGTGAAGATTGTTTTCCTCGAAGTAATATGTTGTAACTAACTCCTAGAAGGCCGGAAAGGTGACTGCACTCCCCCGTAGCTCAACGGGGGTTCCGTGTGGGAACGCTCAACTTGGCTAATGGCCCCTATTACGGTTATAAAACTTAAATCTGCTCATAGAGTTACGAAGCGAAAGATTTTCTGATAAGAACGATCGATGTCAACTATGTAAAGTTTTACTAAGTTAGTTTTAAGACTTGTAAGCATGCAAATATTACCCCAGCCTATAGTGAACGTTAAAAAGTACGAGTTTTTCTGATTTCCTTATGTTATTTACCTGTTGTTCTTAGAATTTACTACGATAAAAACCTTCCTAGAATCTCAAACTATCTCAATAGCTAATTTCATCTAAATCGGTTCAGCCATTTGTGCGTGAACAGGTAACAAATAGACAGATAGAGTTACTTTCGCATTAATAGTATATTAGTACACTGTGACCTTTAAATTGTTTTTCGGAGGTATTGATTTCTTGGTAAGCTCTAAACTTGAAATTCCTTTCGGGTTATGGCGTTTCTATAGATTATATTGGCTATATGTGGAGTGGACATAGACTACCCCTACCCTACATTACCTTTGTTAAAAGAGACTTTAGAAACCTCTTTTTGTTTCTAAGTTTAACCAACGAACGTTTAACCAGCTGAGCAAGACATGAGTTATGAACCAATTTAAATTCTTAATGCATGCTATAGATGGTTATGTCAGCCTCTACCTCTGGTTTTACGTAAGAAAGGGTTACCTAGGTTACTGCGATAGTAAAATCGATCCCAGTGTTAGCAAGAAGAACCTGTTCCTAGAATTTATGGTAAGATTAAAAAACTTTAAGACTTCGTGCTTTTTCATAATACATCTCCGAAGTTCAGCTAATTTCCAATGATCATTCATGTTTCTTGTATAAAAACACGGTGATCGCTTCATGCCATGTGATATGCGCTCTACATTCGAACACATTCACACTCGCATACTTTAGTACGTAGGTGTTCATCGAATCCCCTTCCCTTTTGCACTATAGTTTAATGGAAATTGAACACGGAAATCATACACCCTGCTTGCTGTCCCGTTTAATGTTATTTGACTCTTGACTTGACCTCTTTTTTGGTGTCGGCGCCCCAGTAGCATGTATAATACTTAGACATTTGTTATAATGTTATGGATATGAGGGTAAACTTTGTATAGTTTGGTCCCGCCTTTTTCTTTCGCTGTTTTCAATATGGTTTACTCAATGAACTAAAATAATTTCTTTGCTCACCCGCGACCTTGAGATAGCTAAGTCTATGCAAATTATGCGTGTTCATGCAGTTCCTCCACCTCCACACTGTAAGAACACACACAAATTACACAAACCCATCTATCACCACCGGGAGCCTGTTGTTTTACCAAATTTATTTTGGTCAAATTTCATTTCCCAAACAATTTTTAGCAACTTTTTGTTTGGCAATGCAAACTTTGGCACAATTTTAATACGAATATTTTCATTACGTCAAATTTTCACTCGACAAAATATTATTACGAAAAATTACATTATGGCATTTGGTCATTTAGCAAATGCTTTAATAAGGCAAAAAAACATTAGACAATAAAATAAAATTTGTGCGAGCGAGCGAGCGAAGCGAGCGAGCAAGACGGTTCGGAGCAGAAGCGACTCGGATAGGTTAGGTTTAGAAGGCTAAGGCGGGAGCGAAGCGAAGCGTAGCTCCCGCCTTAGCCTTCGATGTTAGGTTTTTTTTTATAGCAGCCACGATAACATATTTGACTAAATGAAATTTGGTCAAAGTAATATTTGGCAAACCAGATATTGCTTAAACATGAACATGCCAAACATTAGGTTCGCGTAATAATTATTTGTCAAGTGTCAATTTGGCAAACGATTATTTGGCAAATGAAATTCTACGAAAAATTTTTTGGGAAGTGATAATTTGTCAAACATTTTTTGGTAAAACATAGGTAACCCATCACCACCACCACAATACACTGACGCGTTTCGAACTCAACCAGAGCTCATCTTCAGAGTGACACAACCTTACACCATGCTACCAGTTGTTAGACTCAATAGGTGGTTTACTCAATTTTTAAAATTTGCTGCAAAATTAAAAAAAAAACAAATGGTGACTAAGAGGTGATTTCGTTTGCTTCTTGTCTTATAAAAACAATAAAAATGGCCTTTGGAAAGAGGCACCATCCTTAAATTACGTCATAGTAGTAAGGGCTCATGAATCTCATGATTTGCGGCACATAACCAAAAGAGGGATGGCCCTAAAAAACCATATTATATACTCCAGATAAAACGTCTAAAATGGGGCCGTATTACAAGTAACGACCTCATGTAAAATTTCGCAGTTCAAAATATCTCAACAGCTAAAGGCAATCAAATGTTTGTGGGCGTGGTACCGAAATTTTGGCATTGGCGCTAAACTGAAGCCATCATAAACTTAAGCGGGATTGAGCTTTATAGTGTTAAGACATGACATGATTCCTTAGTGTCCTGTCGGGCCCTGTAGGTAAAGGAAGGCGAGGTGAGTGGCCGGCCCCTGGCACGGACCGGCGCGGATCGATGCCTACTACTGTGCCTACTACAATACAATTGTTATTGTCTACTGCCAATAACATGATATCAATGAACTCGATTCCAAATGATTGACAATCTTAGGTCTTCTGCAATCGATGTAGGCGAATGACGAAAAAGAAGATCATACCTATCTCAAGAAAATTATATCTTTTTTTGATTTTATCAGAACAAGAGTTGCTTGATTTAAATTAATAATTACTATCTACTAGACAAACCTATTTTTAACATGCAACACCCTATTCTTCTTCATTCTCCTAGTTCGGGTTCATGAGTTGCCTACTTACATCTATAAGGAAACTTTATCATTATCATGTATCATTAAATATTCTTCTTTTTCCGTACGGTTGCACATGGGATGCTCTTAAACTACTACCGATTTGTTTTTAATTTTCGCCGAATTATTAAATTTTAGTTTCGTCTTCGTCTGCTTAGAATTCGTTTATCGCTATCCCGTGGGAACTATGCAAATTTCCGGGTTAAACACTATCCTATGCTGTCGTGTCCTTTCCAGTGTCTCAAACTATCTTCATTTTCAGCAGTAGGTACGCTTGCCTGTTCATGTAACAGACAGAGTTGATTTCGCATTTTACAATTTTAGTGTGGATTGGCGGAATCGGTTTCTGGTGTTACTAAAATGGGCTGGAACCTTTATTAATTAATTACTTAAACGGAAGTTTGGTATTATCTTGATAAAAAGGATTATCGTGCTACTAAAGTAATCCAGCGCGAAGTTTAGTAAAATTTCGCTACATTACACGATTACATGTAGGTAGTAGTAGTATAGAGCCGTTTAAGTATTGATTCTACTTGATTACCGGCGCTAATCTGATTTTTAACATTAGGACATACAAGAAAATATTATTCCGCCCTATTGAACCGATTTTTAAACAATATTTCGTTGCTTCCTTCTTCACCGGATTCCAAGTTTGTCGGATTCCAAACTCGTCGAATTCCAAGACTGTCGGATTCCAAGCTCGTCGGATACCAAGTTTATCGGATTCCAAACTATTCGGATTCGTGGCAGTCAAATTATTTAATTATAAAGCAACCTACCTATTCTAACTTAAGGCATGTTACCGTTAGGTATGACGACGAGCGAAGCGAGGAGTTGTTGTAGATTAGTATAGTAACCTCTGTTGTGCAGACTTGCTTATACAGTTTTTATTTTATTTTTTATTGTATTGCCTAGTTACCTTTGAATAAAACACTCTTGTCAAGGAACATCTTTTGCTAACTCTTATTTTTACAAATATCTTATTTAATACTCTTCTGGCTCTTTCCTTCAAATACTCCAACACGTTATCAGCACGAAATACAGAAGAGTTTAAAAATTTAATTTGTAATCTGATTAGTCGAGTTATTTGTGTGACTGAAAAATTTTTTAGTAGTCGAAATGTCACACGAAACTGGAGATGCTTCGAGTGTTAATAAGTCGAATCCCAGTACGTCGAATTCATCTTCGATTCCATCATTTTGTCTTAAAAATAAAGATGGATATCCTGCCTGGAAGTTTAAGATGAAAAATTACCTTTTACATGAAGATTTGTGGGTGACAATAAGTGGTTATCCGGAAGGCGACACGACCCCTGCTTCGATCAAGGTACGCAACGACGAGAAAGCTCTGGCAAAAATATGCTTAACAGTAGACGGTGCAGCTATTACTCACGTTAGATGTGCTAAAACTGCAGCCGAAGCGTGGAAACTTTTGCAACAGGCTTTTGAAGATAAGGGAATGGGTAGAAGACTAGCTTTAGAGCGAAAATTGTACAGGTTGAGTCTGTCAGATTTCGAAAATATTGAACTGTACATAAACGCAGTTATATCAACCGCACAGGATCTTGCGGATATTGATGTAGTCATAGAGGACAGGTCTATTGCTGCTATACTTTTGGGAGGTCTCACTCCAAAATATGAACCTCTCATTATGGCTTCAGAAAATTGCAATGTAGACGTGACCAGTGACTTAGTAAAGACAAAACTACTGAACGAAATGTCTAAAGATGCAGCTATATCAATAGATTCCGCTTTTCATGCGAAGAAGAAACCTAAATCTAAGAAGAAGGAAATAGTCTGCTACGACTGTAAAGTACCAGGTCATAAGAGACCCGACTGTCCGCTGAGAAACAAGAAGAAAGCCAATACGGATGAAGCTAAGAACGTTACGTTTACAGCTCTCAATACATTTGGCAACTCAAGCAAGGAGGTATTTTACGTAGATTCTGGTTGTACTAAACATATGAGTTTTAGACGAGATTGGTTTCAGAACATTACGATACGTAATAAGGGTAGTGTTACTGTCGCAAACGGAGAGCAGATTCAATGCTGCGGCATAGGAGACATTTCAATAAACACACCCGCTGACGTGATCAACAAGATCAGCGATGTTGCTTTTGTCCCGGACTTAAAAGCTAATTTATTGTCCGTGCAGAAAGCTGTTGATAAGGGTTTTGTTTGTATTTTTGATAAAAATGGATGTAACTTTTATAAATCTGATAATTTTCATTTCACAGGTGATTCGGTACTTCATGCCTCGCCCTGTGGTGGACTGTACGTTGTAGATGGTACTGTAAATGTTCCCGAGAATGTGGCAAGTAATCATTTGACACAGGATGTGCACTCTGACTGTCAGAATACTAGTTATAAACTCTGGCACAAGAGGTTAGGACACTTGTGTCGTATAGGCATGACGCAACTTAAGAATCACGAGGTAGGTGTAAAGTTTAGTGGAGTAGATAAAAACAGTTGCATCGCTTGCGTGGAAGGAAAACAGGCAAGAAAACCTTTTAAGAAGGTAGCATATAATAGAGCTACTTCTCCTTTAGAATTGATCCATATGGATTTATTGGGACCTGTTTCAACAACCTCTTTTCAGGGGAATAGGTTTATGTTAACCATTGTTGATGACTATACAAGGAAGGTATTTACTTACTTCATTTCTTCCAAGACAGAGGTTAAAGATAAATTTAGTATTTTCCAAACCTTTGTTGAAAATCAATTAGATAAGAAAATTAAAGCAGTTAGGACTGACGGCGGTAAGGAGTTCGTTAATAGAGAATTCGATGATTATCTTGCCTCTAAAGGTATACAACATCAAACGACGGCGCCGTACAGCTCTCAACAGTTGGGATTAGCTGAACGTACCCACCGCTCAATTACAGAGAAGGCGAGGACGTTGTTAGCAGAAAGCTCACTGCCTAAAGCATTCTGGGAAGATGCTTTCCAAGTTGCCGTATACCTGAAAAATAGGTCTCCGCACAGAGCCTTAGGTGGTCAAATTCCTGAGGACAGGTGGTATGGTTGTAGGAATGACCTCAGTCATTTGAAAGTGTTTGGATGCAGAGCACTTGTACATATACCTTCATGTCACAGGAAAAAGTTAGACATAAAGGCAAAGGAAGCGATTTTTGTCGGTTATTCAGAAAATCCTACTACTTATATATTTAGGGATCCTGCTAGCCCACGAAAATTATTTACGTCCAGAGATGCAACCTTTTTTGAAAATTGTTTTACAGGGTTGAAAGAGCAGAGGCAGTCTGAGCCTGAGGTACAGTCAGATTCCATATTATTATTTGAAAATAGAGAACCTGAGCATGAAGATTGCCAATTTTTCGATTGTGTGGATAGTACTGATGCCATAGATGAGCCAACTTCACAGGTAAATCTAGAAAGTGCAGAAGAATTAGCAAATATGAGAGAATCAGAATCTTCCTATGAGCTGAGACTTCCTAGTGTCGTTGAAGAGCCACCTAGTTTGGAAGAGGAGCGAAGGTACCCCACAAGAAACAGAAAACCACCAGATTTTCTTTCATACAATGTGTCGGCGGATGATGCCAATGAACCTACGACATATTATGAAGCTACTCATGCTGATGATGCCGATAAGTGGCACCATGCGATGGCTGATGAGTACAACTCTCTGATAAAACTCCACACATGGGAACTAGTAGATCGACCAAACAAAAAGGTCATACCATGTAAATGGGTTTATAAACTTAAAAAGGACGCTTATGGTAATGTCACTAAATATAAAGCCAGACTCGTCGTCAAAGGTTTTAATCAAGTTAAAGGCGTAGACTATGACGAGACTTTTGCGCCAGTGATTCGTCATTCTTCTCTCCGCACCTTGTTTGCATTAGCTGCAGAGATGGGTTTAAGAATGAAACACTTAGACGTCGATACCGCGTTCCTCAACGGAAACTTAGAAGAAGAAGTTTTTATGGAGCAACCCCTTGGCTTCATAGCAAAAGGCAAGGAAAACAAGGTTTGTTTGTTGCGTAAATCCTTGTACGGCCTTAAACAGGCACCGAGAGCTTGGAACAAAAAGTTAAACGAAACGCTTATAAAAATAGGTTTTACAGGAACTCCTTCTGAGCCTTGCGTATATACGAAACTTTTTGGTGAAGAACTCATTATATTAGGAATATTTGTCGATGACATAATCGTCTTCTATAATTCCGAATTGACATTTGACATTGTCAAAAAAGATTTGTCGAAATATTTTTCTCTGAAAGATCTTGGAATATTAAAATGTTATTTAGGCTTACAAATTGAATACGATTCCGAGAATATCAAAATAAACCAGAGAAATTATATTTTATCATTACTGGATAAGTTTAATATGAAAGACTGCAAGACAGTGAATACTCCTTTAGTTAAAAAGAATATGGAAAGGAGAACCGAAGGACAAGTTGGTGAGTCTTATCCTTATCAGAATTTAATAGGAGGACTGATGTACCTTTCGGTAAACTCTAGGCCCGATATCGCCTACGCCACGAGCTACTTAAGTCAGTATAATACGTGTTATACAAAGGAACACTGGAATGCTGCTAAAAGGGTTCTGCAGTACCTAAAGGGTACACTTAACTATTCATTGGTTTACAGGAGAAGCGGAAAACCCTTAAAAGGCTATTGTGACGCTGACTGGGCAAACTGCACGATAGATAGAAGGTCATACACTGGGTACGCTTTCGAGTTGAGTGGAGGTCTTGTATCTTGGGAGTCTAAAAAGCAACCTACTGTTGCCTTATCCTCGGCGGAAGCAGAGTATATGGCACTAGCATCTGCCACGAAGGAAGCGTGTTACTTGCGTCGATTTATCTATGAGATAACAGGTAAACTTTCTTCAGTTAACTTATCTTCTGACAGTCAGAGTGCCATTAATCTCGTTCGAAATCCCGTGCACCACAGCAGGACGAAGCATATTGATACCCGCTTTCACTTCATTAGGGAAAAAGTATCTGATAATATTATAATATTAGAATATGTGAAAACTACTGACATGCCTGCTGATGTCCTAACAAAGCCACTAGGGCCTATTGTACACAAACGGTGTACAAGCAGCTTAGGTTTAAATTAATTTTTATTTTTTGTTTTGCTGTTTAGTGCGTTTGTCTTGGCACAACTTTGATTAAGGGCGGCTGTTGTAGATTAGTATAGTAACCTCTGTTGTGCAGACTTGCTTATACAGTTTTTATTTTATTTTTTATTGTATTGCCTAGTTACCTTTGAATAAAACACTCTTGTCAAGGAACATCTTTTGCTAACTCTTATTTTTACAAATATCTTATTTAATACTCTTCTGGCTCTTTCCTTCAAATACTCCAACAGGAGTATTAGGTGGAACTGCGACCCAACAGCGCGCGAGCCGAGCGAGAAGCGCTAGAACCGCGTTTTTTATAATATGTATTGTACTTTTTGAGAATAAGTAAAAAATAAAACCTCAAATTAAATTGTCTATGTAATAAGTTTAGAGTCTGATGAACTTGGAATCTGACGATTTTGGAATCCGACGAACTTAAAATCCGACAAACTGGGAATCCGGCGAAGGAGGAACCGATCCAATATTTCACTTTTAGAAAGCTAAGCCCTGATTTATACATAGTTTTATAGTTTTATTTGGAGAACAAACAGAAATAGATGTACATAATAATTATTATGTTCTAAATTTTCTTTTAATATTTTTATGCTAGTAAATGGTAGCAAAAGGCCTCCCCCATAGCTATTGGTTTAAAATGGTCAAAACTGCAGAAGCAGAAGTCCATTAAGTTCCTATAACACAACGTTACGTAACTAATTGCCGACTTCAAAAGAGCTGTGTGTAATTTGATCGATCTGATATCACCGTCTAATGAAGCCTATTGCAGTTTCCCGCTAAAGGCTCGTCACGTCAATTCCGTCTATCGCGCAGTTAAATCGATCAACCTATAACAGCTAGCTTCGTGCCCGCGGTTCTTTGAACTCGTAAATAGTTTTACACTCGCCGGTAAATGCGTACTTTGTAACCAAACCACAAGTTACTTTGGAGAACTAAGGCTGTTTAGGTACCTATTAGGGCCAGTATAGACGGATTGCATTCCAACTGTAACTTGACCGCAACTGCTGACTGCTCATACATTTTTATCAGTAGTCAGCGTGCAGTTCTGCCCACTGCGATGGAACTGCAATGGCAGTTGACAGTTTCGTTGCAGTTGGAATGCAGTCCGTCTGTACTGGCCCTTAACTTTAAAAGAATCATTCTAAAATCAGTTCTAACACAGAAAAACATGTCCATAAACACGCACTAATAACCTATGTAACTTAGAAAAGCTGAAAAACTCCCGAAATTGTCATTTTCAAAGTCATGACGACCGGATGGCCAAGTGATTAGAGAACCTGACTGGGTACGAAGCTTGAGGTCCCGGGTTCGATTCCCGCCCGAGGCAGATATTTGTATGAAATTTATAAAACGTGCCCATTGAGATATTTACTAACTCATTTCTTATGTTCCATTTAGAAAATGGGGCGGAAAGTCACAGTAGCGTCATGCACGCTCAATCAGTGGGCCCTCGACTTCGAAGGGAACCTGAGTAGGATCCTGCAGTCCATACAAGAGGCTAAAGAAATGGGTGCGTTGTACAGGACCGGGCCAGAGTTGGAGATATGGTATGTTCCCGTCACGTATTTAAAATCTAACAGCAAAGAGATAGACGGGAATTCACTTCTTGAACAAGCAGCAGGATTACTACGAAACTCGAAGTTCGAGTCGTATCATCCCTCTCGCTCTCGTATTAAACGGAATAAGTGTCAGAGGGACCGCACGACACGAACTTCGAGTTTCGAGTTTCGTAGTAGCCATGCAGGAACAATTTCCACCAGAGACCGTATTGTCTAGTCTAGCGCACTGGTGAATTCGAAAGCATTCTTCAGGGTAGAAATACCCTCGTCTTAGCCATGTGACAGAAAGAAGTGGTGAAAATGACTGTGATTATTTTTGAATTTTTTTTTGCATCTTCATTGTAGAGTTAAATATTTTTAAAAATAGAAAACAGATTTTAATGAAACTTAGCTGGTATAATTAGCTTTTCCGGTCCATCTGTTTGGGAGTTATGATACCAACACAGACAGATACCGCAGATTCTTGTCCTAGTTAGAATAATTCAACTGACATTGCAATTTTTTCGTTAACAACCTAACAAACAACCTTTCTGGCGATTAATTCTACTCTATTTGTCTATTTCAGCGGTTACAGTTGTGAGGACCATTTCCACGAACCGGACACCTTCCTTCACAGTTGGCAAGTTCTAGCTGAACTACTTAAGTCTCCAACATGCAAAGACATGCTCATCGATGTTGGTATGCCAGTGCAGCATAGGAATGTTTCGTATAACTGTCGCGTGGCTTTCTTGAACAAGAAGATTCTTTTGATCAGACCAAAGATGATGCTCTGCGAAGATGGGAATTATAGGGAGTCCAGGTGGTTCTCTGGTTGGACTAAGGTAAGTTTATTTCTCAGAATTTTAAGCGGTGATTTTGTAGCCTAATCTTAATGCTGGAGGGATTTTTAGCTATTAAAGGAGGGAAGGCAGAGGCAATAAATATTATCACTTCATGGAATAGTAAAGGTCGCTTTGGCTTAGAAAGTCAATAGGTTTGACCGGCGAAGACCGAACATAGTAACAGTTTTGTTGTGTTATTCTCTTAGGAACGCCAAGTTGAAGATTATTACTTGCCAAGAATGATAACTACCATCACAAATCAGACAACAGTTCCCATCGGCGATGCTGTGATTTCTACAAAAGACACGTGTATAGGCTTTGAGATATGCGAAGAACTGTGGAATCCCCAAAGGTATCCTATCTTGTCCATAGTGTAAAAATCTATGACATCGGTGTTTCATTACGTAGACCATTTTACGTTATACCACTTTTGAATCCTGTTGAATAAACAAATTATTCGTGATACTTGATATTTTATTCTGCTTTTCAGCCGTCATATAGCTCTGGGTCTTGACGGCGTGGAAATCATATCCAATGGTTCAGGAAGCTACATGGAGCTGCGAAAAGCTTATGTGACCGTGGATTTGGTAAAGAGCGCGACGTTTAAAAGTGGAGGTGCTTATTTGTTCAGCAACCTCCGCGGCTGCGATGGCCAAAGGATTTATTTCAACGGTTGTTCATGCGTGGCTTTGAATGGACAGATTATCAGTCGGGGTTTGCAGTTTGCGTTGGTTGATGTTGTGAGTAAATTTTTGTCTCAATATTTAGTTGATCTATGTTAGACAGTGACGTTCAATATGAAGATATATGGCCATGGGCGCTAGATTTGACAAATAAGTAAGACTTAATTATTTGTAATTTTTAATGCGCTAGGTTAGGTTTCTTTAAACGTCGTATAAGTTTGCACGAGGCGCCATTTGTGAGCTGCGACATGTGAGCGATAGGGACTTGTTCCATCCCCGACGATGAGCGACGAGGATTAGTTCCCAATTCGCCGGATTTTTATTTCGTCGGAATGTTTCAATTAGAACTATGGAAATGTCGTGGCTATAATCATATTATTGAGGACTAAATAGCTTTTGTTCTGAACTGCCAAAAATGCAACGCACAAGATCCCACGTTACTGTATAGATAGACCACAGAAGGGCTACTCTGAAACACGAAATTCGAAGTTCGTATCATGCCGTCCCTCTCACTCTCGTATTAAATGACATAAGCGTAGGCGGGACGGTACGATACGAACTTCGATTTTAGAATTTCGTGGTAGCCTTGCTGGTTTTTCAAGACTTTGACATAGTCGTATACGGTATCATTATTGTTTCCAGGAAGTAGTGGTAGCAACGATAGACCTGGAAGACATCCGTTCCTACAGAACGCAGATCCGTTCCCGTTCTCACTTGGCCGCTTCTAACCCGCCATTTCCTAGAATTACTGTGGATTTCGCCCTTTCTGATGACGATGACGCATTTCTGACAACCAGCCCGCCCATTGATTGGAAATACCTGACGCCGGAAGAAGAAATTGAACTAGGTAGGAGTGTTTTGTTGTTATTCTAGTTTATAAAAGCTAATAATAATAATCCGTTTTTTTTTTCTATTCGACTGTATGGCGAACGACCAAGTGGGTCTCCTGATGGTAAGAGATCACCACCGCCCATAAACATCTGCAACACCAGGGGTATTACAGTTGCGTTGCCAACCTAGAGGCCTAAGATGAAATACCTCAAGAGCCAGTAATTTCACCGGCTGTCTTACTCTCCACGCCGAAACACAAACAGTGCAAGCACTTCTGCTTCACGGTAGGATTAGCGAGCAAGATGGTGGTAGCAATCCGGGCGGACCTTGCACAAGGTCCTAGCACCTGCAAAGTTTTGAAAGTCGCCCTATTCCATAGAAATCCATCTATGATTCACGCGATGTGTATACGCGATATATCACAACAAAGCGTCATAAATATCTGACACGACTCTATTTCTAGGGCCGGTAGGACGTATCAGATATTTTTGCACGCTCCATTGTGATAGTTAATGCAGAATTGTAAGAGGTGGTAGTGTAGGTGCGGAGCATAAATATATTTAAAAAAAAAACTTATGACAAACATTACAACATGATTCTCAAAAATTATACGACTATACCTTGAAAAGTTCGTATGTAAGTAACACTCGGTAGAACTATGACGCATTGTTTTTGATAAGTGCAGCAAATGCTGACTGTAACAGGGTTTACCGAGTATCACGCATAAACTTCTCAAGGTATTACGCATCCTAGTAGCATATACTCGGGACGGTGTCTGATTACAGCTTTAATTTTGAACATGAAAGTACCGTCACACTCATATTAAATGAAATGAACCCGGATAACTCATATCTTAAATCGAGATAAGCTCGACATGTTTCGGGTTAATTCGTAGCCCGTCCTTTAAGAGCAACGCGACTCGACGGCTGTTGATCCTAGAGAAAAGGCTACGTCGATTTAAAAAGTGAGTTACCCGGATTAACTTCAGTTAATATGCAGTTTGATTTTGTTTGGCAAGGTCCTGCGTGCTGGCTATGGGACTATCTCCGCCGTTCTGGTCAGGGCGGCTTCTTCCTGCCACTAAGCGGCGGCGTGGACTCCACCAGCACAGCTTGTATTGTCTTCTCCATGTGTACTCAGATCTGCGACGCCATACAGAAAGGAGGTAACACTAATATAGCTTATGCTCGAGAGAGTTGACGCGACAGATAGCCTAGTTTTAAGGAGCGAAAGAGAAGAATGGCAGTTGGTACAGTCAGCTGCAGAGAAAGGGTACCCCCGGTAACGGCGGTAAAAATTCAAATTCAAATCATTTATTCAGTAAATAGGCCGCAATGGGCACTTTTACACGTCATTTTTTTAAACTACCAGCGCTTTCTGAAAGACCATCGTTGGCAAGAAGAATGCGCCGCAAGAAACTTGGCAGAAAGTCATTTACGGATACCGTAAGTAAGGGTAAGTACGGATACCGCCGTTAATGGGGTACTTTTTCTCTGCAGCTGACTGTACCTTTCTAAGGCCAAGAGGACTTCGATTACTAAATTCTGCTAATATTACCTTCATTCACTCTTTTAAAATTTCTGTTAATTCTAACTTTATTAATAGTTTCTCCTCCAATTTTTGTTTTCATGGTCCTTTCAGAAAGTCAAGTGTTATATGACGTGCGCAAGATTCTCTGTCAAGCGGACTACACGCCTTCAGATCCGATGGAGCTTTGTAATAGGTTACTCGTCACCTGTTACATGGCTACAGAGAATTCCAGTCAGGAGACCAAACAGAGAGCTTCTCAGGTATATGTACACCGTGTTGTTTTTGACTACCGTTCACTTTAAGTTTAGGGGAACATTCAAAGTCAAAGTATTTGAAAAACATAGTTTTTCCGAATCATCCAAAAAGGTACCAGGCAGTTTCTATCAATGAACTGAACCAACCATTGAAGTTAACGGAAATAAAGAAGAATTATATACACCGTGTTTTTCTTGATTTCCGTTCACTTCGACAGATGGCACAAGGCCGAAGAAGATGATGCCATGATGATGTGCATTTTCATTTTTATAAAAAAAACACTTCATCATCCCAAACCGTTGCTGGGCACAGGCCTCCTATCAGAATAAGAGGGCTGAATAAAACACTGGTTTATGCAATTTATTTGTTGTTTTAGCTAGCCAGTCAAATAGGCAGTTATCACTTCCCGATTGTGATCGACGCGGCCGTCAGCGCTGTGATTGGCATATTCACTACAGCAACCGGTCTGGTGCCCAAGTTTAGGACCAACGGAGGCTGCCCAAGGCAGAACCTCGCTTTACAGAATATACAGGTACTTCTTTTCTTATTGACATGAGAGAGCCAACGAGCTGTGGTAGTAAGTACTCGTAGCTCACGGGACTCAATTATGAGAGTTGAAGTGAATGTTTACACACATAGCTACAAAAAGAACCACAGTACAATACATTACAATACAATTACTGTTTATTGTACACCAGAAATAGTAAACGATACAGAAAACAGGCACACAGAAAATTACAAGGTAACCATTAGAACTATTGGTAAAAAGGAGAATAAATGAGTTAATACTGCTGTCCAGTGGCGTAACTATACCATCTGGGGCCCGTGGCAAATTCTTTAGACGGGGCCCCATCAGTAAAAGTCGTACGTCACGTTGTAGGTACTTAGTAAAATAAAATACTCAGGTAGTGTTAAAAAAAAAATCTGAGCTCGCGGCCTCTTGGGCCGGGGCCCTCTTGGGTCGGGGGCCCGTGGCATTTTGCCAGCCCTGCCACCCTATAGTTACGCCAAGGTTACGCCACTGCTGCTGAAATTACATGACAAGAGAATATGTTCTTCTTGTATGTGTAATCTCACTCTGGTGGCACTACCTATACCTGGGATCGGCATTTCTGCGGCGAGACAAGGGTATTCTGGTGTTTCTCATTTTCGCGCAGTCACTTCCTACTTGGGTCTTCACCTGTAATGTTACTTTTTTATGCTTATTATAAAATTAAAATAAATAAATAAATCCGCGGATGTCATTGCCGTGTCGTGACACGGGACAAAGTAGAAAATTTAAGTAGAATAGTAAAGTAGATAAGTTCGCCTTGGTACATATATCTCATTGTTTGTCAATCATGTTTGTTTACTTATTTTGTACTTACAGTAAAAAGAGTTTACATATGTACACATTGAAAATACGTAAATAAAAGAAATATTTACGTATTATTTCTGATTAAATATTCGGTATCGCAGTAGTAGTTTACAATATTTACGTCCGGCCCCTCCTGGTAATATTTGTGTTAGAAGATTCCGCTTCTCCCTTCAGAAGTTGCTACGGAGTTGTATCGTCAAGCCATTTTGAAAAATATTCACCTGATTTAAGTCCTGCGAGTGAAAATTGCGAAAACTTAAAACTATGTTTACAATTTTTTAATTGTCATGAAAATAATTCCAGGCACGCCTCAGAATGGTGCTGTCATATCTATTCGCCCAGCTGATGCTGTGGGTGCGAGGCAGGCCGGGCGGCTTGCTAGTGCTGGGCTCGTCTAACGTCGACGAGGCTCTTCGGGGCTACATGACTAAATATGACTGCTCCAGTGCAGACGTCAACCCCATCGGAGGCATATCTAAGACGGATTTGAAGTCCTTCTTGCAGTATGCTAAGAGTCGGTAAGGAGATTTTTTCTCGATTTTTTTAACTAGCCTGAAATAGTGTCTTACGTTCCCACAGCTGGGCAAAAGCCTCTCCTTTTGATCTCCACACCTGCCAAGCCAGCGCAATGTCAGCAGTGCTACGTAACTCGAAATCGAAGTTCGTGTCGTGCGGTCCCTCTGACACTTATACTATTTAACACAAGAGCGAGAAGGACGGTACGATACGAAATTCAAGTTTCGTAGTAGCCCTGCTGATGAATCTCTTGCATGCGCCTCCAAATCGTCCCGCCATCTCGTTCTAACTCGCCGTCGATGGACGTCCTCCGCAATCCATTAGATCCGGCAGTTGAATTCAAATTCCGAGATTTAACTAAGTTCCCAAGAGAATTACCGAAAGTTACAACGTAAATTTCAATAATGTTGCATATAAAACACTCGTGCCTAATTTGACGATTCTAATCTTATAAATTGACATTTCAAGATTTCATCCCCATCCTGTGGGAATATCGAGATAAAAATTGGCCCATCCCATATGCCCAATTATCCACATACCAAATTTCGTCCAAATCCGTCCAGCTATTATAGCGAGAAGGAGTAACAAAAATACACACATACGCACACGCATACCCAGAAACTCTCGCATTTATAATATTAGTAGGATTACAAAAAACTCAGAGTTGCCAGCCTGAGTTTGGCTCCAGGATACTAGGAGAGGCCATCCTACCAGTAGGCTACCACAACTGTGTTTTGATTGACATGAATCAAATTTAATTTGATAACTTCATTCGCATTCATAAAAAAAACTTTGTTCCATTCGCTTTAATCTAAAAATGGTATGTGAGCTCTTGTTACGAGTATGTTTTATCTTTTCAACACCAACAACATATACCTACGGCCATCAGAGTACAGCGTAAAAGTGATCTTCATGCAATGGCTTTAGTTTTAAACTTGTTTTAATTTGTTTATGTCTTAGGTTCTTCTTACCTTCGCTATCGGAGATACTCCAGGCCCCGCCCACAGCCGAACTTGAACCGTTGACGGATGGCCAAATCACACAAACAGATGAACAGGCAAGTATTAGATATTTACTATTTTTAAATATTAAAAACAATTATTTATTTATTCATGCATTCAATTTAGGGTTCAAAACAACGCGATATCCGCAAATTAAATTAATTAATTTAATTTAATTAATTTTTAAATTAGATGTTATCTTAATTTAAAAAAAAGTAATTTTAATGTCAATTGTACCCCTGCCAAGTACGGTCACTTGTGTTCATATCTGCCACAGCGGAGCATGCAAAAATATCTGACACCTCCTATTGGCCCTAGAAATATAGTCATATTAGATCACAGTTTGTGGTGTCAGTTATTCGTGCTGATGATTGTAAGATATCAAAAAGTTTGATAATGAATTCGTATCTTAGGTAATTAGGTAAACATGATTTAGGTATTTAATCACTGCCACGAGATTGCATGAAATCTTTATTTAACTTGTTATTAAAAAAAATCCACAAAATTAAGCCAAAAATAAAAACCATAAGTTAAAAAAGTCTAAGTTACGACGTGTTTTTGACACATAAGATAGGTAGCAAGAGGTATCATATCATCCACATATACAGGTTCTCTATAAAATTATTGTATCCACAGGACATGGGTATGACGTATGCGGAATTGTCAGAGTTTGGAAGGCTTCGCAAAATGCAGAACTGCGGTCCGTTTAGTATGTTCCAGAAGCTTGTTCACGCGTGGAGCGACAAGTGCACACCGCTGGAGGTGAGACCACACAGAACAGTATTTATGTTGTAGGAAATGGTAAAAAGAGGGATTTGAACAAATCTCTACAAAGGTGCACTAAAGCCTCGAAAAAACAATAGCAAAAAAAAAATCTCTAATGGATATGAACAAATCGCATAGGATGTTAAAATGATCTGATCAAACGATTTGATCATTTGCCTAGGAAAAAAAACATTTGATAATGTCCCTGAATCTGTTTAGTGAAAAGACGAAATCAACCAAAAAATGCAACTCGGTTTTTCATTTCACCAGATTTGTTTAGTGATTTGATAAAATCCCTGAATCTCGTCAGTGAGTTGACGAAACGATCTCGCAAAATCAACTCGTTTTAACATTGCACTACAGACGTTCTGCGATATGATGAAGTCTCTACTGTAAAGTATTGGTGATTTGGTCAAATTTCTGAACTGGATTAGTGAAACGATGAAACGAGTTGACTTTGCGAGCTCGTCTCGTCAACTCAATCACGTGTTTAAGGGATTTTCTCTAGTCACTAAACTAATTTATTTAAATGAAGAAACTAGTTGCCTTTTTCGACTGCTTTTCCATTTCCATAAACAAATTCTGGGGTTTGATCAAATGCCAATTTTTTTTTAAGTAAGCGTGATTTGATCATATCACATAGATTTTTTTTCAAACCTCTGTTTTAGCCGTTTCGTTACGACATTTAGAGGCTGTTTCACCATCCATTTAACCACCGCCTATTTGAACAAAACAAATAGAGACGGCATCACATTTAACCGTCAGTTAACACTAATCAATGGATGGTGAAACAGCCTTTTTACAGTCAATCATGTTTTGTGCTAATTATTTTCAGGTGGCTGAGAAAGTGAAGCATTTCTTCCGTTGCTACGCAATCAATAGGCACAAAATGACGATCCTAACGCCTTCGTATCATGCGGAATCGTACTCACCGGACGACAACCGCTTCGACCACCGTCCTTTCTTGTACCGAGTACATTGGAGCTGGCAGTTTAAAGCCATCGATGACTCTGTGAGTATCTAAGTAAGGAATGGCGAACCTTAATTAGTTAATAATCAAAGGCAAACGCAATAAAACCACCACCACTAATAATAAATATTCCTACTAATCCTACCTTACTCTTCCTTTAGTTGTAGGTTTGGTTGCGTTTGCAGAAGAATTTATAAATTGTGAATAATTGCGAAAGAACTATACATCTACAACGCAAGCGCGGCTACATCGCATGGCTTGATCGCACTACTTCACGGAGTAGCAAATCAAGTTTATTCATTTTATTTAAAACATGGACTTCCGCCAAGTAGCGCTTGATTATAAACAATTGGGATGTTTACGCCATTAAAAAATAATTCGAAGGCACGACTCCAGTTAAAGAACGCTTTATTTTAGCCCTGAAAACCTGATTAATTTTCGATTTACTGAAAAATTAGATTTTTTGTTGCTTTAAAACAAATAAATAGTTGTTTGATTGAGTTGGCGAACAAATCGCGAGCTATGACGTCATAAGTCGCCATTGCCTGGGATAATTGTGTTGTGATAACTCATAAAAAGTACGTCAGTTGATTGGTGACGAAATAATCTCCTTTTTTCAAGGTCGCACAAATGACGAAGCAAAAACGTGCCGCCAAAAACGACGGCGATAAAAAGGAAGCGGCCAAAAATGGGACCAGCTCAAATGCGCCCTTCAATACACGCGGGGAAAGAAAAGGAGTACTAATTTAAGTACGTTTAGATTTTCTATAGCAAACTGTTTACGTAAGTGATATTGTTTTTTGATTCAGTTGTTAGTTGTCTAGTCGTAGTTATCCAAGGAGAATAAATTATAATTAGACTCTGACATTAACCTGTAGAGATCCATATTGTTATTATTAAATTGGCCCCACAACTTAATATGTCGTCGTCGTTGTGCACGGTATCAATAGAAGACTTTAAAAAGTTATCGAAAATACAAACTGAAATATAGATGCACAGAGAAACCAGAAAAAGAGACCAGCGCTGGGCTAGTATCGCTGCTTAAGTGACTAAATAAGAAAACAAACAAGCTGAGATATGTGGTGCTTAGGAGAAATTTGTGTCTGTACTCCTGTCCAGTGGTGGTGTAGAGGTATAGCACGCGGCACATAATGCAGAGGACATTTCGATATATTTACGGGATGACCGTTAAAGTAACAAAATTTGGAGTTGAAATAAAAAATACTAAGACTCCAAAAAACAATCTTACTTCAAAAGTTTTAAATGTTAATACAAGTCTTAATTAACAATTATGTAACGTTTATATTTGCTAAGTCCCGCGCGCAACTGATGTTTATTCAAATGACGAAGGAGAAAGATGTTTGTTTCTGCCATTATGTAAAATTGGCAATACAGCAAAACTGTGTCAATAATTTGTAATTTGCCCGTATTACTCATCTTTTTAAATATTAATTTACTTCGGGAGGATATTAATGTGATAAATTGATAATACGCGTTCAGCACAATGTTTAGAATTTATGAGCTACATTTTAAAAATCAGGTTTTGATATTTGATAATGTATAAGGCTCATGTTTTAGTACAAAATGGGCTGTTATCTAATCTAAATATTACACTAGTTGCTTAATGTTCTTGAAACTATATTTTTGCTATTATATCTTTAAGATGATAATTTGTTTTTTACTTTGTTACCTAGGTATACCCATACGCGTAGGTAATTGAGTAACTAGTTATGTTCTAGCTAGTTGAGATTAAATCTTTTCTTACTAAATCGATACGACCATTAGAGTGAGTTGCACCATTAATGAAATTTGATGACAGGTTTAACTAATGTTTATAGTACCTTGGTACAATTCACGCTTAGAAGTAGGTTAAGACGACTTTCAAGATTTCATTAAAAGTATACAATACGCAACTACACACACACACGCACGCACGCACACACACACACACACACACACACACACACACACACACACACACACAGGCGAAACTAAAAAAGCTTATTAAAAATATTAATGCTTGTTCTCGAGTCTTGGGCGTTTAATTCCTTATGACCTCAGGAATCCGTGGTTGAAGTCTCTCGGAATCCTTACGGGCACCCTGTATACAACGTGTTGATTAAAAAACCTGAAAACTTCGGACACCCGACTGTCTTTTATATTTTAAGTTAGTTTAATGCATATATTTACAATTATATTTTTATTTCATATAATTATGAACGAGTTGACGTACTAGAGTGGGAGTAACGTATTTAGTAAAATAAAAGACAGTTATCAAAATGTACTCTTGATGTTTATTAACATTGAAATATTATTTATTGACGGGATTTTATTTGGAGATCAGATGACTGATGTAGCAATGTATTAGAACTCATGACAGGTATATATAGTTGTCCATAGTTGTGGTATTTTTAAAAGGGCAGGCCTAAAAAGAAAAAAAAAATTAAAATCATACAATTGTTTTAGTTTATAAAATCATATTTTTAACCCTTAGGACCCAAGGTCCTGGGGTAGAAAGATAAGAAATAACTCCAACAATATCCCAAAAAAATTTGAAGGTCTATGTGCCGAACACCCTGTATGCTTCTGAAATATTACACAATCTGACGAAAAAGAATTAGCATAATCAAGTCACAAGATCGGAAACATATCCATAAAAATAAGTTTTGGAAAAATTAAATTATCTATTTTGGCGATTATTTATGTTGACTTGACAACATGCATTCTCTACATGCGTCTAAATACATCCGTAGCAAATTTCAAGTGAATCCTATAAGAATGGCCATAAGTGGGTAAAATTCGCCTCCATCAGGCCTCTCAAAAGCCGAGGGCTTTGGTCTTAATTGCCACTCGGGCCTAGTACGGATTGGAAACTTTTACGGTTTCCTCACGACGCTTTCCTTCACCGTTGGTAAAGGTCATGGAAATTTTAAATGTTACATGTTCCGAAGAACTCAGATGCGAGCTCGGACACAATAAGCTCGAAAGACTATTTAGGTCAAACCAGTAGGCCACCTCGACTTTGCCATTAGCAAACATAATATACCTATATTGTAAATTAAATAAAAGCTTTTAAAAACATACTGAATTGAGCACCTCATTCGAATAACCCGAAGAAACTGTCGACGACTGCTTGAATAACGGTTGCTGTCTTAGATATGGGGCCTTTATTATGGTGAGGTTTATGTTTTTTGAGTGGCTCTTCACAGTCTGTAAATAACGGGAATAAAGTTATAAAACAATAAACATATTATTAACTAAAACGTGGTACCATGCTTTTCAGTAATCACACATGTAAGACAGCAACATGTGTGTTATATACCGTATATATAATAATATTTACCTACGTATGTAGAAAAAGAAATATAGGTACTTAAACATTTATTTACAACGGCTAACCTTTAACCGTATAAAAGGGCGAGGGTCGGTCAAGGAAGGAACTAAAGGAGGATCAACAAAACAGACTGTCCCAAGCAGTGCTGGATTTAAAATTTTAATGAGTGTAGGCCACTTCATTTCGGCCGCCTTGTACCTTTCTAAATTAATAATCGAGTGAACGTCATTTGAAATCTGCCGCCCCTAGGCCGCGGCCTGTACGGCCTATTGACAAATCCAGGACCCCGTAGGGCCTAAAGCGAGAATGCATACTCCTTTCCCCAAGGGCGGATCCACCGTAGTGGGCATGATGGGCATGCCCACAACCCTAACAGATTTGTGACGAGACGACACACTTTCCCGGTCTATCGAGACAATAATGCTTGGACGGCCTATGTCTTGATGCGCGGAAAAAGGGAAATAATTAAATTCAAAAGTCGTTCTTGCACGAATCATGATTGTTCAAGGGCGAGTTCATGCTCCATCCTACTCGCACTTGACCGATTTTTGAGTGGCTGTGACCACAACCTTATTTGAGGGCTGGAACCGTGCCTGCCTTTCCCAGCTTTCCGTAAATGGCTGAAGGAAGACTTTGTGGGTGGGAAGATAGAAACCCCTCTTGCCCTCCCGTGGTAAACTCCGGGGAGTTGGGGACGTTATATGCAGCCGGTTTTTTTTACTGTTGGGAGTCCAGCACTGTCAGGGTCCTGCCTTTCCTCCATAATATATTTTTCCTCTTATAACACCTCTTATAACATTTAAAACCCTAAAATAAATATACAAAGGACTTAGTGTCTTTGGCCCCTACGGCCCACAACTAAAAAAAAATCCTTTACTCGTGTGAGCATTCCCGAAAATTACGTCATAGATTTCACTGACGTAAAACTAATTAATTAATTAATTAATTCTCTGCGGGATAGAATCAGAAATGATGATATCCGCAGTAGAACTAAGGTTACTGATTTAGTCCAAAGAATTGCGAAACTGAAGTGGCAGTGGGCGGGGCACATTGCTCGCAGGACTGAAGGCCGATGGGGTCAAAAGGTTCTCGAATGGCGTCCGCGGACCGGGAGACGAACTGTCGGTAGGCCTCCAGGAGCGACGACCTGGTTAAGATCGCAGGATCGCGGTGGATGCGAAAACCACAAGACCGGTCTGAGTGGAGAGCCTTGGGGGAGGCCTATGACCAGCAGTGGACGTCTTTCGGCTAACATGATGATGATGGTGATGAAAAGTAATTAAAGGTAAAATCATTAGTCGATTTTCGTAACACGAGAAACGGTTGTTGAAACGCTTCAGAGCCCTACGAATGATGATCTTTAGTCCCTTTAGCGGGTATTATTAATTCACATAATGTAATATTTCTAATTCAAATTGAAAGAAAGAACGAAATAATGAAAATACATTTATTCACAACACAAGACACAACAATAGGATTAAGTACAAATAGACAACACATAGGAAATTATGCGTCATTGCGGTTGTGAATCGGACACTGGCTCAGCATAATGCTGAAGCGTTAATAATAAATACCCCAGCGCTGATTTTCAGCCAGCACCGCTGGTGACCCTCGGACCGCTACAAAGATATACTTGCTACACAGTTTTATTACTGTACCTAAGACTACATAAATTGACGTAACGTTATTTCCCATGATTAAAATCCGTATACTTAAGTAATATTAATTCGCGTAACTCAATACCTACCCATAATATTATGCGCATAAAGTTACTTTGCATAAGAATCTGATTGACTACCTATTGTTTTATTTATTTAATTAGATCTGAAAAGTGAATTGATTACACTGTGAAAATGGGTATTATCGGGCTGTTACAAAAAATACCCAACAACCTAACCTTACCTAATTGAGTCAGTTTTTGCCCTGAGCCATCTAATTCGTACAACTGATAAAATTATGCGAATTAATTTTATGACAGTTAAAGTTTCCAAGATTCATTATCATGCTAAATAAAAATAAGTGTTACGCTTTTTATAGTTCCGTACCCAAAGGGTGCCAAGGGGACCCTATTACTGGGACTCCGCTGTCTGTCTTTCTGTCCGTCCGTCTGTCACAGGGCTCTATCTCTTAAGCCGTAAAAGTTAGACACTTGAAATTTTCACAGATTATGTATTACTGTGGCCGGGCCGCTATAACAACAAATACTAAAAACAACCTCGCACTTGACCGATTTTTATTTAAATACCAGTACCAGTTCAATGTTATACACAATTATGTTAACTTAATTAAGTTATGCCAAATCAGTTATGCGAATTCACATTATGACAGTGTGATTGGTGTCAATAATATATCATCCCAGTTTATATATGTCCCACTGCTGGGCACAGGCCTCCTCTCAGAATGAGAGGGCTTGGGCCGTAGATTCCACGCGGGCCCAGTGCGGATAGGGAACTTCACACGCACCATTGAATTGCAGGTTGCAGGCAAATTGCAGGTTTGTGCAGGTTTCCGCGCATGAATTTCGAAAAACTCAGAGGTGCGAGCTGGGGTTTGCACCCACGACCCTCTGCTTGAGAGGCGATAGGTCAAACCACTAGGCCACCACGGCTTCTCAATGATATATATATAGTTAATTTTATGGGTAATAAGGGGCACCCACCTTTAGCTGCTTTTTCGCCTTCACCGACGAGCTTTTTGGCCTCGTCTTCAGTATCCTTTTCCGCTTCTTTTGCGCCTTTTTCGACTTTATCTTTGTCTCCTGCTGCTTCCTTTGCTGCGTCCTTTGCTGCATCCTTTGCGTCCTTTGCGACGTCCTTTGCGGGGTCGGCTGAAAATGGCATACTTTATTATTTTTTATTTTTTTTTCATAGTTAACCAATTTTGCTAAGGTTTTTTTTGGCAGATGTATGGGATGTCTGGTACGTGATTCAGTTTCCTTGTAACATCAGCCGAAAAATATTTTCCGTTATACTTTTCCTTTATAAACTTGATATATACCTATTTACTACCACCAACCTGAATTTTTTCATGAAAAGTTTAACTTTAAAGTTCAATATTTTGCAAACATATAACTAAATCGAAAAATATCCTAGCAACAAATTTTACTCGCAAATGAGATGAAAAACATTGTATATCGCATCGCACGGGCGGTACCAGTATTACGAACATCGAATCATTAACGCCCTCCGGGCTACTAATAGATCACGTTCGTAATTCCTTATTTACCGACCTTAAAACACAATGTACTATTTCATATTAAATAAGTAGTAGGTATTTATTGCAATTATGTTTGTTTTTACTATGCAGTGGTTGTCTTCTGTCCAATCCTTTTAAATATATATTATAGATACTTAAAAATACAATAAGTAGATAACATTGTTTTTCATCGTGTAACCTATTTATTTGTTATAAAATTCATCTACTTTTACCAAAGGATACTTCAGCTTTTCCTAGAAAGTATGCTTTCTTGTTCTGACTGGGTGCATTCAATTTTGACTTACCTTTTTTATCATCTGGTATAGCACACTGAAAAAAAAAGAAAAATTGTTAGTTGATTTCGTTACGTGTCAACTTTTTGAGATGATGATCTTAGCAAACTTTTTATGAAAAGAAAGAAAGAAAGAAAATACATTTTGACGACACTGCTCGAAAATGTGGCCATAGATAACCTAAATCCAGTATACAAAATTGCTTATATTTGTACATTTAACAGCTGACTCATTTATGACACGGAACAAGACAACAGTGTAGCAAGTTACGCTAACAGGTCATGCCTATATATCTAGAACTTTTCTGGTAGCGACTCGCTTTCTGGTGGGATTACAATTCTAACCTGACTTAAACTACTTTTCTGGTAGCGATTCGTTTTCTGGTGGGTATAACCTAAACTAACCTACTTTTCTGGTAGCGATTCGCTTTCTGGTGGGTCACAGTTCTAACCTAAACTTACCTACTTTTCTGGTAGCGATTCGCTTTCTGGTGGGTGACTTGGTTTCTTCTGTTTAAGGCAATCGGGTTTTTGATTTTTTAAATGTGTTGTTTTTTGTTTTCACTGTTGCAAAATAAACGATAACTACCACATTTATTGATTTATTTATAATGCGACTTTTGTTCACAGATATAAATTACACTAGATTACGCAAATGCATCTACTTCGCGTGTCCGAACTCCGACCAAACGTCGGGGTCGGGTTTGGCCCCATATAAAGACTGACCTCTAACTGATTAATCATGACATTTGAGTCGATTTTGCGCGGACATCGGGGAATTCACATCGCTAATTCACTTTTGAGACGTCACAGTAGATATAAAAAAGTGACACGGTTGGTTTTCATATAGATTGAGGTGTTTGCGTTATCTAGTGTAATCTATATCTGTGCTTTTGTTTCATTCGTAAATTCAGTAAAACAATATCAATTATAAATCACTTGATCAAAATAATTGCGGTTAATGAGAATCAGGTGACCCTTGTTGCCGGCTATTAAATTTTATAAAGGAAATTGAAAAGGTAAAATAAAATTTATAAAAACCGAGGACAAAGACCGGAAAACCGAAGAAGAGGCCTGAGAGAGGGAAGAGGAAAGTTCTTCAGGAATCAAATAATATCAGACATGGGTACTGATGATTTATGCCAAGGCGATGAGCTAGATGATGCTGATGACGCAGGAAATAATTGCTTAATCAGCAACGAATTCGGCATAAATAATGACATTGGAACAAGTGTATAGGCAAACCGCCTAACTGAGTCCTCGCCTGCGCGGTATAGGGACGCGGGGGTAGGACGACAAAGGGGACTGAAGGAGGTGCGGGCGGCTACCGGAATGAGCTGTGCTAAGAAGCGCCTGCCGCCCGCACCTCCTTCAGTCCCCTTTGTCGTCTTACCCCCGCGCCCCTGTACCGCGTAGGCGAGGACTCAGTTACGCGGTTTGCCTATAGGAACCTATACCTCATGTGTTTTAGGGGCTCATGCAGCTCGCACTGGTTGGAAGATTTGTGCCCACAGGGTAACCACAATTACCCTTACCTCAGGGTAATAGGAGTAAAAACTGTTTTTAAGCTCTTATATTTCCCAAATTTGATTACTAATGTGATGATTACTGGTCTTAAATGATAGCCAATTAAGTAAATTTTGTTCTGAGGCGGTTACTATAATGATTTTGTTTCAATTTGTGGTCAATTCTCACTTAAGTGATTCCAATTACCCCTTACCGTTAGCAAAAAAAGCATGCGTTTAATTAAAAAATGTTATAATGAAAAAAAAAAAACAAAGAACCATACCTTTATGGTTTCAAGATTGTTACTAAGTAATCACTCAAATCTAATCTAATAATCATACTCAAAAATAATGGCTAATGCAATGTAATGTAAATACTTTATTGTACATAAAACACAAAATAATTTATTTATTATAATACAAAAAGAAAACAACAAAACCAAAAGAGTACAAAGGCGAACTTATCCCTAAAAGGGGTCTTTTCAAACTAACCTAAACTAGACAGGATAAGCGAACAGTAATTTATGCACAGTGAGAAGAAAGAAATATTTCGGCTAATTCGTTTAAAATGAAAATGTCTTAGTAATTTTCATACACTTTTATAAACTTAGTACTTACAATTTGTGCTGCTAATACCGCTATCAATAGAAGGCACAAAATTTTAGTCATGATTCCGTAGGCAAAAATCTGAGCGACCGAATTACCCTACCACTGATCGAACACTGAAATTCAAATTCAAAAGAAACGTTAACTTGAACGCTTAGTCTGAAATTCATCGAGCCATTTACTCATTATACATGTTTCTCTTTCAAAATAAGGCGCTGAGATAGAGATACCTATATGCACTGAGGGACAAACGAGAAAATGGCAACCGTGCTTCGTGTTTATCAAATTATCAGCTGAGCAAACGCTATGTTGCGCACATCGTTCAATTGTTTTCATTAATTACGTACCTTCATAGGTAGGTAATTTATTTGAATGCTGAATTAATGTTTGACCATAATTTTAAAAGATTTTTAAAGTTAGTGGATGTCAAAATATATGTCGGTACCATGGTGACCTAATGCTGACGTATCAATGTGGAAATCCAACAAAGAATAATAATAATAATATAACCTAACCAAAAAAAGTTGGAAAACCCCCGACTTTGTCACTTTAAAGTTCAATATTTCAAAAACGACTGAACCGATTTTAATGAAATATGTCTAAGAACCATCGCTAGAAAACCTGCCATCAAATAAAAAAACCGCATTCAAATCGGTTTACCCGTTTAAGAGCTACGGTGCCACAGACAGACACACAGACACACATAGCGGTCAAACTTATAACACCCCTCTTTTTGGGTCGGGGGTTAAAAATAATAAATATCATGGGATACTTGACACAAATTGACCTATCCCAAACTAAGCAAAACTTACTCGTAGTATTTACTAGGAAGGTAAGAAAACTTGAAACATTTATTCTTCACGATACTTAGGGGGTACCTACCTATGAACGATGGGAAAAGAAAAAAAAACATTTCAATGAAATTCTACTTTAATACCATAATACTTTGTTCCTTGTTACAACACTTTAGAGAACATAGTTTCTCGGTCAGTAAAAAAAAACATGCAAATCTTGTTACGTCTCCTGTTTGCGCTGAATTACTCTAAACACCAAAAACTTTTCGTGCAATCCTTGTTTTTCGATGATTTGCATGTTGAAATAGCTGATGGTGTGCTATTTTTTAATTGTGTTGAGCGCTCGTTTTGTCGTTTTTAGAATGGAAATTGGTCGAACATAGCTGTAAGAAATTAAATTTGGTTACTTGAGCATATTTTTATAGTAACTGATAAAAATAAACTGTTAAAATTCGGTACTATGAAGTATCTATAAAGTCTGTTATAATTAAAAAGTTGCATGTTTGTGATTTTATAAGATCTACTTACAAGCCATGATGTCTGATCCTGTCTTAATGAATCCTTCACCTACGGCCGACGCATCTCTTACTATTTTTCCCATATGAGACTTATGGTGTTTTTTGTGCTTGTCTTTTCCTTGTTGTTCTATAAAAAAAGAATAGATCACTGTCATAATCTGCAATCTGCCTATAGCCGTCTGGCCCCCATTTCATAAATGTGATAGGTAACAATGTCAATTCGCTGTAATTTTCACAGCCAATATAATTTAGTTTATCACGAAACTCCTGAAGTCAGCAAAGTATTTGTAATTGTCATAGTCACTTGTCGGCGTCACGTTTATAAAGCAGGTGTCTTTAACAAGACCAGATCCGTAACTAGCACTAGATCTATAATAATCATTCTAATGATAACTAAGAGAAACAAAGGGATAAGTAATCTTCTGTAAGTATACAACCATAATCAGAATACTCGTATGTATTTCGTAGAGATGCTTTTGGCCGTATACCTTTACTTTCCCGAATTTCATTTGCCCGAATTTCACTTGTCATACCAACGTTTGCCATAAAATACTCGTATATAGAACCGTGCTGTTTTCAGGATTTTTTAAAATATCATCATATAGAATGCAGTAGGTTAGGTTAGGTTAGTTTAATATCAACTCTGAAGAAATTACTATTTCAGAAATAAATTACTTTATGGCAAATGAAAATTCTAGAAAATGATACATTCGGGCATATGAAGTTCGGGCAAACGATAGAGAACCGCTTTTGGCTTACTATACCCTAAAATGTTGTCAGTTACCTACTACGGTTCACGATAGAGATGAGTCTTGATGACACCAAGTTCAATTTAATGGAAATCAGTTCTAGAAGTTTGGACACGTCTTTGAAGTGATCTTAAGAAGAAATTACACTAATTCATGAAGTAAAATTGTGACTCTTTAAAATAAATACTATAAAGAAGGTTGTGGTAAACTGCAACAGTCTTGAACGTCGTGCTGAACAATATCAGCATCTCCCGCTGTTAGCCTAATTCGTAAAAAAATTTGCTATTTGTGCTAAATTTCAGGTGTCTTGATAGGGGTTTAACTGTGGATTGTCTGTTACTCAGTCAGTCACGATTCTGTTTTATGGTATAGTTTCAACCATAAACGCGATAGATATTATTTCCGAATTATCGAGCTTACCTGCAGCGGCAAGAGCAGCTGCCTTAGCTTTTGCTTCGGCTTTGGCTTTAGCTTCGGCCGCTTCGTCATCATCGTCATCATCTGCATCCCCTGCCTTTTTGGCGTCTACCACCTTGTCCTTTACGTCTTTGGCCGCTTTTTCGCCATCACCCTTAGCTTTATCTGCAGCATCCTTGCCTTTGCCTGCAGCTTCTTTAGCTTTGTCTTCAGCGGCCTTTGCTTTATCATCATCTGGTAATGTAAAAATTATATTTGGTATACAGAGTTAGATTTTATAACAACTGATTCTACTTCCTTAAATGGCCTGTTTTCAGTGACTGTAACAGCTTCTTAATTGTAATAATTATAGTATTCTGGCAGGTAATGTGTTCGCAATATTACGTAAATCTTTCATTAAAAGGTGAAATATAAACTTACCTTTACCGTCCGGCCTGGCACACTGCAATAAAAAAAAAACAATGATATTTGCTATATAAAAATTCAATATATTTTAAGTGATGAATTGTACTTACAATTTGTGCTATCAGAGCGAAGACGAATAAAACGCAGATAGTTTTCTTCATCATTTTGAATTGGATGGATGGTACTGAGCAACTGAATTTACTCTTTCCTGATCGAACACTAAACTCTGTCAATTCCTAACGACTTATATATGGAAAACTTGTTTATGAGAATAATGTAAATATGACCTACGTATGTCGGAATTGTTATAATTAGGTAGCAAGTAGCAGGTGACGTTTGAGTGACGGTTATTAAAAGGTCTGTCGCCGCTGAAGGATGACTCAGAAAAACACTTGGGGTACCTCGATGTACGGCGACTGTCCAGTAGAAACTATCAATAGTATAGCTGTATACCCACTACTGTTATTGTCATTTCCAGTGATGAGATTAGTTTTTTCAAGTTGCTGCATCCAATTAATTTAATGGAACTCTATGTACATAACTTAGAAAAACAAGTGTAATTATTTCATTGAGTAAAAACTTTGGCTTTAACTACTGGAAAGAGCCCATAAAAATTTCTCCCGGTGGAATAATCAATGTTACTTATTAGTGATAGACCTTAAAATATAGTAGACATGTTTACTTTACAATAAAAAAAAATAAACTTACATTTCTCTCTTTTTAGATTGGTAGATACATTATTTGAAGTCGGTTTATCTATTTTTATTAGGAACTAGCTTATGCCCGCGACTTCGTCTGAGCGGATCTAGGTTATCGCGCGGTGGCGCCCTCTACCGGAATAAAAAGTATCCTATGTTGATCCTTGGGGTTCAAACTACCTATATTCCAAATTTCATGAAAAACAGTTCAGTAGTTTCGACGTGAAAGCGTAACAGACAGACAGACAGACAGACAGACCGACAGAGTTACTTTCGCATTTATAATATTAGTAGGGATTCGGACAACTTACTTACCTAATAAAGGTACCAATTTTTTAATAAAAAAGTTAACATAGTTTTAACCAGTAAATTAATAAATTTTTCATTTTTTGCTGTGTTTTTGTAGAATATACATACTTCCGTTAACATTGTCATTGTCGTTGTGTAGAATATGTACAGTCAGCTGCAGAGAAAAGGTACCCCCCTGTAACGGCGGTATCCATACTACCGCCATTACAGGGGGGTACCCTTTCTCTGCAGCTGACTGTACCTATATAGCTTTGGTTGAAAGTCCAAGTCAAAACGACCACTGGGAGTGGGTGTAGCTCGATTTACAAAATTTAACCCCAATTTCCTAATAGGGCAAGTTAAATAAAAGTTTGAAAAAATATCGTCAGCAGTATGCTCATTCTATTATGTTTTAAAGGACAAACAACCTAATCTATCTCAAGAACTTCGTTATGTTTTAGATTCGACTGTAACAAATTCTATTTTTACGGCTGTCGTACTTATTTACGTCGTTTATTGAAATGTGTTGTCCCATTCTACTTAAATTACGTCGTAACTAGATGGGAAGGGATATACGATTCGTTCCATGCAAATAACTGATATGGTTAGAACTTGAACTGAAATTAGAATATTTCGGATACAGTTGAAATTGGCATTTTGTTATGATAATAGGTAATATTCTAGAAATCGTGTCCAATGTTTCAAGGGCTACATATGTTAGTTGTTATGAAAATCGTTTGTAAGTTTCATGGCTCAATTATATAGGTACCATCAGCCAAATAAGTGGTCTATCAATTTTTAAATAAGTTCCTATCAAATTAATATATCGCTAAAGTCGAACTTTCAAGTTGACAGACATGTCTATTGGCATTATTGTTTTATGACATGCAAACGATTATCAACTTTAGGGCGGTACGTGCGTAGACCACATTATGGCTGATGGTACCTAGGTACACAGTCACCTGCACTAATATCTGTCACAGCGGAGAGTGCAAAAATATTTGACACGTACTACCGGCCCTAGAAATAGAGTCGTTACAGATATTTATGCTAGTTTTGTGGTGTCAGATATTGCTGGTAGCTGAATCTAATGTACCAATTATAATGTAGGTAGGTAGCGTACGATCACTATCAAACTTCAGGAAATGTTTACTTTCGGTTTTTTATAGTTTTTCCTGAAAGAATTATTTACTGAAATAAACTGTAGCTGGGACATAATGAAAAAAAAAGATTGAAATCGCTTGGCGACAAATATTACAACAAATTGGCGACAAAATATAAAAATAATAATTGTCTGGAGAAAGTGAAATTGTAGTTCAGATGTGATGTAGGGCACAAGACACAGGAACGCACGCGCCCCGAACCGTTGAAGATCCGGGCTCCATTCCCGGCTACAGCGTTTCTTTTTTTTTTATGTGTTCCAGTTACAGTTTATTTCGATAAAGTATTGTGCATACATTACATATACATATTATATGTGCAGTATGTAAAACAGCGGCTTGATAGTTAATGCCCGTGCCTGTACATCTACTAGATACAATTCTTTCAACATGGATCACCAATTCCTTCAGAATTTCGCGTTGTTTTTCGTTCGCACATGCTAATTACACTGTCCTGGATAGGATAACTACAAAGAAAAGATATGTCTGAAACTGCGTGTATTTGAGCACTGTCTGTTCAAAACAAATATTCTTAGTTGTATCACTTGTGCATACTTTGCGTTATTCACGCGCTAGTCTTTCCAATCGCTTGTTATTTTAAAAGTTATTATTTTTTACATCTTTGTCGCATTTTACGGAATTTCTCGGATTTGAAAAAAAAACTTAAAATCTAATTAATTAGGTAAGAATGGTTAGGTAACAGCCACTAAACTTTAACCTACCTAACCTACCTTAATCATTTAAAGGTAAACATAAAATAAGAATTATCTACCCATTGAAATAATAGGTCATAAAAAGGTAGTCGTTGATTAAAAGTCAATGTCGGTCTTCAAGTTTATTCATTCCTATACAAAACAATTGTATTATTTCCTTTAAATTGGTCAATTCGGTTAGGAAAAGCGATTTGCAATTGCATGGTAATGTAGATGAAGACTGAGGTCGCAATGGAGATCATAAGACTCCTGTCGAAATAAAACATGTTGTAGATGGAATATCTGTGATCGCGGACGCTCAGTATTTCAAGAATCTTGTTCGATAGCTCGTAGATTTCATCTGAAAATAAATGTAAATCGTAATTTATTTCGACGGAACAGAAGAGTTCTTTTATTCAAGTACGTGTGAAATATGATTTATTCTCAATTGTTTTTCAAAACTCTTACTGGAGTTGTTCGGTTTCAATTGTACGTAAGTGCATATAAGTTTTGTCCGCTGTATTTGTGCGTGAAACTTGTCTGTTTGGTTTGTTATCCCCGTGAATATAGTCCAGCCGACACAGGACCATACACACAATGCAGATGTTCTTGTTATGGTAATTTCCTGTAGAAAACAATGGAATACATTTTAAACATTGGGTAACTGTTTCTTCGATTTTAAAAATAGTATCTTGGAAAAAAAATGGTGAAGCATGGATTAAAGTCAAAATCAAATTAATAATTAAAACATTGTATTACCGGATCTTTTATGAAAATGACGACTGCTTCAACAGCCATAAATGTGTCAATAACTAATGCAGTTGTGCAGCAAAATACCTGTAATTTTGAGTTTTATTAAGCACAACAAAAATCAATTGTAAACCCGCTAAACGTATTATATTTAGTAATCGTAGATAATGGATTAAATTTTGTGTGGTTATAAAATTAGACCATTTAAAGGTGTACACTACGTGCTGAGGATTATAAAGAACACACCAAGAATCTATAGCACCTCGTTATCAATTGAAACTGATCGAATATCATGTTAAAACCCACAGTGAAATATTTTGAATCCACACTCGGTTGTGGTTTCACGAAGTCGTTGTATCGTTTTTTCCAAAGAAACGGGTACATCAGCAGTTGTTCTATTAAATATTCTTTGTACAGGTTAACAGTTTTCACCAATACAATGTTCAGGTAATGGATTCTCATGCACAGAAATTTAAAAGAGACCAATTGAAATATGTAGTCATAAGCCATACAAAATAAAAGGCAGAACACAATAGCGGCAATAATGTAGAGATGTGTCGGGAAATGAAATGTTAACAGCACTATGACTCCTAAAAAAATTTCATAGAATACTATGAAGATACACCAGATTGAAAAATCTTTGAACGAAATGTTTCTTATAAATTTGGTTTCTTCGATTCCTAAGAAATTATCGATCTCAACAAAATTTCTAATAAGTTTAGCACCGGAATGGCGGTTTGAAAAATTGATGTTAAGCACTACTGCGTTATGTAAAATCATAAATATAATCATTGTTATGCATTCAGGCCATAATAGAAGATTTTGGATAACAGCGGTTTCCAGAAGTAGGTAGTATGTACAAATATCCAGTATCAGTATTACTATAATTGAATAGATTGTTGATGACTTTGTTATACTGCTGATTTGTCCATCTCTGATGTCAAAACGATTACAAGCGCCAAATTTTAGAAGTGGCATGTAAAACCATTTTAAATTTTTTAAGTACTCTTTTAAAAGGTATGACTTCGTATCCGGAGCCATATTTTAATGTGAACTTTTACTATATAATGCTATTGCTAATGGACGAACCATGTATTTATAGTGATATAATAGCAATCAGTGTAAGTGCGTGGTCATGCCCAAGAGATCTTCTTATTAGGTTATCGGCGATCACAAAACGACACAAAAATTTGGTTCGCATTACCGATATCATAATGGTTCTCCTGGGATGTGAATTAAAAAATGAGTCATTGTTTATGTTTAGATTGTGTCCAAAGGCCTTAATGTTTGTTAATGTTTAAAAAATCAAGCTCAATTATTTATGACTTTGGAAAATAAAATGATCATGTTGCACCAAGGTGTTAATGGACATAATGTACCTACTCGTATTAGGATACAGATTATCTGATTGAAAACAAATAATTTGAGCGATTTTAACGCACCCCTAACTACCTATGTAATTTAAATAACTTTCCTAGATTTACCTATAGACAGAAAATACAAAAACTGTTTTCGCTATTGGTTTGAGCTACGGCCGGGTTAGACACGATAGCGATTCCGTACATTTCTAGAGATTACGGAAATTTCCAAAGTTTGAATATCATTGACTTTTAGAAACTATTTTCTGTATTTTTTTTTCACAAGTTTTAGGCCAGTATATTACACCGTCACATTAGATTTTCTCCAAGACATGACAGACCATTACGTTTCTAACAGCATGTTATTGTAGGGATGAAATATCTGGAGCTCCTTAAAGGTAGGTAATCACGGTTTACATCCCATAACAAATATATCTAAGGTAATAAACCGTGAATGGAAAACAGAGGTGTTTCGTAATATTCATTTAATTAATTATCTCTACACTACGTCTCTACATTTCCAGAGATCTAAAGTTTCCTTTCCTTTTCAGATACTGATGACTCAGATCGGTTAAAATTACGCGTCCTGAGAACTTTTGAGATTAAATAAGTGACAAATATCTGATTTTAATATTAAGTTATACCTCTAGTAGCTGGTAGATTAATAATGGAATATCTAGTAGAGTAATAATGGAATATATAACTTTGATTTAAGTAATCGGCAGTAAAATCGATTCTATAAAATTTCGCGTATCGCTTAATTTGACAAGACAAGACAAGACAAGTGTCCAATATGTAATCCATAAATCCTTACAACACCGAAGACTTAAAATTGGAAAGCTAGAATGCATTTTGTCATTGTGTAAACTTAATTGAAATGATTTGTGGCATGCTATGAATATTATTTTTTCTACCACTCGTCACATACCTACCGGTCCGGGTCAGCAAGTAATCTATATCGTCGCCGAACAGAACTTTCCTGAGGGCGTGTGTGACGTTGAACTCGGTTTTTTTCTGTTCTACAAGAACCGATGCCCGGTTCATCGGGTTCTATTTTACTAGAACAGAACAGAGGCCGTATTGCCTAATGTTTTTGACACTCATGATCGCAATCAAATGACATATTTCGCATACAAAAGCTGTCATTTTATTGCGATCGCGAGTATCAGAAACGTTAGGCAATAAGGCCTCTGATCCGATAGGTCTGTGGCCGAATATATGGTCAGAATAGAAATATCATGACTTGGCTACTCTCCACCTACTATAGTCTGTGCAATGAACTAAAAGAATTTCTTTGCTCACCCGCGACCTTACGATCACACACTTACAACACAACTTAACACACTTAACACACACAACAACAACAACACACACACAACACACACGCGCAACACACTTAGTGTGTTGTGGTGGTGGTGATAGATGGGTTTGTGTAATTTGTGTGTGTTCTTAGAGTGTGGAGGTGGAGGAACTGCATGAACACGTATATTTTGCATAAGCTCAGCTTTCGTAAGGTCGCGGGTGAGCAAAGAAATTCTTTTAGTTCATTGATATGGACCTCCGCAAAGTAACGCCTGATTCAATAAATTATTTATAGTCTGTGCCTTTAGTTATCTGAATGGGTGAAGAAAAATAGGTACTTAATTAAAATGCACTGCAAATGTTTCTATACTTTATTCGTATGTATCAACGGTAGCATTTTCTTTCTGGTTAAACCCTTTGGGAAAAGCGATCTGCAGTTGCATAGTGATGTAGACGAACACTGAGGTCGCGACCGAAGTCATGAGTCTTCCGTCGTAATAGAACATATCGTAGATGGGGTATCTGTGGTCACTGACGCTCAGTATGTCTAGAATATTTTTTGACAGCTCGTAGATTTCGTCTGAAATAATGCATGAGTTACCTAGCAGTTAGGCATTTTTGAATTTAGAAACGCTTAAAAGAGCGAACTCGTTAAATTTCAGGGTAGGAAGAGTACACTAATACATAATGGTAGTGATATTATAATAGTGGCATCGTTTCATCAATATCTTTTTTACATACTCGTACTTATTGGCAGATCATCGACATATCACAGATGCATTTTCAGATCTTATATCTAAAAAAGTTTACCAGTTTTATTCGGCTTTAATTGGATGTAAGTGCATATAAGTCTGGTGCGCTGTATTTGCACGTAAAATTTGTCAATTTGTAGCGTTATCCCGGCGAATATCGTCCAGCCCACGATAAACCACCCTACTAAAGCCATAGTTCGAATCACTGGAACTTCCTGTAGGAATAAATATGACTGATTTGATATTCTGATTAGAAACGAGAGTAGGAAATAGCACATAAACACTTATATTTAACTACATAGAACTTACCGGATCCTTAATGAAAATGATGATACTTTGTACAGCCAGAAAGGTACTTATGACTAAACAAACGGTGCTGGTAAATATCTGAAATGTTAAGTTTTTTTAATTTAGTTAACAATAGGTAGACATGGAAAGTCTACTGTCCCAGGTTAACTCTTACACTAGAGTGTAGTCTAGATGGATCTATATAGCATGAGATTTATATTCTTCAGGGTTCCCACACCAAACTGCGAATTCGCATCGCTTCGCAAAAATCCGCGAATTACCAGGACCATCGCAAAAATTCCCGATTTGATTCGCATCGCCCATTACTGCGATGTTATATTATAGTATATTACAATTAGGTATGGTATCCTGAGACAGTGCTATGCCACACGAAAACTTTGCATCGCAAGTCCCTGCTATATGTCGCGTCGTATCGCATTGCATCGCTGTTTTGTGTGGTAAAGTAGACATGAGAAGATAGAGTCACATCTTACGATACTTTCACGTTTTTTTTTTGTATAATACATTTACGTTGCAAGACTTTCTGACTCTTATGCGCTACTGCAAATTAGATACGCACCACAAATCTATAACACTTCGTTATCCGTTGTTGCTGATCAAATATCATTTTGAGAGCATCGATGAAATATTTTGAATCCCAGCGACAATTTACAAAATCATCGTATTCCCTTTTCCACAGTAAGGGATATTCTAGCATTTTCTCTGTTAAATATTTCTTGTTCAATTTAGCAGTTTTCACTAATGTCACGTTCAAGTAATGGACTCTCATACAAATAAATTTATATATGACTACGTGAAATATTAGGTCATAAGTCATACAAAACAATAGAACAAAGTAAATTATACCACAGATGTAGGTTAATACGGTCACCTGGAATGTTAGTGCTAGTATTGTTATCAATGACACCTGAACACCTCCTACAAAGCTACAGCAGATTGTGGCATCTTTGTAAGTAATACGTCTCATAAATTTTGTTTCTTCGATTCCTAAGAAAGCATCTATCTCTATAAAATTTCTCATCAGTTCGGCTCCAGAATGGCGATTTAGAAAAAAAATATTGAGCACGTTAGCATTGCTCAGTATCGTAAATTGTATTACTGATATATATTCAGGTAATATAAGAAAGTTCCCGTTAACAGTAGTTTCTCGTAGCACGAAATATGCACAAATGTTCACCATTAGTACTGCTATAATTGAGTACAACAGAGAGTACTTCGATTTGCTGATGATTTGGCCGTTTTTAACATCGAATCGATTCAAAGCGCTCAATTTTGAAATCGGTATGTAAACTAAACTTAGTTTTTTCACGTACTCGCTTATAAGCTGTGATTTAATATCTGCAGCCATGTTACAGTCAGAGCTTTTCTAACGTAATGGTAATGGTAACATCCTTGTAAATCTGATTTATTTATAGCAATAAAAAACAATTGAGTAAAAGTGTTCTGATTGTACAATGGGGACTAATTATATTACCTACCTAGACTAATATTCAGAACATTGTGCTCAATTTAAATGTCATTCATTAATAAGACCATGTACAATATTTACCTACTTCAGTTTAGGTATGCCTGGTGGATTAAATTAGATTAAATTCGATAATAATTAATCTTACTCATCTTGCCTTATTTTATTTTACGCTTAATTTGTATTGTAATGAAACTGATGAAATATTTCTTACTGAATGGATTTTGATGAAATATGGCATAAACTTTGAAATTTTGTTTAAACATAAGGTCAACCGGGGCTAATGCGTCACAATACTTTAAACAGCATATTTATCAGATTATAACAAACACATTACATATATTTACATTATTGCATATATTTGTATGTTGTAGTGTATTTTTATGTTCGTATAAATTATGGATTTGTGTGTTATATTATTTAAAGCAAGCAATGTATTTTAGCTTCCACTACCTATTTTAATTTTTAAACTCACTTTTTGTCTGTCCCTGACTGAATGCTCCTCTCATCCACTCAAAGGTTGACTGGTAGAGATCATTTAAATGGATAAGTTCGCCTTTGTACACATAATTAATTTTTTTGTCAATTGTGTTTGTTTAACTTATTTTGTACAATAAAGAGTTTACATACATGTAATGTATCCTTAAAAGCTATAACTTAAGATACAAGTTAGCATATTTTTTCTAATTTCATGTTTAACAACTTCTACGTGTAATATAACGAGAGTCTACTCGTGACCACGGCAACTGTAATGTTGCCGAAACGTCCAGGTAAATATTACTTGTTTAAAATAGCGTGATAAGTCCCGTATTGGTATTTTGACTATTCTACGTGTAAATTACGTTTCTGTAAAAGCTGGGATTTTTAGACGCTATAACCACAGGTGGGGTGAAGCGTTTTTTACTAGCATTATGTGATCGGATTGATCGGAATGATTTTAATCGAGATAATTTTAGAAAAGCACACATGATAAAGTTTATTATTATGTTGTAAGCTAAATTATAGTCTTAGTTTAGGGTAATTAGTTGAACAAAATATTCGGGGGTATAGCGTCTAATTGACCTCGTTTCTTATAGACGCATTAAAAAAAGAGCTCTGCCACGACATCTAGTGATCATTTTTTTAAGTTTTAGTGCCAAAGCCTTAAAAAAATTGCGTGAGTTCTAAAGGATGTTTTTCTTATGATAATTGGCATGGACGCATTAGCCCCGTCGGCGACATAGCCCCGGTTGAACTTACATAATATTTTATATCCTAGAAATGGCAGAGCTTTGCCTCCGCCAACTGTCAAAAAGCGGCTTGACGCCCGCGTGGCGTGGTTGTTTCATGTCATCTTATAGAGCAGCGCTGCGTGAGGCGGGTCAGCTGCCCTATTAGATGACAGAAACAGCACGCCGCGCAAGCGCCCATGCCGTGCACCCGTGTGACTTAGCGGAGGCCCTAAGTATTTTAGTAAGTGTTTACCTACACAAAATACCGGGTACCATAGACCCAAAACAGACGGTGAAACGCAACTGCAACGAAACTGTAACTTCTTGTTACTTTTGAGTTTGTGCCATAGACTCTTATGAGCGACCCTAAGCACGTGACGCCACCATTTCAAATCTAAGGCCGTATTGCCTAACGTTTCTGACGTTCGTGATCGCAATCAAATGACAGATTTTACATACAAAAACTGTCATTTGATTGCGATCGCGAGCGTCAGAAACGATAGGAAATACGGCCTCTGGTTTGAAACATTGAAACCTCTTTGTCATCATCTTCTTTTATTATTATAATTATACTAGCTTTTCCCGCGGCTCCACCCGCGTGGTATTCGGTTATCGTGCGCTGTCCCCTCGGGAACTATGCATTTTTCCGGGATAAAAAGTAGCCTATGTCAGTCTCGAGCCCATAAACTATCTCTATGCCAAAAATCACGTCGATCATTCGCTCCGTTATGGAGTGAAAGACGGACAAATACACAAACACACTTTCGCATTTATAATTAATGGATGGATTAGACAAATTTTTGACTAAAAATAAAATAAAATTACAAATGCAGTAGTTTTTTTATGTTCATTCTTGTTTCAATGTGTTATTAGGTACAATTTTTTTTTCTTTTTATTCGACTGAATGGCAAACGAGCAAGTGGGTCTCCTGATGGTAAGAGATCAATCACCACCGCCCATAAACATCTGCAACACCAGGGGTATTGCAGATGCGATGCCAACCTAGAGGTCTAAGATGGGATACCTCAAGTGCCAGTAATTTCACCGGCTGTCTTACATGTAGTGAACTGTGTCATATCACATCTTAGCTTGCTGTAACCCATCATCTATATAATTTCATATATTTGTTGATTAACTAGTTCTTAAAACCTAGTGTATCGTATCCTCATTGCAGATAGTTACTGATAGTTATTCCACCGAAATCTGGTAAATTATCGAACAAGTCGTCCACATACACGTCGTGTCTCAGTCAACCTCGACACTGGCAGAATCATCAAAAATTGATGGAGCCACTTTCTCCTAGATTTGAATTTAATTTAACCATAATTAAAACCTTGTAAACAAAAACTTAAAGCAATTAAAATACATATTTTGAAGGAAATTTCATTTAATAATTTTTGTGAAGTGAATGTATAGGTACAGTTTCTTCGTTCTTAAAAAAAGAAAGGGTTTTGTCTCATTTGTTCTTATCATTTCGTTTTGGAAAGGCGATCTGGAGTTGCATAGTGATATAAATGAAGACTGAGGTCGCAATCGAGATCAACAATCGCCCGTTGAAGTAAAAGAGATCGTAGATGGAATATCTGTTATCGTTGACGCTCAAAATGTCTAGAATTCTGGTCGACAGCTCAAAGATTTCATCTGGAAATAAAAATACATTTATATATTATTAATGAACTGGTTTAGATAAAGTAGATACAGTATTGGGCAACATGTAACCTAACTACAGATTACTGATTGCGATTACATTTTGTAGTCAGTAATCTCAGCAACGGATTACAAAAAGTAACCGGAAAGTGTGTAGTTAATAATTTCGGTTACTAACTGCAAATTGTAGTTGTAATCACGGTTACTTGATTACATTTTTTAACTACATATTCGGATAGTGTACCCGACAGAATAATTAAATTTGAATTCCTCATGTTCCTAAAGTTCGTATTTTTATGTTCTAGTGCATACAGTAGAATCTTCGTCGAAGACCAAGGTAATCAGGTGTCAACAGCCACAAATAAAAAAAAATTAACACATAAAACTTAAAATCAACGAAATCAATTAAGATAAATCAATGAACCTTAAAAAATATAATTATATAGCCGTGCATAAAAAATAAAAGGTACCTAGCAAGTGAACAATTGTTTCCACTATTTTTATTTAATTTCATCTCAATCGAAGTGAAAAGCAGAGCGTAAAACTCGTGCATTAAACCCATTTTTCTCTCGACGTATCTGTCTATCCATCCTTGCCGTACCGGCTCGGGTGGCTATATGAATCTCTCGGGTAAAATGGCTCATTTTATACTCTTGTTGTACAATCTACTATTTGGGCTTATGTTAGTCTCCACAGAAAACCGGCGTTACTGCACATAACGTGTGGCAACACCATGCTGAGTGGAGACCCTTTTTGGTGTCCTGTCACGACAGTTACCGAGTAACTTGGTTTTAGATGTGGTTTTAGTGCTAGTTTTAGTCTTATTACTGTAAGGTGATGGTGCTTATGGAACCAAAATATTTTTTCTTTCCATTTTTAGGACGCAGGCCTGTTGTGTAACCTATTATTGTTAACTCTTACCAGTGTAATTCGGTTTTAATTGTATATAAGTGCATATTAGTTTGGTCCGTTGTATTTGCACGTGAAACTTGTCCGTCTGCTGCGTTATCCCGATGAATATAGTCCAGCTCACGAAGAACCACCCCGTTAGAGCAAACGTTCGTATCACGGGTAGATCCTTCAATAACGAAATGATTGATTATAGTTTCTTAACCTTTTAACTGCTAATACTTTATGAGTAGAACGAAAGGTCAAAACTTAATTTATTAGCAATTGAAATGGTCAAGAAGGCGAAATTCTTACCGGATTTTTGAGAAATATTATGATAGTTTGAACAGCTAAAAAAGTTCCTATGACTAATGATACCGTGCAACAGAATATCTGCAAAAAAACCATCCCGGTTACAATTCGTTTTGTCAAGAAATTAAGGTAAACTCCTTACTATTAACAAAAGAACCCTTACACTCTCTTTCACCATCCATTGATTAAATTTATCGGTCAAATAAATGTAATCGATGGGTGGTGGATCAGTCCCTTAGGACCATAGGATTGCCCTCTTCATTGTAAAAATGAATCCAAGAAGGATGCATAACATAGTGCCAATTTTTAATCGATGATCAAGAGATGAAAAATAATAATGACCAGCCAAAAAATTATATTGTCAAAACCGATATCCACTGGGTACATGGCCATCCTACGTTTATATACGGGACGAGGTTATGAGGATTTGAAAATACGACTAACTGATTCGAGAAAAGGTGTGCCTCGCCTTCTTTTTTTTCCTTTTCCCCAGAAATTGTATTCGTTTCCACCAGAGATGTGCGAGGATATGTTGCGAGGAATGTGTTTTTCATGAACTATCGCTTCATTTACCTCGCTTCGCTCCGCTCATGCAGCTGTTTCCTCTAGAGATATGCTGTGCGAGAAAAGTTAATTGAAATGTTTCTATTGGTTAACGATAAACACATTCCTTGCAACACATCCTCGCACATCTTTGGTGGAAGCTTCAAAATTATTTTTCTCAAACATGCTTGGAAATGTATTCGTTAATGTCACGAAATGGATCCATGAAGTTTCTCATTTATGGCTCCCTACCGCCTCCCTACATTACTTCTTGGCCTAGTCCATGAAGTATGTATGAAAATCCATTATTGTCCGCTGCTCTAACTTTTTAAATTTGCTTACTAACATTAAACTGACAATGGAAAAATTACAGACAGCCAACCACCACTACTCATTGCCACCTAATGAGGGCTATCGTTTTTTCTCTCCCTAGATGGCGCCACTGTTGCGTGAGGTTTTTAAAAGTCTGTTATAACGGCCGTGAAAACAAAGTTTAGACTAAAATCATATCGTCACTGGAAAGGCAAAATTACTTAACCGCCAAATTGGGCATATTGAGTTATATACATATTCGGAATCAGCGAATTTTTCTGCGTCGATCTATCTGGGTAACGTAGCCATCGAAGCACTTTTGTGGCGCTTCAGTAACCCGTAAAAAGGCGGTTGTTTAGTTTTTTGTTTTACTGAAGAGCCACACTTTTTGGTATTTTTTGCACATGTGTCGCAAAGGTAATATCTCTTTGCCGTAAAAATACAAAAACTGCAATTTAAGTAAAACTGTCTTCTTATCTTGTGATAAATAAAACTCTTTCAGTATTTGTGCTTTTCCTACCATGTAACAGTAGCTCTATTAAAGTAATTTTGTTTTATTTTCAATCGGATCGAGCATGGCGTATAAGAAATGTTGCCTTCGTTCTTTTGTCGAGTGAATGACGTATACGTAACTGAGCCATCCAGTTTTTTTTAATTTTGGGAACTAAAAGCAGCTTTTAAGAAATAATCCTATCCTTGACAACATCATATCAGTATTATTTAAATGAATATGTTTTGCTATTAAGGTAGTTTACGCGTAATGAAAATGCGCAGGCGCAAGCTGTTAGGTCAGTCTGCTCGAATATTTAGCCTTTTATTTAGTTCTTCATGGGAGCAAATCCTCTTAAATCATGCCAGAACTAAATGTCAAAAGAAAATTACTTGTATTAATTAAAGTATTTATCTTATAGTAGTTTTTTTTAAGAAATACTGACGTAATATAAACAGATTTTTCTGACCTTATCGTAATTCCTGACGCCCACAACAAGATGTATGTTTGTATTTACAATATTGATGTTAACCATTTTACAGAACTGACTATGTCGGAGAACTCTAAGTGATGTGTACCAAGTGTGTGTGTGTGTAGAAGAAACTGACTGACTAGGTAACTTATAGATCAACGCACAGCCAATATCGCTGACACATCTTAAGTAGAAACTTGAAATTTGGAATATATATGTTCCTTAGTAGGTGTAGACGCGTACTAAGAAAAGATTTTTCGAAATTAATCCCCTAAGGGGTGAAATGGGGGCCCAAAGTTTGTATGTGGAAACAAGATTAGTTAGACAATTTTATTCGAAACCTCATAGGAGTACTCCTAACGATATATGAATAAACACGTGTATCGGGTTTTTTGAGGATTCAACCCCTATAGGAGGGAAATGTGGTGACAAAGTCCGAAAATCAACATGGGTATGGTTACTATAGTTTATCGGTTCGATACTTACGAAAGCAATAACGATTTTAAAATCCAATGTGGCGGATGTGAAATGTCAATATGGGTATGGGCAGTGATATCTTGGTAGTATGGCCAGGATTGTCTCCGTAGGGGGGAACACCTCAAACTTTAATGGCACATGCAAGAAACTTTCCACGATCGTTCAATTTCAATGAAAATGCTTTTATATAATAAACACCACCTGATGCTGTATTCAGTCAGGTCTTCTGCTCATAAAGAAACTTCTCAAAAGTTAATATCACAGATACCACATTGTTGCAAACGCAACTGTTTTTATTTTGTTATGTGTGTTACTTGAATCTATACACAAGATTTAAGAGTAATACAGAAGGCATGACGTTAAATTTTTATTTAACCAGTCACAGCTTCGCACGCACTTGAATATAAAGCTCTATAACCGTAAATTTTTTTGGCATTTTTCTCTGTAAACCAGTTACCTCTGAAAAATAAGTACTTTCAGTCGAATCTTTATCGAAGTTTTACTCAAGCATTGCCAGAACACCCTCTACTTCAGGAGCTTGAGTTTTGATGTTACAGATAACTTAATTAAAAACTAAAATATACTTAAAAGAGCTATTACTTAAGTTTGTTCTAAAAAAAACGAAAATAAACATTAAATACCTACGACAAATTAATCAATACATTATGTAATATAATTTATCTAAACTTTAGATTCTAAAGTATCATAGAGGTGCCCTTAGGACGGATGTTTCGAACCATTAGATACCAATACCACTGGATATTGGATTTTTGAAACCGTTGGATAGGGAAATATCTAAACTTTATCTGTTTTTTTTTTAATTTTTGAAACAAGTGAGCTAATAAAAAAAACAACTATTAGTAAAAGATTTATAAAAATTCGATTCCCGGAATGATAAAAACCTGTTTCAATTCAATCGCGAACATTGTGGTTTTCTACGGAATTCACTTATTCCTACACGCGGAAATGTGAATGAAGATGTGAAACAGAGGTTCAAAGTTTGTACAAATTATTATTGTTTAGGTTTATTTATGAATTCAAAAATTTTGCAAATATATTCCTCCAAAAAAGCAATTAAAACATGAAAAAAAGAAAAATCATTTTTCCGGGAGAAATTTAATTTTATATTTAATCGAAAAATTTCATTTATTTTTTTTTAGTAGAATTTGTACTCACCTGATACTAATAGGTACCAACTCAACTTTATCTAGCGCCACAATTTTAGAAAGAAAGAAAGACAGAAGACATTTATTAACATTCAGAAAGACACACAAATACAAAAAATAATAACAATAAATAGCAAACACAAATAAAACAATAAATAAATAAAAAGATAAAAATGAAAAAAACGCGATTTTGTGTGTCCCACAAAAGTAAAACGGCCGCTGACAGCATTATGCTGAGGCGTCTGATATTCTGTCAGAACCGTCTGTGACTCATGGAATGATACACAAACATACTAAACTTATTTATGTCAATAAAATTAAGAAATAAAAATTGTTTTAATTTTATTGTAAATCGACAAGAAATAAATAAATTACAATAAAGAATACTTAATTGACATTATTATAAAAAAAATGTTCCTATGAATGTTATGAATGCCATACTATGATACATATATGAATACCATACTATGGTAAACATCGAGCTAATTCGTTAATATATTAAAAAAAGTTGAAACTTTCTTGTTTCATTTGTTGCAAAATAACTTCTTCTTCAATCATTATGAAAAATGTAAGAAATTAAACGTTCTTACTGAGTCATACTAGAAGTAGATACCTACTTTACGATGACTATCTTTTATTTAAATACCTTGTATTAAGAACTGCTAATTTCGAATAAACTAACCATAGTTAAAATACTGGAAGCGTTTCATTTGTGTTGCAGTTGTTACGTATTTTTTGTGTATGTGATGATTAGATTTTAACTACTTCAGTATAATGCATGGCCTTTTTTTTATTCAAACAAAGTTATGAGTAGTTTTATTGTACTTATAAGTAGGTAAATTTATCGCTGGAGTCATTTTCTTCATATAAATAATTTTGCCAAACTTACTTTAAATGAATTTTGGCTCACTTATTCAAAGTCAAAGTCAAATCATTTATTCAGCAAATAGGCCGCAATGGGCACTTTTACACGTCATTTTTTTAATCTACCACCGGTTCGGAAAAAAACCTCTGTTGAGAAGAATCCGGCAAGAAACTCAACGAGGTATTTTTTTTTTTAAAAACAGATTCACAATATTTATAAATGACATCTATGTACTATACATTACAAGTATTTAACACAATTTTATTTTTAACACAGTAGGTTCACTATTTGAAGCGATCGCTAGTGCGGATCGGAATTATTTCCAAATATCCCTGTCCATGATATAATCGTTTACTTTATAATAAGCCTTAGATATTAATGTCTTTTTGACAGTAGATTTAAATTTTGTATCAGTTTCTTCAGTAATATTTTTTGGAATTTTATTATAAAAACGTATGCAACTTCCCAAAAACGACTTTTTGGTTTTCGGGGGTTTTTGGTTATTAATTTATGTGTTTGCCTTTTAAGTAGTAATACCATACGTGTGAAAAAGCAACACGTTTAATTGAAGTCATTTTACTTCACCTGGACAGCAACCATACTACATTAAACGAAATTTTCACGTACTTTTATTTCTACATGTTATGTGTTATCAGTACTTACAAACTACATAGAAAGTTTAAGCTGATGGTACTTAAGAAATTTTGACTTACTAAAAAAATAAGTTATTATTACTTAAGCGCCACTTATTTCCTCAAATAGTGCACAAAATAATAGGGAGCCTAGTGATAAACATAGATGAATCAAATAGATTTTCATAAAAACTTCTTTTATAAAAATCGGATGATTAGGTAAAAAGATATGATTTTTTTTCTTAAAAAAAAAACTTTAAATGGGTTTTTCTCGAAATGTCATTTTGGCGTTTCAGTAATTTTGCCTTTACAGTGACGATATTTAATACATTGTAAAACAGTGCCATAAACATATCGAGCAACCACAGTATTGCATAATCCCGTTTTGTTCGGAAAAAAGGGAGGACAAAAGTTTTTGAAAGACAAAATGTCTCAAATTATAGACGTTCATTGCCCCTTATCGCATAATTGCCATAATTAATTTCAGATAATGCAAAATATTCACAAAATTATTCTAATTATAAATAAACCCGTGTAGCTCACCCAAAAACTATGAGATTTGACATTTCGTTGACCTCACGCTACACTAGCGCCTCTAGCGGAAAATTCATTCGCGATAGCCCCCATTACGTGAAATTGTTTTTTTTTTTTTACTGTGTAGTCTTACTTTCTGTGGCGATAAATGATTTTATCATTATTATTACTCTGTAAGCATTTGCGATATTGCGATGCGATGCGATGCGATGCATGGATGGTTGGATGGATGGATGGATGGATGGATGAAATATTTCCTCACATTGTTTGAGAAAAGCACTATACAAGCCTCGGCCAGAACAGGGATTGCTGGACTCGTTTTATCCGGCCTCGTCTACGACTCGGCCGTCTACCCCTAACTCGTCCATCAATCCCTTACTTCATGGCCTCTGCAGTAATGTAGTATTCTTACAAAAAAAGTTGTGCGATTTTCATTACGCTGCGCGGCTGTAAAGCGAACTAGTTGGGAGTGTTCAATCGAGTGCCGTAATGTATTGTAACATTTGTAACTTGCACAGTTTTTCTTGCAAGTCTTAACTGGACTCAAGTGTTTAAAACGATTAACAGGAGTTAACTCTATAAACTGTCTGTTTCAAAGAAGATCCAAAATCTGTAATTCTTAGAAAGTTATGAATTTATTTTACAGGTTGACATTATACGCACCAAGAACCTATAGCACTTTGTTATCCTTTGTAGCTGGTCAAATATCATTTTGAAGGCATCTGTGAAATATTTGAAATCCGCATCTGAACGTGAATTCACGAAGTCATCGTATTCCTTTTTCCAAAATAAAGGATACAAAAGCAGTTGGTCCGTTAGATATTCCTTGTACAATTTAGACTTTTTCACTAGTGCTATGTTTAAGAAATGGACTCTCATACACAGAAATTTATAGGAGACTACGTGAAAAACATGGTCATAACACATACATAATTGTAGGGTGAAATATACAAACCCAATTATGTAAATATATATTGGCAATTTAAATGTTGAGATCAGTATGAATCCCAATGATGCTTCAAAAGATGCTATGAAGCTACACCAGATTATGACGTCCTTATACGAAATTCTTCTCATGAATTTTGTTTGTTCGATTCCCAAAAATGCGTCAAGCTCTACAAAGTTTTTCATAAGTTCTGCTCCAGAATGGCGATTCATAAAGTTGATGTTCAAAAGTACTAAGTTGTTTAAAATAGAAAATTCTATTAACGATATGTATTCAGGTAGAGTTAGATACTTGTTATTGATAGCGGTTTCTAGTAAAATAAAGTATGCAAAAATATCCACAGTCAGTATTATTACGATTGAATAGATTAGCGAAAACTTGGATATACTAACGATTTGTTCGTCTTTGACGTCAAATCTGTTAAAAGAACCAAATTTAAGCAGTGGCATGTAAAATAGTTTAATTTTTTTCACGTATTCGTTTAAAAGTTTGGTTTTAGTATTTAGATCCATGTCTTCATCTCAACTCTTACAGTAGGAATGGCCAGAGTTTATAATTAATTAGATTAAGGGGTGGGGGGTATTCTGGCAAATAAATGAATTGAATTGAATTGTAGAACAGCAATCAGAATTACCTACCCACCCACTAAAGTGTTTTTACTGTGCCCAAAGGAGGTTATTTCGTTATCAAATAATTACAAAAATATAATATTATTATTGTTAAGTGTCCCACTTGTTCACTAGCATTCCAACTTTACAAAAAATATAAGTAACATTTAGATTTATGGAAACGACATAATAATTAATCCCTCGTGGTCATATTCAAATTACTGTGTACTCAGTTCAGTAAATTATTTTTTTAATGAATCAAAATATTACTTTCTATGTTCATAATTATTTTATAGCTTTTATTTGCTGTAAAAATAGGAAACAAGGATCATATCATTTTAAGCAGCTGGCACGTGTTCCGGCAACTATATAAAATATATTACTATAGGCAAACAGGTACCTATCAAAACACGTGGCAATACATTCAAACGTCAAAGAATTCTTTGAGTTAATAATTGGGCAAAACATGGAAAACTTGGTACTATCATATTGTCTTTCTATTGTTTCGAATCTAGCACTTGTGTACACATCCATTGAGCAAAAAAATAAAACAAATGTTTGATAAGCACGTTAGGTATTTTGTACTAAGAGTCAAATGATTTATCGAAAATTTTATGATTTGGTTAAGACTAAAATATTGACTAAGAGGGGCCGTAGTGGTATTTTTTCCACGCAAAAGTTGTGGACGGTTTCCTCCCTGGATTTAGACTACAGACGTGTACCTATTTGTACAGTAGGCGTTATGGATTGTGTCGGTCGTTACTGAAATATATCATAGATGGCACTACCAAACGTGTCTAACAGCCGAGTCAGGATTTTAATGTAATTTTGTACATTACAATTTTTCATATATTTTGAAGGGTAATTTTTCATTGTTATTATATAAGTTTTTTTCTGCAAATTGCTTTAAAAACTACCTTAGCTTATGTTATGAAGAATAAAATTAGGTACGTGCATATTAATTGAAATACTACTTCATCATCAACAATGGTGTAATCATCTTTTTAATTTCAATAAATAAATCTTGCTAAATTGTAACACATGGCTAATGGCTAATATTATCTGATACTTATCAGATACTGGGTTGGGGACATGTCAGGGAACTGTTGTTTGGAGTGTTCGAAAAATTTAAATTAAATAGCTAGTTTTATGTTTTGGCATTATTATTATACAAGTTTAAAAATATAGTTGTTTTTAAACAAAGAAACACATGTTTGTTTGACATTTATCTCAACAAGTTTTTCCAAAAAAAGCCAAGCACAAGGAATGATGTTCTAATTACTGGAGAAATGCCCAGATACGAACTAAATGAAGAGTCTTTTTTTATTTTTACCAAGAAATCAGCCTAAATTGCATAATACTTTTTCCGGCTTAATTAATGTGTATCTATGTAAACTCTTTATTGTACAAAAAATAAACCAAATAGACACAATTGACAAAAGTTAAGATATCTTTACAAAGATGACCTTCTGCCTTTAAGGATTCACTTTCTCTACCAATAAACAATATAGTTTATATTTGGCAATATAGTGAAAGGAAGGAAAAAGAAAACAAAAAGTAAGATATTTTAATCTTTATATATTGCTTATCAATATAGAGTAACAAAGAGTAAGTTCCTTAAAAAAGAAACTACAAATTGACGATGGATTAAAAATGCTAATAAATGCAACAGACAAGTATAACAGAGGCATTGCGCTATCACAATCATGCATTCATCATTTATTATTGATAAGCCAATATTCAACTTCAGATCTGTCAAAACCTACAAAATCGTTCAAAATACTATAAATTTCATATTTTAAAATCTCATAAACGCTAAGTAGGTACTACGAAATTAAGTACGTCATTATGATTTAAATTTTGTAACTAATATTTATAAATTTAGACATATTTACAACGTGGTCCCACAAGCTTCGCTGTGAAAGCGCAATTATGTATCAATTGAGCATCATATTCTATAAGTCGGAAGCGCTTCTTCGAATCCTCGATATAACGACCTAAACTTATCAATATAACAATCGACACATTAAATAACTCAGTTACACAATCACAATAGATAAATTCTGGCTCACACACACTCACAGCACTAACCGATCAATATTTTAATTTAAATAATATAAATATTTTCTAGAAATGCAATTATACTTGGTACGACGTAGTGTGCTCCCGAAGAGTCACTATCGAATCAAAAATTTCGACATCTATAATAAGTACAAAGAACAAACATAACACTTCATAGGTACATACTCATAAAACTTGTGACATAATTTGTGTTTATGTTTTCAAAGACAATTAGAAGCTAGTATCACTAAAACAAGGAAAGAGATTCCCTATTATGGAATTATTTTTATCGAAAGTCTTGCGGCTCCGACTTTATCCATGAATCGGACAAGAAATGTCATCCGATCCATACCCGCTTCATTTCAAGCCAGCGTCACTTCTGTCTAGCACCATACAATATCCTCCCTTAAGCTCACCATGGATGGCTGAATTGAAATGAAACTTCTAAACAACTTTTCATATAAAAATTCGTAACGTCTAGAGTTAAACTACGATTAAACTAAATTACACGTTAACTTAACTTAATCCCGTACCATCACCAAAGATTGCACATAATACCCGATACTTAAATTTTTTAATTGCAGTCATGCCTGGGCTAGTGACGTTCACTTTGACTGTTAAAAAATTATGGTATGTATTTTTATTGGAACAGAATTAGAATTTCGTTTCCCGCAAAATAAGAATACAGTAAACGCAAGAGTATAAGTGCGGAATGTTTGGAAGACGACCTTGATTAAGTAATATTGTACTCTTAGGGGTAAATTTTCAAATAGCTAGGTTAGATAGAGAGGTAAGAACAACACGTTCAGCAACGCGTCGGCGGTCGCCCGGAGTGCAGTGGGTCCCTATATGCGACGGAGACTGCTTCCCATCAGGCGACCCGTCTGCATGTATGTTGTCCTTTCACACACAAAAAAGTCAATTGAGCTATACAAAAACTGGGATGTCAATCGTAAACAAAGAAATAAGTTGAAATTAGCTAAAAAGGGACGGATTAAATTCATTACATCATCAGGACAAATACCTTTCAGTCATAAAGATAACTCGAATAGTTCAGTTATATCAATTGGAACACGTTGATTTTAAATACCCTTTGCTGCAGGCGTAGTCAAATATGTTTTTATTTCTGATACACGTGATTTAGCACGTGTTTTTAATTGTGGACTGGCATTGGAAGCTGTCCTAAGAGTTGGTTGGCAAAAGTAGCATTCGTGAACTTAAAGTGCCTTTTATCGTAGAACTTGAGCAGAGCCGGCGAGTAGGGGTGTTGCTTCTTGAGATGCATGTAGTGCTCCTCGGGCTCCGAAGTGGTGTGGCCGCATTCCTCGCACACGTACATCTAGAATACAAAAACGATAACTTTTAATAATGGACTATGCAACATTTAACTCGGATTAGGTTTCCTATTCCATGGGAATTTTGAAAAATCCCTTTTTAATGCACCTCTATGATGTCCAAAGTACTGTGCGAGCAGGTACGTAAATTTATATGCCTGCGAATTTTCAAGTCTCTAAGCTTTGGTGGTTAAAGCATTGTCTGCCAATAAACCAGCCAGTCAGTCGTAATATTTTATAGAAAATTGTTACGAGGGTCTTAGAACTAAGAAAATTGTTATATGTTTAAACAAAAACTAGGTAAAATACACACCTTTGTTCTTCGCTCTTTGTACGCATATGTATGCTGGACTCCGTGAACTTTCAGGCAGTGAGATTCTAATGAACATCTTTGGGTAAATGATTTCTCGCAGAGATTACACTTGTACGGTCTGACTCCGGTGTGCGTCCTTGTGTGGCGCTTCAGATCGAACGTATCATTGAAGCCTTTTCCGCAGAACGTACAAAGGTATCTTTTGACATCAGAGTGGCACTTCATATGTCGGTTCAAGAGCCTCTGTAAGCTGAAGTTCTTTGAGCATACTCTGCATACAAATTTTGTCGGGTCATCTTCACTGACTAATACTTGTTTGTTCTTCTCTTCTTCCCGCTGCCTAGCGTTGGCTTCTGTGGCCAATGGATTTTTCACGCCGTGTCCACCATTGATGAACTCTAAAGGAAGCTCTGCTGGCAGTCCTAACTGGAATAAACGAAAAAGAACCATTACTCTTTCAGTCTTATACGTAGGACAGCTAAGTTAGTTGGCAATGAAACAATACTTGGTATGCATTATAGAAGTTAAGAGGAACTTTTATCGCATTGAATACAAGGCTGAGCTAAATCAACACTAGCTGTCCAATGTATTAAAAAAAACAACAAAAAGGCAATACTAAAGTTAGCATAAGTTGATTCAGGCTCAGCGTTATACAACAATGATTTTCATCATCAAACTTCGATATCGTCTTTTTATTTCTATTACTAGAACGACATCGAAGGAGAGAAAAGATTCAAAGCTTCGCCTTAAAATCAAGTAATGCTTACCCTGTGTTGCAAGATTTGAACTTTGCTATCGGCGCCAGAGCCTTTCTTGAGACTTACAGCAGCGGCAGGACTGAGCGCGGAGCTTTCAATGTGGCTGCTGCTGTCCAGAGAGTTGTTGCCGCCGGGAGACGGTAGCGACACGCCCGTAGGGGAGTCCAACTCCAGCGGGTGACTAGAGAATGGGAAGCCCGGAGACATAATCTGCTGCCTCTGCTGTAGTTGAACGTGAATAGACAATTGCTGCATCTGCCCCCCTTCACTGTGCTGAAGGAGCGCGGGGTTTAGCTGCATCAGTAAATCTGGACGATCCTTAGCGAAGTTATATGATGAACCTGGCTCCTGACTGGCGAACGCCGAATAATACTGTCTACTTATTGTAACATGTTCAGCTAATGATTCTATGTCTACAGGATTGTGTACGGAATCCGGAGAAATCGATGAAGATTCTCTCAAGTCCGAGTCGGTGATTGATTCTACATGAGTATTTAATAAGTTTTCAAAATCTTCCGTAGAGTCAGATAAGTGTCCTAATATTCCTTCATTTGAGCCAGGGAATGTTAACGTGTTAGTAAAATCAACTCCCATGTCAACAACCATGGAATCATCAAAATTACTACCATAATTTCCAATTGCGCCCAAATTCTCCATTTTATTTTCATAGTCGATTTCTTCATCTTTTAAAGCTAGTCCATAATTTGCATTTTGCATTAATGAATACTGTTTACTTTGTTCAGGAAAATTTGTTGTGTTTTCATTACTTTCACAGTCCATGTTAAAGCCATTTATCATGCTGAATTCGTTAGAGAAGGTTCCATTAGCATTGTACGAGTTTTGTCCACTTTTTGTAGATGGACCTAGCGTTTCGTAAAATGGTGGGAGGCTGCCAGTGGGTGGACTGTTGGGTCCGTAGTTAGATCGTCCATCACGGCCGTTACCACCGCTTCCTGAACCACCCCCGATAGCACCACCGCCTCCAGAAGAGGGCGCTGTACTGCCACCACCGGAGCCAAAATTAGCTGAACCACCACTGTTTTGAGAACTACCATTAGATCCCCCACCGCCGGTGGATCGGCCATGGCCTGCTGCAGCACTGATGATTCCCGGAACCTTGTTGGCTGGACGATTTCTCAGGATCAAGGTTGGCCTCGCCAAGATTCCATTAGCTATTTTAGAACTGCTAGTTCGTCTTTGCTCTCTAATTTTTTTTTCAGTTTCTTCATCTTCCGATTCACCTCGTTTTTTCGCGATGGCATAATCGATAGGTTGATCTTGTTCTGGTTCTGTTGTTGGAAGTGTTGTGGGAATGCTGACGTCTGCTAAATCCTTTTTGCCATCGCGGAACTGGGACTGAGACGGTGTTCTTTGAATGACTGATACTTTTTGACACGTTATATTGTTATCAACACCGGGAGATGGAGAAGTTTCAGGAGATGGTGAACTTCTGGAAGGTAGAACAGTGTATTGGCTTTCCAGTGGATCTTTTTCTTCTTTGATTAACGGTTTGTCATCTTTTTTCTTTTCCTCCACGACAACTGGAGAATACTGTTTTCTTTCTGCTTGTGTGAGAACATGACTTCTATGGCTTCCATAAGGGATGTCACCGCCCAGAATTGATGAAACAAATTTTCGAGGTTCTTTTTTACCGCGCTCGAGTGTGCTTCTTTCTCCAAATACATCACGATCTGAAATTAACAAAAAAAAATATTGTAATGATGTAAACTTAACTTTTTTATAAAATTTATAAATGGAGACGCTTGGTTTTAGAATTGAAAACAAATGATTGATGTATAGTTTATGTAAGTGTACATGTGGCGTCGAATTCATGAGACCTCGTTGACGTCACTGGTATGTGCCTCCATAACGGTAACATTCGCCTCCGCATACACACCCACCGCACTGTAGTTGTTGTGTGTGTGTGTGTGTGTGTGTGTGTGTGTCACAATATTGTAATTGGCGCGGCAGTGACAAATCCAATCTCGACCCAAATCTGCTAAAAATTGACGCCAGCGTTGGCCATTCAGCTAATGTCACTACTTCCTGCCATAGGTACACATTCGTTTTATATTTTATATGTGTGACAAACTAATTATAATAAATAAGTTTGATAATACTCGTAAGTACCCGCTCACAACAGCAGCCCCATATTAGGTACATAGTAGATCCATACCTAGAACAAATAACCCTTCTTTCTGGGAGTGGTTGGTAGGTTTAAAATTATCATTTTCACTGCGAGCTTCATTCAGTTTAAGGTTAATTCATTGCAAAAGTTATTACTCCCAACAAAGACAAAGTACCTATAGCAATGTTTAATAGCTAAAAGAAATTTTTAAAAAAATAATTGTGTAGCGAAAAATGGTTGTAGGTAGCCAGTGAAAGTCCCAAGGTTGGCTCAAACGAGTTCCCTTGCCCTTTCTCGGCTTTTGTTGAATCAAGGACGAAGCCTGCATTGTTGGGACTCTTTTTTTGTGCGTAGCCCGTAATTGTATGCGTCTATGCAGCGAGGCGTGACCGAGTTGGAGGGACTCATACTGTACCATTTTTGTTGCGCGATAATTCTTCCTTACTAAAGGAACGCTTTGTTGGGCAAGGTTTAAAGCAAGTCTAGAGCCTCGCGACTCGTAAATGTGCGCGTAAATATTTTATGTTTGGTTTTTAAAATAAAACATGCGTTCGAATGCGAACGAGTGGACGATCCGTTCTCGGAAAGATGACGGTCGTGGATCAACAAAACAGAACATGTTGGTTTTGTTCGAAGACGTTACTGACCTTTCACTATAGTTAAGTATAAATAGCATATTTATGGAAGTATCCAGTCCATACATTAGTTTCCCTATTTATTTATGAAGGCACTATACTTTTAATTGTTGTGGAAAAAATGTACAGATAATCTGAAAAAAAAAATGGATTGAAAACTGATAATTAATAACAAAAGAAGTGAGTTTTCTGAAAAATTACATCAAATAAAATACGTCAAAACGAGGCAGTTATGGAGAATGGAGTTTTAATTTACGTAATTGCAACGGTTTCTGAGTGGGTGAAGTACAAATTAAATTTAATCGAAACACAACCAGGAATAGTATAAAAGACCTTTGTTACACAAATTTCTGGGCCTATAAATACATATGAATAAATAATATATGTACTAAGTATGTATCTAACTGCATGCAAATGTAGGTTGGCGGTAAAAACCTCCCGTCTGTAGAGGACTGGTTTGAAATAAACTACACTTTAAAAGGCCAGGCATGCGGTATTTATTTATGAACATCAGCCTTTTAGGTTTTAAGATTCAAATGGGGCCATTATAGACTAAGTTAGATAAATGTAAAACAAAGTGTAAAGCCTTTTTTTAAAAGCAACTCTTTTTGATTAACGTTTTCCGGATATACGTTTAGAATTCCCGAGTTAACAATTCAGTTAAAAAGTACTTAATTGTTTCAGTTCATTCGTAGTATGTACCATACCGGAGACAAAACAATCGGAAAAATACTGTCATTACTGGCTACAATATTCAATTACTAGCGCCAAACGTGATGTGATAAATATTTGCGGTGTGGCGATCATTATCGCTCAAAATTTTTGATACTTAATACTCAAGTGGTTAGTTTGTATATTGTTCTTTGTAATATGCCCTCTACTTTGTTACCTTGACGGTAAAAATATAAAAGAGTAATGGTCCAATTCCGTTTGTTGCATAAAAATAGACTATCGATATAGGTGAACCAGTTTTAACGATAAAAGCTACATCTATATTCTACGACTATTTTTTTGACACTATCAATCAGTTGTCATACTTTTTATGAGCTGTTGAACTGCGACATCTCTGTGACGTCACTTGTTTATCGAATCAGTTGACTAACTTTATTTACCTATTTCCGAGCAACTAAAAAACAAAATTAGTTGATTGAAAATTAATCTGGGTTCCCGGCTTAAAAAATGTATCCCAGAAACAAATTTATAGGCATGCAATCAAATAATTAATAAATAGAACAAATTAAATTGTGAAGTAAAATTGGATTGCTTATTATTAGAGCTACCTTGAACATATTGGTTAATGGTTTCAAATACGTATACCTATTATAGGTTTAGTGCGACAAAAATCTTAAATTGCATAGAAATCGGCGGATAAATAATGTCAACAAACAGCCACATGACATGACTAATAAAATGACGTTACACCCCAAGGGCGTTTCTGATCGCTCAAATATCAAATCGATTTAAAGTTGTGAGATTATTACGAACAATGCTTCAAAGTCTAGCCAATCAAGGACATGTCCTTGTTCCACAACATGTTGTGGTGCGGTATTTTATGCGTTTTGTTCCGTTACTCTAAGGTTACAAGTTGCAAATAAATATTTTTTATTTTACATCATACTTTTGCATTACGTATTCATCGTAAGTTATCATACATTTGTATGCATAGAATTCCTTTGCCTCGTGCGGAGCTGATAGTTAAGGCGTCACAGTAGACTATTTTTTTCAGCTAAGGAATATAGTGGTTTTTAAGAGAATTTGAGAAAAACTGGCAACCCTAAAAGCGGTTACAGTTGGTCGTCACCGTTACAACTGCACTTGCGTCACTAGCGTGGCGACATTGCGCGCTAACTCCTACGTCATACCGATTTATTATTAGTTGCGTTAAGGCAACGATTTTATCCTAATGAGATAAGCGCTTACGTTTCGTACCGTTGCAAAAACGGCTTAAGTTTATTTTAATTCATGGATCTTTATTGATAACTAGCTGTATACAAATATAATCGACGGGTTTCATAGGGACACGTCCTGATGTTTAGGTAGGTAACTATTTGTTAAAATGAGGATGCTCGCGATTGCATTCAATATTTCTTTCTACCCTAGAAACGGACCAGAAAGAAGCGATGAAAGCGATTGTGATTTCGAGAGGATCCCGTGATCCCGTCTTGGTATAAGTCATAATTTCATCGCAATTGAATAAATAATTTAGGAGCGCACAGAGAGGACAAGCAAACAATTACTTATTGACTTTTAAGTCCTATTTACACTTTGTTATTTTTTTAGTCAGTAACCTTCGTAATGGTAAACAGAACATGCCACTAATCGTCATTGCAGATATACATATAAACGTAACTAGGGACCTAATTCATCGCAATAGGATTAACGGTATGACAGTGGATATAGTACGAAAAAACATTGATTTTTATATTGGAGATAATTATAATACAACAGACAAAGATTAAGTGCCGTCATCCTGCATTCTGCGCTAAACACACGCCATCTTAGGTCGTTATTAGCACAATTCCTAACTTCTTTGTTAATCGTTCTCTTTATGGCGTAGCGTTACACGTACGAGTAGTTCTTAAATGCCTTTAATCTATTTAAAAGGTGTGCGGTTTTTATTCCAAAACGGTAAGTCAAGGCCTCGTAATTACCATGACCATATCTATTCAGAGCTGTTTCCTGTCGAGGAACAGAGCAACCTTGGCAGAGTGCTCATTATTTGGCCATTAAAGACAGCCTTCTCCGCAACAATTTCGGCAATAATTAGTGCATCTCGGGCCGTTCGAGGAATCGAGAAACATCATAGATACACTAAAAATTAGCACTAATTCATAGCTTTACTGTATCTTGCCAAAAAAACGCACAATAACTGGTTCATGCAACGACTTTGTGTGTGTTTGACGTTAATAGGAGTTGTTTTGTACGACAGCATAATAATCGAAGTCTTTATTATCTTACTCAATTAAATGATAATTATTCATACAATAGTTTCATCATTAGGTACATACGTTGCGGCCACTTTTTGGCCGCCAACTGAAATAAGCATAGCCTTAAAGCATTCTACGGCTTACACCATTATATTGGCGTTAAGTTGTTCGCGTTCCTTGTAATTATCTAGACATTAATCACCAACAAAATGTTATTCTAATCGTTACGTCAAAGTGATTAATTATGATCTGTCTGTCCGCACAGAAAGGCAATGTTACAATTAAAATGCGGCTCACAAAGCCGACGCTCTTGACCAAAACCTTCGACGTTGTCACGTTTCTATGAGGAACGTTCGACTGTTCAAACGGTTACCAAAACAGTTTTGGTCTCGCTGGGGTATAATGAAATGACTACCTACTGTGCTATAAAGAGGCACGTCCTGATTCAGAAAAGATATTGTTATTTTTTACTTGGCTTATAGATAGGTATGACAGAGAGGCGGCTATAAAACTAGCCCCGGGGCTGTATACTCGTTTGAACTAGCAGACCCGCCGACCCGTTGAGCGCGCGAGCCGCCGCGGCGGGCGGACTAGCATGTCCTTGCGGTCGAGGTTATCGGACGCTGTTAGCATTTAACGTATTAAATAAAACATAAAACAGCTATGAAGACCCGCTTCGGACGGCCGGTACATAAAATTCCGTTGAAGCCTTTTTTCCATAAGCGTAAGTTAAGTACCGATAGCACACGGTACGAGCCGGGAGCGTCCGTCGAGGCTCGCTCCAAACTCAAAAGGTCGAACAGAAGGACATTTTTTGTAATGAATTATTAGTCGTGGTTTCGGTCACATGTGGAGACTGTTTTAACCAGATGTAGTTGGGACACACGTGGCGGGTAGACCGCTACGTGCCTGTGCGAAATATTGTGCAGTACCTAATATAAAATTAGGTAGTTGAGGTGATTTTACAGTTAGATATTTGCTTCAGCGGAAAATTATGTGTGTTTCCTTAAGCATAATTTATGCGGTAACACGAATGTCTGACATTGAAAGAACAAAAGGCTTTTCAATTTGCAACAAAATTGCTTAAAGACCGTTCACGCATGCGTTAGCCAGCCATGAGTCGAGTCCGCGCAGCCTACGCCGCGCCGCCTACAAAGCGCAATTACAAGTGCTTCTGCGTGGTAAAAAACGCCGGTTCTAATTCTAATACCTACGTCTCTTTAAAAGAACGGTCACAAAAACTGTTCGACACCTTTATTATTATTTTGTTCACGACGTGAATCACAACCAGATTTGGCCAGGGTTAATGACCCAAATATGTTTAGCGAACGCTCAAGGCTAATGCCGCCGAGTAATTCAGATAGTCAATAGAAAAAAACCCGCCGCCTTTTAGGAGGCCTTCCGCGACGGCTTGTTTTCGATCACTCGACCGCTCCATGGAGGAAACTTGAATTTTATTATGGCTTTATCCGTTAGGACCGTTACCGTTATTTAAATTTTTAGTATGAAGAGCGATAAAGGGCTGGGATGAGAGCTTTTTGGTAATACGCCGTATAATTAGAGCTTTAAAAGCTTAAGAATGTGGAGTAACAATCACAATGATTATCTTCTAAACCCCTGTCTAAGCCTGGCTCTTGCTTTCAATAATGTCACGTCGTTTAGTAATCCGTAGTTTTTATATATGTATCTAAGTTAGTCGACCCGGATGTTGCTAAAGATTGTCAAGAGATTTTCCGAGGTCCTAGCGTAATTGGCCGTACTACAGACGTCCTCAAGCGTACCCGTGGGCGGTATCTTTTAAGGTTGGTACCAAGACTGCTCCAAAATACACGAAATGATTATCTTTTATTACTGCACGACAACAATGGCGGAGATGACCTTAAGCGCGAGACGTGTAAGCATGCACGGTTCTATTTAATTTTATTTCACATCTTATCGTAATTTATTGAAGATTTAAATACAACAATGCTTTACCACTACTACTATTTTTGTTTTCCAGGAAGACAATTTCAAAAAGAAAGCTGATTTAAGTAGTGTCCGTTTGAGGAGATAGGACCTCGTTGTTTGGTGGTCCTTAATGGGATTCGATAACAAAGGCTCCGGGCTCCAAGACAAATATCAATAATCAGAGATACCATTACCAGAGAAGGCTTATCCCGAAATTTAAACCAACACAGCTAGATACGATAGTTCTTAAGTACGCCTCATTAATACAGCTGTTTAGTATTAGTTTAAGCGCTGTAATATACTTTGAACGCGTTCAATAGTTTCTCGCTTGTTGCATACACGTGTTTTGTCTTATTATTATTGGCGAACACCTCATTTGCGTAAAAATTGCCGTTAAGATGACGCGTAGTCAAATGATCTTTCGAAGTAGACATTTAAAACGATTCACCACTATTTTAAAATCAAGAGGTAAGTGCTTTAACATTGTTTTAGTCTATCATGGTTTAAAGTAAATTGCTAAAATGGCTTAGTCATTGGCAGGCTCTTCAGCATTTATGATTCGACTATATTTATAATGCCAGTAAAGTTAAAATAGGCACTAAAGATCTAAACGTTCCCCGTTAGTGTTAGTAGACCAAGTTAAATTGAAAAACGAGTTAACTATGGCGTTGATGATTTTATAATATCAATCATGCGAACGTTGTTTTATTGTTTCCGCAATTTAAACGATTGGCTACAGTCTCCCTCTCCCCTGAACACGTCCCGTACAACGTCAGTAATGACAACTGTGTTAAGAAAATACAGTGATTATTGCGGTTGATGGACTCTTTGTGTGACTTAGAACACTTAAGCAATAAGCATTGTACCTCTTGAGACTGGCTAATCGATGAGCTATAGCAACTCGGCCAAAGATGGCGCGGAGATTACGGAATAATGGCTAAGTATTATTTATGAGTCGTGACGTCTGCAGATCATTATTTTAAGTCATGCTTGCTATCAAGCCTCGCGATTTTTTAAAGATCTGCGCTTCCGTATAAAACTAATGTACTTCAGTGTAGCAAACGTGATGAGACTCTTAATGCCTCTTTTATTTACATAACATTTTGACGTAATTACTTTGGCCATTTTGAAAAGACAGGTCAATATCAGTAATAAGCAGATGTTTGTTCGTTGGGTCGGTAATTAAGGGCGGGTGCGTCCCGCATCTCGGCGCATGCGCTACGGGTTCCTAGAACACAGAACTTGTGTTGCAAAAAAACAAAACGGCGATGGCACGCAATACACACGAGTGAACCAAGATCGGATGTTGACACTTCAAAACAAATTTCCTGTTGTAAAAGTTAAGTCAATCCGCCAATCAAGTTTTTGCCATAGTTTAAAGTTAAATGCTTAATGTACGGTGGGATCATGTTGTAATAGAATTTGCACAAGTATGGCAAACATGCTAAGTACACGCGAAGATTTACAGCTTGCAAAAAACACATCCTTTATATTTCAAATACCGCTGTCGACGTGTACTCCGGATCTGTGGCTTTTTCCCACCATTTTGAGCAAAGTAATTAAAATTAATTGAGAGCAAATCACTTAGAATCGCCGACCATTATTACACGAAAACATGAAAAAGAAGCAACGTTGCCTTCTTAAAAACCAGTTGGCTAAACGTCGCGCGGAATCGACGGTTAATTTCATGCTATTTTTGAACCTGAAAGTGTTTGTATCCTAAATTAAATTTAGTTTTTACGTCGGACTCGATCAACACGCATCGTTTTTTGGTCATTCTGCAATCGTGGAAAAGTAAAAAAATAAAAAAGGTAGCAATACAATGGGCGCAGGATACAATAGCGCAGACGGCCACATGGTGGAATTGTTTTTTTGGAGATGCAGATTTTTACTGTTCGTAAATGGCAAACAACATGCCTTCGATAAGCAATGTTGCCAGTTGTTATAGCGTCGTTTATTTCAATTGTACATCGTGGAAATGTTTGTTATCAAATACCTAATGAGGTAGAGTAAGTTGCGGTTATATTTGTTTGTTAATAATATGGGTTATTACTTTTGAAATTGTATGTGTATTTCTATTATGGGTTCATTCCATATCGGCTCGCATACTTGTTGAAAGTCCGAATATAATGTTTGTCAGAATGATCGTTTGTCATAACTCTTTTTTCTCTGAATCCAATATAACTGTTCAGAATTGTTATAAAACAAACCTAACCTAACCTATAGTTTTATATAGGACGACCATTTAAATATTAGAAAAAGTTAAAGTTTCAGTGGGAAAAAATTATGACAAACGATGATTAGGACAAAAATTACGGTATGACTAGCAAGGAGTATGCGAACTTTGGCGCTACCATTTGACTTGTTTAGCTAGTATGCATAAACCACGAATTAACTGTATCCTAATTGTTGCAATTTACCTCTAGTATAATCGCCTTTCAGAAATAGATCGAATTTCTAGTAAACTGTAATCGTTAATTTTTTTACATACAGTTGTAATAATTATTTAAACGTATTATATTTTTAGATTTTATTATTAAATCAAAAATACATATGTTATTGGCCAACTCAAAATAATCCACCATTTTAATTTAGACCTTCCAAAAGGTGAATGAAGTCTAAATCAAAATGGGGTATTATTTTGAGTTCATACACTCTTGATCTAGGAGTGCGAAACGTGTAATATAATAATACCTATAAGGCTACGCAAACAATACTGAAGTGCTATGACAAACTAAAACACGAGTTCTAAGGCCCTTGGCCTCAAAACACGAATATTTACAAACTAGATTCCCTAAACAACTTATTGTAAATTAAGAGACTTATAAACTTCAAACCTTGTCGACTTAAGTTTAAAATGAAATTAAAAATGGGCGTAGAAGTAGCAAAAATCCCTACTCCTATGTTAAGAAAGAAATTCTTTTAATAATAAAAAACCAGACGTGCAGACATGTGGCAAATAAATATTTAATTGAAACAACTTAATGAATTTCTAATCTTATTAAACGCCTACTGGTTAATAACGAAGAACGTTGCCATTATAACTAGTATTTGAATGACATCTGACATAAGTTCCAAACCGGACAAATTAAGTGTTTTATAATAGCACTTATAACTACATTTACTGCAATCCCACTTTACTTAAACTTAATTTGACTTTTAATAATAATTTTAATAATAAAAGCGATGGCATCCCCGGGTATCGTTAATATCAAAACCCGTTGAACTCTTTTGTACGCTAGTACAAAACTACCAAGTACTAATTGGACTAAATGTTATATAATAATATTAATTCCAAGGTTATTTAATTGTTATGTAAACAAAAAACCCGTTAAGCCAATTTTATAATGTCTTTTAAGAAATATGTACAACTACAGATGTTCTAAATTGGGCATACCAACACGTGTTAATTATAAATTCCATACCGAAGTAGCAAGTTTGCTAATGAAATCCTAACAACAAATTGACTTATAAAAAATTAAGAGGCAGTGCAATAATATCTTTCTCATCTTTTATCTAACCTTTCTTTTCTTTCATGTGGCTGAATATTTCTGTTTTTAATTATTATATTCTTCTTTCTAAAATAAAGCTAGCTACAACTGAAGCTTACATATTTATTTATTTTTAAACAAAATCATCACGATTGAGATACAGTAAAAATCTACAATTAGCACCCCAATTTTATTTTATAACCAATTTAAAGATATTTAACCTGACCCTCGGTTCGCGCCCCCTTTGCACTTGCACCGCGACCTTCATATTCATACCGCCCTTTAACTACAGGTGCCTTCTCACCTGTAATTGCGCGATAAATTCATTTTGTCCCTTTTTGTGCCCTTTAAAACTAGAACTGCCTACGTATAATGTCACGCAGATGCAGTCGTTTTGTACTCGTAATTGTTTAAATCCATTAAACTTACAATATAATACTATTAGTTGAAATAGAATTAAATTGTAATAATACAGTCAAGCTCAAAAGTCGTACTCTTTGTACTTCGACGCAGTAAATGAAACATATTGGGACAGTTTGAAGTTTCCTGTCAGGTAAAGGCTAAAGTAGGGTTTTCCAACCTTTATTTCGCCGAGGTTCCCCGAGCCAAACATAATATTTTCATGCCCCCCTTAGGTAAATTCACTTATATTTGAATCACATGCATATTCCTTATTTACCTATTCGTTAATTTTTTTTGGAAATGTAATCTTACTTATTACGTACGACGCCCCCCCTAACATTTCTCTACGCCTCCCTAGGGGGGCGTGCCCCCCTGGTTGGGAAGTCCTGGGCTAAAGTAAGAGGTTTAGTTATTTTTCGTTTGACTGTACATATACTGTTAAAATAACCTTATTTTTTAGATGACAGTGTCCTCAAATCAACTAATCAAAACGTCCGAGTCCGAGTGTCATCTCTATTGCTAATGACATAAGATTGAAGACGACACTCGTACGTTTCGTACATACTTAAAACGATTTTCGCAAGGAAAAATAAAATAGACGCATACTTTATTTATCGAGTTGTACTCTAAATTCCTGTGTCGAGTTCTACCAACTAGATCTAAAAATCTATTTAATTTGTAGCCAAAAAAATGTAGCAGTCTTTTTAAGTTGTTTTCTAATTCAAAAGGTGAATGAAATGCCCCATCAGACACCCAACCAATAAATACAAACTATCGTACGTGTATGAAGTTAATTAAATTAAAATGGCAGGGATAGTGACTAACCCAAATACAAAGCGAGTGCACCGGAAGCAGCACCATTGTCCTGCAATCATTGACACCTCCGACATCATCCGGTCAATTCCTGTCTCGTACCAGTTTGATGATTGTCAATGAATATTTTAGGGCTGTGATTTTTCGGTATTAGCTCCTGCATGATCACATTTAATGATCCGAAGTATTCAGGTAGGTACGCATTTATATCCAATTGAGCTGTGTCCACAGTACTCTATTTAGGTCAATATTTAGAGCCGATTGTAGAAAATCTGAAGAAAAGTAATGCAACATTATCTCAAAGTTCTCTTAATGATGATCCTCCTTGAACGTAGGTAAATAACTAAATCACGTAAGCATTTTGAGAAACGTAAAAGCACGATCTTAAACGACATGAAGGATTGCTTACACTAAAAGCTTTTACCAGTTTATCGTCTAAGCCTTATCTGTGTAGCAATTAGTAATGTACCTTCTATTCAGATAATAAGAAAGAACAAATCAAACTTATTTTCAACAGCTGATCCTATTAAACAAAAGCTAGCGGCGATTCTATTGTTAGTGACAAGTCTAATGCTGTAATCGATTTTAAACGATGACATAGAGTAATTAATAACTGTAATAGTTGTATTCAACGTCATTATTGGAAAGACACCGATAATATTGGACAAGCTATTGATATGCAATAAGTATTAATTTGACTGTCATACCAATTCTGAAGGTAATTTCAATGACATCGAAAATAGCATCAAACGAATAGATCACCCGAGTGCTAAATTTAGTGCAAACGATGGATTCGAATTTTAACATGTCATCGAGAATAAACATGCCGTTGAAATGCGAAATAACACGACAGTTAAGAGTGAATCACGCTACCTGGACCGTTACCGACGCGGAGGCGCGACTGTTGATCATACGTCAATTTATATATTGGAACCGTATATTAAAAAGGCATAAAAACACGGCAACAGAGGAAACAGTAAGGACAGTATGTAACTTGATGGGTTCGAGAAATTAGATGCCGAGAGTAAACCGATGCTATAAGATAAGATTTCCAAATATTGTGACATCATAAAAGTAGCTATTCATAAATAAAATGAGAAAAAGGAATAAACCAAAGCAACCTTTCGAAGAATCCTTAAAAACCCACAAACAGTTAAATACTAAACCATCCCACGTGAGACGACAATGCCATAGATTAGGATCGCGCTAATTCCGTCCTCTCAGGTAGTTTTGAAAATGCCACAGACACAGACAGTCCGTCCGTTTTTCGATAGCCAAGATTCCATTGCGAGTCATGTTGGTTACTATGAAATCCTAAGAAAGCATTTCGATAGAGACAGTAAAATAATTTGAATACAATAGGCAGAAAGATGAGGTCAGTGTCAAATATGATAAAGTAACAGCAATGAAGCCAGGAAATGGAATCAAGATGTAATAAGAAATGAATTATTGAACAGGCAGCGGGTTACACGCAGACAGTCCGAAGCGATGAATGGACGCATTGTGGGCGGCGGGGCTCGAGCTGCGGAGACTTACCAGCGCAATCGTTGTCCTTTTTGGAGAGGAGCGCGATGGGGCCATCGTCCAGCGGGGAGCCCGGGCAGAGCGTGTCCGCCTTGCTCGTGAGCAGCTCCTGACCTTCCTGCAACCCCAGTTGCTGGTCATGCATCCGCTTCTTGATGAGAAATATCTTCGGCATCTTGGCGCTTTGTTAATCACTGCACTCAATCCTTAAATACGTCTATATCACTAAGTTTTTAAGTTCACCCCGTCCAGATCGGATCAACACTTGCTAGCATCGTATCGCACTGCACGGGTAGGTTCCTGGCGTTTGTTTATTTGGTGCGTCGCAGCTGGCGCTGGCGGCGCACGTTCGATACCGTTGGCCGTTGCTAGAGGACTGAGCGAGCGCCCGTGCGTGCGGTGCCCGCGACACCGTTGCCCGAACAGGTCCGCCCCCGCCCGCGCCCCGCGCCGGCGCCGCCCTGCGCCCGCGCCGGCCGGCCGCACCGCCGTGCGCCGCGCCGTAAGCCGGCCCGCCCGGCACCGCTCGCCACTTACACAACAGTAAAAGTGCTGTTTTGTGTTAAGACGTTATCCTGTCGACAATAACAATGCCTTATTTTAAATTTTTTGTTCACCATTTATTCATCCTCAGCAGTCAGCACCGACCAGGCCTTTATCAGTGTTTTAGATTCACCATTCGTTATGTGAGCAATATTATTGGCAACAGTTAAATTTTCGGTTAAGGTCAGTTAGGTAGCAATTAAATTTTATTCCAAGAATGTGTCTTCAAACATTTGCAATATGGAAAATCAGTGATATTAAAATCTGTGTCATTGGAGTCACCAATGAATCACCCGAACCCAAATCCTTGTATCGTTACTCAATATAAGATTTAAAATGAGTAACTGAGAATTGTAAATTTAAGCATTGTAATAAGATTGTAAACGGCCTGCAGCTAAATAAGGTATTTGAAGTATTAAAAAAGGAACTTAAAAAATAAAATGACTTGTCAGAGGATAATCTCGTGAATATTCATTAGTTATTATTTCGTAAAGCCTCGTCGCGTTTCAGGTAAGGACCGCACAGGGCTCGTCGTCGGCTCCCTTTCAATCAACAGTGAGTTTACAAAACAATAGAATCCCAGACACGGGGTTGCAAGTGAAAAGTATTTTGGACAAGGAAACAGTACTGCAGTTGTAAAGCAACTATAAATTTTACAACGGGCATTGTCATCGTAAAGTTTTGACGTTGAAATTATAATCTTTTTGTTTAGTTTAGTGCAGTGGAAGAGGCGGCGTCTTTGTTACGGGCAGATACATCACATGGCAGTGCTGACGCCATGCCCGCGGCATTTCCACCAATATCAATGTCAATAGACAAGAGTCTTTTCACTGAGACTGCATAATTAACATCGCTTCACTAAAGACTTTTAAACGGTTTACTATAAGCAAGAGATTACATGCTCAACACTATAGGTATTTTTATTTGAAAACTTTTCATTCAAATAGTAGCTGAGGCAACTGTTATGAACATCCTCTTTAAGTTAAAGTGTTCTTCCGGGCATTTACAACTTTCCGGAAACCCAATATTCATTGCAAAAACGTATCGCCATCGTTTTGAAGGACTCAAAGGATATCGATTTAATACATTAATAATACGAAAACCTCCAAAGATTTTGAATAAACGAGCTGTGAAATTGTTTGTGAGATACAATGTCGGTGTCTATACACTGTTTGTTGGTTTTGTTGCAAAGATTTTTTTTTGGTAAACAGTCGAAAAATCAAACTGTTTCGAGTTTTTCTGTCGGTTAACACAAAATGTAGGATTTTGGAATTAAGCCCGTACTAATCTGTAAGGGTTTTTACACTCCGTTAAGTTTAACTTGGGATTTAACGTTCTTCAACGAATTCCGTTGAATGTTGCGAATTTTGCTTGTAATTTTTTAGGGTTCCGGAGCCAAAATGGCAAAAACGGAACCCTTATAGTTTCGCCATGTCTGTCTGTCTGTCTGTCCGTCTGTCTGTCTGTCCGTCCGCGGCTTTGCTCAGAGACTATCAATGTTAGAAAGCTGTAATTTTGCACGAATATATAAGTAAACTATGCCGACAAAACAGTACAATTAAAAATTCAAAAACAATTTTTTTTAGGGTACCTCCCATAGACGTAAAGTGGCGGTGATTTTTTTTTTCTCATCCAACCCTATAGTGTGGGGTATCGTTGGATAGGTATTTTAAAACCATTAGGGGTTTGCTGAAACGATTTTTCGATCCAGTTATTTGTTTGCGAAATATTCAACTTTAAAGTGCAAATTTTCATTAAAATCGAGCGTCCCCCCCCCCCTAAAATCTAAACCGGTGGGTGGAAAAATTTGAAAAAATTCAGGATGGTAGTCAGTATATTAAACTTCCAAGGAAAACTATAGCGGCTAAGTTTGCTTGAGAATTATTAGTAGTTTATGAGTAAATAGCAGCGTAAGGTATAAAATATACCTATACTTCGAAGATTCCGTATAAAGTACGAAATCCTTAGAAAAATATTACTTAATTTTTCGTAATGGCTCCGGAACCCTATTTTGGGCGTGTCCGACACGCTCTTGGCCGGTTTTTTTTTCAAGTAAAGGTTTTTTTTTCAGCCAAAGCGGCAATTTCTAAGAAAGATAGGTGCCTACTTCCTGTAATTCCGTTTAATTACAATCAATAACCTACGTTGACGACTTACTTTGTGTTAAGATACATAGTCATCGATGGTAACAGTAATTAGTCTCATAAAAAAATAACATGATACGTGACCTTTTACAACAAAGTAAAATCAATCTCACCAGAATTCGTAATTAACTCTACCTTTGATATATTTTTGGATTTAAATCAACGTTCAAATGCATGGCGAAATAAATCTCTCGTGCGGTCATAAATCATTTTTATGTAAAAATGCAACTAACGACTCCATAAAGTGGTAAGAGGTTGTTTAGGTAACGCAAATAAAACAAAACCGTAATATGCTACCGAATTGGTCCTGTTTACTTTTTTAAGTTTGGTAAAAAACGGAAACGCGTTTTTGCGTGAGTTGTTTTTTAAGGTCCTTACCCAGTTTGGACAAACCCATTCGAATACTCCAATTAAAAAAGTCAGTCGGATTTTTGGTAACATTACGCTGCTTTGAGTGTAAATTAACTCCTGGAGTAAGTAGTAGATACAGCAGCACGTTTTAGTTAACATTTTTAATTGCCACGTGGTTATTATAGAGCTAGAAAATAAGCACTTGTAAAATACAATGTTAGACCAGGTACTTTGTTTATCCATTCAAAATAGGATACTTTATTTCTTGTTACTATTTGCAAGGTGAAATATATACGTACTTTGCTGATTTTCTTATGGGGTCTATGTGACTGTTCGAAAATATCAAAGTCAAAATCAAATTCAAAGTAGGTACATATCTTTATACAATTTAGGCTATAACAAGCACTTATGAATGTCAAAAAAAATCTATCACCGGCTCGGAAAAACCTCTGTTGAGAAGAATCCGGCAAGAAACTCAACGAGGCATATTCTTTTTGTAAACAGATTTATTCAATGAATGAATATGAATATGATATCTATACATCACTAGTATTTAACACAGTATATCTGCGTGGTAGGATAGTAACTTTTATTTGCACCTATAGATAAATACTTCAAAACTCCGAATACGACTGGTTTCAACCTAAATGTAGAAGCAATGAAAAATATTCAAATAATCAAAGAAAAACCTCACCAATGTCTAACAAATGACAAAGAAAAATAATGAATGAACAGCAACACTCCAATCTCCATCTAGTCAGCCCGGAACCTCTTTCCGTGATTAATATACAATGTCGTATGTCTTCAAAGCTTTAAATACTTATTTTGTATAATGTAGCAATATGTCAAGATGACCGTGACTATTCGATGCTATCCGACCCAAAATCTTCGTCTGCACGTGTCTGAGCATCGTGATCATCATGCAACTACAGCCATCAACTAACCATGAAGCTAGGAATGTGAAGTTTATTGAACTCCCACCGCGACTAATTTATTTCTCTTTGCACGCAATATCTAATTATTTTAATATATGACCGGTATTTAAATGTTGAGCAGTATTGAGAGCATTTATCGTAACGCTGTTAATTGGTATTGAGAAATAAAAAAATTGCTTGCAATTATAAACCATCTGGAACACTTGTTATGGTTACTACGTAGATACTAAGTAAGTCCGTATTAATTTATCATCCTTTACCTAGTTTAACTATAAAGCAAAAGACATGCAAAATGTGTGTGTAATTTAGTACTGTACGGAAAGTGATGTAGGTATTCTCAACGACATTATCGATAGTTAAGATTGCCAATTTTATCTAATTCTACTGTAGTATAGAAAAGGTAGTATAGTAGTACATAATAGTATAGAATCATAATTATACAATAGTACAGAAGTTTTTATTTTGAAAATGTTTCCCACATAAATTTTGGTTTTACCTATCTAGTGGACCGGCGTTACCCACAGCACGTCGGTAATTATTCCTCATTAAAAATCGAAGAAAATCTTCCCCTTCAGAGCGAAGATAAAATACCGTATTGCATTTCCTTATTTGCCTCTTATATCCGCTGCGTCGATTGCGCAACGTGCGCCGGCGCAGCGCGGTTCCACGCCGCCGGCTCGCCTCAAGTTCTCGGCAACGTTAACCTCAATCAAGTTTAACCACAGACCTGGCCCTATACTACGAAATGCAAAACTCGAACTTCGTATCTTGCCTTCCCGCTGACGTTAATACTATTTAATATGAGAGTGAGAGGGACGGTACGATACGAACTTGGATTTTGTACCAACGTTGGAGCTTGAAGTATTATAAAATGACCATTAGCAACCAATTTTATGATGCTACAAGAACTTAGATATCTGCTAGTTTGCTGTTTGATTGATTGAATATTAATTCGATACTATTTTACACACTTTACTGTGGTAATTTTGATATACCTACTTACTTACAAGTAAAGCTTTTATTTGAATATCAATATTCGTGAGTTTGTTTGTAGCTTTGTGGGTCATCACCTGCTTGTTTCCCATTGAGCTAAAATTGAGTAAGTATACAATATATTTTTATGTAAGCCAGGCGGCAGTTCAATATTCTAGTGGTGACATTGTGGTCATTCAGCTAAGATCGTCACGACAGGACGGAACTCTTCAATGATTAATGGAATCGACTTGAAATTTGGTACGATATGGTACCTTTCTAGTTTGGATGACAATGCAAGTATAGTCAACAAGAAGTCAGCGAAAAAGTTTGTAGGTACTTATTAAAATATTTTTCTAACAGAAATTTTTAACCATTTACATAGAACTTTCTACGCATGCTCTTGATGTAATCAATTCGGGGTTAACAGGTATTAGTGCAGGTGCATCATGCACTATGTCAAAACCGTACCAAAATTTTCACATCCCTCAGACACAAACGCGATACGCACGCGAATTGTATGACTACTGTATGGAAAGAAAAACCCGCGGTCAACGCGCGTTTAAAAAATAGGGTGCGCAAAGACTCTCATTCGATAATTATACTAAACCAAAGAACAACTGACACTGTCATCCGGAACGGATATCAAAATAACAGGGTCCATATTGGCTCGCATACTTATTGAAAGTCTGAATGTAATATTTGTCACAACTCTCTTTTTCCCTGAATCCAAAAATTGTTCAGAATAAACAAACCTAACCTACTTTTCTACAGGTGACCATTTGATGAGGATTTTTCAGAAAAATTTAAGGTTTCAGTGGAAAAAAAATAATGACAAACGATTCGGACAAACATTACAGTATGACTAGCAAAAAGTATGCGAACTTTGGCGCTCCCCAAATAACAATTATAGAAACAAAGCGATTCGACGTCTGCTGCTACGCTGGCCGATCTAATTTCACGGTTTTTCGCGAAAAATGTAGCAGTACCTTTTTTTGATACTTTCGCGAAATACAATTCAAACAATGATGTGGTTGAAGGTCTTTGACATTTGAAATTGAAGTGAAATAAATTTCTTTATGATGGCTTTCGTCAAGTTTAATATTATGACTTTATGAATGTTAATTAATTCAAAAGTCTTTCATTAGAAGAATGAGGTGCTCTTAAAAAAAAAGAAAAAAGTGGACTTACTTTTTGTTCTGAATAAAAATATAACGAGAGTGCTCCCGCAAAGAAAATCATTTTGATGAATTAATGTTCGTATGGTAGTAAATAAACCACGTCCGATAGTTCTTTCATATTGAAGCTGCTCTAGTTCCCTCGAACTTTCGACATCATATTAATTATCATGGAAAAAAATACAGTCGAATTGATAATCTTCTCCTATTTTGAAGTCAGTTAATACAATGTGGTCAAATTTAGATACAACCTTGTATGATGATGATGAAGCACCTAACCATTAGGCATTTGACAGTCACAGTTTAATAGGGAACCTGTCAAGATGGTCACTGACGCTGAAATATAATTTTAAAATGGCAGACCCGACACTGCCCTGGGGCAAGGATATCTCCATTTGTTAATCCTGTCTGAGACTATTTCGGCACGTATTTTAATTGAAATAAAGCGGTCATAGACATTATACGAATTCGTATTTTATTTTCTATAGTCCCCAGTTTGTATCCATAGTTTGATCATGGATTGTAATGCAATGCTATGAGGAACACATCTTACTTACGTCGTGATTACAAATTCAAAAACCTGATCCGTGTCTAAGCATAAAGGTTAAAATTATATGTCTATGTGAACGATTTGAGCAAATGTAAAAAAGCAGGATCATGATCTGTTTAACCTCATCAATTAATAAAATGTGGAAGTATTTTCCATACCAAAGAAATGCTTAAAAATCATACGCAGTCGCGAAGTACGTTTGCCAACAGCTCAAAAAGACCGCGGTCGCTGTTATTCTTCGCATTAAAAATCTGCAACTTACATTTAAATGTTCAGGCGTGATAACCTCGTTTAATTAAGGCGACTGCCCGATCCAATGCATCAAGAGTTGATACAGATCGAGCGGCAACGGTACACTTATGTGCATTCCCGGTGATTGCATCGGACGTGCAACTATACGAGTATATTGCGATTTGCGATTTTCTTGAGCCCACCGCAAACTAACAGATCTATGCGAAACGCAACGCAATCAGAAATAGTGCAGAAATTTTTGGTTTAAAACTAGTTGTTTACGAAAGCAGCACTGAAAAACGTAATGAGTTTCATGATAATCGTCCTCGTATTTACAAATACCTATTTATCATCATATTCATACGAAGAACCTCAAATAACAAGGCAGGTACCTACCTAAGTCATGTAAATTTAAGTGGTAAGTAGGTAAATTTAAATCGTAAGGATAATATAAAACGAAAAAGTAAAAAAAAGAATAATATGTGTTGTTTTTCGTTTATTCTTTAACGCTAAGACGGATTTGGATAAAATTTGGTGCACAGACAGTCAGAAAATCAGATAATCTGGATAAGCATAAATCAAAATTTTTACCACGGGAAATTGTAAACTTCACGCAGCGTTAAACAAAATACACGCAGACAAATTGGCGCGCAACAAACTGCATAAGTTTCTATACTTACTTGACTTACATGTGAATATGAAGTCAAAGATGTGTCAAGTTGATCTACAGCTGTTAATAATCATAAATCGGGTTGCGTTTTTAATCCGATTGTTCGTAGCGGACTTAAATCGCAATATTAATGCTTGAACCGGTCTGATGATTACCCCTCGACTGGACAGTCATATTATTCAATTGCTCGCACGAGCCTCTATATTACCAACTAGCGTTACATTTACTCCACTTTATAAAGCTATAGGTAACGTTATGTTGTCATTTAATATATTTCCAGTGACATGAAAGTGAGTTTTGAACGTATATTTCTTTACCGCGAGCTGCGCTGATAAATATGGAAATGACATTTCGCTAATCGATAGGAAAGTCCTCACTTTGTATACGGGTTTTTTATCAGTTGCTTTCAAATGTACAATGTTAAGGGCTTTGTTTATTTTGTTCATAGGTACTTTAGTAATTTTTCCTTCATCGTCTTTCATCAGTACTTTGCATTTTATTTACTGTTGGGTACAAGTCTTCTATGAGAAAGTTTGGGCTGTACTTCCCACGCGGGTCCAACGAAGGTTAAGAGCTTCATGTACACCATTGAATTGGTTCACATGTTTATCCAGCTTAGCCTAGCAATGTTTTCTTTTACCAAAAAGTTATCGATCTATTTCAAGTAGGTATAATCGTATTCTAGTAAAATAATAATATCGTTAATATATTTATGAAACCCATTATGAAAGTGGAATTTAGCTACTATTTAAGTCAGTCCAGCAAGCAGCAGGATGAATATTCGAGTGTTTTCATCGCTTGAGTTAACGATATTTTACTCCCGCAACCTCAACAGAAGGACAAGTCGCAAACTATAATCAAGCTAGCCTTAGTACCGCTAAGTACCTACTGTATTCAGCTGTTTTAAACAAGTTAACACTCAGTATCGTTACTTATCTACTCACTTCTAAAAATAGTTGAAGAGAGGTAAATGACGAAAAAATGCTGTAAAATCGTTGAATCAGACAAACGCACTTCAGCCAAACAACATAGTTCGTGGATTATAATAATAATAATCGTTTATTGTTTACTCCACCACCAAGTAGGTAATTACAAATAACAGTCCCAATAAAATAACAAGACAAAGACTCGCGTGGAGGAGACTGGTGCCCGAACTAGGAGGGCCCTGTGTCTCAGGTCACCAGGTCTCCGACCTTCAGATGTCTGGTGTTAACATGTTGTAGGTATGTTAATATACATTAAGGTGCTAATATTATCGAAAATCTTATTTTCAAAACCTTTTTAAACTAACAAAAAAAATATTACAAATAAATAAAAACTAATGTGTGTAAGATGTTTGTGTCGCACTCGATTAGCGGCTGTCGTACTCAAAAAGATTTAAGTATACGCTCTTTATTAGTTTAAATAGAATCTTGTGAAGATAGTTTCAAGCACTGCAACCGTCCATCCACTTTTGCTGTCGACCATAGTCAAACCAGCCGGTGCTGCGGTTTCAGTTTCTAAATATCCAGTTGTAAAGCAAAGTTCGTTAAGTGATAATTAGATTAGGTTTGCCGTCGCCTTATCGCAGTGTCACCCGCGGGGAAGCAATGAGGTTAATTTTGTGACGTTCATGAAGTTCACAAACGATACATTGTTGAGCCTATGTAACAATGTACTATTGTATTGGTTTACTGAGTTACAATGCTTCTACTTACGTCTTTATCTTTGAAAACAAACATAAACTTACATTTGATTTAGACTTTTTTTCAAAAGATGTACAGCAACTAATTAAAAATAGTGAGTACGTAGATATTCATACAATAAATGAAGCTATAACTGCAAGATAACCTAACCAACAAAAAATTGGAAATCCCCAGACTGTCACTTCAAAGTTCAATATCTCAAAAACGGCTTTACCGATTTTTCTGAAACATCGTTACAAAGATAAAAAGAAACTAAAGAAATCTGTTTTTTTTTCTGTACGGACCCTTCATACGCATTTTGGGCAGATTTTAAGAAAATCAAGAAAATGTTTAATCCTTAAATTGATAGTGTACACCACAACGACCATGATTCAAGACTATCTTTTTGTATTTTTTTTAATGTAGAGTTTTGAACATGAAATTCAAATAAATATCATTTACCTACTCAATATGAATGTAGAGCTTTTTGGACTATAACGTACTGAGTGACGAGACTTGAATCATGAACTTTTTCAATTTTGTCAATTTAAGAATTAGGACTTTGCCTTTAAATACTTAAAAATAATATACCCTCCATAACTTATCAAACCTGGAAAATATCTAACCTCCAATTCTCAAAACTTTATAATCATTTATCAGTTTTAAACCAGCAACGTTACCCCCAGATCAACAACTAACAACGTAGCATGCGTTCCGTATTAAGATTTCAATTATAAGCTCGCAAGAATACGCTGTTACGTGAATTAAACATCAGAAAATTCTCAAGCGGCTACAACCACGTATATACCGGTTGTCAAAAGGCTGTGGTGCGGAGCGGCGCGGGGCGAGAAGGGGGCACTTAGGGCTGCCAAGTCATTTTAACAGCTTATTTTTTTTCAAACAACACGAACTCTATTTAATATTTAGTTTAGGTTAGTTAGGTTATTTTTCCCAAAAAAGTATACAGGTGTAAATTTTTAATCTCTTCTGCGAAGCAATTGCTATAAAGTAAAGCAAGATCGTATGAAATGAAACAGCAAAAAAATATGATTAATTGTTTGTTTATTGTTTATTTAGTTACAAACGGTACAATATGGCTAATTATAATAAAAATCTTAGATTATAAACCAACCAGTAAAGTTACGTACCTATCACAGGTTATTTACCTAGAAATATAACTAACCGTAGGAATAAAGTAACGTTAGGAATTTGAAAACGTGACATTAAATAGATATTAATGCAATATTTTCGCACATTTCGGGACACGGGTATGACTGAACCCCTAAAAGCCCACCTCTCTGCCTGATTACGTCCGTGAATCGGACGGAACATACTGTTACTATGTTTCTAACAATATTATTTATTTCCATCATGACACAACCGGCATATTCGTATCCATCAAAACATTTCGGAATCGGTAAAGATATTATCTGACTATTTTAATTAAATGCGACCTTTTCATTCCCGTGTTTATTCTCCCAATATTTTACTATTTTATAGCATGTAACTTCAGGCCAGTAAGTCGGCAATCGGCAACCCTAAGCCCAGGGTACAGCGACCGCGATGTTGCCGACGCGGGCGCAGCCACCATTGCCAAGATCACGGCCCGCGCGGCGAATGTCAGCCACGTCACGTCGAGCTTCGCGATCCGATCGCTTCAATACAGATGGAATGTAACGAGATTGAGCCACGAGCTGATAGTTGAAGGCACGACACGATGTTCTGGGTTTGAATTGATTTTTTTAAGCAATGAATCGTTCTCACGAAATGCGTTTTAACGCTCTAATTGAGAGGTCTGAAAAACTAGAACTAGTGTATTGTTCAAAAGTACCAGACGATATCCAATTTTGATGTAGGTACGTTGCGTAGTTTTTTGATAAGTAGGTACACAATCATTATAGGTACTGTGATCATCATAAACGTCGGAGCTCTACGCTTTAAGCTGTTCATTAAAATATTTTTGAGCATTTAAACCACTCTGATGTGCCCGCACAAATACCGAGAATTGCGAGACTCGATTATTAACAAAATAATCAATAGCAAGAAAACAGGTACTTATTAATTGATTTGGGTAGAAACATCTCACAAAACGATACTAAATATACAAGCTTAACGACCACGAAACCAAATGAATAAGTTACCAACCCATGCCTAACGTTTATTTAAGAATAGTACACTTCTCACACGTTTCAAGAAGTGGTTATGGCACGTTCAATCAGTGTATGAAGCCACGCACCAATCCAATCATGCTCTCTTATGCTTCATACCGTTCCCCAAACGAGCGGCTATTATGCAATCGAACAAATACGTTCGTTTTTTGCCGGCCACATCCCCACGGTAAATACTGGTGAGCTTCGCCTCGTCGCCATGTATGTGCCTACATAATAGCCCTTGCCCTATCTTTATATGGGCCGGGCCGTAGTCTCCTGCAATTCCTATTCACTGCACGTAAGGTAGCGGCCCTAAGGACCGGGTTTTTGTAACAGCGCAACAGGTAGAAAGGAAAGGATTGCGAGCGGAGCGGGATGGCATGATGCCACGGTCTGCCGCCTCGCTCTGCAAGGCACAGGAATGCCGTATACGATTTGAGCTACTGCTAGCGCATACTGCAGACGTTCGAGCGGCCATAGCTAGCTATAGCTAAGCGAGCATCAACACACACTGCCCTAATGCGTATGGGTCATGTAGCGGGATTTACTGAGTTTAGCGAGTGAAATTAAATCGAAAGGGAGTCTGGTAATTTCGATGATTATCTGATTAAAATACTCATGAGAAATTATAATGTGTACTCGATTATTATAAAAAAATAGAATACAGGTAATTAAGCGGTTTCCAGTTCACATTCTGCGAATAAAAGCATGCTTGGTTTCAATCCCTCATGTAATTAGGTATGTGTAAGGATTATCAATTTTTTTTTTAATGCAGGCTTGTACTGTACCTATATGCAAATTTTAATTATTCCGGTATTACGTAACACGTAAGCAATATGACGTATACGATTTTTTTTTACTTTGCTTTTTAATTAATTTTGCTAACGTACCTATTTGCTTTTTAACCCTTTAATGCACAGCGTTGTTTTAAAACGACATCAAAAATAAAAAAATCCTGTGGCTATACTGTTAATTAAAGTGGCAAATAGATTTGACTTTGTTAGTCCTGTATTCTTTGAAATTTACGAACCATCAAAGCCATTGCTCCTGCGCACCGAACTTGTCAGTTAGTGGCAAAATGGCACTGACATGTCGCGCAACCCCAGGAGGCAGGGTAAGAATAAATAATTTAAAAATATTTTCTCTGTATTATTGTGTATTCCACTAACCAAAATGCATTTATGAATGTCTAAGCTATGTTTTACAATGATTACTTTTGCATTTTACACTAATACTGAGACGCTAACACGCTGTAAACATCGATGTTGTTTTAAAACGACATTGCGAAGCACTGAGAAAATCACTCTCACGCGCTTATGTGGTTTTAAAACCACAGTGTGCATTCACCAATCACTATGATAGGCTAACTTATATTTTTTTATCTGACTAATTTTTGATAATATGTGTATTAAAAGGGCACTTTACTAACGAAATTATAATATTATTTTGTTTGTTTTTTTTTCTTCCTCACGGTTTCGGTATTGGTTGTGTTTTGCATGTTTTTTTTGCTTGCTTGCTTCAGTTAAGGGTAAAATAGGAACGCATTGCAAAAATAATGGCTCTTGTGCCATCAGAAAATGCAGTTTCGTTGGACAGCAGTAGCTCTCCGGATGAAGAAGTTGACATTCCACAACACACATCAACTCAAATGCCTCCTATCATACAAAACGTCTCAAATGCAAGCCCCGAACCAGGTTCCATACCGTCATCTTTAGAGAGATTTAACTTATTAGATGGTTCAGATGAAGAGCATGATCAGCCGCAAGCCTCAAGTTGCAACATTTCGAATATTCAGTGCATTCCTGCGAGCCTGCGACCCCCGTCATCACGCAATTGCTTCAAGATTCCAACCCTCTAACACCATTACCTCAACTTCACTCTTTATCTTCGATACTGTCACCGCATCCCTCTCCAGCGCAGCAAACTAGGTCCAAACGCAAAGCCATTATAGCTCCCATTCCAAAGCAAAAGAAGAAGAAGAAATATGTTCCAGAACCACTGAGTTTCGACTGGAGTTGGACAAACTTCAAGCAACGAGCTGAAGTAGAAGCTGTCACATTTCGACACCATATGATCCAGCCTGAAAATCACCTAGTGATTATTTTTTAACTCTTTTCACGGGAAATATAACGCAAATGATTGCCGTCGAGACGAACTTATACTCTGTAGGTATAGACAAGTGAAACCAACAAAAAAAGACCTCCACGAAAAAGAATCCACTGAAAAAGTTCAGATTGCAAATTGCCGCTGAACTACTGAAAGAAAACAGGAAAAAAAGTATCAACCAGCATTTTAATGTACCCCAGATTGAGATCCGGACTCCTGCAGCCCCAAGACCTCCAATCGGTGTCATATACGGTATTGGACATTTCCCTGGATTTACAAGTATTCAAGGCAGATGTAAATATTCAGTAGGTGGCTATACGAAGAAACTGTGTGTCAAATGCCATGCGGCTGTGTTTTACCCCAAAAAAAAAATGTTTTTATAATTTTCATGGAATTCAATAAAAGTTTTTGTTATTTTTAATATCTATTGTTTTACTCGTATCCTGCACGGTGTGGTTTTTAAACAACACATAAGAACAAATCTTGATTTGGTGAAAGTTGGGCATTGTGGTTTAAAAACAACATACGTTATTTCCACAAATATGCATATTAGATTTTTTTTTGCATTTTTTTAGGCCTCTTTGTATCCTAAATAACCCGGTTTTCTACTTCAACTGCTAAAAATTTAAAAAAATATGTGCTGAGCATTAAAGGGTTAAGTACCTCTTTGAATAAAGTCATTGAAAATGACTTTTTCATTCACACTAAATTAACAACATACTTACCAATATTATAATATCTCATTATCGTTGTGACTTTGTGTCCATCTGTCATTAACGTAATATACCAGTTATACAACATAAATCGTTTTTTTCTTCTATCGTACGTATATTTCAAATATCAACTTCTTTTATTACATTGATGATAGACTTCAAGACTTCAAGTATCAAGTTACCTTTTGAGTTATAGCACACAAGTAAACCCGTAACAGCCGTTTTTCGCATTCATAGTTTAAACATTTTCAACAACTAGTGTACATAATAAACAGTCAAATTGCCGAACCGGTACCCGGCAAGTAAACATTGCGATTACAACAACTTTGTTCTGAGATGATAATTGGCCAAAACTCGAGGAAGAACTGATGATACGCATGCTTCACGAGTTAGAAACAAAACACTCTAGAATCTTTGTTTTGGCAAGAAATATTACGAAGTATTCGGATTTCCACTGTTAGTGGACTGGGTATTTATTAGAATATCGAATAACTAGAAAAGGAAATATTTTTAAAGGCCATTTATATTCTTAGAACTGTCCTAATCTTTTTATCTGGTAACGCTTCTTGCTTATTTTTTAAATCATGACTGGTTCCAAAATAGTACTTCTCTCATCTGCCCACCTTGTGAGTCCGGCCCACGCTTCCGGTACAAGGGCGCTACAAGAAAAGTTTCTATCCTCAGCTTACATTTAATGCATTTACTCGAGCCTTGTAATAAGATGAAGAACGCAACGAAAAAGAACAATCAAAAATCATGTTAAAGTTCTGTTATTTGACCACGGATCCAAAAAAAATATCTTTCGGTTATCAAAACCCTGGACTTATTTAAAAAAACATTACGGTTGAAATGCTTAAAAGCTTAATTACAGAAAAAACTGCCGCGTGCATGCGCCCATCCAAAAACGCAAGTGCGAATTTGCATGCCAAGCCGCATTTGATGGCCGTCCTTATTGTAATTCAGGTTTCTCAGCCAGACGGAATACTTAAGTATACTAATATTGCGACACAAACATACGTAGGTACGGTCAGCAGTAATGCCGGTCGTGTTCTTGGGTAAATATGTAACCGCTCGGTCGCTGGTCACATAAAAAGTTTCCTCAGAGATCCGGTCCCACTGGTCCGCGCAAGAGCGACGACCCCCGTTCGCCGTTTGACTTATGGAAATTACTTTTCTTGCCTCACCTGACTGATATTCTGGTGTTTATAATTAATTAAAATTTTATAACGCCAATAAGTCCGGTCTGATAATCTAATTGATGGACCGTGGATGTGTTTTGATGGGAACGTTAGGAGTTAAAGCTAATGGGCGACGAGTTGATTTATGTTTTTGGCTTGAGCTTTTGCTTCTTCCGCGTGCATCTAGTGCTGTATAAGTAAATACAAAAATCCGGCAACACGATTTACTAGACGCATTTAACATAAAATACGTTTATGTTGAATTAACAGTTACACCGGAGTTCAAATCATCAATAAGACCCCTAGACCCTGTACGATATGACGAAAATGCTTCAGCATATTTGACGCATCTGATTCTTCAAATGTTATAAATGTGAAAGATAGCGAGTGGAAAATTGGATAGGTATGCAAGTAGATTACCTGGATTTTGGAAATAAAAACCAGACTGTCTACTTTTTTCTCCAATTGCGGGATCTGAACGTGTAACTGGAGGGTAATAGAAGGATCTACAGGAGATGTTTGAAACTGTTAATTTTAAGGAAATTAAATCTTGCACAGGTTTTCTTCATACAACGTAAAGAAAGACTACAATGGAGAAAGAGAATGTAGATAATAGCCGGAATTAAATTTTTTAAGCATCAAACTTAATGGCTAATGTGACCTAAGCTGTGTCGGAAATAATTCATAATTCATTTATTTATTGCGTTTCATGTTGTACATAAGATTTTACGTTATTTTATAAGACCAGGAACATGAACCTTGCAAGGGCACAGCAATCTTATAAATATACAGTACAAGCGGTGAAGATATTTCTTATTCTATTAATATTATAAATGCGAATGTTTATACGTGTTCGTGTATGTATGTGTTTGTTACTCTTTCACACTAAAACGACCAGATGAATTGGAAATATTGGAATCAATAGGTACTTTTTATTGCGAGAGTCCTACGGGATCTATGTAAAATCTAAAGGTTTTAACCGCTAAGTCTAAAACAAAATAACAACAACTACAACACAACAATAAACAACAAAAGCAAATCTTGAATTTCAACGCTGTTCGTTATAAATGTAAATGGGAGATTCCACGGGCGTTTCAACTACTGTCAGTCCCTTGATGAGATTTTAAGAATTGGAAGGCAGATTGTTTTTTAATTATGACGTAAATAGCTTCTGTACTCAGGCCAAGATCTATTTTAATACAAAAATTAATGCATATTAATTGAAGGGTCCACGGAAAGAACATGTCTAGTCACCTTTTTTTTTTATTGAGATTTTAATCCCAAAATGTACAGCTCACAAAGTACTTATGACCTACCATTGAATTAAATAATCTGAAAACATTATAAATTGTATTTTTTTAACTTTTAAAGAAATGGTAACCATAGTAATTGTTCGTGATGGCTAACTTTTAAACCGCTATAACTCAAAAAGTTGCTTAGGTGACTAGACATGTTCTTTCCGTGGACCCTTCAATTATGTCCTTCTTAATATTAACAGCTAGGGACTGACAGCGGTTGAGACGCTCCTGGATTCACCCAAATGAAGATAACGGTGTAATTTACCTAAATTTTTTTGGGAATTTGGTATATTCCCGAAATTTAATTTCGACTGCCATCCCAAGCAGCAAAATGTAGTACTGTATATCGTCGACCGTAGGGTCAATTAAGGTAAGGGACATTGCGTGCAACGGTCGACGATATATTTAATGGTTAACGAGCTAAACCACAAGTAAAGACTAATGTGGTATAAATCAGCTAAGCATGCGTCATAAAGGGTTCTCTGCCTCTTCCCAACTCACGTTTCCCAAATGTTACACTTGTCCACTCAGGACTTTCTGTAAAGCTATTTTTTTTTTCGAAACTTTCATAAAACATATCTCACCTTTGCAAGTGGTAGGACCTTGTGCAAGGTCCGCCCGGATTGCTACCACCATCTTGCTCGCTAATCCTGCCGTGAAGCAGCAGTGCTTGCGCTGTTGTGTTTCGGCGTGGAGAGTAAGACAGCCGGTGAAATTACTGGCACTTGAGGTATCCCATCTTAGGCCTCTAGGTTGGCAACTCATCTGCAATATTCCTGGTGTTGCAGATGTTTATGGGCCGTGGTGATTTCTTTCCATCAGGAGACCCACTTGCACGTTTTCCATCCAGTCGAATAAAAAAAAAACCCTAACCTACTGTGTTCTATAAAAGCATAAAAAAATATCACTGAGAATAAAAATGATTTCGGAGAAAATTGAGAGTTGGGAAATGAAACATTTGGCAAACAATAATTCTGCAAAAAGACAACCCGGTCTTATGAGAATGTTAGCAGTAGCCATCATGCGGTGAAGTCGCCGCGTCGCTGTGACGACGCTTACATCAGTGCAGTAACGTTATGCTAACGTTACAGCGATTACGTGCGCACGCAGGACTACTTTTACTGCTAATACAGCTTTATATCCCTGTATAACAGTAAAACTAGATATATATGTTATAGTGTGTCCATCCTGTGTGGATGTTTCAATAGCCGAAGCATCACAAAGTATTTTTTTAAGCACGCTTGACCAGTCTTATTTATTGATGTGTAGCACATGGCAGGTATTTCACTAATGAGCATGAAAAAAATACTTTTATACTGTCTTATATGCAAGTGTTTTTAAGGTTGCCTGAAAGAGATTGTTCTGCAGTATAGGATGCGTAATTATTGGTTTACTATCATTGGGAAAACAACGTTTTGCAAACTATTAATTTCACAAGCACTTCATATAACAAATAATCATTTGATAAAATATACTTTTGACAAACTTGTCACTTAACAAACACATCATATAATAAATCATCATTAAAAAAATGACCATTACCCAAACAGCTCATTTTTCAAACTTATTTTACAAAAAAACAATTTATAACTAATTATTTGACAAATATTTACGTAATGTTTAAATTGGTAGGATTTGGTTCTCGTGGCTTGTTCTCGTTTCGCATTCCTTAAGGTAGCAGTTCCAACCTAACCTAACCAACTACACTTACAGTAGTTAGTTTTCCTATGAGTTGCAGTTCTAATCTAACCTAATCTACAGTACTGGCAGCAGTTAGTTTTTTCTTAGGGTCACAGTTCTAACCTAAGTAACTGTCCTGGCAGAAGTTAGTTTTTCTTAAGGTCTCAGTTCTGATACACCCTAATCTACTCGTATTTCTTAACGAAGTTAACCTGAGTTACAGGCACTACTAATTTTATTACGCATAATAAAGTGTTTGCCAAATGATGCATTTTATTAAATGTTTTTTTTTGCCAAACGTTGATTTGACGATCGTGATTTTGCCAAATGACGAATACATATAATAAATGAATAGTTTGCCAAGTAATGATTTGTTATATGATGGTTTGTTAAATAAAGAGTTTGTGAAACAAAAGTTTGCGAAACGTTCTTTGTTAAATGAATATTTGTTGAAACGTTTGTTGCCAAATGATTGGATACCGTAATTTTCTCATTGCAATATTGCAATATAATTAGATAAAGTCAATATTGTTGTCAACACAAGCACACGTGCGCTTAAAACACTATCTACTCGTATACTTATAGTTAACGATACAATACATGACCTGACCATATTTCTGTATCAACGACAGTATAATATGATGAAGAAAGTTTAAAATAAAAGTTCAAAGTAGTTAAACCACTTTTACAGTGAACAAAATAAACTAGCTATGAGCAAGGCAGTGTTGCAACGCAAGACGCGACTTTGGCGGTCGCGCTTGGCGGTGCAGCACGATCTAGCGTTCCGGTGTACGCCGGTGCACGCCCCCCCCTGACTCACCTTACCCCCTCTCTCCCGTTGACTCGCGCTTGGCCCTGACCGAGACACACCGCGGAGGCGAAATGTTACGAAATTTCCTATCACTTCGGAACTCGTTTTTGTACTCGTTGAGATTCTTCGTTCGTTGTTTGTATTTAAAAAAACTTTTCTTATTTCTTAAGGTTTAAGCTTCGTTGTTCCCAATTTAAATAGCATACCATTGGCTCGCATAGAAACTAGTTTAAAACATTGTAAGATGAAGCTTGATTTACTCTTATTTAATTAAAGGATGGATATCTTAAGCTACGTTACTTAGTACAAAGAACAAAATAAGCATTGTATGCTTAAGTGAGAGCAGACTAAAAATAAATTCCTGCTCAATTGATTTTGGCTGGCAATCTCAGTGGGTGGATGAATTTCTCGTAATGCCTGTATTCAGAAATTTGAGTACGGAGTTGTTATCTAAATTACATATTTGTTTAAGATGTACGTATAATAGCACCGCGAAATCGATGTTATAACTTTAAAACATGCAGTTTTATTGATTATAAGTAATAGGTACAGTTCTGCTGCGATTATTTAATTGAAAAGTTTTTAAAAATTGTCTGTTGGACACACTGACGTACCTACTTATCTAACAGTACTTATTTAACTTGCAACACAGTAGTTATAGAACTCATACCTCATTAAACAAACTTTTAAAATATTCCTTACAACTACATTAGAACGTGATTTTGAAATCACCTTTTTGATTATAATATCCAATAAAAGAGAGAAACTGCGCAGAAATTGAAATTGTACCTAGTTTCGGCCACCAGCTTCTTGAATACTAACTAAATATAAAATATACATTCCACATTTTATAACAATTACTTCCAACTTGAACCGAAAAAATACTTGGGCTATTCTTCCCTCAATTTCGCAAATACAGACGCAGTACTTATTGCGGCTACAAGCTTAGTTACATGCAGGTGTTCTGATTTTAAAACTGGCTTGTTGGCTGCCAGTCTTTGATCGCAGATTGCTAATGATTGAGAGCCTCAAATTAAAAATCTTTCACCTGCCAGCATTCGCGAAGTCGTCCCTTTTGGAATTATTTGATTAGAATTAAAAGGGTTTTAAATTAAAATGTAATAATGTTGTGGCAAATTAAGAGAACACCTTTAGAATATTAATTAGTTTAGTATTATTGAAATTTAAAATATGATTGTATAGGTATTAATTACTTGCAACTGATTGGTTACTGATAGTCCAAAGAGAATAATGAAGTTTAAATGTGTTTTTTAACACTTAAACATCAAAGGTTTTAATTTATATTACGCTAATTTATATACTGGTTAGGTGGGCTCTCTAATTTTTTAAAACTCGTTTGTTATGTAAGTGGGTTAATGAAAAAAACACTATAGTACCTACCTTACCTAAAACTCATGTATTTTTCAAACCGCGGTTGATTGCAATCATAATAGCGTTACTTTAATTCAACTATGAGACTTTTTTATTTTATGATTGGAGTATTTTTGAAGGTGGCTAGAGTTGCATGTCTAAATGAACAGCCCGTAAATATTTTATAATTGGAGCATTTCTAAAGGTGGCTAGAGTTGCATGTCTAAATAAACAGCCCTGTACATATTTTTTAGGATCATTTGCAATAGTTTCGAGATAAGTATCGATCGATGATATACGTCGAAGGCGTGACTACATTTTGAATTAATTTCGACGAAATATGATCATTATAGCAACTTTTAAAAATAATTAAGTTTTATTTCTACTACACTGTAAATTTTATTCGAAGAAGCAAAAATCTAAAAACTCTGTTACCTATTTTTAAATGTCGCTGAACTAATGTCGTTCAGTTTGGCGAGTACCTACGATCTATGTTTTATTTAAATATTTGCTCCTGTTAAAAGGCATACCCGGTATGTATATAGGACAATCGTCAATGACTCACTATTGTTTCTAAACAAAGTTTAATCGAAAAGAATCAAGCCCAATTTCACAAATGAATGGATTAATAAGTACCTAAGGTTGTGTAGATACTAGATACCAAGTAGTCGCAGTGAAGTTGAATTAGGTTACTAGGTAAGCTATTGGCATTCTTGAAACAATTGATTAGGTATAGACACCTAACCACCGAATTGCGAAATATGACGTCTAAACTCATTTAAATTTGAACTTGTGATTATCAAAACACTGAATTAATTTTAACTCAACTAGGTATTAGTCTCTTTTTTGTTTTCTTATGGTAAGCTTTTGTTCCACTTGTGATGTTTGTATGTATTATAAATAATGTTAGTCGTCTTCGGATTTTATCAATAAAATTGAACTAACTTCACAATTCGAACACAGTCAACAAGAGTAGGTATAAATTATTCTAAATAGGAAAAAATATTACTTTTTTTGTATTCGACTGGATAGCAAACGAGCAAGTGGGTCTCCTGATGGTAAGAGATCACCACCGCCCATAGACACCTAACATAATTTTAAACAAAAACTCGCCGCATAAAAAATCATCCAATTTTTATATATGGTAATTAATATTTTATGTTACACCAGCGTCTTTGGGACAAAGAAAAGGATATGTGTTATAATAATTTTCGCTTTTTACTTTAGTACAAATGAGGCCGTATTGTCTAGCCCACGCTCGCAATTGCATTCACCACTTCTTTCTACCCTCATATTATACCGTGTGACAGAAAGAAGTGGTGAAAACTCAAAAATGTGCGACCAAACCGCTGCTTAAAATACGGAATCGCAGTGACATGTCGTAAACTTCAGGTCTTTACCGAACAAAAGTCGTGACGTTTACGGCACGTCACTACGATTCCGTACCGTTTGCGTATTTTAAGCAGCGGTGTGGAAAGCATGCAAAAAAACGGTGCACATACGATGCGTCACTGCGATTCCGTATTTTAAGCAGCGGTGTGGAGAGCATGCGATAAAAATGGTGCACACACAGTGCGTCACTGCGATTCCGTGCCGTCACAGTTTTTTAAGCAGCGGTTTGGTCACACCTTAAGGCCTCTGGCTCTAAGGGTCCGTTTTTAACAATAAAAATTACAAAATCACTGATGATTGTAAGTAAGGAACGGTCCGACTAGTTTCGATCTTTTCGGAAAATCTTTTACACAAGTTAGTGCGTTCACAACAGTAGTGCCCTTATCGTGCACTAAAACCTTTTTAGTGTTTAGTGTAGGGGTGCTCCCTGGCACAAGAAGAAAGAAGAACAGTCTTGTTATGTCAATCGTGTTACATTTATGTCATTCGTATTCTTATATTGTGTTCAAAGAGTATTAGTACTATAGATTGTGATCTACCGCATCGCATAGCAATTACTTTAATTATACCTTAATACTGAAGATTCGCATGTCGTAACCGCATCGCAAACCGCGCTCATCATCATCGACCAGAGCCATCGACTAGGTAAGTGCTTCTGCACTGTTTAAAAAACCATTTATACTAGCGGGCTCTCGGCCTTCCCACCCCTAAAAATTGGCTATTTACACGCCATACCATGACCCCCACCACAACTTCCTAAAATATCAAAACTCTTCGGACTGTTTCTGACTTTTAATACCTACATTACAATACAATGACTCCTTAGTGAACACCAACACATAGGAAGCAGTTAAAAAAAACACCTAGTTTAGAACAGTAGCTTAGGAAAGTAATATTGTTCCGTTTTTCCTTTCAAAGAACCCTGAAAAATCAATTTCAAATATAAATGTGACATGTATCTAGTTGCCTGTATATTTTTCCACTTGTGTACCAAATATACATTTAAGAGTTCAAGATAGTTGGCTGTGACAAAGAGGGTATGCATATTCATGCGATCCACGACCTCTTTACACGAACTAATGTCACAGACTCGTCACTTACACTGCATACAATTTTGTGAGGATGTGCTAGAATAACTAACTATAATTATAATAGTATTAGTATAGGTTATCAATTCGGTCGTATTTTTTTAATATTTGAAGTACTTCAGAACTCTGCCCTGCCGTGGTGGCCTAGTGGTCTAAGCTATCACCTCTCAAGCAGAGGATCGTGGGTTCAAACCCCAGCTCGCACCCCTGAGTTTTTCGTAATTCATGTGCGGAATTACATTTGAAATTAACCACGAGCTTTGCAGTGAAGGAAAAAATCGTGAGGAAACCTGCACAAACCTGCGAAGCAGTTTAATGGTGCGTCTGAAGTTCCCAATCCGCACTGAGCCCGCGTGGGAACTATGGGAATATGTACTCGTAATACGTGACAGTAAAGTTTGAAAATGGTCGCTACATAGGTAACTAAGTAGTTTAGTAACTTATTTTCATTCCTTGTTGTAATTAAGCCGACTTAGAACCTATTAATTTGACGACCAGATGGCCTAGTGGTTAGAGACCCTGACTACGAAGCTTGAGGTCCCGGGTTCGATTCCCGTGTCGGGGCAGATATTTGTATGAAAAATACGAATGTTTGTTCTCGGGTCTTGGGTGTTTAATATGTATTTAAGTATGTATCTATCTATATAATTATGTTTATCCGTTGCTTAGTACCCATAACACAAGCTTTGCTAAGCTTACTTTGGGACTAGGTCAATTGGTGTGAATTGTCCCGTGATATTTATTTATTATTTATTTATTTATTAATCACCTATAAATAACCCGCGACGTCGGTATCGTTATCCCGCGGGAATTATGTAATTTAATATGAGCGAGTTAGTTGTAATTTTCGGAAACCAAAATGACACTATCAATAACTTTGCTTTCATATAGCCGGGAGCATTGTAAACGTATCGTAATGTAACGCCGCAGGTGACACGGTTTCGGCGCCGACGCATTCACCACGCTAATTTGTCGACGTACAAGAATGACATCCACCGATCACACACAAAACATTTTGACATACCCATATTCGTACATAAATATATATTTTTAAAACAACCAGTAACTTTTTAGGTTTCCGTACCTCAAACGGTAAAACGGAATCTTTATAGGATCACTTTGTTGTCCGTCTGTCTATCTGTCTGTCTGTTAAACTGTCTGTCAAGACCCTTTTCTCAGGAAAGTGTGAAGATATCAAGCTTAAATTAGTATCAAATACATGGGTCTGCGTACAGTCACCTGTGTTAATATCTGCCACAGTGAGGCATTCAAAAATATCAGACACGTCCTATCGGCCCTAGATATAGAGTCGCATCAGATATTTATGCACATTTATTTCTGTCAGATGTAGGTGCTGGTGATAGTACTAGGACCCTTGTCGCAATCTATTTCACTGTGATTTCAATGGCGGGCAAGGTTGCAGAGAAGCGTGATGATGACTAAACTGTCCGCGACATTTTTCAAACAATTACAGATTTTTGTAAGTAAACATGTTTTTTCTGTAATTTAATTTAATAGATGGTGTATATGAATACATGTCATTCTACGTAAGTTTAACCCATTAAACCGTGAAATATCTTGTTTAAAGTACGATTTTTTTGGTAACGCCAGAGACAATTTTGGTAACGCAGGAGACGCCCAAACTGTCGGTATAATAGTTGATTGGCCCTGATTTACGAACATTCATGAATAAATCAACGTGACCAGTTGATGTTAGTTTACTTAAACTTAATCTGAAAAACTCCGACAATTCCTCGTAGCACGTTTAAGATTTACAATGCATGCATAAGGTATATTAATTATATTATTCTATATAAAATTTAGTTTTTCCAAGTTTTCTAACGGTAAATAAGTGGCATAGGTTACTCAAAATGTACACTGAAAAAAAAGATTAGCTAACAGTAAAAAAAATCTTTGCTTTTAACATAATTATATTTATAATTAGTAAATTTTGGCTAAACGTCAAGTAACCAAACTAGTTCAGCTATCCTTTTTTTTCAGTGCAAAACGTGTATTTACGCTCACTCTTCACAGCGCAGGCGCGTTCACTTGTTATTTAGGCCGTTAGTATTTAGTGCTCCACCGACAATCGCTACTGACGTCACTCCGTACTTATCACTTTGAACTCGATGAGTGCGGTTACTGGTACACTGACAGATGAACCTGTACAAAGGTATGTCCAAATTACTTATGCCAGAGTATTGTCTGTCAGAGGCCGTATTGTCTATCGCGCTGACGTTCGCGATCGCATTCATTATGTCTCTCGTCTTATACCATGTCACAGAAAGTAATGATGAAAACGATATTGTCCAAGAGTATTAGTAATCAATCATCCAATAGGCAGCACCGCCAAGTGCTTGTTTGTCCCTAATGTAGGATTGACCGAATTGCGATGAGACTGTAGCGAGTTACTGTCATTTGATACCGGATACTTTGTTGTAATGCTGTCGTTATGTCAGCGCTCCTACGTTAGTTTGGTTGGAGTCTGAAAACCAGCGAACTCGCACAGTCTCATTATTTTCCATTTTTCCACGCTTAATGTTATCTGTTTAAAACCTTTTTTTAATTATACCTAGTGCCATCCACGAAGACACGTGATTTTTTCAAAATTAGACATTAATGACATTGCAATAAGAACTATGGCACGCGTCATCGTGAATGACTCTACCTGTTATATTGTTTAAACATTATATTATTATTTTAAATTTTGTGATGGTGAATAAAAAAATATCTTACTATTATTCTTATTTGAGTAATTGTTATTTTCTATTAGTGTTTCCACTGAAAAAAAAGCTAATGAGAACATCTCAGTGTAGGTATGATGATTCAGTAAATAACATGTTAAGTCAAACGGCCAGCAAAAGTTACAAAATATGTTTACAATTTCAGTAAATCGAATTGGCTATAGTAATGTTGTAGACTCGTAGTAGTTTTTTTTATTAGATTTCCTTCGAGGGGAACGAAGAGCTGGCAGCTTCCACAGATAAAGAATTAGCTGAGCTCTTCAGAGAGGGAATGTTGCCATCTTCGGAACCTTGCCTAAGCGGACTCGTTTAAATAATCCTTTTTAGTTTTTTTTAAGTACTTTAAGTTTAGGATAGTTTTATATAAAAATTCAAATTCAAATTCAAAATTATTTATTTGTTAAACATAAGTTATGTCAATAGATGTTACATTAGTTAATTAATTGTATCACTATGTCTCGCTACATGGCATACAAATATAACTAAGCACAGCTTTACATAAAAACGTGTACTTAATGTATAAATACGTATACTTCATGTATTTCCAATTCTGTATACTGTCTATCTGATTTGTTTATTTATAGACGTATACTTTTGGTATCTGCGTTGTTAAGTTTATTCCACATTAATTCATGTAAATCTTAAAACGTACTTACTGCATATTGCATACAATCAGCATTGTTGGTTTCATTGTATTTTTATGTATAATGCAATCGTTTTGAAATAAGTTGACCAGTCAATTACCTTCTTATTTGACACCCTATTATGTGCGGGTGGATGACCGGATACCTTGAACTGTGAGCATTACTCCACTCTAGACTAATCGAGTTCAATATACTTGAATTCATTTGTACTCACTAGTCACCTACCGGTCCTTGTCATGACTTGTAGTACTATTCTGTGATTCTAAGAAAAAGTTGATTGAACGAGTAATTATTAAAATTATGGACATTCCCCTGTTTTTTCTCTACTGTATTATATTTAGCGTTTTTACATGGAGAATTTTGACTCTAAGTTGGTAAAAAATTGTCTAGAACTTGCCCGACTTAGGTAATATGGACGCTTTTTGTTTCATCGTCGCTCATTTCTAGAACCACGTGGGCTGCATGGTGCATGGTAGAGGAAAACGTAGCAAGATATAGCGTAGAAGAGAAATACTAGTTAGAGAGTAACAACCTAACATGAAAACGAATTTTTTAAAAACCTTTTTTTTGTTAATGGTTCAAAATACTTATGTCATTGTCACCGAAGTTCTGTAAATAGAACAAGACAATTTAAAGAAGGTTGATTTGCTAATTCTAGTTTCAAAAATTGATTTGCTAGTTAGTTACAAGTGAAGAGGTAATAAATATAGGGGTAATTGGGGCTGCGTTGCGACCAAAGGTGTGCGAAGATCCGTTGCGAGGAGTTGCGAGGAATATATATTTGTCATGAACCAATAGAAACTTTTCATTTACCTATCCTCGCTCCGCCGAGCCATTTTCACGGAGCGAAGATAAATGTAGTGTTTTTGTTGGGGGCGCCAAAGTTCGCATACTCTTCGCTAGTCATACCATAATGTCCGAATCATCGTTTGTCACATGTTTTTTTCTCACTGGAACCTTACAGTTTTCTGAAAATTTTAAATGGCCACCCTTTAGAAAACTATAGGTTAGGTTAGGTTTGTTTTATAACAATCGGATCCAGAGAAAAATGAGTTATGACAAACGATCTTTCTGACAAAAATTACATTTGGACTTTCAATAAGTATGCAAGCCGATATGGACCCGTTTTTATAGGTTCATGACACACATTTCTCGGACAGTTCTTGTCGAAACGCAGCTATACAAGGGTGTTAGTCAAGTTCTTGTAAAAAACCTAAATTCAACAAAATTTCTTTAGACTCAATGTACAAAGAAAGTAATTCATAAATAATAGGGCCATCAACCCACCTCGCGGTTCTTTCTCAACTCTAGGCCATTGGCAACGGTGTCGTTGACCCCAGCATGAACTGAATGGCCACGGGAAATGCTCTGCCAATTTATTATGATGACGTTATATGCGAGATCAACGCGCTATTACGTCCGGTACTTAGATGAAATGACGGAATGTTGAGATCACGAAATTTCAACGACTGTAAATTTTTTTTTCAAGATTTTCTTCAAATTTACTTTGTGTATATTTTTTCTGTTTATTTATTGTTTGCTAACGTCAAGTGTGAAGAAATTTAGACTTACTTTTTGGCGATGAAATTGATCCGATTAATTTGAATTCTTGGGCATATGTAGAGCTCAGATGACAATGCGATGATAATATAGCGATGGAACAGTTGTGTTGGAAAGGCAGCATCAACTAAACTCACTTAATAGGGTGGTCTTGGAGAGAAGGCACAGCATTTTGTTAAAAAACAAAATTAACCCGGAGAACTAATTTTAACAGACTATAAAATATTTGAACACTGTGTAAAAGTGCAGACTAAAAACCTGCAAGATGACTCAGAGTATTTTTTTGACTAAACATTTTTGAATGAAAAGCCGTGCCGTGATTTAGTTTAAGACAGACTCATGTTTACCCGTGGGTGTCGTTAAAGGCCTCTAAGAGGCTCTAATTAGGAAGATTTTGCTCTGTCACATGAAGATTATTTTCAGTCACAGCGGAACTTTATCAAGACATTTGTTTTTTATTTATATTTATTTACTTATATATTTTTAATCATTAAAAAATATATAAAAAAGAAAAAATAATTAAAAAAAAGCCGTGGTGGCCTAGTGGTTTGACCTATCGCCTCTCAAGCAGAGGGTCGTGGCTTCAAATCCCGGCTCGCACCTCTGAGTTTTTCGAAATTCATGTGCGCAATTTACCACGAGCTTTGCGGTGAAGGAAAACATCGTGAGGAAACCTGCACAAACCTGCGAAGCAATTCAATGGTGCGTGTGAAGTTCCCAATCCGCACTGGGCCCGCGTGGGAACTATGGCCCAAGCCCTTTCATTCCGTGAGGAGGCCTGTGCCCAGCAGTGGGACGTATATAGGCTGAGATGACTTATATATTTTTAACCATTTAACTTGGTCCTCCTTTTTGGTGTTTACTTAACTACGAATTCTGGACTCCAGTACTGCTGCGCATGAAATCCGAGGGGAACCTATTACCTTACTATATTTCCAAGGAAGTTGTTATAAGAATTCAGTGCTACCGATCCTAAGGCTGTGCTGTGATCACGAGAGCTCTGTCAAGAATGTAGCGTCATAGAAAAGAAGGAAAAACATCTGCATGTAGACCAGCCGAACTTGATATTCCACATCTTTGTAAAGGTGCTTTACATAACGTTCTGCAATATGGTAGTGGACTATAAGGGTAGGACATGTGCACAAGATATGCTACCGTTTACAATTTATACCTGGAAATTAACCTTCGCGTTCTAAAATTAGCATCACCTGCTAGTGGTAATGAGTGACGTAACTGTGTTTGTAGGAAATCTTTAAGTTGTTTTCATTATTTGGAAGTTAATTAATAGCTTTGAACACCTACCGTGAGACTCATGAAGTTTTGAATTAGTCCAAAACATGTCGAGTTAATCGCGATTTAAGACGTGAGGCATCCGGGTTTATTTAATTAAATTAATGGTTTTCGCAAAAATGTCTGATTAAGTTGAAATTTCTGGCATAAAGGATGAATAAACATTGAGTCTTATCGCCACAGAAATGAAAGAAAAAAAAAAACAAGCAATAGTTCACTGTAACTTATACTCCATTTAATTTACACGTTTCTTGGTATTTCGAACACAAATTGACTCAAAATACCTATATGTACATTTTTTAGCGGTATTTATTATATTTTTACTATAAAAGTTAATACAATTTTAAATAGTTTCATAATTTTATTCAAAAACGTGTGCAAATTTTACCCTTAAGTTTCAAATGTTAAAATAAATGGAGTATAGTATTAAGTATTGGCCGTTGCGGAACCGGCGTGGCACGATACACACTTGACTATTTTTTTAAACACTATTACCCTTGATATAGATCACAGCACCTCCACACAAAGGCAGCGGAAGTGCTAGCAGCCGTCCGGTCACCTGAACGGGGCATTTCCCTACGTAATATAAATTATTCACCATTAATCACTATTGTTTTTGTACTATCCTGTTATAATTACATCTGTGGATGACCTTTGTGAGTTCATCATCGGGTCTGTGGCCAGCCAAACACGTAATGATCTCTATTGACAAATAGATCCCACCAAAAAAAATCTGTAAAAAACTAGCCAAGTCTCGATGGAGCTTCTTGTTTATTTCTAAAAAGTAATGAAATCTAGACAAAGTCGTGCCAAGTCTAAGGCTCTTTACTGCGATTTCTTTATTATTATAGTTAATGTTGTGTGACTTGGTCGTTTACTTGCACCCACTCGCGTATAAAGGACCACACCTCTGAGTTTTACGGAATTTATGTGCGAAATTACATTAAATGAAATTACACCTACTACAAGCTTACGTTGAAAGAAAACATCATGAGGAAACCTGCACACATCGGTGAAGAAATTTGATGGTGTGTGAAGTTCCATTTCCGTCTCTCGATCTGAGAGGACGTGTATATATCAGTAGGACGAATATAGACTGAGATGTTGATGATGAATTTATATTTTTAGCAGGAAAATGAGCTTCGGTAACTTTAAGTATTTATTTTTTCCCGAAGTCTGGGTGAGCCCGATAAGGTCAAAAGTCACAGGATGATCATATCACGATGTATTTGAGTCGCATACTTACGTCGAATCTTTTTCAGAAATCGATGCAACAGACTGTTCTTTGTAACCTCGAACTCAGATTTTATTGTAATGCAGATTTACTGAAAGCAAACGTTTGCAAATGCCGACAGATGTATTAATATCTTTGAGCTGTAAGACTTTGATGTCTGTAGTAGATTAGTTGGTAAGTACTTATTGATCATAATTGGTTAGACAATAACTACTCGTATTTTCCAGTTTAAATTAACTAAAAGAATTTCCTTGCTCACCCGCGACTTTACGATAGCTAAGCTTATGCAAAATATGCGTGTTCATGCAGTTCCTCCAACTCCACACTGTAAGAACACACACAAGTTACACAAACCCATCTATCACCACCACCACATCACTTAATACTTAATTTAATCTCACGCGTAAATTTTGAACAATTCTTCATAGAATAAAGTGCAAGTTGAACTGTTGACGTCATAGTTTTAGTCAAATAAACGTTAGGTATTGCTTATTTTTTATGTGATAAATTCTTTAGGTGGGTATACCGGGTGTGGCCTATAACACGGGCAAATAATTAAAACATAGATCATACTCGGCAAACTTATAGTTCAGTGACTTTTAAAAATAAATCGTTTTTATATTTTTATTATACTTTAAAGTTTATTTGAAGGAGCAATAAAGCAAAATGTTTGGTATTTGTAGCGTGACAGGTGACGTCAGTTGGGTTCTAGGATGGCGTGTATTGAATTTACGATTAAATTTGTTAGTAAAAAAAACAAAAAAGTTAAGTTTTATTTTATTTAAGTGGGACCATGATGATCGAATTACCGGTGATTGCCTCTGTTTTTAATATTATCCCCGGTTCTGGGTCACACACTGTACTCATACTACATTAAAATGAAAAACTACAAGAAAAGATTTTAAAAAACATTTATCTCGCAATGGTTTTCAATTTAGTACTGTAAATTATAAAAAAATAGACAACCCCAATTCGCTTATAACTAATCGTTCATTTGACACTGTTATTATAGGGTTATTCGAACGTTTCAACCGCCTTAGTTTTAGTGCTCACATTTTCTTATGAAAGGCTTCAGAATATGATAATACTTTAGATTACTATTTTATACGCATTGCTTCTACTAGACAATCTGGAAATTGTATCAGAATCTTCTTCAATGTCAACAAAAAAATGTGCCCACGTAAATTAAATACTTAAGTGTTTAATACACTCGAATAATGACTTAGGTAAAACATAAGTGACTGCCTTACATTAAAAGTAAAACATATTCGTTTAAATATCGATGCGGGCGCCCACACGGACGGAAGTAACGCAGATAATATGGCAAACGACCTAACTAGGCACTTGCGTGACACGCATTTAAATCGCGTTCTTTGATACTGTTTGCCGGTCGCGGTGGATAATATACCATCCATCCTAGCCTATAAACGCCCCACTGCTGGGCAGAAGCCTCCTCTCAGTCTGGGGTCCTTGACATTTGATTGGGAACTTCAGTAACACTCTGGATTTTCTTCGCAGGTAATTTCGAATGTAATTTCGCACATGGGTTTCGAAAATATCAGATGTATGAGCCCAGATTCGAACTCATGAACTGAGGCCATACTTTCAACTTTCAAACCATACCATACCATGCCTAGCATACCACTGCTTCTCTTCGGCAGGTAATATTTTTTCTACTCAACTACTAGCAATCGGCAACCTATTTGTTTTGGTTCACCTACAAGTTTAATTTTTAGGCTTCTTTCAAACTTTGATATAATCATTCAGTATCGTCAATAGCAAATTAGTATCTGCCTGGCCAGCCGAGCTACGCTTGGACTATAAGTAATACGAGAATACGCGTTTTCCTGGAGATAAGATAAAGCGTTTTTTTTTAATGTTTACAATTTTGTGTCTTTTTATGAAATTCGCAAAAATTTATCTGATCGAATTTCTAAGAAAAACCCAAACACAAAGTTTTTATAATTCAATGAAATGCACTCAAACTTTTTTTTTATTAATACAAAATCACAACAAAAATTGGACAGGCTTAATAACCTAACCAACAAAAAGTTGGAAAACCCCTGACCTTGTCACTTCAAAGTTCAATATCTCTAAAACGGCTGTTACAGAAAGACAGACACACACACACACACACACACTGACATACAGACACACAAACACAGACACCCCTCTTTTTGCGTCGGGGGTTAAAAATCACATTCAATATGGCAGGATTTGAATCCCGAATTCAGTAAAAGTTTATTTTTAAATCAGTGTATTCCGCTTTTCTTGTCACCAAAATCGATGGATGACATGGTTCCTAAGAACACATCTTGCTACATATGTAATTTATAGTTACAGATTTGTCCATATTGACCGATCTAAAAGTGCCACCCTGCGCAGACAGGTACAGTGTTTCTCCCTAATGATGACCGAATTTGGGTTACCCGACTAAGAGTTTCTCGCAATTTTCAGCAGATAGTTAACATAAATTAAAAAAGGTTAAGAAAAACAAATTAGTATGACACTTTTAAGCCGTTTTGCCAGTTTCAGTATTAAAATAAACCGTTTTCATTTTTTTAAACGAACAAAAATAAACACAAACATTTCACTCAACAATCACAGTTTAACATAATCTTGTTTACAAGTTGTATAACCCCTCGTATTCTTTAGCATAATCCCTCTTAAAACTGTAAGTTGAATCTGAAATTATTGCACAATGGTTGCCAAAAATCCTAACGGTAAATAGATGCGCATGCGAGTGAATCACATAGTTTACATAAGCAATAAAAACGTCGGCTTTTTGGAATCAGCTTAAGCTTTTAAATTGTTTAAATAGGAAGTTCGTCGGTGAGTAATGGTGGTTAGTATGCTTATAAAGTAGAATCAAGTGGAATTTTTCGGGAATTGATTATACTTTAAATTGTCAAATAGGCGTTTTTTTATTTATATATAGCTTTTGTCTGCGGCTCTCAAATTTGTGGTGCCGTTAATTGAAGGTTCTTTTTTATTTATGTTTTTACCATGAAAATTTAAGATTAGGTTTAGAGTACTTTTAAGACTAGCTTATCTATTTTAATAACATAATTAGGTATGTTTGATTAGTACCTACTTTGACTGACCTGCTAGTCTCACTATCGGTTTACTAATGTTTTGGCGAAAATTATTTAGCAAATTATTAGCTCCCAAACTATTTATACCATATTTTTATTTCGGCGAAATTTCATTTCCCAACTCAACGTTTCGCAACTATATCGTTTCACAACTAGTGATTTGATAAATTATTATTATGCAAAATATCACCTGGAATTTTTTTTAAGATGTCATTTATGTTTTGGTCAAAATGTATTGATTGGCATATCTAAACTTAGCAACATATTGAATGGAATCCAACCTATTTTCCTAATGGCAGGTTATACTGGCTGCTATAAAAAAAAACCTAACATCGAAGGCTAAGGCGGGAGCTACGCTCCGCTCCGCTCCCGCCTTAGCCTTCTGAACCTAAATTATCCAAGTCGCTTCTGCTCCGAACCGTCTTGCTCGCTCGCTTCGCTCGCTCGCACAAATTTTAAACTAAAACTTTGTAACATAAAAATTGGTCAAATGTTATTTGACAATTTGTTATTTGTCTAAGCCAATCATTTGCTACATAATTATTTGCCACATAAAAGTGTGACGAATTAAAATTTTGCAATATAAAAATGTTGCGAAATAAGAAAAATGCGAAGTAAGGTTATGCTAACAATTGGTTTGCTAATTGAAACTTCGCCGAAAGGTTGGTTGCCAAATGAAATTTTGCGAAAAATATTTTGCCAAAAAGGCAGTACACCCTCACTATCTTTAAGTCAAGTGTGGCACATAACGAGCCTACATAAAACGACGTCGTTGAACGCGGTTACCAGTATATTTACCACATAAAATTATTGATAATTTCCGCCTAGCCATAATCCATTTTACAATTTAGTTTACTTTTAACTCCCCATGGCCTAGCAACAATCCGTGAAGTAACTGTAAACTGTTGGGCTGCGCTTTGTAAAAACTCTTAATCGGTAACAACTGGAGCGAATCGGCCGGCGAGTTAATTGTGGCATGCAATTAAGACGGGTTGTGCAATATGCGATATTCGATATATTGATATCGTTATAAGATGCTCTGTGTATGTATAGCTAGCAACGGCAAGAAGAACGACAAACAAATAGAAGATAGCAAAACGTGCTTGTTAAGATCTGGCGTAGACTTTACGTTTGTTTATTTGTGTATTGTTTTTTTTATAGGCTAAATTCTCTAGGACTATTAACTTAACTGATTCTAAAAATATTTTACCGGTGGACTCAGTGCACTTTCCTTATTTTATTAGTATACCTACTTAGGGTACTTTTTATCTCAGGAAAAAGTATATTGTGGGATGATATCTGAGCGTCAAAGGCCTTATTAGGTTTGACTTCATGTGATTTATTACTTTACGGATTATTTTACTCTTTTTGATTCCATGTCTAAAACTAGTGTTGTATTTGTCATATATTTTGAAGAGGTCAATAAATAATCAAATATTTGGAACGGAATGTCCAAATACGTGAGCAAGTCACATTGAGCATTTGAATACCAAAGCCGTACATTCTCTTCGTATTAGATAAGCCTACCATTGCGCGATGGCAGCTGGTAAGCCGGCCGGCGTTCGTGAGCGTTGGCGTTATAAAGTTGTTGGTTGCGCGAAAAGAGGTCGCGGAGGTGAGGAGGGGAGGGCCGTTGACCGACGACAACCTTACAGCGTTACCAATGTCTAGGCTAAGGTCCTCGGACCCGAAGTAGAATGCGGCTTTTGATTCGTTCGTTTTCGTGGGCGGATTCGACACACTTCGGCTTTTTATTCGGCTTTTGAGAAAAGAGGTTGCGTAATTTTTTGGCCCGGCAATCAAAATAATGGGCTGCATTTATAAAAGTCTGCGCGTGGACTTCTGACATTGTCCTCGATGGGCTTTTGGATAAAAACAAAATGTGTGCGTAAATGAGAATGATCAGTCTTGTTTATCATGGAATTTTAGTAACATTTAGTGTTTGAGTTTAAATAATGAGCTTTAGATTTAGGGTGTGTTATTTTAGTTCGCTATAAATAGGACTTACCTACGCCCAGTGGGCAATAAGCCAATAGCGTTCAGTAGGTAGTATACATATCTATGCAGATGGACAAGTTTAGGCTTTACTAAAAGCATTAGTCCAGTAAATTTATACATCGGCAGTATGCGTCAAATCCGGTAGTTCTGAATTTTTGCACACTTGTTTATGATGTTGTCCTAATGAATAATCCAAGTTTGTGACCTCGAGCGCCGAACGCAACTTTGTCAAAAATCGAAAAAACCGCGAAAAAAACGTATTTTTTTCAAATTTTGGCGATTATAACACTAAAGAACTAGTGTTTGAAAAAACTTTCTTAAAACGTTTTAAAGAAGACTAAATTTGCTACAATATGATACAAGAATTGTCTCTGTGGACCTAATAGTTTCCAAGATTAAGCCTTTCAAAGTTTATCATTTTTACGAACTTCGCATATTTTTGCGATTCTGTCGTTCTGAATGAATTTTGACCCTGATTATACTATCGAAGCCCTGTACTTTTATGATAGGATGTTAAAAAAGATAATGAGGAGTGTGAACGATGATGTTAAAGCTAAGCTACGAATAATGAAGTAAATAAAAAAGAAAAGTACAACAGAAGTTAATAAGTTTATTTGTTGTAGTGAGTAATATTGAAAATCAAAAAATCGAATTAATTTGGCCCTTTTGGAAGGTCCCGGTTGAGGTTCGTCCGTATCTGGATCGACGTATTGGGATGGCATATCCCCATCAGGGGATGGTAATGAATCGTCGACGTTTTGTGCCGTCAAGTCATCCTCCATTTCGACATCGGACAGATCGTCGCCTTCTAGGATTTTACTACTGCAACATCAGGTATATTGTCACAAGAGGCCTCGCTGCAGTGCCTACAGACTGATGAGTATTTTAATCCTGTCTTCCTGCAGCTGCACGCGATCCCACAACCATTCGTGCAGCCGCAAGTAATCATCTGCAAGAGGTGTTGTGGGGCTGCATCTCTGGTCATCGTTTTGGGATTGAGGCTTTGTGGTGTGTATATAGCCACCCCCAGGGTTAAGTGTGACTCCCAACCACGCCTGTATCTGTAAGAAGATTGTACATGAGAATAGAAAATGATGAATGATATGTTATGTGAATTACTGATGCAAGGACAAATTTTTACCTGATGGTATGTCCGCAAGGAGTGAAATCGAGCAGAGTCTCTTGTGGGAGGTAACCTGGCTAGATTGAAGCTGGTTTTCGTCGCAGCCCTAGCGAATAGTCGGTACCGCAGCTCGTCAAGGTTATAGGTGTTGTGGTTGCCTAAATTGCGAAGTTCGAAAAAATGATAAACTTTGAAAGGCTTAATCTTAGAAACTATTGGGTGCACAAAGACAATTCTAGTATCATGTTGTAGCAAATTTAGTCTTCTTTAAAACGTTTTAAGAAAGTTTTTTCAAACACTAGTCATTTAGGGTTATAATCGCCAAAATTTGAAAAAACTATCGATTTTTTCGCGGTTTTTTCGATTTTTGACAAAGTTGCGTTCGGCGCTCGAGGTCACAAACTTGGATTATTCATTAGGCCAACATCATAAACAAGTCTGCAAAATTTCAGAACTACCGGATTTGACGCATACTGCCCCCATACTTTCAGATGACAAAGTTACTGGATTACATGTTTTCGACCGGTATTTATGTAAAGGGGGAATAAATATTCCCACTAGCCCAACGAAACGCAGATGAACTCATTCGAGAGATTTTAAATCAAAGTGAATGTTTAGCTTGTAGGTACTTTTGGCCGCCCCGAAGCCGGGCTAGGTGTTTTCCATTCTCGAGAGAAAGGGTAATGCCCTCCAAAGTTGTTTATGGCAAAAAATGAGGACGCGGAGAGTGGCTCACTTATTTTAGTCGGCATATGAATCACCGTGAGAAAAACAATGCAATTAATTGGTAATTATCCCAGCAGTTCCCTACAATTGTTCTAGTGGGAACAGGGGGCCGATTTTGAAAACCACACCTGTGAAAATAACACTCGAAAATGTTAAACTTTTAACTAGCCTTTAGGTACTTGCTCCGGCTTACCATTTTATCCGGCATTGTGAACTGAAATTTTCAAAGAAAAATCCGCATGTATTTCAAAAAATCACAGCGTGGTCTTAAAGTTGCATAAAAAGACACGTGCCAAATTTCTTGTTTCTAAACCTAGTGGCTGAGATTTTTAGATTTTATACTGATCCCAGGCGAGATAAAACTTCTTCTAAATACGTTCTATAGATCCAGCTATCCGCATACTATAACTATATCTTATCTAAATTCGGTTTTTTGCGTGAAAGTATAACAAATCCAGGCAAGACGTACACATACAAAATTTTATTTACAATACCAGTAGGATTCAGAGAGTCCATTAGGTAGAAAAACATAGCTCTGAATTGAGCCAAAAAATCGAAAATTTTATTTGAGCTCCTAATTGTCTACCAACCTATACAAATATTTTTACCAATTTTGAAAGGTATTTTTGTGTGATGTAATTTCAAAAGTCAATTCTCAGAGCGAATTATAACATACAATAATTTTGTCACCTTTAATATCGAGACTTTATTTTGTTTAAACATAGATTAATTGAATGATTTTTGCCACACGCCTATTACAATGAAAAAAAAAAAAAATTACTGTGTAACATGTTTTGAAAGTATTGGTATCGCAACCACATTAGTATTTATGGAAAACCTTCCTTGAGTTTAAATAAATTATTTTAATTTTATTTTTGTTAAAAGAGATCACATGGTTGTGTGTTGGATTTTTTTTGATAACATACATACAAATAGGGTTCCCTTGTTTACGCATAATTTTTATGTGATAATTCTGTTCACGCACACAGCGCGTGATATACTACAGGCGACTGCGGCGGCTGAGAGGTGCGGCGGGGGACGAGGAAGATCATTGCCAGCGCCGTCACCGGAGCCAGCCAGTTAGCACTCGATCGTCTCACCGACGTGACTTAATTTTTTTTTAATATATTTCTTGTAACTGTCCAGGCATCTTTCATTGCGGACCCAATCCGCCATCTCCTGGACAAATTGGCGACCAGTGACTGGACCCGGTCTGCGATCTGCGGCCGGTGAAGTTCAAGATACATCCCTGCACCTGCGCTATCCCGAGTCGTCGGGCGAGGAAAACAAAGGCATCAAGTCAAACTGCAAGGACAAGCGGACATCTTTCTCGAAGCCTCCGGACAGCCAGCGCTCCAGAAGGCCATTCCTAAAGGAAGTAAGCCCGTTCCTTGTTTTTATTTATTCCCTCGCACCCCTTTCGATTTGTCAGTGAATAGTGTCGTGAGTGAAATCATTTTATAAATTAGTTACAATCAAAACATAAACAAGCAGAGTAACTTTAAATAAAATAGAATAAATCTATTTGTATTTTTTTTGTATTCTGTTGTGAATCAAAACACAAACAGAAATATCGAAGTTCGCTTGCGAAATCTACCTTCTTACAATCGCGGTAAATATTGTTAAATATAAAAAATACTATTACAAATGGTATTATATCATTATACTTCGCAGTAATCGTTATTGTTGTGATCTAAAGATAATTACACAATAATCAAAGAATCTTGGGCTACGAATAAATTATTATTCGTAGATCTTAGGCATTAGAAAGCTCAACAAATAAAGGCTTTTAAAATAGATTGAGGATTCCTCTGAATACTAAGTACCTATTACTGAGCATTCCGTGCGTATTAATTAAATCCTACTGATATAAGGTAGGTATAAGTAGGTAAACGCGGTAGTAACTCCGTGTGCCTGTCTGTCTATTGCTTCTTCGCGCATCGAACGCTAAGCTAATTAGCATTAAAATTAGGTGATTAAATATAAATAACCGGGTGCATTAGCAAGTGTAAAAAATAAATGTTTTAATAAAAATCGAATAAATAATTCTAATTTAGGTACAATTACGGATTGCATATTTTGCTTTGTAAACAATTACTTTCCTTCCAATTAACTAAATTACTTTGTTTCCACTTTTTTTTTCATTGCACCTAGTCCCTCTGTGTACACTCTTGTTTCGCACGCTTATTGTATCGCTTAGCTTTAGCAATCCCGCCGAACATTCCAGGGTGGCTGCGCTTCGCTTCTGCGCGCTTGTTGCTAGCCGGCTGCGACGCGCTCGCTCGATATCTACCTGCGTTCCTTCGCGCTGCGGCTGCGCAGCAGCGGCGCGTTCGCTATTGTACCCGCTTCGCCCTGCTGGAATTTGGTTCGCTTGCACATTTTAGCCCAATTTTATTTCATTTTACTGTTTAACATTTGTGTCCGTAATGGATCAAACAAACAATAAGCTTGACAACACGGAAGACTTGGCTATATTAATTCGTAAGCGTGGTACGATTAAGGCGCGGATAACGAAATTTAAAGAGTTTCTCGCGGTGATGGAAGAAAAGAACGTTAGTAACATTACGTCGAAAGACATAAATGATTTAAATTTAAGATTAGCAAAGATGAATGAGTTATTTACCGAATTCGAAAATGTTCAAACGGAAATCGAAACAGTTAGTTCATCTAGTAACTTGGACAAATATTTACAAGAACGATTTGATATAGAAACCCAATTCTTTTCGGTTATGTCAAGCGGCCAAGACATCGTATTAAAACGGGAGGAACGGGTTGAAGGTGACAATCGAAGACTTTCAATTGAAACTGGCAATAGTCAAAATTTCAATAGCCAAATTAAATTACCTACAATTAAGTTACCTAATTTTGATGGAAACTATTTGAAATGGCTTGAATTTCGTGACACCTTCGACTCGTTGATAAGGTTAAATGATGCTATTCCGGACATAAGCAAATTTCATTACCTCCGATCTTCTCTGGAAGGTGGAGCCGCTGTCGCAATAAAATCAATAGATTTTACAGCCGAGAATTTTAACATTGCATGGGAACTGTTATGCAACAGATATAATAACAAAAACGTACTGATTAATAATCACCTCAAATCATTCTTTAATCTCGAATCTTTAAATAGAGAATCTCATAGATCCCTTAGATTTATTATTGATCATGTCACAAAAAACTTAAGAGCCTTGAATGCGCTGGGGGAGCCCACCGAGAAATGGGACACTTTGATAATATACATAGTGGTTCAAAAGTTGGATAATATTACAAGCGTCAAGTGGGAAGAGCACAAAGTTCATCTAGAAGGATCGCCTAGTCTAGAGGAATTTTATCAATTTCTTAGACACAGAGCAGACATTTTAGAAACCGTTCAGGGTGGCTCCAAACTCAACCCGGTACCTAATAAAAATGAAAGGTTTACTAACAACAGGGATCAAAGGCAAATAAGAAACTTTTTTACATCTGTTCCAAATAAATCGTGTTTTATTTGTAATCAAAATCATCGTGTGTACGAATGTAAACAATTTCTGGAAATGAATGTTGAGGCTAGAGAGGCCGAAGCGATGACCTAGGCGTGATTAGGGTTGGAGGGAGAATTCAAAATTCTAATTGTGAAGTCTCGAGAAAGCATCCAATTTTGTTATGTTGTTCTCATAATTTTACAAAACTCTTGTTTGCTAGAGAACATTTGCGCAATTTGCATTGTGGACCTCAGCTATTATTGAATATTATTAGAGATAAGTTTTGGCCCTTGGGTGGAAGAGACCTGGCTCGACGTACATTCCGAAAATGTATCGTATGTTTGCGTATTCAAGGCCGCTCAATTCAACCCATGATGGGTAACTTACCTCCTCCCCGTGTTACGCTTACCTATCCTTTCTTAGCGACTGGGATAGACTTTGCAGGTCCATTTTTAATTGCAAACCGAAAGGGTAGAGGATGTACGTTGACCAAATGTTGGCTTTGCCTTTTTATTTGCCTTAGCACCAAGGCTTTAACGTTGGAGGTGGTTAGTAGTCTAAGTACTGATGCCTTTTTAATGACACTACGTAGGTTTATTTCGCGTCGTGGCAAGCCTCATGATATTTATTGCGACAATGGCACAGCTTTCGTGGGAGCAAACAACGAGTTGGGCAGAATGTTGCGAGCTAGCCAAAGGTCCGTTAATGAGGCTGCCCACGATGACGGCATCAAATTCCATTTCATACCGGCTTATTCCCCCCATTTCGGGGGGGCGTGGGAAGCCGGGATTAAGTCATCCAAATTATTATTAAAACGCGTTATAGGAAACGCGCATCTGACGTTTGAGGAGTTAGCGACACTATTCACACAAATCGAAGCTATCCTTAACTCCCGTCCCTTAACTCCTCAAACGTCTGATCCTTCTGATATGTCTCCTTTGACTCCAGGGCACTTCCTGATAGGGCGGCCTCTGACTGCCTTACCTGAGCTGCCTATTGCAACTAACTGTCCCAACAGATACCAGAAACTGCAACAGCTCAGACAGCATTTCTGGAAACGGTTTCACAATGAATACCTAAGTGAACTGCAACAACGGAGCAAATGGCGAGTGAAGAAGAGTGAGCTTCGAAAGGGCGACCTAGTCGTTATCAAGGATGACAATCTGCCACCAATGCGGTGGCGCTTGGGGCGCGTTCATCAGCTTTATCCTGGATCAGATGGCATATCGAGAGTTGCTGAATTTGCAACAGCCAAAGGCATCGTCAAGAGGGCCGTGAATAAAGTATGCTTGTTGCCTGTCACCAACCACGAAGACAGCTCTCTTGGAAGCCAGGGCTCCCAAGGCGGGGAGTCTGTTCACGCACACAGCGCGTGATATACTACAGGCGACTGCGGCGGCTGAGAGGTGCGGCGGGGGACGAGGAAGATCATTGCCAGCGCCGTCACCGGAGCCAGCCAGTTAGCACTCGATCGTCTCACCGACGTGACTTAATTTTTTTTTAATATATTTCTTGTAACTGTCCAGGCATCTTTCATTGCGGACCCAATCCGCCATCTCCTGGACAATTCTATTTTGCATAATTTGTTTAGGTACGCATAATAGTACTTATGCCGAAACTGTTTGCGCATAACAGTTTACGCAGAATTCTTTTATGCATAACCAATGTTAGCCGAATGGGCTTTACGCATAATTTGTGAATTCCAAATATTGTTTAGGCAGAAAATTACTTACGCATAAATTAGTTAAGTCCGCAGAAAGGTACTTTCGCATACTTAATGTAACACCAATTTTATGTCTGGAAAGCAAATATTTATAATTGAATATAAAGACTCTGAGACGAAGTCGACGGAGCTCCGCTTCGTGGAGCTCCTATTCCGCCTAGTTAAGGCGCTTCGCGCCTTGACAAAATACAAACCTAACCTAACCTATAGTTGAGCAATAATGTTACTTGGGTTTTCTTTATTGCGGGGGCTCAACCCGGGGGGGTTTACGAAATTTAGACGTCTTGCAGATTTTAGCTATGACAGTTTGTAGAAGTTTTATTCATAGCATTCCAATTTATGTGATGCAGAATAATTGTGCTGGCCGCTATTGTCTGTTCGTAGACAATTGCTCGCATCAAAGTACTGGCTGTGGTTTGGTTCTGCATATCACGACTTAGTTTTAGAGCTCTTGCAGGAGTTGTCTGATCAGTGTGAGATGAGTTACTGGCGGAACAAAACCAAGCCTATGCTAGTCACTGTGCACTCAATTGCTTAAGTCCTTGGATATCCACAAAAGAGAAATATTGCTTATGTATTTAATAGACACGCGCCGAATATAATTTTGTACCTTTCGTCGTCGAGAGCCTTGGTCCTTGGGACCCTGGTGCTTTGAGTCTCTTCTAAGATCTGTTAAAGAGACTCAGAGATAAGTACTACAGGAGACCGAAGAGCTGGCAGTTTCCTCGCTTAACGCACCAGTCTTGCGATCCAGCGGGGAAATTCTGCCAGCATCTTTGGTACCATGCCGCAGGGTCCATTTTTAAGTTTATTATAGTTTTAATTTATTTAATTTTAATGTAGTTTTAGTTTTTATTTTCAAAATAAAAAAAGTAGGCACGCGGGTCTCTATAAGATGTAATATTGACAATGTCACCAGGCCAAAGAAATACAAAGCATCAAAATACCTAAAGCGAACTGTGCTCTAAATGTTAGCAATAGATTACGTGGACTTCTATAAATTGTTTACAGATGGATCCAAAACCATTAATGGCGTTGGAGCAGCTTTGTTGTATTTGTAAACAGTTTTAAATTACATTCAAGTATTTGCATTATGAGAGCGGAACCAGTAGCCTTGTATTTTATGAAGCACTAGTTAATCTATTTGAAATCCATTGGAAAAAACCAAGTTGTAATATAATCAGGTTCGAAAAGTGCGTTTCAACAGCTGGTTCGGTGTACATACTCATACCTCGGGGTCCTGAGGAATACCGATAGCCTATGACATATTAAAACTTATTAAACTTGATTATCCATTGGATACCGTCTCATATTGGAGTAGCGGGTAATGAGGAGTTAGATGGACGGATGGAGGAGACGGATGGCATTGAGCTCTTACGGTCCAGAAATGATGATATTTGCAAAGAATAAGTGCTTAGATATGTGGCAAGAGACATTAAATTTCGTATTAAAAAGGTACTTATCTGGTACAACACGATACAAAACAATATTTTCCGAGCTCTGGTTTGATTGTGCCAGCCTCCCCAAGGATTTACTTGTGTGCACGTTTCGAGTATGGTTAGGTCATGTTCCATTGAATAAATTTTTAAATATGATGAAAGTTGTACAATCCCAACTGCGCACGGATTGCAAAAGGATTGAAAGAAAGAAAATACGTTTATTCACAACAGAAGATACAACAATAATAATATTATGATTATTGAGGACTTAGTACCTACATTTTTGGGTGGAGTGTGTGTACTGACTAAGGACAGCCGTGAGAAGTATTTTAGTGGTTTGGATCTGTTCAATGAGGCAATGAAGAAAATGATTTTGAGCTCACAGTCAAAATACCACCAACAGGATTTATCACGCTAATACACACGAGTAATATTTACCTCGACGTTTCGGCAATATTGCAGTGGCCATGGTCACGAGTAGACTGAATATTAGACGTGTGTGTTAACGCGATAAGTCCTGTTGGTGGTATTTTGACTATGAGTGAAAATCACGAAAGTTTAAAACGTTATTTTGAGGTGTCCGGATCGGAAGATGCAGTACGAATAAACAGGTTCATCAAGCACTCCTTTGAAGCCAGAGAATCTGGACATCACAGGAGAAGTGTTTGATGAATGTGGCAATCAAGTCTTTCAACGAGACTGGCATAGTCACAGGTGCACTTAATCCTTGAAAAATATTGTGTCTGATTTAGAAATCAATAAATTTGTTTAATCCTCCGTTAATTTTTGTTACAGTATGTTTTTCAAAGAGACAACTGCGAGCTATATTTTCTTTGGGGACTCAACGTCAAATTTTAGGATGCTTTTGAATATAAAAAAATATATATTATTGTAAATGGATTTCAGAACAACAAGCACGAAATATTGAATAATTCATTGTTTACAACGTGTAGGACGAATTATGTGTGTTTGTTTGAAATATCTGAAATTCGTTTCACTCCTTCCGTGTCATTTTTTATTTTATTTTATATAAACAGACGGTTGTTTATTGCAACAAGTGTATTTCAGCTTTATGGTAATTAAGGACGAATTAAATTTTATCTCCAGCTGTTTATATTTTGCAAAAAAATATATTTGGTTATTATTGACTTACAAAAACGTCGAACAGTTCCAATTTTACGATTTCGATGAAATTTGGTATGTAGGGGTTTTCGGGGATGACAAATCGATCTAACTAGGTCTTATTTTTGGGAAAACGCTTATTGACGAGTTTTAGCTCGAGCAAGGCTCGGTCGCCCAGGTACTGATAAATGACACTGATAATCTATACGAATATTATAAATGCGAAAGTGTGTTTGTATGTTTGGCCGTCTTTCACGCCGTAACGGAGCGACGGATCGACGTGATTTTTGGCATAGAGATAGTTTATGGGCCCGAGAGTAACATAGGCTACTTTTTATCCCGGAAAAATGCACAGTTCCCGAGGGAACAGCGCGCGATAACCGAATACCACGCGGGCGGAGCCGCGGGCAAAAGCTAGTGATATGATATGTGTAATTAATATTGTTTAAGGGATTATGTGTTAAGTATTAAAAGATTTAAAACTTACTTTTTACCTACATTTTTTGAAAAATATTTCAAAAAGTAGAATAACCGCGTGGTACTTAAGGTAAACGTCCGAGTGCTTGACACGCTAGTGTCCAATAGATGACACCCTGCTGTCACTTAATTGCTAATGATATGAAATTAAAATGGTGTAACTATTGAGATAGTGATGAGTACTCGTACATTTATCTTACTTATGTCCAAACAACAAAACTAAACTATAAAAAGATCAATTTTGTTATATAAATGTAAATATTTAGGTAAGTATGTTTTGATATCTTGCAAACATCTCTGACAGTTTTTGGCCACGAATTGGACTATTCGATTCAATTTTCTAAGGGTTATATACTTAGAGTATGTATTAACCAGCTTGCTTATAATACTCTAAGATTATTTAGGTAAATAGGTGAAATGCTTACTTAAGTTGTATAATGAATGTGTACTACTACGCACATCAGATCATTTACTAAAGTTTTTCACCTGTGTTTTGATGTATTGTTTTCTGTTTGTATCGAATAATGACAGGTATTTGTTTTTAAATACATGCATAATTTATCTTCTATTGTAACTTTAAATATATATTGGTACTTTTCTTTAAGTATTAACTGTTATCAGTTATTTCATGGTGTGTATGTATACACAGTTATAAATTGTAAATGATCTCTTTCCTTAATTATTTCATTACTTAACTGCCTCTTTACCATTTGTTCTGTGTGCCAAAATTTATGAATGAAATACACACACACACACACACACATTTGAACTTTTCTCTCTTTTTGTCAGAAAATCGAACCAGCTAATATGGAATATTACGAAATTTTCTCCCGTCAGAGTGCAGCACTAGCTCAAAACCGTAAACAGTTTTCTGAGTATCTTTTTTTTGTAAATATAGCTGTATCGTTATTATCGATATAAAACATCATATTATTTTGTTACTAATAAATATATCATGATTTCTACAGGTACTGATACTCTTTGGTTATGATCTGTCATGGCGACAAAATATAAAGAGAACTAACGTTATCATGGGGTGGCACTCTTTTCTGGCCCGGATAATACCGACATGGAAATACCGACCCTGTTTTACGTGAACACGCCCATAAAAGCTCCTGTCAGTTTCTATGGGCGTGTACACAAAAAACAGGGCCGGTATTTCCATGTCAGTGTTATCCGGGCCGGGAAAGAGTGTCACCCTTATCATGGAGGTTTGCGCTAGTGTCGCCCCCTGCGCAGACCATTAGGAGAGACCGAGAAGAGTTGTGACAGAGGAGAGTAGTGACAATGTCGATTTTTTGGAAATTATTAACTGCTAGCGGGCTCGCAATAGCGCGCGCATTTAGTTCAAGTGTCGAACTATAAAACATGTGCTGTTCCGAGCTTACTAGCAATTAATAAGTTCCCAAAAATCGATGCTGTCACTACTTTCCTCTGTCACAACTCTCCTCGGTCTCCCCTACCTAATATCACCTAATATGGGCATATTAGGCGTCATCTCTGACTAAACGCGATTTTTTCAACTTTGCCAGCCACAAAAAGCCCAATCGGCTAGATCTCATCCATGCACTTCCTCATAGTAAATCCCCAAATAAATTCTCGGAACACCTTTCCATATTTTCCGTTCGGAATAATCTAAAGTGGCGCACGATTGTCCTCTTACGCATGCGCTCCACTTCGACAGAATCACTCCGGTGTGCGATGACCTTAGGGGACGTAAACAGTGCATATTGGGAGCATGTAAATTGGTGTATTAATTCAGCCTATGATGGACAGGGCCGAGTGACAGTATTAAAACGTCTGTTTCTATGTGGATTTGAAAGCTCTTTTACTCTTTTTTTTTGTGATGGTAAACTCTTCTACGAGCCCTATGTCCCTGAGGGATAACAGGATCATATCATCATCATCATCATCATTTATTTATTTATTTATTCCAACAAAAATTACAGCATTACAGTTAAACACCAATGCGCTGTAAAATTAAAATTATACAAAAAATATTAAAAAAAACTATGAATAGTTAGGGATCATGTGGATTTGAGTGCGATGAGCCTCGTAGAGTCTCGATGGGTCCAGGTTTTTTTTGCAAATTATCTTTTAGTCTAACTCAGAGACGTCATATTAACATACGAGGGTCAAACTGAAAGTTCTTAGAAAATCAAAAACTGAGCAAACTAGCAAGTTATTAGTTTTATTATATCTTTTCAAAATAGTGTCCATTCACATCAATACATCGCTGCATCCGATGGAACCACTGAGAAAAGCACTTAGCCCAGTCGTCCTTAGGGGTCTCTTCGACGGCCTTTTGAAACGCACCCACTGCTTCCTCGGTGTTCATAAAAAGTTTTCCTCGAAGTTTTTCTTTTATTTTCGGGAATAAATAAAAATCGCAAGGTGCGAGGTCGGGGCTATACGGCGGGTGACCCAGTAATTCCACGTTTGACGTCACTAAATAGTCGATCGTTCGCCTGGCGGTGTGCGACGAGGCGTTGTCGTGGTGAAGAAGGATCCTACTTCGAGGTCGCTTCTCCCGAACTTTTTCCAATACAAGTGGCAAACAATTGTTAGTGTACCACTCTGCAGTAACTGTTTTTTGATCCTCTAAAGCAATTGTCGCATAGTGACCTGTCCTTCCGAAGAACGAGGCCACCATCTTTTTTCCCACGCTTCGACCTCTCTTCACTTTAGTTGGCAACTCCTCGAAAGGAAACACCCATTGAGCAGACTGTCTCTTGGTTTCTGGATCATAACAGTAAACCCAGCTTTCGTCACCCGTAAGTATGTCGAAAACAGCATTTGAGTCACCTCCGTTAAATCTTTCAATCATTTCACGGCACCAATCAACCCGACGGAGTTTTTGGGCCTCGGTCAAATTATGAGGTATCCACCTCGCACAAAGCTTCCTGACCGCTAAATGTTCATGGAGGATTTTATGCACTTGACTCATACCGATGCCTAAGCTTGTCCAAATCTGCTGATACGTCACTCTTTTGTCAGTCTCTATCATACGCTGCACAACACTGATGTTATTTTCAGTCGTCGCCGTAGAAGGCCGTCCCTCACGCAGATCGTCGGTGAGATTAGTGCGACCACGTTTAAACTCATTAAACCAGTTGTAAATGGTCGCACGAGATGGAGCTTCATCATGAAAAGCCAATCGAAGTCTATCATAGCTTTCTTGTTGACTTAAATGACATCGAAAGTCATAAAAAATCATTGCAAGAAAATTTTCGCGAGTTAAATTCATGTTGACGTGACACAGACAATTTTCAATTTGCCGCCAAATCGTAAAACTAATGACAAATGAATGAAATACATACTCAATAATATTGGCAAAGAGTTCCATTTTCAAAATTTAAACTTACTTTTTTATTATATTGTTTACAAGTGGCCAGTTCTAAAAACTTTCAGTGTCGCCCTCGTATGACGGACGACCGGGTGGCCAAAATTTAAATCGTGAACAGCTCAAAAATTCTTAACAATGGTTCCTGACTATTGAACTTTAAATTACCTACTTGACAGAGTTCTAGACCACTAGACTTATTTTCTTCTTTTTAGTTTTTAAGGTACTCGGATTTTTTATTTATTTTTTATTTTATTTTCGCAGTTAAACCACGCCACGCCTTTTAGCGTTTGGTTCATTTTCAAAATAGCACCATAATATATTCATTTACTAGCTCTTGCCCGCGGTTATAACGCGCTGTTCCCTTGGGAACTGTGCATTTTTCCGAGATAAAAAGAAGCTTACGTCACACTCTAACCCATAAACTATCTCTATGCCAAAAATCACGTCGGTCCGTCGCTCCATTTCGACGTGAAAGATGGACACACACTTTCGCATTTATAATATTAGAATGCATTAAATTGAACTGATTATGGATTGAATTAATTTTATGTCTTACACCACTTACCTATTTACTACGTAGCCAGTACCTACTTGAAATTCCCGCTTGCGGCCATTAAAGTTTCCCTCAACCACTTCCCGTAACACCCTCTATCCTATCATTAAACGTTTCGCTTGTTCCTTGATTGACGATTTCCTTCTATAACTGTGGGTAAAAGATTCTATTACTTCTGTTCTGTTTTTCTATAATAATTCACTTAAATAAATGTAGTTTTCTATTCATCGGACTGAGAATCAATTTATATAAAACTTCACCATTGAAATTTACCACGAGCTTTGCGGTGAAGGAAAACATCGTGAGGAAATCTGAATAAGCCTGCGACGCAATCCAATGGTACGTGTGAAGTTCCCAATCCGCACTGGGTCCTCGTGGGAACTATGGTCCAAGCCCTTTTGTTCTGAGAGGAGATCTGTGCCCAGAAGTGGGACATATATAGGCTGGGATGGAAAACTTCACAAAATAATGGTAGGAAGTTATGGCATTTTTAATTGTTACTACTGTGTTAAAAATAAAATTGTGTTAAATACTTGTAATGTATAGTATATGGATATCATTTATAAACATTGTGAATCTGATTTAAAAAAAATACCTCGTTGAGTTTCTTGCCGGATTCTTCTCAACAGAGGTTTTTCCGAACCGGTGGTAGATTTTTTGACGTGCATAAGTGCTTGTTATAGCCTAAATTGAATAAAGAGATTTTGACTTCGACTTTGACTTTGAATTCATTATCCCTATTAATACTCCTCGTTTACGTTGCAAGAACTCGAGACTAAATAATTAATATGTACATCAAAGAAAAGACATCAACGGGTGTTAACGTACACAACAAAACTAAAAGTTGTTGTTAAATACCCCGAAATCAAACTCTTTGAACTGACACCAACAAAAAAGTTCCGCAAAAAATATCCCAACAAATAAAGGAGTTATATTACTAAGGCAAGGTGCGGGATCCGAGGAGCACTCGACCGAAGCAGATAACAAGACCAAGAGGCCCTGCGGTCAATGTCGGGTGAAGAGCTGTACTAAATTTAGATTACAATAATTTATAACAACACTGGCTCTTGCAACTATCTCTTGGAGTAAAAAAAAACTCTTCTCAGTTAACGCAATCAGAATAATACAGTCGTTGAAAAAGGTATTTCCATAGAAATTGCCGGGGAATCAAAATCTACAGGGTACTTCCTGTTGTACTAGAAATTTGAAGCTTGGCGTCAAGATTGGTCTGATCCATATTTAATATTATAAATGCGAAAGCGTGTTTGTATGTTTGTGTATTTGTCCATCTTTCACGCTGGAACGGAGAAATAGGTTATGGGCCCGAGAGTGACATAGGCTACTTTTTATCCCGGAAAAACGCACAGTTCCCGCGGGAACAGCGGGTGACAACCGAATACCACGCGGGCGGAGCCGCGGGCAAAAGCTAGTAGTACAAATAATGAGAAAAATCTGAATATCTTATTTCTGTCTGTCTATGTTAGTAATATTGTCTATGTTTGTAACCGTTCAAAATGAGTCTACACTGTATACATTTTGCTTAGATAGAGAATCTGCTAACAATCTGGATATTCATAGGTACCTATTTTGTACGGAGCCTCTCAGTGCGCGAGTCTGACTCGGACTCTGCTGTTTTTTCCGCAACAGCTCCAGGTGTGCTCCAAAAATACCAAAATGGACGTTTCTAGTTCTTTCCAATTGCTAACACTTATTTTATGAATTTATTCATACTGTCCTCCTTCTTTTAAGCACATGCGCATGTTTCTTAATTTTACTTAGCCCAAACCCCCACAAACCATATCTCGGCCACACTAGGACATATACAACACACATACATACATGATTACACATTATTTCATAAGCATACGTAACGCGCGTGTATGCGTACACAGCATACAGGTACGTTCTGAAGTGGATATTACAACATACAATTTTGAACTTTATTTACCAAGTAGTAGAATCGAAATTTAGTATTATAATTTGTTTGCGTAGGGTTAGCAAGAATGGAAATTGTATAGTAAATTAATTTAACGTTTTAAAACTACCCGAAATGATTTCAAGTCCAATAGAACTGGCTTGGCAGGTGGTAGGACCTTGTGCTAGGTCCGCTCGGATTGCTATCACCATCTTGCTCTGTAATCCTGCCGTAAAGCAGCAGTACTTGCACTATTGTGTTTCGGCTTGGAGAGTAAGACAGTCGGTGAAATTACTGGCACTTGAGGTATCCCATCTTAAGCCTCTAGGTTAGCAACGCATCTGCAATACCCCTGGTGTTGCAGATGTTTATGGGCGGTGGTGATCTCTTACCATCAGGAAACCCACTAGCTCGTTTGTCATCCAGTCAAATAAAAAAACCCTAACCTACTTACTGTGTTCTATAAAAACATAAGTTGAAATTTACATTAAATTTTATCGAGTTATTTCCTTCCATAATAAATGTTGGCACTTTTTACTGCTTCTATTGTCAATAAGTCCATAATTTTTCATATTTTCGTAGCTTTTAGGTACTTCACCAGTGAGATCTATTCCTTTTTGAACCATCATCTTGGCAATTTTTAAGTACGTATTCAATTTTTTCAGCAGTTAACTAAAATATATGGATCTTTAGTAACATGTGTGGCTGTGTTTTTAGCTCACGTGATTTTTTTAACTAAAAATCCATACTTTAATATCATAAATGCGAAAGTGTGTGTTTGTATTTTTGTGTGTTTGTCCGTCTTTAATGTCGTAACGTTGTAATGATCGACGTGATTTTTGGCATACAGATAGTTTATGGGCCCGAGAGTGACATAGGCTACTTTTTATCTCGGAAAAATGCACAGTTCCTGAGAGAACAGCGCGCGACAACCGAATACCACGCGGGCGCTAGTAATATATAAAATTGAATTGCAAAATTAACCTCTAATCCTTAAGTTGGAAGAATATTGTAGTTCAGTCTTATTATAAGTTCAAAGAAAATACACTAAGCTATATCAGTTTGTTAATGTTCAGAGCTCGAAAATAAGGATCTTTTTTCTCTTTCTCATTTGAATCTTCAGGAAAACGAGGAAACCGACGAGTTCCGAGCGCCATTTACATTTTAGTTGTACAGTCAATGGCAAAAAAATATATATACACTTTAGTACCTTGTCTATTTTCGTCGTATTTGAACTGCCTTATACGAACTGTCACATAAAGTGACACGGCACTAAAGTGTATACATATTTTTGCCCTTGACTGTACTTACTTCTACTTTATTCCGACCTCTAGTACTCCGCTAAGTACTCGTGTTTTAGAAGAACTAACGATATAATTTCTTCACCAAAGTTAAGCAAAAACATTGTCACATCTTCCTCCACACAATCTGCTTTACCAACTAACGTTTCCCAAGCGATTTTTTCCTATTTTTTTTCCCAACGCTACTGTTACACAGATTTTCCTTTCCGTGTATTGGAGGCCTGTATGCGGGATAACGGTACTGATCACGTGTCTCCACGAAGCCATCGACCCTCAGCGGCCTCTGCGCAATATTCTACGCGCAATACTCGTTCACATGACACAAAACGATCTAAATACCCAAAAATACTGAAGAATTTTGAACTCTATTGCTCTAAGCTAAGGTTAAAAGTTAGTTTACAGGTTGTGTGGAGTTATCGGATCTGTTTTGAGGAAACAGTCGAAGCTTTGATCAATTCGTCTAGTATAAATCAATGTTGTTGTGATTTTGAATTTTGTTTCTTTGGTTTTTAGTACAATGTTGGAATGGAAAAAAAATTGGAGATAATAGTGATGGGTTTAAGTGTATAAGCAATAGTACTAAGGTTTTCGTTTTAAGTGTAAAATATTCTGGAAACACGACCCGAAAGTTTGTAGGTAACTGATTGGAATGAGATTTGCAATGATTCTGGCTGCTTGGAATTGAAGATGAGATGTAAAAGTGTTTCTATAATAAAAGTGACTCCATCCATGATGCAATTCTTGAATATTGCATAACCCTTTTGTACATTAATAATACGTTATGTAAAACTGCTGTTAAGAAAAAGAAATAGATATACATTACTTTTATGGTAACGTAACCAAAATGGTAAAAATAACCCATTATAGATTTCGCCAAGCCCGTCGGTCCGTTTCTATGTCAGTATTTTGCGAACGTGTCAAAACTCATTTAATTATAAAAAAAAATGGACGATGGATAGATCACTTGACATAATATAATTTTGGTTGACACTAATGTCTGGACGATTTTGTAAATCCTGAAATCTAACTATAGGTTACTGTTGTGTTTCGGCGTGGAGAGTAAGACAGCCAGTGAAATTACTGGCACTTGAGGTATCCCATCTTAGGCCTCTAGGTTGGCAACGCATCTGCAATGCCCCTGGTGTTGCAGATGTTTATGGGCGGTGGTGATCTCTTACCATCAGGAGACCCACTTGCTCGTTCGCAATCCAGTCGAATAAAAAAAGGTACGGTAAACGTCATAAATGAGTGATAATTTCTGTGCCTTGTCACTTTAACGTCATGTTTGAAAAGCCATACGCTATACCAAATTGTGTATCGACTGAAAGCGACAAGGTACAGAAATTATCACATTTTTTTGGTCAAATATTTTCAATAGCGATCTCCAGAAAAACACTTAAGTGTTCATTACACGTTACAGTGACATCCTTGCTACGAATACCGAAGGTTATATGATCTCAATTGGAATAGAAAATAACGCTCTGCAATTCTAAGTTGCACGTGAAATTTTCACTTCACGAGTTGTAAACACGTGTACTATTTGGGTTTTGGGCTTCATCGCACAAACACGTGTAAGTATGTCAAGGCTTTCATTGAAAATACCTACTGCGTGAGTGATTTCAACAGCTTAGTTTTTTTTTTTAACAGGGGAGTAGTTATCTGCCATTTCACGCAATTATTTTTTCCCAAATGTTTCACTTGGCAACTGTTTCATTTCCCAAATCACGATTTTTTTTGAACTATGTTCTATGAAAAAATAAGAAAATACTACTTATCAGAAAATTTTTTGGTTTCGGAGAAAATTGAGACATGGGAAATGAAACATTTGCCAAATGAAATATTTGGTAAACGGGCCAACCAACTAATCTATCCACACTCTTGGCGTCTCCTGCGTTACCAAAATTGTGTCTGGCGTTACCAAAAAATCGTACTTCCAGCAAGATATTTCACGGTTTAATAGGTTGAATATATTTTATGTAGGATGGCATGTATTCATGTACACGATCTATTAAATTACAGAAAAAACATGTTTACTTACAAAAATCTAATAATAATAATAATAATAATAATATCATGGGACACTTGACACCAATTGACCTAGTCCCAAACTAAGCAAAGCTTGTACTATGGGTACTAGGCAACGGATAAACATACTTATATAGATAAATACATACTTAAATACATATTAAACATCCAAGACCCGAGAACAAACATTCGTATTATTCATACAAATATCTGCCCCGGCCGGGATTCGAACCCGGGACCTCAAGCTTCGTAGTCAGGTTCTCTAACCACTCGGCCATCCGGTCGTCGTAATCTGCAATTGTTTGAAAAATTTCGCGGACAGATCAGTGTCCGTAAAAAAGTTGATTGGCCCAAACAATAGTTATGCGGTACAACAGTAAGATTTATAGTTACATTGAATACATCCGTTAGCAAATATCCTACTAATATTATAATACCAGAGTTTACCCGCGACTTCGCACGCGTTATTTTTTTATTTTTTTATTCGACTGGATGGCAAACGAGCAAGTGGGTCTCCTGATGGTAAGAGATCACCACCGCCCATAGACACCTGCAACACCAGGGGGATTGCAGCTATGCGTTGCCAACCTAGAGGCCTATAATGGGATCCCTCAAGTGCCAGTAATTTCACCGGCTGTCTTACTCTCCACGCCGAAACATAACAGTGCAAGCACTGCTGCTTCACGGCAGGATTAGAGAGCAAGATGGTGGTAGCAATCCGGGCGGACATTGCACAAGGTCCTACCACCTGCGTTAACTATTCGATCTGGTAGTTACAATTGAAATTCCGGTATCTTACAATATTCCCCTGGGAATGCCCAAAATGTAGGTATATTATGGTCTTCATTGAGGTTGTGCTAAGAAAAACTGTCCAAAATTTCAAAACTTTAAAGCCAGCGGTGGAAATTTCAAGATTTTATCCCTATCCCGCAAGAATGTCGGGATAAAAAGTGTCTTATGTTTCAATCCAGATTTTAAACTAACTTTTTTGCCAAATTTCATCCATATCCGTCCAGCCGTTTCAGCGTGAAGAAGTAACAAACGTATTCACTTACTCACTCACTCACAAACTTTCGCATTTATAATATTAGTAATTTTTTTACCAAAATGTGTTTCTCTGTGTTTGTTACTGATGCCCACTAAACTTTATATGAATTTTCTTATTTTTTCCCCATTATTACCACGGGATTTAAGGAAATTTCTAAACTCAGAGATATGACATTGCACGAGTGTTCCTCAAACAATGAAATTGACGGCCATGGCGTAATTGTTGGAAAATATCATGGAATTTATAAAAATCCTGTGATTTCAATTCGGTAGTGAGATTGAATGGCTTAAACCATTACGTAGCAAGCAAAGCCGGAGCGTAGGTAAAGTCCGTGAATCATTAAAACACCGATGTTTATGGTGATTACACCCTTATGTAACTTTCCCCTCAATATCAGGAGGCAGATCGGTCACATACAATTTAAGGTTATTATTTGACTTGGAAAAGGTACACGTAACTGCGATTTTCTGGCGACACTATTGCGTAACAACAACAACTGAATAAATATTCTGGTTTATGTTACCCTAGTTTCGGTGGAGCGTATTCAAGTTTCATACTTCTGAAACAAAAACTCAAATGCTGCGTTGGCAACTAGACATTTACATACGCTCTCGATTTGATAAGTGTTGTGATCTTCAGGTATGACAGTCCTTCATGTACATTTCCACGATTTATTTCATAATATCAGTAGCAAGGAGTGATAATTTTTTTAGACAACCTGAAAACTGAGAGGGAAGCGTGAATTAAGAATTCCTTCGAATAAGTGCCTTTGTCGTACTTGTCATTACTGACTTTACTTAAAAAAAATAGGGAACCCGGTGGAAAACTATTTTTTCGGTAGCATAATATAAACCATCGCTAATTACTAGAATTATGCCTACTATCGTCAAGTTTCTGATATTTTTCACTAAATATATAGTGAATTTTATTCCTTAGACCGTCACTATATATATATTTTTGATCATAAAAATCTACGTTTCGTAACTTGATCTAAACATTAGAACAAAACAAACGACTAATACTAAGGTTCCCGTTACCAAGAACGAACAGATCCACGCAAAGTACAGTAACGTTACGTAAACATTGCTTGTATTGTACGCAAAACATGGCAAATACATGTCTTTATTATAGATGCATATATCGCATGCTTAGTAATAAACGGGCCTAACTCAAAATTGGCGTAAAATTAGTTATTGTACTAAAACGACTTATATCTGACAGCACTATCGGCTCTCTTTCTTAAACCAGCCTAAATCGGGTATTATAAAGAGATAGTACGAATTGGTGCGTTTTACTTTCAACAAAATTGCAAATTTAATTTGGTGCTAAAGCAGCTAACTTCAGTCATGTTCCGACTGACTTGCGAGCAAGACGTTGGCTTTCGAGAGCCATTTGGAGATAGATCGTTATTGCAATAAGGAAAACAAGAGTATTTTGAACAACTTTTAAGCAAATAAAAGCATATTTGAATTTACTTCTTTTTAGCACAAAATCAAACGCAAAATGAAGTGATGTAATTCGGATTGCCTCGTTTTATCAAAAATAATCCTTGAATACTTGTTGTTCTATTAAGACATGCATCATTTATTATTTTTATTATTTCACTACATTTTGCTACATTTAGTAATAAAGTGATTTATCAATGCAATGTTTTTTTTAAACCTTAGCAATATTATTACATATATAAAAATAAATTGGTTTAAAAGCACAAAGCGCAAGTAGACATTATATACAACGTTAGGAATTATGAAAAACATAGTAAACAAAATTAAATCCTACCAAATAATTTAAAGGAAACGAGAAGTGTAAATTACTTAAACCTTAAACTCGATTTGCCAAAATTCACGATTTTTGAGTTAAGACCGTTTATTACTAAGCATGCGATATGCATTTTCTAAAATATCGAGGCCGAGGTCATTTTTAAATCGTATAAAGATGAGGCCGTAATATAAAGATTACCTAGTTGTTTACTGTACTTATGTACATTTAATTCGGGATTAAAATAGATAATTTTGGCTTTATGAGGCATTTTTGTTCAGTGTGTCATTAAATTGAAACAAAATCAGCAGCTTAGTTAAAAAAAAAATGTCTTCAACAAACAGGTAAATATTATTGATTGGAGTGGATATAAATAGAATTAGGAGTATGATACTCGTAGAACCAATTAAAATTAATTACCACAGTTTAACTGTCTTAGGTGTCCTTCCAAAAAACACGTGGTCTTCCGATTAAATGTTACCTGCTGAACACATGAAAGTTTTATTACATAATTACAAACACCGCCTCTACAGGTGGCTTCTTCACCCATTCATACAGTCCGTTCCCACGACCGCCGTATTATGGTCCCATTGTGAACCACCCCCGTGATTCACAAAGGCTTGAAGGTTGAGGGTGATCACAGGTAGTTGAAGTTTGTATTAAAGTACGTTACGACCGTTTTATACGTTATATGTCGTATTGATGACATGGGTACGGTTTTGACCGTTTAGTCTTAGTGTGTCAACTTTTGTTTTCGAATGTTGATTTTACGTGCTAAATTTCATATGTGTTTATAAAGAAGTGTGTATGAAGTTTATTTCGGTCACTGATTGGAGTTTAATTAAATAAGTATGTACAGTCATTAGCACTAATATCTGCCACAGCGGAGCGTGCAAAATTGTCTGACTTGTCCTTCCAGTCCTAGAAATAGAGTCGTATCAGATATTTATTCACGCTTGTTATGTCAGATATTGGTGCTGGTGACTGTACACTGTTTTTTATTTCCGAAAATAACAGAAAATGAAGACTGCTGTTTTGTTTTGATCATAGTACGAAAGCGGAGACTGCATAGTACCAAACTATGTTTAAAAAAAAATTGCTACTAAAGCCGAGTTTATACTTGCAAGAAAAATCGTGCAAGTTGCATTACATTGCGCTCTCGATTGACCACAACAAACTCGTTGGCTTTACGGCCTCACAAAGTAATGCAACTTGCACGATTTTTCTTGCAAGTCTAAACTCGGCTTAAGCATGATCTGTAGTTCTTTTCTTTCTTTTTCTTTTACTGTGGAACAATTTACACCAGTTGACATAGTCCCAAACTATACAAACATTTGCGAAAAGAAGGAGAACCATGAAGACCGTTTATTTTATATGTTATTAAATTCAGTTTTAATGCAAAACGTGCCTAATTGGATGCCTTATGTTCCTCTTTTACGAATCATATACTTATCATATATGTAGTATATAAGTCTATACACTCGAAGCCCACACCCTGAATTCGTGATGCTGTTTAGTGCCAATGAACTCGCGTTGGCACTATACTGAGCGGCAAAAAATCTGGCCCTCAAGTGTATGCAGTAATAGGTAATTTTGTATGTAGAGTGGGCCAAATTTTGTGCCGCTGAGTATATTTTGCTTTGACTTTTAATTTTAGAAGCTTAAGTACATATTTATTTATACTTGCTGATATATCCATTGTATAGTGGTAGGTACCCAAATAAAATTTGGAATAAGTGCTCAAGAATTTATCTGCAAAATAACTATAAAACTGTTATCCAATGAAATGTACAGATCGCGTCAGAGAAAAGGAACCCCTCTGTGTGACACGTGACAGATCAGTCTGGCCCTGCGGTTAACTATCGCGAGCTCTGAGACAAGTGCATTAAAGGGAGGGCTCGGGTTCAAATCCACTTTTTGTTTTATTTATGTTTTTGGTTTATTTATTTTTTTGTAGTATTTTTCTGATCATTTAAATAAGTTGAAAAAAAAAAATTGATCATTAATATTTTTTTTAACCACATTTGAATTGATACGATCTTCGGTGGTGTGAGTGAGACAAGAGAACCTTAGTAATAATATTCGAATACGATCCGAATTGTGTAGGTAACAATTTTATTGTTTTATTGTTATTCCACGAGCGGACATCAACTCATAATTCTTATAACATTCAATACTCGCATTGCAAGTTACATTCACATTCACAGTCCATTTTCACCAAGCGGTGAATGACAACTATCAAAAATATCTCTTTTTTAAATGTAACAAATTTCCCCCATCGAAATCCTCGGAATCGAACTCGGTTCATTGCGAGCAGCGCACAGGTCGAACTCTTCGATTTGCCGCTAGGCCATTTCAATACCTGACGATAGTTGTAAAATTAATAGTTGCTAGTTGCGTTTGCGTGCCATTGTCATTAGTATTCAGTAGATATGCACCAAGCGCCAAAGCAAAGATAACCTTATCGCACAGTAAATAGCGACTTTCAAAGAAGCAGCGACTATAGATATACTGAGTTCTAAATTTGTTTTTCGTATTAAGACTTTGAGGGTGGCAGATATTTACTTAATCTTTGCATCCTGTTCTAGCTAATGCGTATAGATATGAACAGATAGATTACGTTTATAGCCGATTGTTGCACTACCTTATTGTAACTTCAGAGAATTATCGAAGACTGTTGTATTAAACTGCTACTTAAGGTTGAATGTAGGATAATACACTTTATGAGTCCCATTTACTAACCTGAGGGTATATTTTTAACGAAATTTACAAATCGTTACGTTTCGTGTCGATCTCCTTGTGTGAATATCTCCACGTTGTTATATTGTCCGATTTATTAAGTTCACGAAAAGCTTTTATTATTTCGATTAACAACTTTTTATTTGAAGGCTATAATTGTTGTTCTCTGGGAACAAAAATAACATATTTTATAAAGAAAATAGCACGGGATATGAACGTAACGGTAAGTTTGAAATAATAATATTTATTGTTGAAATATTTCTGACCAATTGCACTTTTCTTGTATGTATTTCTAATATTATTGTTTTCTTTTATACAGAGAAAAACAGATCGATACAAAGCAAAGGTATCAAGCGACGGGTTATGTGAAATGTGATCTGAAACTTTTGGGTGTCTCTCAGAACAGTTCGACGATATCATCTACACGCGGCGAATATCCATAATTATAATCCGGCCAGAAAAATTAAGCTTACTGACGATCACCGCACCAACAGAGTAAACTTTGCCACTCGTTACTTAAATTTCGACTGGGAAAACGAAATAGTTATATTTACGGACGAAAAGTGCTTTAAGTCGGACATGGATGGCCGAAAAATTTTGTGGAGATGAAGTGGGGAGCGGGGAGAGGTATACCCCCAAAGACGTGTTAGATCTCAGAACAAGCAGGCGATCAACACTAGGTAAATACTAATAAAATCTTTTTACAATTTTTGTGTAATTAACACATTTATTTAAAACTAGCTTATGCCCGCGACGGTGTCTGCGCGGACCTAGGTTATTGCGCGGTGGCGTCCTCTACCTGAATAAAAAGTATTCTATGTTGATCCTTAGGGCTTAAACTATCTCTATACCAAATTTCATCAAATTCAGTTCAGCGGTTTCGACGTGAAAGCGTAACAGACAGGCAGACAGACCGACAGACAGAGTTATTTTCGCATTTATAATATTACTAGCATATGCCCGCGACTTCGCCTGCGCGGACCTAGGTTATCGCGCGGTGGCGCCCTCTACTGGAACAAAAAGTATCCTATGTTGATCCTTGGGGCTTAAGATATCTCTATACCAAATTTCATCAAAATTGGTTCAGCGGTTTTAACGTGAAAGCGTAACTGACAGACAGACAGACAGACCGACAGACAGACAGACAGAGTTACTTTCGCATTTATAATATTAAGTAGGTATACGTTCAAGGCGTGTATTTAATATTATTTAGAAGTTTTCTTAGATCACCATGTTGCAACATATTTTAAAAGGTTTGAATGTTTTAGGTTACCTACTGGGGATGTATATCTTCAATGGGACCAGGCGAGCTAGTGGAAATAGGCGGCCGCATGAACAGTGAGCGATATCTTGAAGTGTTAAAGGACGTAATGCTGCCGTCAGTGCGTGTGGCTTATCCTGAAGGACAAATTTACCTGGTTCACGATAATTCTTCAGTGCATAAGTCCAAAATCGTCAGAGACTGGCTAAATTACCAAAAAAACATAACGGTGTTTGAATGGCTGACTAAAAGTCTGGACCTAAATCCAATAGAAAACTTGTGGGGTCAGATGGTATTGAATTGGGACTCCAGTGAGATAAGATCTAATAAGAATTTGGATAATGAGGTAAATGAAACATGGGAACTGTTGTGTAATAGTGATACATGTTTCAAAGTGGTTTCGAGCATGAAAACACGGCTTCAAGAAGTAAAAGACAGTGAGAGCTATCCTCTCCGTTACTAAAAGGAACATTAATTACTAACCAATAAAACAGCATTAGAACGAAAGAGCAAGTGTTAAAATTCCTATTAAGTGTTATAATTCCTATTATTGTTATTTCGTAGTTGATCAATACTAAACAGACCTTTATTATGATCAGTCAAATTACCCTTGTTGACGAGTCATTTGTTAATGATGCACCATCTGACCTCACATAGGTATTGTTTTTAATGTGTTGTGTCAAAAAGGTTATCAGAAACTGTGATAAAAGAGAAAGATGTAAATTGCTATACTACAACAGTTAAGCATGTTGGTTCTTTCTCAGTAATCACAGCGACAATTAATGTTAACAGTCTAAAATAAGTGTTGTTTTTATAAATTAATATGATGTATGCGAAAGCAAGTGTTCTATTAGTAAATTTAGTTGAATTCAAAATCTAAGTAAATAATCATATTTTAACACAGATTGAAAACTGTATACCTATACTGACCCAGAAATCTATGGATAAATAAACAAATATTGCGTTTGCAACATGCCTATCTTTTTTTATACCTCATGCCTACTTTAACAAAGATCTCTAATACCTATTAATCAACGGCAGGTGATTAATAAAAACAAAAAAGATCTCAAGCCGCAGGGGCTTGAACTGAGAACCTTAGTATGACGAGGCAGGTCGAAGCCAACTATCTATCCACTAGACCAACTGGCTTCCTACGTAACGTGACAAAAATATTGAACGCTTTGATGTCATTACCAAAGGGGGGTTCCTTTTCTCTGACGCGATCTGTACATACGTAGGTATATTAAAAATCATAATTATTAATCAACGTATCCATACTAATATTATAAATGCGAAAGTGTGTTTGTATATTTGTGTGTTTGTATGTTTGTCCGTCTTTCATGCCGTAACGGAGCGACAGATCGACGTGATTTTTGGCATAAAGATAGTTTATGGGCCCGAGAGTGACATAGGCTTCTTTTTATCCCGGAAAAATGCACAGTTCCCGAGGAAACAGCGACAACCGAATACCACGCGGGCGGAGTCGCGGGCTAGCTAGTAATACAATACTTACATAAAATTGAATTGCAAAATTAACCTCTAATCCTTAAGTTGAAAGAATATTGTTGTTCGGTCTTATTATAAGTTCAAAGACAATACACTAAACTATATCAGTTTGTTATTGTTCAGAACTCGAAAATAAGGATATTTTTTTTTCTCTTTCTCATTTGGATCTTCAGGAAAACGAGGAAAACCGACAAGTTCCGAGCGCCATTAACATTTTAGTTGTACTTACTTACTTCTACTTTATTCTGACCTCTAGTACTCTGCTTCCTCTAGTACTTGTGATTTGGAAGAACTAACGACATCATTTCTTCACCAAAGTTAAATAAAACATTGTCACATCGTCCTCCACACAGTTCCTGAGGGAATAGCGCGCGATAACCGAATACCACACGGGCGGAGCCGCAGGCAAAAGCTAGTATTTATATAATTTAACGAACGCAAACTTATATATTTTTTTATATTTCTATTATTTTTAAGTCTCACTGTCGGGTACAGCTTTCGTCTCAGAATGAAAGATATGTAGTTCCCGAACGGGTCCTATGAGGATTGGTGTTGAGGTTCATTATCAAATGCAAAGTTTTTGCTGGCTGTTTTTATTAAACAGTACGTTTTTCATATTGACATGTTACTCATGTTTTTGTTGTTCCTTGACATTCGTTTATGCTGTTTGTTTTGCAAATTAGAGAAAACTATTTCCATTATTTACTTGTGTTTTCTTGAGATTAAGCCAACTCTGCTGATATCCTCAACAATGGTTATGGGCTCAGGATCGATTGAACAAAATAGTGAAATGGGCTTAAATTGACGTCGGCAATTTTCTTGTGAGTACATGTACTAATACTAAACATAAAAATGAGCACTGTGCGAATTGATCCACTGTCTAAAGAAAATTACGAGAGCTGGAAATTACAAGCGGAAGCTATTCTTATTAAAAATGACCTCTGGAAGTATACTAATGGGAAGATACCTAAACCTGTTGAGACTGCGGCGGATGATTTAGACAAATGGGAGGCACAAGATGCTAAAGCGAAAGCCGATTTAATACTTTGCATCAGCTCAACGGAACTTCGTCATGTAAGGGATTGTAAGACTTCAAGAGAAATATGGTTGCGACTTGAGTCGATTTATGCTTCCCGTGGACCTGCTAGAAAGGCAATGTTATTAAAGCGTCTACTGACACATAAAATAGGTGACTCTGGAGATATTCGAGAAGATATTGGTGCGTTTTTCGATGCGGTGGACAAACTTGAGTCCATGGATATAAAGATTCACGATGATCTTTTGTCGATAATGTTGTTGTATACTTTACCAGCAAGTTTCTCAAATTTTCGATGTGCTATTGAATGTCGTGACGATTTACCAAAGCCGGAGATTCTTAAAGTGAAGATTTTAGAAGAATATGAATCGAGGAATGTGAATAATACTGAAAATGATGTACTGTATGTACGGGAAAGGAAGAAAGCCGCAAATAAATGGCGTACTGATGTCAACTTTAAAGGAACTCCAGCACAGTCACAACCTAATCGATTTTCACATAAGGAGGATAATTATGCTAACGAAAGGAGAGTTTTGACCTGTTTTCGTTGTAATCGTCTTGGACATAAGGCTTCTGAATGTCGAGAAAATTATCCTAAGTCGAATCAACACTGTAATAATGTAGATGATGGATTAATGTCTTTAAATGTTTCAGGTTTAGAGGAATGTAGCATTGTTGACAATTTGAAACAACAATGGGTGCTTGATTCCGGGTGCACGTCCCACTTATGCAACGATGTCAATTTATTCGGGGGTACACTTGAAGAGTATAAAGGTAAATTGCGGTTAGCTACTAACATGAATGCCGAGGTCCTAGGTAGGGGATTGGTTACATTATCGGTAGCGAATGGTAGCTCAGCACGGCCTGTCGAATTTAAAGACACCCTCTACGTACCAGATTTAAGGACTAACTTAATTTCCGTAGCGAAGATAACAGATAATGGCTATGATGTGAACTTCACACGTGATGTGGCCGTACTAGTAGATAAAAACGGTAAAGCTAGGTTAACTGCACACCGTAGAGGAAACCTTTATTGTTTTCCAGAATGCGAGTCTGTTAATGCAGTAACAGACTGTAAGACAGATCTGAAACTGTGGCATGAACGCTTGGGGCATCTCAATGCCAAAGATTTAATTAAACTGCTAGGAAAGATAGGCCTTGACGTGAACTCAAGTGGGAACAATGTAAGCACTTTACGTAGTTGTGATATTTGTGCTAGAGGAAAAATGACCATGTTACCATTTACTGAGTCAAATGGTCCGTGTAATGAACGGTTACGTATAGTGTATTCTGACATAGTAGGTCCAATGCGATGCGAATCAAAATCAGGTGCTAAATATTTTATCACTTTTATTGACGACAGTACTCGTTGGTGTGAGGTATATTTTCTGAAGACCAAAGATAAAGCGTTAGAAGCATTCAAACTGTACAAAAATTATGTGGAGAAATATACTGAGTCAAAAATAAAATATTTTCAATCAGATAACGGTGGGGAGTATGTCAATGTAGAATTTGATGAATTTTTACGCAAGAGAATACAGAGACGACTAACCGTACCTCGTACTCCTCAACAAAATGGGGTAGCCGAAAAAATGAACCGTACGCTGGTTGAGATGGCCAGGTGTATGCTTCTAAATAGTGACTTGAGTATTAGTTTTTGGGCTGAAGCTATTGATACGGCATGTTACGTTAGAAACCGCTGCCCAACTTCAGCCTTAAATGGTGATATTCCATATGAAAAGTGGTGTCAAAAACGGGTCAATATCTACTATCTACGAAGATTTGGAGAAAGAGTATATGTTCTGGACAAAAATCCAAACTTAGGCAAATTCGATGCTCGTGGAATCGCAGGAGTATTTGTCGGATATTCAAAAACAACCAAAGGGTTTAGAGTATGGATACCTGAGAAGAGAAAGTTTATTGTTTCTAGAGACATAAAATTCAATGAATTGCTATCAATAGATTCAGCGACGAAATCACTTGATGAAGCAAAGGACTTCATAGAGATGATTTCATCTGGAGATGATGTAAAAGCTACTGTTAATAATAATAATAGACAAGATCAAGCGTCAGTGGAGATGGTCTTCGCTAAGGAAATAAAAGGACGAGATGAATTACCAATTGTTTCAGAAAATGTAGAAGAAATTCACGATCTTGAACTAAATCCAGATCAAGAGTGTGAAGCGGTATTAAGAAGAGGATCCGGTAGGCCAAAAGTAATTCGTACGGGTCGCCCAGGACGACCGAGGAAGGTCTACAATTATGTTGAAGTAGAAGAAAGAAATAGCGAGTCAGAAGCAGAAGAGTATAGAGATTGCATCGACTACGCAGGCGCAGCTGCAGAAATATCTTTGAACGACGCTTTACGTAGCTCTGAACGCTCAGAATGGGAAGGCGCCATACTATCCGAAATAAGGAGCCTAGTGCAGAAGGACACCTGGACTATTGTCAAAACACCACCAAACACAAATGTCGTTGGCTGTAGATACGTACTTACCACCAAAGTAAATGTTGATAAAACTACTAAGAAAAAGGCCAGGTTAGTGGCACAAGGATTTAGCCAGCGTTTTGGAGTAGATTATGAGAAAACATTTGCGCCCGTTGCCAGATTAGAAACAGTACGATTAATGATGGCAATTGCTGTAGAGATGGACTTCGAGATTCATCAAGTGGATATCAATACTGCATACTTAAATGGAAACTTGGATGAACAGATTTACATGCGTATTCCACGTTTACTAAAAGAATGTTTAATAAAATTGGCACATGATAATGACGAAGATCCAGTGGTAGTGAAAAACGCGAAGGAAATGCTCGAGGGTTTGAAAATTGGAGGTGATACATGTCTACTAAAGAAATCTTTATATGGGTTGAAACAGGCTGGGCGACAATGGAATATACGGTTCGACAAGAAGCTGAAAGAGATGGGATTAGAACCGTCTCTTAATGAGCCATGTCTGTATATGAGGCATCAAGATGGAAAGTATTTATTCGTCCTTGTGTTCGTTGATGATGTACTGATTTTATCAGACTGTGAAGGCCGGATATGCAGATTTAAAGACGAATTGAAAAAGGAGTTCGATCTCAAGGATTACGGAAAGGTTAAATACTTTTTGGGAATAGACATAAAAAAAAAATGAAAATGGCATTACGTTGTCACAGGAAGGGTATGTCAAGACTATTTTGGAAAAATTTTGTTTATCTAACTGCAATTCTTGCAAAACTCCGAGTGAATTGTCCGATATATTTTCAAGCGAAACCAAAAAGGAAAAAGTCGAAGAAAAATGGCCATACCGCGAATTAATTGGGTCGCTTATGTATTTGTCTGTAGCAACAAGGCCTGACATTACGAATACTGTTGTTAAACTTGCTCAGTTTGTAAGTAATCCTAATTTGAGTCATTGGAAGGCAGCAAAAAGGGTCTTACGCTATCTCAAGGGCACGGCGAACTATGGTCTGAATTATAGGAAAACTGGTAAGCCAATTCAAGCATACTGTGATGCGAATTGGGGTAGTTGCCCAATAGATCGGAAATCTTATTCTGGTTATTGTTGTATTCTAGGAGGAGCTAGTATTTCTTGGTCCTCTAGAAAACAGAAGACAGTAGCGACGTCTAGTTGTGAAGCGGAGTACGTTAGTCTTGCGGAAGCATTCAAGGAAGGTCTATACCTTCAAAGTCTGCTAACAGAAATGAAGTTACCAGGGTATGCAACTATATCTATTTATACCGATAGTCAATCAGCGATGTTCCTTGCGCAGGACCCCGTCTTTCATGGTAGAAGTAAACACATTGATATTAAGTATCATTTTATTAGGGGTGTTTTAAAGGACAACGATAAAATAGTGTTGGGACATGTACCTACGGAATCCATGCTGGCAGATGTATTGACAAAAGCACTGCCTAGCATAAAACATAACAGATGTTTGAATGGCTTAGGTCTTAAACCTTGCTAATCCATTTTTTTGCCAATGAGTTGACTTTAAGTTCGTTCTTGTTGTATCATTTAATGTGCTTAAGTGTAGGCACTGAGTACGTATTATTTTATTAGTTTATGTTTATGTTGATTAACTTATGAAAAGCAATAAACCTTGCATTTGAGAGGGCGTGTTGAGGTTCATTATCAAATGCAAAGTTTTTGCTGGCTGTTTTTATTAAACAGTACGTTTTTCATATTGACATGTTACTCATGTTTTTGTTGTTCCTTGACATTCGTTTATGCTGTTTGTTTTGCAAATTAGAGAAAACTATTTCCATTATTTACTTGTGTTTTCTTGAGATTAAGCCAACTCTGCTGATATCCTCAACAATTGGGACACACTGCAGAATTTTTGTATGCAGGTTTCCTTCACCGAAAAACTCTCTAAACTGTTTTAAATTTAACTGAGAGACCCGCACATTTCTGTAAAATCTAAATGATACGAAAATAATTCATTGTTTTTTTTATATTAAATTAAATAATGTAACAATTTTATCTTGCTTGTTTATATAAAAATTAAGTAATTTATAATATAATATTTGATTTGAAAAAAAAAAAACGACTGCGCTGTTTCTTACGACGCATTATTTTTGGCAATGATAGTTTTTCCGAAAGCTCTCGTAGTATAAACAATTAAGTGACTTGTAAAAGAACACTTTACGGCCTACTCACTGAAGAAATATTTCGATTTTGATGGTTATTACATCACATACAAATTAGAAACGTAAACTTAGTAAACTTCACTCAAACTTGAAATAGTATTATTTTCTTTTCCTGTAACTACAAGGCTAGATAATGTAACTGCACCCCTACAGAAACCTAGTAAAGCACCTGACTGATGATGATAATGCTTCTTACTGCTAATAGTTATATCTAACTAGTGCTTATAATTAACTAATTATTTAACATACTTATTGATAAACTTAACAATTCTTAATGTAGTATAACTTAGTTCAGGTCAATGCCCTATTACTTATGAAAATTAGTTAAAATGGCCATGTGAATCGTCTAGTGATATTTGTAGAACCTACATTGTGAACACTGAGTAACCCAAAGTAATTTAAGTGAAAAGTAAGAATGGAATAACTATTATATAGCTAAGCAACCTAAGCAGAAAAGTATTTTACTCGGGAACTTTCTCAAACTCTAGAATATGAATTGTAAGTGTATTTCGGACTGATACCGGGGGCGCAATGCCCCCGGGGGTCCCACCTTTATGGTTTAAAGCCATATTCCATCCCCTACGGACCCTCCAGCGCCTCCAAATCTACAATACTTCCCTTTCAGAAGAGGCATATTGTAGATCAGAAAATCTACGCACTAACAATGGTGCAATATAAAGTCTTTAGTACAGATACAATTCCTATAATAAATATAATACTTAGCTTACAGTAGGTTACCAGTGAACTCGCCTAACCTTATGACTCATCCACAGCAACCCAACTGCAAGATATCAATGGAAAGCCTAACTTTATGACTTTTCCATTGAGTCCCTACTGTTTACAATGAATGGCCTAACCTTATGACTCATTCATTGCCAGCTTACCAGTGAACTTGCCCAATTTTCCGACTCATTCACCAGTAAACTTTACCGTAGATTGATAATGCATATATATAAGTCCCTATAGTTACCAATAATTGTCTAATCTATTGACTCATTCAATCAAGTAGTTGAAATACTTCTATTTACTTTAATAACTCAAACAGAAAGCAGTCGATCACAGAGGCCACTCTCCAACGGAAAGTCTTTTATGCTATAGAGGTAACTATCACATCATAGATGATTCATATAGTACGAGCCGTGTCAGTGTCTTCTCCTACAGGCAGTAAGACAACCAACGGGGAGCCTCCCTGGCTGTACCAAATCCTCAATCTATAACTTTCAAGCTAGCTTTATAACATGATAAATTATAGTTTTATTGGAGCACATAGCTGTCTTAAGATAGAGCACTCTTAGGAGTTTCTTATGAATTCAGATTGAGTTTGTCAACAGAATCTACAACTCTAGGAATAAACAATGATGTGTATGAATTTAATCTGTCCCTAGCTCTGTGAAGATTACCAAACTAAGAGAATTAATCTCTTCAAATTAAACATGAGGTGTGTGTACATAAGGCTCGTCCGGTGTAGGACTCGCCTCGCTAGCTATTCCTTATCCAAATTCCTACCTACATTTCCTAACAACCTATCTTGTAATTTACGCTTGGCTCGAGCCCCCTAGCTTTGTATGAAGTTTGCAATACTAGGGAAACGCCTTTTCCCACATTTACATTTAGTGTAATGTAAGGCCGCGCGGTGCAATGCATTGCCTTGCTAGCTGTCCTAATAAAGAAGACGGTGTGTTCCTGCCCTACCACGCAGACCTAAATGTTGCTAGCTCCCTGGCAATATAGCCCCTAAGAGGAGGGAGCCAGCGGACTGGATACTTACAGGTGTTCATAAATAAATATATAGATATGGGACCGCAATACTGAATTCCAATTATACAGAGACATGCGCCTAAAACGGCACGGTCTAGATTATAGTCCTACATGCTCGTTATAACGTTAGACAGTATTCCGTATGGGTGACTAGACAGATCGACTTTCATCTCTCTGCCTCTGAAACGCCCACTCATTTCAGGAAGACAGGTGACTTGTATTACCTTACGTTGACACCATGTTAGGTTTCGAGTCATACAAGCTGCCTAACTCACCATATTATGTTATAATGAGCCAGACGCCACCCGTTTAAGGGAAAGACACAGAAAATATAAATGGGTTAGTACAATTGCGTAAGGAAATAATTCACTATCTATGGAAAATAGCAAATCAAATTCCCACAGAAAAGTTCCTCTAATAGGAACTAAAACTTAAACATTTCAAATATAAATGAAAAGGATAATAATTTACCACTATAAGCAGTAGCAAACTAAAATCCATGTGACTAAATATATCCATTTTATAAGACAATACTCACTCAGCAATTTATATTACCTAATACCCAAATAGACTATCTAAAATTCCTAATAATAAAATGTGAAATAATTAAGAACCCCAATTAAATTTATACTATAAAGAACCCGCGTAAATTTAAATTCGCTTAAAACTGATCCCCAATACCCGCAAATAATCTTAAAATAGCTCAATTCTAACGTCGATGCTCTCTCGCGCCCAAGCCCAAATGTTGAATGCCCCGGTCCTACAATTCCACCTCTATTTATAGTCTTCAGCTCTTTTCAGCATCTCAAGCATCTCGGTCGTCAACAGCACCTCAAGCATTTCAGTCTTCAACGGCATTTCAAGGATTTCGAGCCTCAACAGCCTCACTGGCCTCAGCAGCCTCAGCCATTTTTAATCAATACTTTTAGCAATTTAACTACTTTTTTTATAATTTAAATAGATGAATAGTTTTTCCAATATTTGCTAAATGAAATCTAAATATATATCCAAAATCAAGTATGTAAACCCCATTTCTTTAATTAATTAATGAATATTTAAGATATTCATTCACTCTTAATAAATGTCCGCTACCCGCTCAATAAGTACTAAATAACATCATAACTTTGAAGTTTAATTGTGACTTAACTACTGAACAGAATGAAACGAAACTTGGATAAAAGAAAGCTCATCTCCTATAAAATCTTATTTAATAAGAATTTTCCTTGCGTTTTGGATGTATTTCGTGTAATCATGGCAAACTAATTTCTGTTTCATGCATTTCCTACCTAAAGTAGAATGTTTTTTATAACCAATATTTTGCTGAAATTCATACAACAACCAATGTATTCAATCTGAATGTTTGTTTCCTCTTATTTTTCATGAAATGACTTATAATTTCATGTTAATTAGTTTCCCATACATAACAGCGCCCCCTGACATTTAAAGCTGGAACTACATATGTAAACAGTATTCTTAATATCTTTGATTAAATTAGCGTCCCAGTAAAGTTACAGTTGTCTGAGATATTTTAGCTAGATAGCACTTTCTCAAACAATATTTTTATCAATATGATACTAATTGTGATTAAAAATGTATTCGCGCAATGATGGCTTTCAAATGTACTTTGAAACCGTTACATCCGACCCTCTCCATTTGCATAGATGCTAAATTTTACAAAAATTGACAATCAATGTAAATGGATCCAACAAAAAAATAATATCGCGAATACATGTTTTTTTTTTATATAATTTACCAATGTTTGCCTTCGAAATGTATTATGTTGTATGTTTTTAAACCATGATTTATCTATCATTGCCCTGGATGAAACCTCTGAAACTAAAGAAAATCATGTAATGAAATAAATATCACCAAAGCCAGATCTTTGAATTTTTCCAGAGGCGCTGGGTTGTGAGGCCAACGTACTAGATGAGCAAAATGTTGCCGTCATCTCCCTTCCTTTGGTTCAGAAAATAACAACAACATATCCCCTTCCAAAACCAAAGAATCTGTTATGCATTACAATGCTATAGTGATAAGTCTCCATTAATTCATCACCAATCTCAAAACCTCCCCTCCAACACAACAACAAACAAACCTTGGAGAATGTGTAGTGTGGGCCATAACGTTTTCGTACTAGTAGAGTAATAAACTATTTGTAAGCAATATTAACATTGATTATGCGATCTCGCCTAGCCTAACACCTTTCGAACAAATAGTTCATTTGTAAGTATAGTGATTCTTGGGCAAACTATTAGTAAATGATCTGTCTTAACTATAAAACTGATGAGATATTAAAACCCTCACACCTTTAAATAATATTATTCACTCTTTATCTTGCATTGGCTTGCACATACAAAAGCCCCAACCAACTTCTTTCATGAACAACCTAAACACAACACTAAATCGCATCGAATCACTCATCGTTATACACGCTGTTTTACAAATCATCAATCACCTTAGTTAGACAAATATCTTTTAACAAACTCGAAAACTTTGTTATGACTAAAGAGTTACTTAGTTGTGAATAAAGTTTTAATCAATCAAGGACATGAATCCAAACACCGATTGTCAATTATCGAACTCATACAAACTTATCACTTCAACTATAATTGTATTCCCCATTTATATTGTAATTTTTCCCATAATTTAATTAATAAGACGTATGCCGATTGCAACAATTTCAAACCACATTTTTTTTTATATATTTTCGTTCAATTCCAAATTTTTACTTATACGGTCATCCCGTGAGACCTAAATTGAAAATACAAACTGAAATATAGGTGCACAGAAAAACCAGAAAAACTAGACCAACACTGGGAATCGAACCCAGGTCCTCGGCACTCCGTACCGCGCGCCACAACGCTACACCACTGCTGGACCCTTAAATACCTTTCTGTAAACCGCATCATAATCGATTCAGCCAAACGCGAGACAATCGCGGACAAACATACATACATTACCGGTCAAACTAAAACTTACTCCCTTTTTTTTAAAGTCGGTTAATAACCGTATTACCACTTACATTACACGTATTACATCTTAACTTAAATTCTATTTTATTCTACAATATCTTACAGAATAATAACTATATATTAAATCTATTTTAATTACTAATGAAACAATAATAAAATTGACTATCACCACCATGTCTTTTATAAAAGGACTACCTCAACTAATTTACAACCGCCAACAATTACTAATCTGTGTCAAAGTTCCTTTCTCTTAGTACCTATCTACCAATTTTATATTACCTACTACGTAAACGTTGGAGCATTTTCAGAGTATTCCCGAGACCCAAACCAGCCACATACCAAATCTCACTCAAATCGGCCCAGCGGTTCAAACGCGACGAAGCAACAAACAAACAAACAAACAAAGCAGCAAACAAACAGACCGACAAACTTTCACACATATAAAATTATATTACCTATAAACATTGTACTTGTTTTTCCTAACTTAATAACATAAAATTCATACTTCATAGAATTTTTCCACATGTAAATAATTATTTCTTCTATAATCTATGCACAATTAGGCTGCATGGCCATGATGCCTTTACTTTTCCGTAACGTGACAGCACGTCAAACATTAAAAATGTTGTAAGCGATGTGTTTCTCGTCTATACTTTGTAGCATTGATTAACGATGATAATTTTATTGTTTGTCGATATATTCAATGAAACCAAATCAACGCAATGGTCAAATCAAATTCAGTTTAATTCAACCTTTTGATTTTGAGTAAAATATATCCAAGGATCCTACATAACAGTGCTAACAGTACAAGTTCAATTATGAACCTGGACTACAGAGGTAATTAACGTTCCGTACATACATTCTATTGTTTTTGCTAATATTATTCAAACAAATTCTTTCCCATTCAATAGCTAGCAGCTACTTCTTATCTTTTATTTCATATTGAAACTGTTTATACTAATTGTAAGTTAGTAAATTTGAAGCAATTATGATATTTTACTTTCAGTCACTGAAGAAGTTATCATGGATTATGAAACTAACATAACTAAACCAACCTTTCTGGCTGTTTTATTAATAGTACACTATCATCAAATCTTTTAGATCTCATCATAGTTGATTACCAATTTTTTTATTTGTTTTGTTTACAGGTAAAGTGAAATCCAATTTTAAAATTAAAATTTTCCTCGGGTGTAACAACGTTCCTACTACCTTTGAGCTAAACACTAGCAGCTGTCAACAAATTTTAAAAATCCCAGTGTGAAATCTGTCAAGAGTGAGGTGCTAACTCAAGATATCCTACTACCAGCCTACTTGTATTTCTTCCCTGTGCTTTATAATGGATAGAGTGAATTACCCGCCAGCAACCATTTTATTTTGATGAAATAAACTTAACATACTATCATACTCTGCAGTGAATATGCAACTAAAATAATTCCTTTATCTTATTGCATACTAATAAAAAGCTTACTTTCTTTTATTTATTTCCTAAAATGTCTATTGACTTTCCCTATACTGTATTGAAATAACTGCAACTTGAAATTTGCTCTATAACTACACAAGGTAACGCATTTCTTTACAAATTTAACTCCTTTTAATCAGGCGACCCCCATTATTTTAAAATATTGGCCAATTGTTTTGTATGCCTACTTCCCTATGATGTTGATAAACAAATAGTCTTATTACCTAATAAATCTTTATAATTAAACAGAAGTGACTTGAGTATATAAACTCCATGAAATTAGGCTTTACTTGACCTCTTAACAGCTGTCTTCCTAAACTACAAACTTTCATGATTTTACTGCGCAGCCTATCTCTTTGCTATTGTATTAATCTTCCCAGCTATGCTTGTCTAAGCCTCAAGTCAAATAAAATGCTAAACCGATTTTGATAACTAAACTTGTTTTTAAATCTCAATAGCTACCTCAGGTTTCTGAACCTTTTATATTTGTATTATTTATCTATGTGTGAGCCTATTCCCAGCCTGCATTCCCTACCGCCAGGCACAGGCGTCCTCTGAGAGCAAGAGTGCTTGGATTATTTTTGCTTATACTATTCCTAAATCAAACTGAAATTTGTATATGCATAAGCATTGACATTTTTGTACATACATACCAATATACACTTTCCTTTTACTTTGAGCTTGTCCCTATTTCTAGCTTAATCATCATCATCCCAGCTGGGCACAGGCCTCCTCTCAGAATGAGAGGGCTTGGACCAAATAGTTTTATAAAATTTCTTTAAGTTAAGGGAAAATATACCTGTCATGAGTGACAATATTATAGCCTGCTAATCCCTAATTATTATTATCATAACTTTTCATTTGGCCTAATTAAATTTCTAAAAATGCTTGTTTAGCTCACAAAATTTGTAAAATAGCCTACTCTGAATTTATTTAAGTTACGACCCCCCCGTATGTAAGACTAAAGCCTATTTTATGCTACTTTTCTAGTGAGTAGATTTTTTTTATTCGACTTGAAGACAAACGAGCAAGTGGGTCCCCCGGCGGCAAGACATCACCACCGCCCACAAACACCCGCAACACCAGGGGTACTGCATAGGCGCTGCCAACCTAGAGGCCTATAGGTAATTCCTGCCGACCCCCAGATTACCAAACCAATATAACATTTGACATACCTACTTTCAGCATTTATCTACCTATATTTTCCGGTTTCTAATAAAATTTAAACAGCTTAGCTACTAATAAATAAGTTATTCTCTATGTTTTAACTTGGATCTCTGGAAAACATCGCTCTGAAGCTATAAGGCCGCCTCGCCTGTCATGCTGGTTAAGAAAATTGCTATTTTCAGAAGCCTATGTTCTTCATACCACTCAACACCTGCTGGTGCTCAACAAGGAGTCATTATATTGTATTGTAATTTTTAATGACTTTCTAATAAAGATGCTAACAATAATCCAATTATGTGTAAAATTTAAACTCATTCTCTATGTAGTAAAATGGAACCATATGACGTATTTGATTCTATCTCGCATCTCCTTTCGGTTTCAGAAGTTTCAGAACATGCGCACCGCACGTCAAGTCACAAGTCACTGTCACTTTTGACTTTTCGGTTACTTTAGTTTTCTAATTTATCGTGATAAAATTGTGCTATAATTAATTATGATCCCGTATTAATAAAACTTAAAGAAACTAAAATCTGACAATCGAAAACTTCCAAATAACACGGCAACGTCAGCTGGCTATTGAACCATGGTTTAAAGTGAATCGTTCCAACGTCAAAAGTTAACTGATGAAATCTACCAAAATTTACAATATATTATTGTTTTCAGATGGAGATTCGAATAACTATAAGTGCTACAACCGTGAACGATAATATAAATTTAAGTGAAGCCTACCTAAATCCTCATCCTACCTAGTGACAAACTGTATTATTTTCATTAAACTTCAATGTCTTGTATAACATTTTGTTGTGTCAACTTAATTTTCCTTACTCCTATTCCTAGTGTGAACTATAAATTTCCACTCTTACTTTCACCTCCATTCCACGAACAGCAAATTGTGACTGTCTATGAGAAAACAGTCACTTGAAACTTAACTAATGAACTTAATATCTAAACTAACTTAGCATGAAATTTACTGATCTAGTAAGTACCCTTAGTTTGCTATCCTATCTCATAAATACCAGGTGTCAACAAACTGTCAAAGAACCTACTTTTTATCAAACAAACACCAAACACTAATTAAAATACAACTTTAGTTCATCCTGTCACGGCTAACCCATATTGTAACTGCACCCCTACAGAAACCTAGTAAAGCACCTGACTGATGATGATAATGCTTCTTACTGCTAATAGTTATATCTAACTAGTGCTTATAATTAACTAATTATTTAACATACTTATTGATAAACTTAACAATTCTTAATGTAGTATAACTTAGTTCAGGTCAATGCCCTATTACTTATGAAAATTAGTTAAAATGGCCATGTGAATCGTCTAGTGATATTTGTAGAACCTACATTGTGAACACTGAGTAACCCAAAGTAATTTAAGTGAAAAGTAAGAATGGAATAACTATTATATAGCTAAGCAACCTAAGCAGAAAAGTATTTTACTCGGGAACTTTCTCAAACTCTAGAATATGAATTGTAAGTGTATTTCGGACTGATACCGGGGGCGCAATGCCCCCGGGGGTCCCACCTTTATGGTTTAAAGCCATATTCCATCCCCTACGGACCCTCCAGCGCCTCCAAATCTACAATACTTCCCTTTCAGAAGAGGCATATTGTAGATCAGAAAATCTACGCACTAACAATGGTGCAATATAAAGTCTTTAGTACAGATACAATTCCTATAATAAATATAATACTTAGCTTACAGTAGGTTACCAGTGAACTCGCCTAACCTTATGACTCATCCACAGCAACCCAACTGCAAGATATCAATGGAAAGCCTAACTTTATGACTTTTCCATTGAGTCCCTACTGTTTACAATGAATGGCCTAACCTTATGACTCATTCATTGCCAGCTTACCAGTGAACTTGCCCAATTTTCCGACTCATTCACCAGTAAACTTTACCGTAGATTGATAATGCATATATATAAGTCCCTATAGTTACCAATAATTGTCTAATCTATTGACTCATTCAATCAAGTAGTTGAAATACTTCTATTTACTTTAATAACTCAAACAGAAAGCAGTCGATCACAGAGGCCACTCTCCAACGGAAAGTCTTTTATGCTATAGAGGTAACTATCACATCATAGATGATTCATATAGTACGAGCCGTGTCAGTGTCTTCTCCTACAGGCAGTAAGACAACCAACGGGGAGCCTCCCTGGCTGTACCAAATCCTCAATCTATAACTTTCAAGCTAGCTTTATAACATGATAAATTATAGTTTTATTGGAGCACATAGCTGTCTTAAGATAGAGCACTCTTAGGAGTTTCTTATGAATTCAGATTGAGTTTGTCAACAGAATCTACAACTCTAGGAATAAACAATGATGTGTATGAATTTAATCTGTCCCTAGCTCTGTGAAGATTACCAAACTAAGAGAATTAATCTCTTCAAATTAAACATGAGGTGTGTGTACATAAGGCTCGTCCGGTGTAGGACTCGCCTCGCTAGCTATTCCTTATCCAAATTCCTACCTACATTTCCTAACAACCTATCTTGTAATTTACGCTTGGCTCGAGCCCCCTAGCTTTGTATGAAGTTTGCAATACTAGGGAAACGCCTTTTCCCACATTTACATTTAGTGTAATGTAAGGCCGCGCGGTGCAATGCATTGCCTTGCTAGCTGTCCTAATAAAGAAGACGGTGTGTTCCTGCCCTACCACGCAGACCTAAATGTTGCTAGCTCCCTGGCAATATAGCCCCTAAGAGGAGGGAGCCAGCGGACTGGATACTTACAGGTGTTCATAAATAAATATATAGATATGGGACCGCAATACTGAATTCCAATTATACAGAGACATGCGCCTAAAACGGCACGGTCTAGATTATAGTCCTACATGCTCGTTATAACGTTAGACAGTATTCCGTATGGGTGACTAGACAGATCGACTTTCATCTCTCTGCCTCTGAAACGCCCACTCATTTCAGGAAGACAGGTGACTTGTATTACCTTACGTTGACACCATGTTAGGTTTCGAGTCATACAAGCTGCCTAACTCACCATATTATGTTATAATGAGCCAGACGCCACCCGTTTAAGGGAAAGACACAGAAAATATAAATGGGTTAGTACAATTGCGTAAGGAAATAATTCACTATCTATGGAAAATAGCAAATCAAATTCCCACAGAAAAGTTCCTCTAATAGGAACTAAAACTTAAACATTTCAAATATAAATGAAAAGGATAATAATTTACCACTATAAGCAGTAGCAAACTAAAATCCATGTGACTAAATATATCCATTTTATAAGACAATACTCACTCAGCAATTTATATTACCTAATACCCAAATAGACTATCTAAAATTCCTAATAATAAAATGTGAAATAATTAAGAACCCCAATTAAATTTATACTATAAAGAACCCGCGTAAATTTAAATTCGCTTAAAACTGATCCCCAATACCCGCAAATAATCTTAAAATAGCTCAATTCTAACGTCGATGCTCTCTCGCGCCCAAGCCCAAATGTTGAATGCCCCGGTCCTACAATTCCACCTCTATTTATAGTCTTCAGCTCTTTTCAGCATCTCAAGCATCTCGGTCGTCAACAGCACCTCAAGCATTTCAGTCTTCAACGGCATTTCAAGGATTTCGAGCCTCAACAGCCTCACTGGCCTCAGCAGCCTCAGCCATTTTTAATCAATACTTTTAGCAATTTAACTACTTTTTTTATAATTTAAATAGATGAATAGTTTTTCCAATATTTGCTAAATGAAATCTAAATATATATCCAAAATCAAGTATGTAAACCCCATTTCTTTAATTAATTAATGAATATTTAAGATATTCATTCACTCTTAATAAATGTCCGCTACCCGCTCAATAAGTACTAAATAACATCATAACTTTGAAGTTTAATTGTGACTTAACTACTGAACAGAATGAAACGAAACTTGGATAAAAGAAAGCTCATCTCCTATAAAATCTTATTTAATAAGAATTTTCCTTGCGTTTTGGATGTATTTCGTGTAATCATGGCAAACTAATTTCTGTTTCATGCATTTCCTACCTAAAGTAGAATGTTTTTTATAACCAATATTTTGCTGAAATTCATACAACAACCAATGTATTCAATCTGAATGTTTGTTTCCTCTTATTTTTCATGAAATGACTTATAATTTCATGTTAATTAGTTTCCCATACATAACAGCGCCCCCTGACATTTAAAGCTGGAACTACATATGTAAACAGTATTCTTAATATCTTTGATTAAATTAGCGTCCCAGTAAAGTTACAGTTGTCTGAGATATTTTAGCTAGATAGCACTTTCTCAAACAATATTTTTATCAATATGATACTAATTGTGATTAAAAATGTATTCGCGCAATGATGGCTTTCAAATGTACTTTGAAACCGTTACAATAAACAACATCGTTACAACAGTATTAAAATTCCTTACTTTTACTTTATACACATTTATACGCCAACAGGCAAAACAGTGATACACACTGTATTTTTTTTCCACCTGTATTTTGTTTATCTATGTTTTACAAATAAATAATTCTGATTCTGATTCTGACAGTAGCTTCCAAAATCTTTGAAGCAGAGTTAATAATAAAATAGCTTTAAATTACCGAAATTCTTAACATTTTCGCCAACATCCGGACATGTCGAATTCCCATGTATCATAAAGCTTAATTTATTTATTAAATTACGATTGTCATGACGCGGAAATCATGAAGGCGATCGTGGTTGATATATAATGGGAATAATTCGCATGGAACAATGCCGGGGTCGGCGAACTGCAGTAACATTTCGGTGAAGGTCCCTAGACCCGAGGTCAGAGTTCTTTTTGCTTTACTATTTCTACTTTTAATTTTGTTCCACTGCGTAGTTACCTACTCGAACTTTGAGAGAAGTCAGCTAAAGTCGATTAAAAAATATCTACATTTTGTTCACTAATTTTTCTAACAATAGCTACCATCCTCAATTTTTTCAATTTTTTTTGCCCACCTTTTTAGATTTTAGAAGGGGGGGGGAGACGCTCGATTTTAATGAAAATTTGCACTTTAAAGTTGAATATTTTGCAAACAAATCACTGAACCGAAAAATCGCTTTAGCAACTCTCAACTAATGGTTTTAAAAGACCTATCCAACGATACCCCACACTACAAGGTTAAATGAGAAAAAAAAATCACCCCCACTTTACGTCTACGGGAGGTACTACAAAAAAATTTTTTTTGAAATATATATTCGTGCAAAATTACAGCTTACGAGGGTCAAACTGAAAGTTCTTAGAAAATCAAAAACTGAGCAAACTAGCAAGTTATTAGTTTTATTATATCTTTTCAAAATAGTGTCCATTCACATCAATACACCGCTGCATCCGATGGAACCACTGAGAAAAGCACTTAGCCCAGTCGTCCTTAGGGGTCTCTTCGACGGCCTTTTGAAACGCACCCACTGCTTCCTCGGTGTTCATAAAAAGTTTTCCTCGAAGTTTTTCTTTTATTTTCGGGAATAAATAAAAATCGCAAGGTGCGAGGTCGGGGCTATACGGCGGGTGACCCAGTAATTCCACGTTTGACGTCACTAAATAGTCGATCGTTCGCCTGGCGGTGTGCGACGAGGCGTTGTCGTGGTGAAGAAGGATCCTACTTCGAGGTCGCTTCTCCCGAACTTTTTCCAACACAAGTGGCAAACAATTGTTAGTGTACCACTCTGCAGTAACTGTTTTTTGATCCTCTAAAGCAATTGTCGCATAGTGACCTGTCCTTCCGAAGAACGAGGCCACCATCTTTTTTCACACGCTTCGACCTCTCTTCACTTTAGTTGGCAACTCCTCGAAAGGAAACACCCATTGAGCAGACTGTCTCTTGGTTTCTGGATCATAACAGTAAACCCAGCTTTCGTCACCCGTAAGTATGTCGAAAACAGCATTTGAGTCACCTCCGTTAAATCTTTCAATCATTTCACGGCACCAATCAACCCGACGGAGTTTTTAGGCCTCGGTCAAATTATGAGGTATCCACCTCGCACAAAGCTTCCTGACCGCTAAATGTTCATGGAGGATTTTATGCACTTGACTCATACCGATGCCTAAGCTTGTCCGAATCTGCTGATACGTCACTCTTTTGTCAGTCTCTATCATACGCTGCACAACACTGATGTTATTTTCAGTCGTCGCCGTAGAAGGCCGTCCCTCACGCAGATCGTCGGTGAGATTAGTGCGACCACGTTTAAACTCATTAAACCAGTTGTAAATGGTCGCACGAGATGGAGCTTCATCATGAAAGGCCAATCGAAGTCTATCATAGCTTTCTTGTTGACTTAAATGACATCGAAAGTCATAAAAAATCATTGCACGAAAATTTTCGCGAGTTAAATTCATGTTGACGTGACACAGACAATTTTCAATTTGCCGCCAAATCGTAAAACTAATGACAAATGAATGAAATACATACTCAATAATATTGGCAAAGAGTTCCATTTTCAAAATTTAAACTTACTTTTTTATTATATTGTTTACAAGTGGCCAGTTCTAAAAACTTTCAGTGTCGCCCTCGTACTAGCATTGATAGTACCTGAGCAAAGCCGCGAACGGACAGACAGACAGACATGGTGAAACTACAAGGGTTCCGTTTTGCCATTTTGGCTACGGAACCCTAAAAATTAAACACTAATGATCCCTCGGTACCCAAAATGGATAGAAACACATTACATAACTATATGAGTATTAAAAAGTAATTTCAGAAGAAAGGTGAGCAGGTCAACAGAACGGGCACGCTACGGGCACAAGACATCGTGAGACTAAGGCCATATTTCATGTAATTTTAAATTTATTGCTGTGCCGGGTATATAATCCGAGTAGTACGTGTAGCCGCCATATTTCAATTATTTAATCGACGATTTAACGATAGCTGCGGATAAAAAAAGTTGAAAGCGTAATCATGTAAACAAGATTATAATTTGTTAAGTCACCTTCACTGTGAGATTAATTTGAGCAGTTATTCACCGATTGCTGTAATTGTATGGATTTGTCAATTGTATTGTCGGAATTAAGTATTTATAGGTCACATGTTTCATACTTATTATGAAAATAATAGGTATATGAAAAAATGTGTAACTATAATTACCTCTAAAAATATGTTGGTAAAGGTCTTGAAATTTTTTGCCTGCAAGAAATATCAAATGAATTTGTACTTGATTGGGAGAGACTCTTGTTCGGGTACTGACTTCATAGGTTAAATTAAAATGTGAATTAATACAATGTAAAAAAAAAAATAGCACCAATGACCCAGTCCCAAACTAAGCAAACAGATACTAGGCAACAGATAAACATACATACGAGTATATAAATAAATACAACATCCAAGACCCGAGAAAAAATATTTGTATTATTTATTCAAATATCTGCCCCGGCCGGGAATTGAACCCAGGGCCTGAAGCTTCGTAGTCAGGTTCTCTCCACTTGGTCATCCGGTCGTCCAATCTATGAAAACTTTTAAAAAAATAATTCAGTTCTTGCTTCTAATAATGATACCGTTTGAATAAAAAAAATACTCCATAAAGTACAACATATACAACAATCTTCACACACGTCTCTTGTTAATTTGTTAATAACATATCATTGGCCACTCTATTGTTTCCAAATGTCATCTCAGTGGGCGTCACTTATGTTAATAGCATTGGCTGTAAACATCTACTTTTATTGTGCTTGGATCACAAAGCAGAACAGGAGTCGGCTCATTTTGCTCTACATCTTTTTGCCAGGGGTGAGCACAAGAGACCGAGTTCAAATCATATAGGTACTCGAAAAAATCATTTGAAAGTGGTGAAAATTTGTGCTGAATTTAAAAATTATTCTGAACCGACTTCTTAAAATTCCTTTACTCCTCCCAGCTGCACTAGTTCTAGCAGTCGAATTGAACTTCTAGTATTCATTTACGTTTGATGAAGGAAGGGCCATCTATTAATAGCAGACAAAGTTAGCATCATACTGGCATAGCATCATCTGAAAAAGCAAAGTTTGGTACTTTAATGTTCTTGGATAGAGCCCTCTATTCTTGTTTAATGTTAAAATATTACCCCACTACGGGTAGGCATTACCTGCGTGTTAATTAAGTATCCTATGTATTAATACAGATCTTTGTTTATCTCTGTGCCAAGCTCCATTTTAATACATCCAGCTGTTATTGTGTGATTCAGTAACAAATTTCCAAACATCTTCACTAATTTTTCATTCATAATAGGTTAGGATTAGTTAAGACAGATTTTTGCACATTTTAATATTTTGTGGTACAAAAACAGCGTGTGCAACCTTCAGTCATAAGTGCTGCGTGACGGGACCCGCGATCTCAATCCTAAGCCCCATTGACATTTGAGCTTAACAGTCCCGTCTCAACATTGAAATTGTTCACTATATGAGTCATAATACACTTTCATCTAACTTTTTTAAGTAATGGACTATCATAGTTTGTTTAGTGAAAACTTAAAAGCATTAAATGAGAGGTCATCGATTTAACCATGACCAGTGTTTCAGAAATTATGAAATTGAAATTAGTTTTTAATTATTATTTTTCAGCTATCAATTTACTTTTGTTTTTTTTTTCTAACAAACTTAATCTTAAATTTATTGTACGCCATCCTAGATTTCAACTTACGCCACCTGTCACGCTACAAATATCAATCATTTTGCTTCTTGAATAAACTTTAAAGTGATATAATATAAAATATTTTTAAAAGACGTTGAACTAATGCTGTTCAGTTTGACAAGTACGATCTATGATTTAATTATTTGCCCGTGTTACAGGCCACATCCGGTACTAAACTGAACTAAGTTTGTTATTGGATCTTATGGCCAAATTTTCTTTCACTTCTAACTAGAAATAGTGATAACGAGGCATTCTGTATTTGATGCAGGTCTGTTTGAAACTTCAATTTCAACGCAGTTTTGAAGCCCAAAAAATTCTTGACTTTGAAAAGTTTTACGAAAATCACTAATAAAAACGGCTTTAACAATCTAAAGCAATGCTGATATAATATACCAGCACACCACTTAGCCATAATTATAAAATGAATTTAATTAGCGAAAAAAAAACTGCACTAAATGTTGCCTTAAAACTTAGTTCGTTGATTGAGCTTAGGGGCTATTTGTTAATTAGACGTTTGCTAAACGACAGGAAAGGTTAAGTTTTATCGTTAGAAATAAATCATTATGTTAAGACTTTTGACGGTAATTAGGCATGGTGTTTGACAGCTAGAGATCTGAGCGAAAGATGACATGAGTAGGTTTAATGTGTTTACAGTTTAATGACAGGCTAATTAAAACTGAATGCCGACAGGCAACATGTGTCCTCAAATAATAATTATGGTTCAAATTGCCAGCTATTCAATTTCACAGTTTCACTGATTGGAAATTTTATGCTCCATTTGTATTGATTTCTTATTGTTTATTTATTATTATTATTTACTACTTTTGGATTGTTTCGTCTTACATTTTATTTAGGTGACATTTTACTAAATTATGTTTACTTTTCTTTCTTTTTTACCGTCAGCGGGTTTAAACGCTTGTTTTCCACCGAGATAGTATTTAAAAGACAATTTTGCTGGTTATGGTCAATATGTGTCCCTTTGTATGTATTTGTGGAGCGATTTTTGTATCACATCATTTGAAAATGTCATTCTCAAGCGGTGATTTTATTTTATTAAATTTGAAATACCTACGAATTGGATGATAGAAAATTAAGGATATAATCAATCTTATTCACTAGTCAAAAGTAAATCTTTGGCAGTAAAGATTTTTGGTGCAAAAATTTTGTCTTTTACTTAACATATTTTTTGTACTTAAGTCATAAAGTAAACTATAAGAACCTTCAGCCGATAACACCAGTCATTAACAGCCTGTTCTATTAGCAAGATAGTTACAATAATAAGAACTTGTTGCCGTAGATTAATTCTAGAACAGACCGAGATATCCCACGCGTCGCTTTTATGGTGTCAGCCGACTAACTGTTTGCACTATAAGATAACTGGGACTATTAAATCATAAATTTCGCTTTTATTTGTTATTATTTAATGGTAAAAAATCGAAAGCATTTGACAATACAAATCTGTTCTTACATTTATTCTTTGTGCATCGATCTTTCAATGTAAACTGTTATTTTATGTGTTTTATGTTACAATAAATATTTACACAATACAATGAAATATTTCTGTTGCGATAGTGTAATTATTAACCCCTTTGGTTTGAGGTGACCTTTACATTATTTTCAGTTATAACTTTTACGTAACATTAGATTGTATATTAATCTGTATCGCGACAAATATAACAAGGAAGTAAACTTTATTCGTTTGTATATAAAGGATCTCTGGAACTACTGAATTGATTCTTTGAAATCTTTTTGACATAATAAGTCACTAAGTTGTTCCGGAATCATCAAGTAGGATTTGTTTGACTGGTCAATTGATCGTTGATCAACCCTGTTAATATTTTTCATTTTTTTTTTAATTGTGAGTAACAAATATTTCCATACATTGACCGATGTTCAAAGTGCTTTGATGCCAAAGGCGTTAAGACACTTTCCAATGAAAAATCTTTACAAGAGTGTGTAGTCACTCTAACCCAATAACCTTTTAAAATATTCCGGCAGAATAGTGAAGATAAGCTTAGGTTAATAATATTACTTTCAATCTTATACAAATATGCTTCTAAGCTTTTGCGTCTAGCACTCAAATTTCAGGCCTATGTAAATGCTACGTAATGTACATAAACGCAGTCACCTACACTTGTTACTTGCAAAACTCATCTCAAGAAAAACATTTGTCGAGACCACTCGCCTTGTAAATTAACGAATTATCCCGATCTCAAGGTGTTATTATATAAAAATGTAATGACAGGTGCGGAATTGCCAATCCAGCTGGGAAGTTGGTACGTGCTCTATAAAATTTCTTTGTTGTAAAGCCTGTTACGGAGCGAATGAAGGCTAAAATGATAATGTTTAATTTCAGTAGGTGCATAATGTTTCATTTCTCATAATATGGTAATTATTGGGATTACGAGGTTATTGAAAATATCTTAAAACTCAATAAAGCGCCCTTGTATTAACATGAAAAATCTATGGCTATAAAAAAGTTTTTTGGCTGGCTGTCTAGCAATTCGTATTCGTATCGAGTTAGAGATTTATTGGTAGACATAGTTCTTGAGGGTGATAGAAGTGCACTAAAAAGGGCTATTTCGAAGATCCCACAGGATAAAAATCTATCCATTTTTTCCTCTTATGAGATTTAATAGCTAAAATTCTAATTTTTTTCTAGTCGAACTTATAAGACGACCATGTTTTATTTACATATTTTAAATAAAAAAGATTAACAATATACTTATATACTTACAAAAAATACTGAAGTATTTACTCGTCCTTAACAAACTTTTACATTTAGCCAAACTAAACAAATTCATTATTAAAAGGTAAGAAAGGTTCAAAGAAAACTGCTGTCATTATTATGTTGACGTGACCATGAACCGTAGAAAATTATAGTTTCATAATAATGACAGCAATTTCGACCTAAAATATGGTGGTAGGTAGTAGAGTAAAACATGATTCAAGCACCTTGGTCACTTGCGAACTCTTCAACTAAAAACATATCGATTGATTTATTTATTAAGCAGAGTATTTTAGGTAGAGTCATTTGTCACGTAGACCGATTTAATTTTTAAAGTATTATACTACTTCGAGTAACATTTATTAAGAAAGTCTTTCGTTAATGTTTTAGTAATATACATTGCAATGCTTACTGCCTTTACCACAACAATTCCGTTCCTACCGCCATCTAGTTGCACCTTAAACAAACCCACAAGTATGTTGGTACGAGTACTAACACAGATACAGGTACACATTCACTTCTAATAACTCACACAGGCGCATTGGCATAGAAAAACAAGCATTACCTACTCACACAAACAACGGGTTACAGCCTCTTACGTGAAGAACGTAAGCGACTGCGGAACTCAAGATGGCTGACATTGGCAATGGCAGGTCATTGAACCTGCGCGCGAGCAGCCTTCAAAGCTTAGAATTCTTAGAGAGGTAGTTATTTCCGTCGTGATTCTTTGTATTACTTTAAGAGCTGTGTCAGATGGAATTATGAAACCTTAAACTTTATGTTTTACGTGCGTATTCAAAAATTTAAAGACTTCTTAAGTTTGAGAAGAGGTTTGGCATACTTCATGCTCTACTTGTAGCTATCGATTCGTTACTTGAGACTTTGCGTCTGTGTATGCTCCACTTAGCATACTTGAGCTTGCACTCTTTGTGCCCTCATTTTGATGTTTTCTTAAATATATTGACTTTATTTAAACGAGACCACTGAGGTTTACCTTCTCGGTAACTGTTAATCTTAAAATTGGTTTTTCAATTGACCAATGAAAATATGTGTAGTAATGTTAACTGTTTTTCATTAGGGCTCGGTTACGGATCTTGAATTTGCTGATTTTTGCAGAAAAAATGAGTAAGTAATGCTCAATTGTATTTTCAACGAACGATCAGAAAAAGATGGATAAACAAATAAAGAGCTCAAAATGATCAACACGCGACTTTACTGCCGATGTCTGTAGTAATTTTTAACTAAATAAAGTCCTAAAATACTTTGACCTTATAATGATCAAGAAAGAGTTTATTATATATTTTATGCTGTTAAAATTCACAAAACTTGCAATACTCGTACTAAGGTCAGATTACGTTTTTATGTTCCGTGGAGCCCGTTCTAAATCGCTGCCAAAAAACTGCCAAAGCCTTCATATTCCCACCAACAAGTTAGTAGCAACAGGAAGTGGCCTTTATCTAGAACGTTGGCAATAAATATAAAATTGTATTACACTAGAGATCACACGGTTGCGGTGGCTCCGTCTACCGGCGGCCGCGGCAACCGCGGAATGTAGCTCAGGCTAACGGTAACGGAAAAAACACAAGTTCACTATCACGGAAGATTGCGCGCCGCCATTACCGCGCGGTTACGTTGTCGCCTGCGCAGTATTATGCGGATACTGTAACTATTATACAAGCTGATAACAACCCTAATGTTCGAGGAGCTGTTGATTCCAAAGTTAAGAGGTGTTTTCGTTTTGAAGCTACTTGAACTTTAGGCTGCATGAAGCGAAAAATTGTTTTAGTCTATACAAGCAGCAGGCTACCGGAATGTTTGAGAATGATTGAAATATTATGTAATTAAGGTAGATTAATTAATCCTAACAAACATAGTTTTTGTTTTTCTTTTTTAATCTCAAAAGTCCACGTTAAATTTAGTTTATCGGAATTTGAATCGAAAAAAAAAACAATCAAGAAAAGTTTGTCTTCTTGTTGGATATTCTAGTATAAAAAATATAACTACAAGAAATAAGACACAAATTGGAAGTTCTTCAAACTCACCTGTTTACAGAGAACTGCGCTGCATTTTTTTTTTAATCGTAAAAACTGGCTCTTGCAAGTTCTCGGTAATCGCAGACACAGACTATCGCACGACACCGAATATGGAGATAAAAACAGCGCTAATGTGCATTCTAAACGGTTCACATCGGCGTTAGATTCGCTCTCGGGCGGCGTTTTTAGTCTCATCCGTTGGAAGCAGAGTGATAAGAAAAATGTGTCAGGGATATGCAGACAAGAGGAACCATTTTCTTCTCAGACGCCATTTTATTTTTAATACATTTTTTTGGTGATAGTACTCTTTCCAGCCTACTAGCTACTTTCTACTTAGCAGTTTCCGTTTATCTCAGCCTGAAATCATTCCAAACGTAGGTATTAATGTTATTTTTTCATTTCAAAGATTTTAAAAAGAATATTGATTAAAGCTTATTTCGTAATTATTTTTTGTTAACTTTGCTCAAACTTGATTGCATTTTTTTTTATTCAACAGGATGGCAAACGTGGTGGGTCTCCTGATGGTGAGAGATCACCACCGCTCATAGACACCTGCAACACCAGGGAGATTGCAGATGCGTTACCAACCTAGAGGACTAAGATGGGATACCTCAAGTGCCAGTAATTTCCCCGCCTGTCTTACTCTCCACGCAGAAACACAACAGTGCAAGCACTGCTGCTTCACGGCAGAATGAGCGAGCAAGATGGTGGTAGCAATCCGGGCGGACCTTGCACGAGGTCCTACCACCTGCAAATAACACTTATAATACCTACTCTACCGAATCTCTACTCAATCCGATCACTGGAAATGGGTTGAATTTGACTTCAAATATTTTATGCACACTAACCATAGACTAAGTATGTATGTTTGTACATAAAATGTGGTTTCAAAATTTTTTTGAAAACTCTTCCTAATATCTGATTGAGCTGATCGTCTCCACAGGATCGAGTTTTTCAACGGTTTATGGTATCGACTTGATACTTGGTGCAATGGTGGATACATGTAGGTAGTCTGAATGACAATGAAGAAACAAAAAAGCCTGTATTAAAAGTTGAATTGATAAGTAACTAATCCGTTCATCCAGCCATCACGTAGTAGATGTAATGATAACGACTTCGTCACAACGATATTTGGCAGCTTGGAATGTCGAAACGTAAGCCTATTTTTTATATTAAAAAAAAAATATCGTGATTGATTCCCAGGTTGAATTTCATCAGTAAACTGTACGTTAGCTAGAAGAAAAAAAAGATCAGCGGAACCTTGTACACAGAAATTAAACTCGCACTTGTCCTAATGATATCACGGGCAATATCATCTGGAAGAATCTGCTATTACGACTGTTATGATGTGGGAACCGCCATTGTAGCCATCTTTAACTACATCGCTCGTGGGTAGCTAGCATTCACTTAAATTGTTAATTACGCACGACTTTGTATGTACGTGTTTATTCTTCATTGTCATGCGAAAATTACTTTAGTACCGCCTCTTGAATAATTAAAATAGGTATATGTAGGTACAAAATTTTGTATATAAAAAGATTTTACGACCGGATAGCTTAGTGGTTCGTGAACTTGACTACAGGTCTTGGGCTCGAATCCCGGTAGAGCCAGACGTATGTGTGATGAGATGAATGAATTTCCTTGAGAATTATCTGAAATTCCAGATATTTAATTGGACTACAAAACTGAAGGCTTTACACCGATGAAACGACGAGTAGGTAAACGCTTCTGATTTTGTAGGTGAATAGACTATATCAATTTTACATGCAGACTATTTCTATTTTTAAATTTTATTTAATATAAATGTCGGCGGCTGATCGTAAAATCCGCCAGATCACGAAATTCCTAGGCATATCGTGAAATGGCGCCATTTCGTGATATGCCTAAAAGTTAGCCAACCATATCACGATGTGCCTAAGAGACAATACGGCAGATCGATTAGAGCAACGTAATTGTCGATATTCTTAGCTTTATACCGGGCACATATCGTGATATGCCGATAAAAAAAAATAGATAGGACGAGCGAAGCGAGGAACGGTTATTATGAATTGTGAGCACAACGTACGAGCCAAGCGAGCGAAGCGAGCGTCCGCGACTGCCGCGGCAGCAGCAGGCGAAGTGCCAGTACCGATATGGCGGCGTTTCATGATATGCCTGGGAATTTCATGATCTGCCTAAACGTCACTATACAAATCGTTAAACGATATGGCGGATGTCCCTTTGCCAATTCATGAAATGGCGCTATTTCACGATATACCTAGGAATTTCGTGATCTGGCGAATTTTAGGATCGGCCGCCGACATTAACACCTTGAGAATAACTATTAAGACACAAATAAATATAATTTAAAGAGAACAGTAGCAAAAAAGGGCGCAGTCACGAGAAACAGATACTTATATATTTTTTATGATTAAAATTAATAACTCAATGTCCATTCCAATTCCTTTTACTCGTAACAAATGACCACTTGCAAACACCTGCTGCTGTCACCAATTTTCTACCATAAAATAATACTAATCAGATGCCATGTTTTAGAAGATTCATCACCACTGTCCAATTTCATTGTAAGTATTTTAGGCATGTTTGAATAGTATTCAAGCCAAAATGATTCTAATGTGTTCCATTATAAAAGAAGTATTCGACCATCGATGTTAGTTCTAATTGACCTATATTTGTAGCATATGGGTCGAGGAAAGGCAGCTGATGGTAGGTCAGGAATGGGTTACGAAGGCCATAATTTTGAATGCGATTATCTGATAGTGATTTGTTTTGTTTTTGGGTTCCGTTGAAAGAATTGCCGGGGGTAGTATACTAATAAGGTGTTCGGTATCTCAAAGTTTTGCACCTTGCTAGCGGGACGAAAAAAGGGCTTATTGAAAAACTTGATTCAACAGGTGTAGGGAAGGGTTCGCTGATTTCTATTTCATTTGCTTTTTGGCGTCCGGAATAAGATGTAAAGATATACTGGTAACACTATCGTTTCTTCTCTTTCATTCAAATAAAAACTATTTCCGGGAGTATGTAAGTGCGTCTCTATACGGCTGCACTTAAATATGTGGCTAAGTTTTTTTTGTGTTAGTAACTTTCAAAGTTTTTTTTTTATTTACGAAAGAATATGTTTGAAAAATTGTATTGTTTTGTTTACGGAATGTAAAGTGAATATCTGGTCTAATTTTTTTTTATTTATGAACCTACATCCGCAGAAGCCAGACGAACGGCTAGTTTTTTTACATTTGCATGTTCTCAGTTTGAATTATTTTGAATAAATAAAATTTACGCCGGCAATAAATTCGTCAGCATTTAGTAATTTTTGTGGCATCATTATTGTTGTTGGCTTTAGTACCTTTTTTAGTACTGAGAATCAGATTAAGCGGCGAAATCGTAAATTTTTATGTTTGTTATAAAGTTGTAAGGCGAATTTTAATTGCATTATTGAGTCTTTAGAACTCACTCGGAAATAAAATATTCGATTTGGAAAATTTAAGCACTTAATGGATACTGCGTATAAAGTGGGAACTACAATAAAAATGTATGAAAAATACATCGTTTTTTATTAAACCTCTTATCAAAGAAAATGACTTAGCACATATCCGTAGCATAAACCTTATACTTATTACATATTATTGAATCGGCAGTTAGTTTTCAGTAAAAAATACTAACGATGTTTTTGCACAACCATGTTCACCTAACACTCCAATTATTATATTTAGGTGCTGATGTTCTTAGATAATAATTTACTTACAATTTAGTATGTATTGAAGTCTTACGTATCTTGTGCAAATTGTTTTTGATACTTTAATTTGACACGAAATAACTTAATAAAAATAAATATGTTAAGTTCAGATAAGTACCTACTAAATTTACCGTCTAATTATTAACACAGACAGACATAAAAAAATGAAAATTTCAGACTTTTACTATAGATCGTGCTAAGTATAAGAGTTAAATACCTTCATATCTCTAATAGGCATCTCGGTTCTCGGGACTCTATCTTTTGGCTGTCTTGATTTAGAAGTTTGATTTTTTCACAGCTTCAAGGGGTAGCAAAACTGAGTACTTGACATTAATTTCAACTTAATATCTTTACACGCTCTTGAGGAAAAGAGTCTTGACGGACGGACTGGCATTGAGATAAACGGACAGACGGACAAGAAAGGTTTTTAATTTTAAAGTACGAAACCTTCAAAAAAGTTTCTAAATACGAAAACTTTACCGCATAGCTTTATAACATCCAAGATTACACATTGAATTCAATCGTGAGTTCGATAATAGCATGCTGTAAAATCACACGAAGTTTTAGCACGTTCTTGTCAATAATACTAACACCAGCCTTCGTCTGCGGTAGGAAGTGTGTTGTGCACACCTGCGGCAAACTCCCACGATCGTCAGCTATCCGTATGTGTATATACACCCTAACTGCCCGGCCAAGAATACGCGCGACTGGCGACGCATTGACTAATTTTCTAATACATTGCATGTGGTGCTAGTCGACTAATATGTGGTGAGCCTTACTACTGTTCAATGGACAAACGTAGTAAACACAAAACTAGTGGAGTCAGGTTTCCTTCACGTACTAGATGTAAGAAGTATAAAAGTGACTTGCAATTTTCTAGGCTTGTAAAGCAAGGGAGTAAAGAAGGATATTAATGTGAGACAATGTTGAAGCAGCTTGCTCGTACCTAAATGCAATTGATTTTTTGGACTAATGTTGTATTAAAAATGTCTATCAGGTATCAAAGTGGTTTTGCTATTATTATCAGTTTTTACAAATCGTAGTAATTAGTCAAAAATTAAGAATATGTAAGTTGTTTTTGATTTTGAAATGGAAATTAATAGTTGTAACTTAATATAATGGATATACAAATAAGTAAGTATATATAAATGCACAATAATACCATTGTACAAAAAATAGGACTGACCTACAATTAATTAACAAGTGTTCCCAAATCAGACGGAAGGCATTCATATCAAAAAGGCGATAATTTTGTGAGAAAAATTCAATGCCGGATCTTACGTCACTGCGGAAGGCTGTACGATTCCCATGCGGGCAAAGAATTGTAGGTCTTTGATGTGGAAACTGTATTTATTTTTAAAACTTAATACTTAATTTGGCATATCATTTTTGAGAGAGAGATATTCAATGCCTTAAGTACTGCATTATGCTGTAAACTAAGAATTGCTCTTTTACATGATTTTATTGTAACAAATGTATTATTTCTTTTCCTCGCAAAATATCTATGTGCCACTGAATATTAATTTTATTTTATAATTTTTATTTTAACCCTTAATTTGGCAGGGTACAGTATATTTGACAACATTTGAGGCTTGCTTTTTTTATACTTACATAGAATTTTAGAATCACACACTTTATTTTTTATTTTTGTTACATTAAGGGTTAAAATAAGTTGGTATGTTTTAACTCTTTACTAATAAAACTTTATACCGGCGTAATAATTCCCGTTGCTTTTTGCAGTTTACAAATGTGACAGATTTGATAAAACGTTAAAAATGTCGTGATAAAATATGATACAATTATTGTTTCATGTTGCAATTTACTTCAAAAATGCAGAAAATGAACGCGTGAGAATGGTATTTACCCACCGTCACAGCTTGCCGTTTATTTTGAATTTAAAGCAGGTACTTATCTATAAAATTATATAGGTATCTAAGGTGATTCGATTCAAAATCCTTAGTTCCTGAGAACATAGTACTAGTTTAAGTATAATGGAAAAAGACAACTTTCAAAAGAGTTGCATCTCATGTTAAATATATGCTCTCAAGCATTGGGTTATATTATTGACTATGCAGGGTCCATTAGGTTGTAAAGATTTTAATCTCGATCGCTACCACTAATAACGCGGGACCGCCAGCCATGTTTTAACACGAACGCATAATCTTCTCGATTTATATTCTGTCGCAATCAACGTCAAAAATTCAAGTTGTAAGCATCTGGAATATGAATTTATTGGTCAGCTCCAGTTGCAGGTAAGAAAAGATCAGTGGAATCCGGAGTTTTAATAAGCAATTTTAGAAAATAAGCTTACACTTCTTGTAATTTGCAAATAAATCTGTGTTACATTAAATACAGATATAACATTTTGACTGTACGTAGGTAGCAGTAAATCTAAACAGATCTCCACACGGACAATAAATCATCATCATCATCATGTCAGCCGAAAGACGTCCACTGCTAGACATATGCCTCCCCCAAGGCTCTCCACTCGGACCGGTCTTGATATGCCTGTACTTTAACTTTTACCTTTGATTTGACTACGGATCAACACACCATAACGCGATATTTAATAACTTTTTCATTTTGTTTGCACCGTCATTCATAACTACAAAAAAGTCATCTTTGAATTATGAATAAGTAAACCAACTTGGGATAACTAAAACGGATACCGGCTTTCACTATTTTTTAATCAAAAAAATTATGTTCCCACAGGTTTTTTGTTCCATTGAATAAATGCAAAAAGTTTAGAAAAAAATCCCTTTCGATTTCCGCTCCTTCGAAGAGGCGCCATCTGCCTTTATCCTGGTCGTGTATTTGTTTGAATTAGTTTTTTTGACCAGATTTCACCGGAAGTCTTTGAGTCAATGAATCGATCGTGTGATTTAACAGGGGGATGATTACAACTAATTTAAAGACAATGGTAACTACATGATTGCATGTTATTAGGTGCTAACGATATGTGTTCTTAGTATACGAGTAGATTTACCCTTTTCCATGTTGCATTAAACCAATTAGAGACCTTGTTTAACGTCCTTAGACATTATAACGATTTTCGTCTTTTTGCGTTTTTATAAAGATAAGCATGTCCATTGTTTGATTGATTTGAAAGTCTAAGTTTATCTAATGTATTTATTTAAATAAATAAAATTGTTATCTACTATACTACCTCGAACATAGAAATCTGTTACAATACTTGTAATATTTGTTATAACATTTCATATTTAAATTATAACATCTTGCAACAATCCACATCTAAATTGCACTTTTAACTAACTGTAAACTATTTGTTCGTATATTTACCGTAGCGGACAATTAAAATCGGAAAGCTATTGTAAATATTTTAGTACCCGAAAGAGTTAACATCAAAGCACCCGCTTTCTTTCACTGTGCAAACTGTGCATCGATAAGATAAGAATGTATTTACTTGTTCACTAAAAGGTTTGCAATTCATGGTTTCAGTCGTTAGTTTAAAATGTAAATGATAAAATTATTTCAAATGCACTTGTTAAAGTCGGCAACTTAAAAATGTTTTCGAGTCAGTGCTGTAATTGTTGCAGTGGAATTATTATTGAAGATTCTGGTGCCTAATGGGAAAAAATTGGCTTCAGATAAAACAAGGTGTTGAAGGAAAAAATAGTAACAAAGAAATTAAAAAAAACAATTGTGACAGACGTTATTCAATTTATTAGACATTATTCAATTTGGTAAAATCAAAATCGACATATTCATTCTGTAAGTAAGCTGGCTTTTTTAATGTAATTTTTTATACTAGCAGCACTTTTGGAAAGACTATCATTACGAGAAGAATTTCATTGCCATTTCACGATATGCCTAAGAATTTCGTGATCTGGCCGATTTTACGACCAGCCACTGACATCCACAATGTGTTAATCTTCCATGTCACTTCGTAACTGGCGATTGTAGATTTCTGTCCCCTGGCACATTCATATGGTTAAAGGATTTATTTATTTATTAAGGACCACCAATAAGCCACCAATAGATAATACATCACGCAAAAACATAAATATTAAATAGAAAACATTCCAGGTACATGTTTATATAATTATACAGCTGACTTATAAGGATAGATCTACATAGTTGCACCAATCTTACCTCTGGCTCTACGAATATCTTTCGAATCATCATCCCAGCCTATATACGTCCCACTGCTGGGCACAGGCCTTCTCTCAGAATGAGAGGGCTTGGGTCATAGTTCCCACGCGGGCCCAGTGCGGATTGGGAACTTCACACGCCCCATTGAATTTCCTCACGATATTTTCCTTCACCGCAAAGCTCGTGGTAAATTTTAAATGTAATTCCGCACATGAATTTCGAAAACCTCAGAGGTGCGAGCCGGGGTTTGAACCCACGACCCTCTGCTTGAGAGGCGATAGGTCAAACCACTAGGCCACCACGGCTTTTCTTCTTTCGAATGGTCCAATAATAAAAGTATCGAAATCATTATATCCTGCGCAGGAGCGTTAAATCTAATGGCTTTTTCTGCGAATCCGCAAAACGTGCGAATCTCACGCCGCCGGAAATGTAACCCTTGCGAAAAAACGCTAAATAAACAATTTGTGATAGAAACTCCATTTTTAAGAAACTATCAAATTTGGTGTTTCCTGTCTCATTGCCGGTGCACGTCGTGGGGTGACAATGCTGCTTAATTGACAAGGATAATAAATACAGTCAAGGAAACTGAATCACGTCCCAGAGTGGAACCTTTGTGCTACTAATGTCATGTTGACGTCCCATACGTCTGCCAAAGAAATCATAGCGAAATTGGTTATGTAAGGATTCACCCTGGCACTTAATTTAGTTTCCTTGAGTGTACTGTGTGTATTTGAATCAAAGGCGAAGAACCTGACAACGTTTAGGCCATTCAGGTTTTTTTTTTAGTTTTCAGTAGGTACATTTCGGGTCAGTATGCTTTTACTACATAAAATGCAGTGTTAGATTATTAAAATGAGCTGTTTTCTACTTGACTGCCTCAAAAAAAGGAAACCATATACGTGAATATTATTATATTATTTGAACTTGGAAAAGTATTCCTTGAGAGCCATAGAGTAAGAAGGGAATTTAGTATGGCATTCGTGGCAATTATGGCAAACCAAACTTTGATAATGAACTAGTGTGTAGTTCGAAACTCGTCAATGTTTCTTGTGGTGTTTATAACGTAGTTAAGCTTGTTTGATTTGTAAGGAGAGGGTAGACAGTCAAGTGCAAAGATATCGACAGGGCCCAAGTTTAAAAAACATAATATAAGATAATAATAATAATATAATAAGACGGTTAGCAAGCTCTAAGTATTATAATAATATCTATTATTTAAGAAGTGAGTTTACCGAAGTTAGTCTGGAATTTTTACAAAAAACGGTCTCCCCAAAACAGTTTTCTCCGTCATAATGGTTAACCTACAGGCAAAAAAGCCTTACTCCGTCTAGGAACATCTGCTGCGGTTCCCACGAAAGGATTGCCCGTACCTGCTCCTGCACCCTCGTGTAATCAGGTCAATCTTGTATTGTGGCCTATAGGAAACAGATATTGAACTGAGCTTCATTGGCCTTTGTTTAGTGATAAAGACCTGATCTATTTTAAAAATAATATGATACACCTGTGTAGAAGATTTCAAGGATTTTTAAGCTAAATAGCTATAGACTGATAAGCAAAAATGAAAAAAAAATCTTTTCATACCAATTCGCATGACTAGACTTTCTTTATTTTTTCTCGAGATTGTATCTTATCTAGAGTTATTTTTTAAGCACTTATTTTTGTAGAGATATTTTTGTATGCTGTCCTATAACAATAGCTGTTAGAAATATCTGACTTTTGAACGTAATCTTTTGCTCACGGTAAGTTACTTGAATAAATACCATAACAGTACAGAATATAAACATAATGAAACTAATACCTATTTAATATACGTAGGACAACATTTCATATCACTTTGAATTCTAAAAATTCAATCAAAATATCAAAATAGTAACTGGAAAAATATCACCACAAGCGCCTCGTACTTAAAACAACTCAGTAAGAACACTGAGTACAAAAATGTAATGGTGACAGTAAGAGGCTACGTACATTACGATTACTGTCTTTTATACAACATTTCTTATTCGACTGTTAAATAAAAAGCTTTTATTAAATTAAAATTGTTTTTCACCTGCAACCGAAGCTTTTATCTGCGCGTGCGTCGTTTATGAGAAAGACATCAACGCGTTAACATTGTAAAGCTTTCCGAGCTTCCAGAGATAATCATAAATATGACTGGTTATGACAAAATGTTATGACGGTTTGTCAATTGCAGTGTTTAAGTTGCTTTTAAGCTACTGTACCGTAGTCGAGTTATTTTGACTTCGGTGGGATATTATGGCTGTTTTGTTTTACTCGGCTACGAGGAAGCCAAAAAGAAAGGTAATGATTTTAGCAGTCTATGTACCTATTCTATCAATGACATGCTCTGTACCTACATATAGAAGAGAAAAATGACTAACTAAGAGCCAACATAAACCCTGAACCACTCGAACTAGAGAAATTTCTCTAAGACATATTTTTTTACTAGGAGTGCATTATAGAGATTTTTGAAATTAAGCGGAAGACCTAATCAATTTGTTGTTTCATGGAATCAAAGTCGCGAGATTATGATATATAAAGTATTAAAGTAATTATGCGGTCTGTCATCGTTGTTATATTTTCCATTGCATTATTCTAAAATTAAGTATTCGTTGTAAAATCCGTTGTTACTCCTTGTTAACGTTTTAGACGGAGAAAAATCAAAGAGATTTTGCTACGCATTAATGAGTCATTCAGTCAATCAAGTTAAAACTTTTCTGTTTACTGTTCAGATAACTGTTATTATGTTATTTGATAAACTGTTATCGATTTAGTATTAAGTAAGCAAAATTTGGATTTTCTTTATCGTCTAAATAACAGACAATATGATCAAACTTCGCAACATATTTTGACCCATTTCCAAAGACCAAAACAATTTTGAATTTAGTTCAAGTGTCGTCACTAAAATTGGTGTACACTTTTTTTCATAAAACTTACATAAATTTAAGGAATATAAAATTTTAATATAATTTCTTTTACAACATAAAATTATAAGAACGATTCTCAATATTTAATAACCCCTTCCAAAATTTGCATCTGCTTAAGACAAGTATCGGTTAGCACGCTCTGTAATAAGATTGCTTGTACGAGTATTGCTAACACTTAACAACTGTGAAACGTTGTGGTAATTTTATATTTTTTAAATTATTATTTGTTCAAGCACTCAAATCTGTATGTCGTATCATATTTTCATGCTCCTTTTCAATAAAATCGACGTGCGATTGGGAATATAATTTTTATAATTGATATTATAAAATAAATTATAATTGATATTTCGCATAACTACTCCTTGCGGTATTTTATTGAAAAGCTCTTCTTGGGTATGGGATGCAGTTATTACTACCACCGGTGTGCCGGTGAAATTACTAGCACTTGAGGTATCCCATCAGGCCTCTTGGTTGGGAACGCATCTGCAATAACCCTGGTGTTGCAGATGTTTATGGGCGGTGGTGATCTCTTACCGTCAGGAGACCCACTTTCTCGTTTGCCATCCAGTGGAATAAAAAAAAAGTTATATTTATAAAAACATAAGTTCATTAAAAATTTAAGCATTGAGAGCAACAAGTGCGTTATCTATTTTACTCTATTTTACAACATATGCCCTTGTTGCACCCAATGCTTCTATTAATATACCAATAATATTATTTACAGATTTATCTCGATTTAACCCTTAAACGTTTTGACAACCTTGTCAAAACCCGCCCGCTCGCACCATGGAGCTCGAGTCAGTCACTAGTCATGATTAGTCAGTTAGCGGTCAGTCTTTGTAAGGGGCCAACCCCGACGTTTGGTCGGGGTTCGGACACGCGATGTAGATGCATTTGCGTAATCTAGTGTAATCTATATCTGTGGATGACATAGTTATCAATCATCATCAGTCATGCCCATTCCGCCCATGTCATCGTCAAAAAGCAAGTCATAGCCGCATGGTACTTACACAATACTAAGTTGAGCGATTTTTAACTCCTCGTCCTTGTAACTCTACGGACAGTGTAATGTTTCAATTACCCACTTAGGGCTCTCACACAAAACTGCGAATTCGCATCGCATTGCAAAAATCTGCGAGCTCGCAAGACGCATCGCAAAAACTTTCGATCTGATTCGCATCGCGCGTTCCTGCAAATTCCTGCGATATCATAATAATATGTCGCATCGCATCGCAGTTTCGTGTGGGAGCCCTAATTGAGATGTTTCACACAAAAAACTTATTTAAAATTTTCGAAACTGTTAAATCATCAATGCCTTGAAAAACACATGCTGTGTAAAAAAAACCATCAAGTTCCTGCTATTACAGCTTGGCCGATGCAATGTGTGCGAATAGACCGCCATGATCCCACGCAGTGAGGGTATGTTCCTTGTGTAACTTATATTTACTCAATATGATAAGTCTGCTACTATTACTGATGTAACAAGCTTGTGTTCGCTTTAACAAGATATTAATGAAAGTTTGATAACACAATGTTCCTATCTGTTTCTATACTTAATTGAATTTATTGTATTAAGTGTACACTTAATACAAAGAGAAAAGTTAGAGATAGGAACATTGTGTTATCAAACTTTCATTAATATCTTGTTAAATGGAGCGAACACAAGCTTGTATTTACCCTGAACTTGGCACATACTATAAGTACATATACTTAGATACATAGTTTGAGATATTTTTACTAAAATTATTTTTGTCAGCTCCACAAGACCAACGAATACTGGTCTCAACTTGTTAAGTTTAGGGTTAACATGCAATATTTGTTTCTTAGTTAGAGTTTGCTAAGATCAAATTTTTAAGATCAAATAAGATAAAAATTCAGGTCAAATTTTCCACTCGAACCTGTTGGCACTTCGGTTTTACTTTTTTGAGAAATTTTAGAAGAAGAATCCAGCGTATATTATTTTCAAAATAGATTTACAAGATAATCACAACATCACGTGGCTTACATCTCAATTATTTAACACAATTAGATTTTATAATTATAACACAGTACATATGCTATTTTAAGCAATTCACAGAATACTACGGGTTCAGGATACACACAGGATCAGGATAAAATCCCGAAATCAACCGTTGGGTTTAGAGTCATAAAATTTGGCATAGTTGTTTTAACGCAACATTGATGAAAATCACGATTTGATTCTTGGGAATTCCCACGGTAATATGGTAACATCCCAAAATTCCAATTCAATTGTCGGATCAATGGATCACGCGTGCGAAGCCGCGAGTAAAGTCTAGTTTGCCAGTAGAATATTTACAAACGACAAAGACATCGTTTCCATTTCAGGGTTATTTTTGTAAAAAACTTTTAGACAATAGGTACAAAGTAGGCAGCTTCAAGCGGCTCAAACGCAACCCTTTGGCGAATCCGTAAAGGCCGCCGTCCACATGACGAGCATTACGCGACCGCAGCGCAGATTGCGCAGATTGGGCACAATTGCTTTCTTCGGCATTGTGGTCGCCAGATGAGCCCGTCGGTTTGCGGGGAAAGGTGATTCTATACAACTTTGTTGACGGGATTTTGGGCAAACGTTCAAAGATGACAGTATTTTTGGCAGCTTGCTAATGGTTTGGTTTAGAAAAGGCTAGATTCCTAAAAAAAATATTTATGATTTTAGTCTGTCAGTTTCTTTTAATTTATATCAGACAGATATGTTTTCTTTTGTCAATTGACCCGTTGTCTGTTTACAATAAAAATACGTACCAAATTTAAGGCTATGTTTTGCTTATTTTTATTTAAATCAGCAGAATTTCTATGAGACTAGAATGCGCTTTTTTAAGTTTTGATATACAAGGGGTTAAACAATAAATTTTAGACATTTAGCCTACTGTTACACATGCTAGTCACTAGCACGAAATTATTGAGCAAATGCTACCTACTAACATGTGTGGCACGTGCAACTATTAAGCACGGTTATTTAGTGGCATGCTGGTACTTCAGGTACTAGCATACTTGTAAGCATGCTTAATAGCATGCTAGTAACGAGCATGTGTAAGGCGGCCTGTACTTCAGGTAGTAGCATGCTTAGTAAATAAAAAATGGTACAATATTCTTCAGTTAATCAATATGCAAGAAACATTTGATTATACCTATATATCACAAAATCTCAAGGTGCATAAACACCATTAGTGAATAGTACCTATAAGAATCCGCAATTGACGTGGCCACATTGCGTATATTTATAACAATAACCACAATTCATAACTTAGCGTAAGCAAAATGTGTTTGCAACCATCAATCACTTATGCAATGCAGATACAAAATCAAACGCAAGATGTTATTTCTAAAGCCTCGGTAAAGGGACATTTGCCGCAGTTTCGTTCCATAATTATTCAAAGTGGAGAACAGATGTTTTTAAACTCGACTATGAATTGACTTAGATTACTATCCGAATGTTCTGATTAACATTCCTATTTACTTGTTACGAGTTCGTGTAAAATTTAATAGACAGAATTTAAAAGAAAGAGTTTTACCTTTATTAGTGTGAAGTCTTAAGTATTGTATTACATTGTATTAAATAGAAATGTAAAAAAGTAGTTTAATTTAATATTTTTGTTTAACTATGATTTTTTTTTTTACGTTACTATGAATAAATTTTGTTTATCCATGCTTTTAATTTACTAATTTTTATTTAGTTTATTCCATTTGTTATTTTAATTTTGTTACAAATAAATATTTTCTTTATATTAGTTTACAATAGATGTATAAAGATACATCTGAACAAACAAAGAATAAAGACTGTACCCGGTCACTTTCTGGAAATCGAAAATTTCAAGAGCTCTTTCCAACCGAATTCTCTAAATCATAAACATTTGAACATTCCGAATCTAACCGTTTTCAGTAGTAAGTACTTTTTGTGATGCGTCACGATTTCGTGTTGTTTACAACAATATTATCTCAAACTGAAAATTGAAGGGCAGTGACTAATCTATTGACGTCGTTTTTCACCGTTATAACATTTATCTTATTAAGTAATTATTACGCTCCAGTGACATAAGAAATAAATATTTAAGAGCCCAACATTTCAATGCCACTAAAAATATAAATCATCTTCTATTATAATACGTCTGCTTCGATAATTATATTGAAGTACATCACTTACGTCAAGTTGAAAGACCGATAAAATGTGTACTCAGCCTTAATTACTGGACAAATAGTCGTCATCGGACTACGGATTGCGAAATGTTTGAGCTTCACTGCGGTCTCTGACTTATTTGTTTATTACAGGAGGTCTAATATGCATCAAATAATTTCAACTCTATCCTACAACGTTTGTTTTTTCCATCCGCAGGGATCATTCAACTGGTCGAATGCAGTTAATTTCCTTATGACACTATTGACCTAACTCTTACTATTTGAAAGATACTCTAGAATTAGTATAATTAAAATATGATAAATTAGTTAAATTGTTTTTAATTCACACATACATAGGTAAGAAAAGAACGTTCAAATAGAGTGTCGTGATGTCTCTCTTGTGTGCCTTTATAATCTGTTAATTAAAATGGCTGTGAAGAAACAAATTGTTCCAATTTGGCTAAAAAGTCGATAGTACGCTTGACCCGCTTTTCATTTTTGATTTGCAGTTCGTATTTATATTTATTGTCATTCCGAGTTTGAGACTTGTATTTATAAATGTTATGAAGATAAATCGAAAACAATATCTCTACTTACTTAACTGTAACAATCACAACGTTCGCGCGATTTATTACAAGTTTAAATGTAGCGCGAATTAATCAAAAATAACAAATTACTTCTGCTGACCTTCCCTTAGCGAATATCATCCTTAGCCCAAGTATTTAAGACGCTGTATCGTACTACACCGTAGGGTTAGTAAATTAAACTTTTCGCAATGATCGTCCAAATGAATTGAGTTCTGAGCTTGATGATGTTTTTTGCTGTCGCACAATTTCCGCCAGTTAGTGCCGTCCTTTGCAGGTGGACTAGTACTCCTAGTTGCGTTCGTCATAATATGGATACGCCATGAAGATTTTATTAAGTCCTACGAAACAAAAGTTAATTTAACTTCAAAATGCATAAATGAAAAGCAAAAGCACGTATTAATAATTAATTTCAAAATAGAGTAGGTTTAACAAGTGTTACTGTAGATTCCTATATATTTTTCCTGGATTTTTAACTATGGCTTACAAATGTCACCGTACATTAGGTATTCCGTGTTCACGTACCCATCGCGCCAAAGACTTTACTGCATTTTGAATTAAAAATTCTGATGAGCTGGTTTTTATGGATTGATATTAAATGAAAAAAACCAAACCATATGCTGTAATGTTCCGAGTTAATATAATATAATGTATATTGTACAAACTAACACAATTCCTGTCAGGTTTTGATCTTCATTTAAGAGAAAAAGATCGACAGTAATACTTTCAATAGGTACTAATGAGAAGCTTTCATAATGTCAACAGCGAGCACGCACGTCGTATGCTCGTAATAGTTTACAATTATAATAATACTCATTCAATATGATATTAGGTATAACACATAAGCTTTAAGACCACCTGTGACTTTAATGTTTTAATAAAAATTATAGACAAATAACGCGCTATTTCAGTTATTTCTGCTTAAAAGTATCTAAATAATAACAGTAAAGACATACTTAAAATCTATTTTTTTTTAATACCAGATCACAATTAAATGAATAAAATAATATAATATTAATCAAATGGCAAAGAAAACTTACCTAAGGAACCTTAACTAAATATATCTATTATAACAAGTTTTTTTTTAAATATAACAGGAATATCCGTTAAAAATCCATAACAACATAAAATAATAACCATGAACTAATAAATAAAAATAACGCTTTCAAAAATCTGCTTTTTGTTTAAGATCATAAAATTTTATACACAGGCTGGGCCTTACCCGCTAAATTCACAAATTGGGTAATTATCCTTGGTTACTGTGTTGTAAAAATGGAATAAAATGTGAGTGTTCATAATGTTCTAACGTTTGTAGCGCGGGGTGAGTGACCTCTGTTGTCCTCTACGATGATTCTGAAGTTGGCTCTTTATTTATTGCGTCTTTGATTTGGAGTTTGGGTTTCAGGTGAGATTCTTTATATCTGTTCATTAGTGCTAATAATAGGTACATATAATCACTCACATTTATATACCTAGGCAGTCGAACCATTTGATTTCTGTCCCACCTTAGAACGCTCTCACAGAATCTTAATGAATTCCCTTGTCAAGTAATGATGTCATTATGACTTTTTCTAAGAAAAGGTTCCACAGTGGGTCACGATTGTACAATACTAGTCTAATATTAATAATGATCCACCCACCCCAGCTCAGCATCAACCTCATGACATTCATGAATCCATCCATACTAATATTAGAAATGCGAAAGTGTGTTTGTATGTTTGGGTGTTTGTGTGTTTGTCCGTCTTTCACGCCGTAACGGAGCGATGGATCGACGTCATTTTTGGCATAGAGATAGTTTATAGGCCCAAGAGTGACATAGGCTACTTTTTATCCCGGAAAAATGCACAGTTCCCAAGGGAACAGCGAGCGATAACCGAATAAAACGCGGGCGGAGCCGCGGGCAAAAGCTAGTATCTTATAAGCAGTGAAACAATGTTTTACATGTATTGCTATTTTTAAATATTAATATTATTATTTTTTAATATTTTATTTTTTAATTTTTTTTTTGCGACTAAATTATTTTATGTTATTTTCAGGTAAATAATAGCCATATAATTGTTACTAAACAGTAAATTTTGTAAACTTTAATTTGCCAAAAACTACCAACTGTCGAAGTTTGACTACATATTTAAAATTGTTATGTATTTTAATATCATTTCATCATCTAGCCCCTTATGGATTCAGGCTAAAGAACCCATAAATTGTTTATTGGTAGTATTTTTGAATATTATCGCATAATGTATGGTTATTTCAACCTCCGGTGTGAATATTTAATGTATTAGATAAAGTACACAGTTTACTGAATAATATATTAGTTAAATTTAAATTTTTCGTATCAGTTTCATATTTTGGACTTACAAATATACAGGAATTGCACACATGTGTCGTAGGCCCAAATATAAGTATATTGTTCGCTTTAGAAAAAAAACTAAATTTTTAATGAAACAAATATACAACATTGGCTTCATTATAGCAAGTCTGTGCAAAAAGTAGTGTGTTGGTAAATATTGCTGGATCGTATAGGCTTTTATAATCAAATACAACTATTAACCTAGTAACTTCCTATTCTTTGAAGTCGGTTGAAAAGCATTGATCTACAAAAAACAAAATTTATTCAAGTTTTTCTAAAATAAAAAAAGACAAAGTAGACTATTGTTACAACTTCTTTTTTTGAAGCAAAAACAATAAAATACACGTATTTTAGGCTGCAACTCGTTTTATAACAACTAAGTAGGCAAAAACTAGTAATTTATGTAAGCATAATAATTGTACTAAAGAAACCAGAAAGGTTGTGGTCACTGGGGCTCATTTCTGACCCAATACCAGAGTATTGACCTCCACATTCACTCTGTCATTCATTACAGAATAAGTAACTACTTACTTAATAAAAATTCTCTAGCTTTATCCTGTTATTCTGTTTTAGTGTTGTTAACCTTTTTAGGGTTCCGTAGCCAAAATGGCAAAACCCCTATACTTTCGCCATGTCTGTGTTTGTCTGTCTGTCCGTCCACGGCTTTGCTCCGAGACTATCATGCTAGAAAGCTGTAATTTTGCACGAATATATATGTAAACTATGCCGACAAAATGGTACAATAAAAATAAAAAAATATATAGGGTACCTTCCGTAGACATAAAGGGGAGGTGGGGGGTGATTTTTTTCTCACCTAAACTTGTAGTGTTGGGTCTCGTTGGATAGGTCTTAAAACCATGAGGGGGTTACTAAAACGATTTTTAGATTTATTTACTTATTTGCAAAATACCTATTCAACTTTAAAGTGCTAATTTACATTAAAATCGAGCGTCTCCCCCCCCCTCTTAAACCTTAACGGGTGGGTGGAAAAATTTGAAAAGTCGGGATGGTAGGAAGTATAGTACTTATATCAAATTTACAAGGAAAACCATAACGGTAAGTTTTCTTGATAATTATTAGTAGTTTAAGAGTAAATAGCAGGCTAAGGTATAAAATATACCTAAACTTGGAAGATTCCGTATAAAATACGAAATCCTTAGAAACATATTACTTAACTTTTTCGTAATAGCTACGGAACCCTATTTTGGGCGTGTCCGACTCGCTCTTGGCCGGTTTTTTTTTTCTCGACAATCGGCCGCTTTGTTACTATTTTGCAAAGATTACGTAACCATTTTATCTAATCATGCGTACGTAAAATTATACCGCTTCAGGATTTATTCAGATTAACCGAATCATGTTTAAATTTCGATAAAATTATGTAGATAGTTTATTTTCGTGAATGGTTCATTGAAATACGTCAAATGAAAATTTGAATTCGGTATAAACAGCAAAATAGGCACTTAGTAAAGAGTAAGTCACGAAACAAAGATCAGCTAATTAGGTATTACACAGCTGAAAAACAACGCAGAATCTGAACAATTGTAGCAAGAAATTTGAATTTTGGAAAACATGGAGTTGCACTAAGAATCTCCGTACATTTTTTGAGATTTTCGAGGAAAATAGGGCCTATTTTTTTTAAGAAGCAAAGCCTTACGAATAAGTTAGTATACTCTTAGATCTTCTTAGATTTCTTGACGTTCATAAGTGCTTATCATAGCCTAAATTGAATAAAGAGATTTTGACTTTGACTTTGATTCCCATACCCCAGTTTAACAACTGGTAGCATGGTGTATGGTTGTGTCACTCTGAAGATGAGCTCTGGTTGAGTTCGAAACGCGTCAGTGTGTTGTGGTGGTGGTGATAGATGGGTTTGTGTAATTTGTGTGTATTCTTACAGTGTGGAGGTGGAGGAACTGCATGAACACGCATAATTTGCATAGACTTAGCTATCTTAAGGTCGCGGGTGAGCAAAGAAATTATTTTAGTTCATTGATATGGACCTCCGCAAAGTAACGCCTGATTCAATAAATCATACCCTTAGATTCATAACATATTATATCAAAGTCATTAGAGGAACCCGTAGAAAATATGCACTGGCTGATGTACTTTCTGCAATGCAATGAAGGCCGAAGGCGTTGCAGCTTAGCGGTTTGAACTGTGGCCTCTCACGCAGATGCTGGTGGTAGGTTCAAGCCCAGATTCATACCTTTGAGTGTTTTGGAATTTATGTGCGGAAATTACATTTGTTTAACTTGATTTTTTCGTTGCAGGAAAACATCGCGAGAACAGCTAAATACGAAGCAGTTCATTGGCGTACGAGTATGAGGCTGTTAATTCTCAATGGAATTGAGGAAGCTAGTATATAGGCCCAAAAAAAAAAATCGTTTATTCAATTTCTTTAGGGTACATTATTACATTACCGCTGGTGCCTCTTTTTAAATAAAAAATACCTGTCCTAAGAGACACCGTTACTCTGTAAACAGGTATCTAATTTGTATAGAGGAAATAAAATAAAATAAATTAATAAATATCGTAAATAAATTCGCACTGCCCAAGCCCTTTTGTTCTGAGAGGAGGCCTGAGTCCAGCAGTGGAACGAATGTCGTATATAGGCTGGGATGGATGGAATAAATATCATGGGACACTTGACACCAATTAACCTAGTACCAAACTAAGCAAAGCTTGTACTATGGACACTATAGGCAACGGATAAACATACTTAGATAAATACATACTTAAATACATATTAAACATCCAAGACCCGAGAACAAACATTTGTATTCTTCATAAAAATATCTGCCCCGGCTGGGATTCGAAAGCTTCGTACCTAGTCAGATTCTCTAACCACTTGGCCATCCGGTCGTCAGAAATACATGAGAAAGATGGGCGGAATTAACTGAGATACTTAAACAAATTCTGTTGATAAACATTTTCGGTTACCTTTCATTCTTCTTGTCACATGTTCAACGGCGCAGGCGCACATTTTATTAATTCATGGCGCAGCAATGAGCAAGGATCGGCAGGGCTGCCGGTGCTGACCCACTTAGTCAGGAGTATTGACCTGCACTCGGACCGTATAAAATTAAACAAGAGTTGCAACGTGTTTTAAATATTTTAATAGCTGTTGCCGACGACTTTGTCTGTGGAGAATTCTTTTATCGCTATTCCGCGGGGACTACGCAGTTTTTCGGTATCAAAAGTATCCTATGTGTTAATCCAGGTTATATACTACGCGTGTGTCAAATTTTATCTAAACCCGTCAAGCTGTTATTACGTGATAAAGTAACAATCGTAAAAGCATCCAACAATCTTAACAAACTTTGTTATTTATGATATTAGTAGGACATATACTTTAACTTCATTTACACGGATCGCCTTCGCATCCACATTACACTGATGTTTTAATCCAGGAAATTTCTGGAAAAACGCACAGTAGAGGACGGCCAGCCATCTAAATGGTGAGGTGTTGTCGCGTAGGCCCGTGGCGAAAGGATGCAGCAGGGATCAACCCGAATAACTCGCAATTCTCACGATGTCATCAGTCCACCTAGTGGGAAGCCTTTCAACGCTTCGTCTTCTGGTTCGCGGTCACCACTCGAGAACATTCCTCCCCCAACTATTATCTGTTCTTCGAGCGATGTGGCTCGCCCATTGTCACTTCAACTTGCATATTTTACAGCTATGTAGATGACCTTACTTAGTTCTTCGACGAATTTCCGTATTCCGTATTCCGATTCTATCCCGCAAAGAAACTCCAAGCATAACTCTCTCCATAGCTCGTAGCGTGACTCTGAGCCTTTCCAAGAGGTCAAAAGTTAAGGACCACGTCTCAGAGCCATAAGTCGACATCGGTAACACACACTGATCGAAGACTCTGTCTTCAGGCACTGCGGAATATTGGACAAAAAGACATCACGAAGTTTCCCGAACGCTACCCATCCGAGTTGGATTCTTCGGGCGACCTCTTTGTCGAAGTTGGATCTGCTCAATTGGAACATCTGTCCAAGGTAAATATTATTATAGCGGTCAACAACTTCGAGTGTATCGTTCCTAACGATAACCGGTACGGGTGAGACATGGACGATATAGCCCAGTGTCTTTTAAATCCCTCGTTGAGATCGTCATACACCAGTCCCAAAATCTCATTCTTGGTACCGCTCAGAGGATCTAGGAAGGAGGCAGATCTAGAACGCAGTATTGCAAAGACTTGCGTCCACAAATATGCTCTTGGCGCTGCAAAAGCGCGGGAGCCTGAGCAGTAGCGGAAAGCATCGTTATACTGCACGCGCAGCACAATAGTGCAGGAGTAACAAAACTCCTGTACTATTTATGGATAATTTAATTTCAGCGTAGCAATTAACTCTACATAAAAAGTTTTATTTATACCAATAACTATAAGTGATAATTGATATCCAAGGTTAGTTAATGGTAAATACAAATAAGTGCTGTTTCAACATTCAGATTATTGCATTTTCATTGTTTGTCTTTGCATCTTAATTTTGTGGTGTCAAACAATTTTTATCTCTCGCGCTTTCGAGTTGAGGATAAACAATTTCACAGTAGTCCGTCACGTCTAGTTGGTTGCTTCGACAAATTTAGCACGTTTTTGTGTCGTTCGTCGTGACGTTGAGGTTGTAGACCCTCCGTTCGCTTTGCTTTTTCATTAGAGCGTTACATTTCTGTATTTGTAACCACAACGACTGTCGCCATTGGATGGATGTCATTTACTCGCGGTTTGTGTAATATGTTTTAAAAAATTTGTTCTAACTTTTTTTTTAACTGTCGCAAAGTACCTATTAGTACAAGTAAAGTCAGTTTTACCTTCCTACGAGTGTGTAGGTATGAATTTTTTGGTAAAAAAAAAAACGGAAATATTTAGCAATAGGTCCGTACTCGCCTATTGCGTACGTTTACCCTGCGTGACTATATATGTATTAAAAACCTTGCAAAGCCATTTGCAATAGTACTTTTTTTAGTTTAGGTAAATATTTATCAGTTTCCTAGCTTCAGCCGGTAATTCGCTTTGGCCAATGCATCAAGTTGGCGTTCCATGTGCTTACTGCGAATCAACAATGCTGCGCTACTAGTTCCTGCCATCGGTAACAGGATAGGAACCGGTCTGCTGCAGCTTACACTGGTAAAAACAAAAGTTAAGTACACACTGCCGCTTTACAGAGGGTTCTCCTAATAACAAGAAGTTTATAAATTATCAGATGAAGTGAATTTTTTATTTCGTAAAATATACTAAGTATAACAATTTGTGTGATAGTTCATTAAATAAAGGTTTGAAATTTTTAAATTCAATGAAAGGGTCATACTGAAACAAGCGCTGCGGCTTGCTGTAGCAATACGCTGAGTATGGCCCTTTTTACATCTTTCGTCGCAATGTGTATTTTATTTTCTTTCTTGGTGCCTAATATTTAAGATCTGTTTTTAGCTGTAATTTTATTTATTTTTGTTGTGCCGAATTTAGGTAAATGAATTTATTTTTTCTTTCTTTCTTTTTCTTTTTCTTTCAAATTTATTTAATTTAGAGAGGGTCACTCTCAATTGAATATTATTTTTTGTTATAAAAAATTAACTTAGTGATTTATATATCATAAAAATCAAAGGATCATGGGCTTTTTTTCATAACGAGTCCATTAAGCCAAAACACGGCTTAGTTACGTTGTTTTATAAAAAAGTTCCGATGCCTACCTTCCGGCTTCAGCATCAGATCAGTTCGAAAGAATCATTAACTCAAAGCTTCTTCTTAGTCGCTTAGTATACGAGTATGAATCATGATCATTTATAGATGCGCGAGCATTACTTAGCTTTGACGAGTTCCATTGGCCATGTACGGTCTTCTGCATCAGGTCACAGGTCCAGTTTACCAGATTTAATGATACTTTCTGAATGTACGTAGAACCCCCTCCTTTTTTGAAGTCAGTTAAAAAATATTTTTTGACTTATAACCGTTTTACAGCAGAACCACTTGCTTTTTTCTTTTAATATTTTGTGTATTACGAGTACTAGTTGTAAGTAAACTACATTAAAAAATAAAAGTCAAATTAGCTCAAGTGCAGATGTTGTTCCTCATCCAGCTACGGCCTTTTGGTTAATGTAAACAAAAGACGTCATCACTGAAATTAAACTATTCCATCATTATATAAGTATTTTCCAAAATAAAATTACAATACATTCTGATTTGACTTTCTGAATTTTTATTTGTTGTCAAGTTCCTTAGTTCCTTTCTCGAGAGTATTTAGCATAAATAAATTTTGCCTGATATTTCTGTAAATTTAGTAGGTGTTATTTGTTTAAACTGTTGAACTTACTAACAAGAAAAGTTTCATCTATATTCGCAAAAAAAAATAAGAATTGTAGGTACGGCCTTCATGTATACATGAATCCAGTCTTTACTGTAGGAATAGTAGACAAAAAAAAGACTCATGCTAAACAATTAATAGGAAAGAAATGTCACTAGCACTCGATGATTCCATTTTTGTAAATTTATCATCACACTCTCAAAAAATGACCACGGAATATTCGCAAGACAAATTGTTTTCTTTATTTAATTTCTTACTTTTTTTTTACCAGAGTTAGTAGCCAGTAGCAGCAGAGCTACTATGAAACTCGAAACTCGAAGTTCGTATCGTACCGCCCCTCTCGCTCTCGTATTAAATAGTCGAAGTGTCAGAGGGACAGCATGACACGAACTTCGAGTTTCGAGTTTCGCAGTAGCCCTGCTGATATTTATAACCGCGATCTGTCAAATTTCGGATGGGCGCTAGGTTGGCCAACCAAACATACTTTTCTTTTTATTAATAATACGGCTGCTTATTGTTTTTGGTAGGATTAGTAGCAACAGTTTTTTTACGCAATCAATTTCATAAGACCGTCAGGTTGAGCAACCTAACATTAGATTTTTTTACACTATGCAGGCAATTTTATAGCAAAAATACTTGTGTTACCTCTTTGGTGGTGCAATTAAAAAAAGTCTAAAACAATGCAATAAAGGATTTTCATACATTTTTTCTGCTCTAGAGCAGAAAAGTCTCGCTTTGTGCTAAATATTTAGATATATGATGAAATTCAGCATAGTTGGAAGAAAATCCTATTTATGCACTTTTTATTTATGAACTGTTTAAGCCGATCACTACTTTTAAGATTGCTTTTTCGTCAATACTTACCTATATACATTTTTTTCATCTCAGTAAATGCCATTAGGTCCTTCATCAAGAATGAGAACCCTAACTGCTGACATCCAGTGCATCCCTGTATGGTAGTACTGATGTTATGTCGATGTATTAGTACATGCCTGTGAAAATAAAACGTCTAATGAACGGACTCCTGGTGCGTAGTTATTTTTGAACAAAGTAAGTGTGTCTAAACATCTAATTAGCCCGTGTCCTTATTTTAAAGACCACATCTTATGGTGAGGGAGACAGAAGACTAAACATGTCCAAAGTTGAAAAAACTAACGCGTGAACTTGTGGATGGGTACAACAGTGGGTTTTATACAGATTCAATCAATTTGAAAACCTTTTTATGTTCAATAATCAGTCGCTGAAGGAAATTAAGGAAACGGAAACATGGTACCTATTATAATGACTACATTACCATCTTATAAACTAACGTGAAGTAAGTATGCACGTGTAGATAAAGGTGTACCTATAAACAAATAAACCGTAAATTAGATCGCTGAATTTGAGTAGAAATGAACAACAAACAAAACGAACTCTTCGGCGTTTTCGACGACGCCAATAATAATACTAAGGAATTATTTTCGCTACAGTAAGTGAACAGCGCACGAGAAATCATAATGATAAGATTGCACAGCATTACACAAACGTGACGTGGACGGCAACAGCTTGCGCTTGCACATAGTCAAAGATTATTCGGATAGACTGCAAATACCACAATACTAACTGCAATATTATAATAATTATGATTAAATGATAGACAAGCCACGCACAGCAACTTGGACTGAAGATTGGAAATTTAACATTAACACAAAAATTTCTTAAGCAAGAGATCTATTGTCGTCTCGTAATAAGGGGCTCTAACTGACTCGGCGACTTATTGCGCCTTTTTCCCGTGATGAGCTGCACGCAATATACCAGCCAATCTATCTCCTCAAGGAAGTCTAGCAGACTCTTCACGGTGCTGACGACTTTCTGGACAATTCCAATTACTCGAAGCAGCCGTGGAGTTATAACTGGGGGTCTCCAAAACACGCGAAGCTTGTGGGACAATCGGTGGGTGATCATCGGGAGATCCTCTTTCTATCGTCGTCAGTTCATCTAGTGGGAGGCCTGCCGACGCCTCGTCTTCCGGTTCGTGATAGCCATTCGAGGACTTTTCTCCTCGAACGGTTGTTCTGGTGAATTATATACCTAATTTACTTTATTCTTTGACCAGGAGCCGCGAGTGGGAGGTGCGCAGGAGTGGGGCGCTACAGTCACGGTCAAGGTCTGCGTTAGCTGCGGGAAATGAATCTCATCGCATGTCTGTTTACTGTTATGTACGACCATTATGTAAGGAATTGCAGTTTATAAAGTAAGTAGTTGGCGGTTTAAAATGATTACGATTTTATGACACAGAATGGCCGATGTATGGTGGGGAAATGGGATACATACAGGAAATTAAAACCATAAGGAAATATTTTTTTAATTCATTTATTTCATTAGAAGTATTATTTTGAGCTACATTTACATAGTCGTAATACCTGGGCAAGGTACATATTTATTTAAATAATCTTTAAAAGTATTTAAGACACCGAGAAATTTTTTTATACTCTTATTCAGTAGTAGATTTTTTTATTTCCGACCATAGGTTCATACACATCCATAGGTTCATACATACATACAAACATTTTAAGGTAAACAAGAGCTTGTAAAAACATGGTGTAGAAACGTGACCATAGTGTTGATTGTTTTCTCAAAAGAACAATTTCGCTTGTTTCTATTCTTAGTGTAACATCAGTAGTAGTATTATTCATCTTCAAACTTCAGGACAGTCTTCGTCATCGTGCCACAAAGCAGCTGAGTGGAGACACATGCCGTATCGGGATTCTTCCAAACTACGGTGTTGTAAATTGCTTGACGCTTGAACATTGATAATACTGCTGCCGATTTTACACGAACAAAGAAAACAAAATTTTTTTAGACTTCCACACATCAAAAGGAAAAAGAAACGAAAGCCTTATCACTTTATTGTGCATCAATATTCTCTTTCCCAGGAACGTGTGAAAGTATTAGTTTTAATTAATATCTATTCAGAGCTACCATTTATTTAGAGCTGTGAAAAAATCAAACTTATTCAATGCAATCAAAACATTCTTACAGTGATCAAAAAAGGTGATTCCTTATAAATAGCCGAAAAACCTTTAAGGGTAGGTACTTCTGGTTGTCCTAAAAAAAATAAAATTTAGCATGAAAGTAGCTCGTATAAGTAAGATAAGTAAGTAAAGTTAAATAAGAAAAGTTTGTGCAAATTTTATTTTTCATGTTCTATCTACTACCTAACCATCTCAAATTACCTGCGTAAAATTTTGTTTAGGAGAGGGGCTATGCAAAAACCGGATATTCATTGCACTTGGCTGGTTTTTCCTACTTTGTCTACGTTATTGGACATTACGTATTTATTATTTCACGAAGGCAAACGACTGGCTTGCCGATTCTCCTTCTTTTGACCCTCTCTTAGTTTTGTGGGGACTTCATGATTTAAAGGCAAACTTAGAATTCAGTGACGCAAAGATTAATTTAAATTAGCTAGGTATAATGTATAATGGATAATGTTAATAACAGCATATGACTAGATTTGTGTATATCTTAAGAAGAAAGGAAGTAGAATAAAACCCAATTCAATTTAAACGTATTTTACTGGATTTCAAATTGAAATAAAATATATTTGCATTATGATGTCATACATACTTAACAATTCTTATACATAGTCAAAATACCACAAACGGGACTTATCACGCTATTATTATCGAGTAATATTTACCTCGACGTTTCGGCAACATTGCAGTTGCCGTGGTCACGAGTAGACTTTAATTCTTCCTCTGGTTTCATGGTATCCTGAAGAAAGTAGTAAACAAATTCGTTCAATATCTCTCGGAAAGTATTCTACTAATTTTAAACAAGTTACAATTTGTTATTTATTGTTACATTTTGTTATTTATTGTTACATTTTGTTATTTATTGTTACATTTTGTTATTTATTTCAATTTAATTTTTGTGTACATTTTTTTTCTTGGCTGTACTTGCATTGTCATCTATGTCACAAATGATATACATACCTATGCCAGGACAATTCGATCACTGGAAGTGCTCAAAATTAAGCTGCGAAATTTAAAAAACACAAATAAATATACGAAGCGTAGCTAAAAACATAATGATATATTAATATGTTTTGGCCCTTACGCATAACTTAATTGCATACCACCACGTGAGTTATTAGTTAATGACGAGACACGGATGCATACACGTGCCCTGTGACGAGGAAAAGCCACCTGCATCCTTGCTATGCGAGATGACGAAGGATTTTCCATCTGCCACCGGTGAACGCAAAGAGTAAACAACTATGTCAAGAAAACAAGTGTGAATGAGCCTTCTTCATCACTGCATAATGTCTGGAATTGTTAACTTGCTTCTTGTTAGTTTGTTTTAATGAGGAAAATTGTACCTACAATCTTATACAATCTTAGGCCACGTGATTTTTAATTCACAAAAGGACAACCACTCGGGCGGGCTATAACTAAAAATCTACTGTGAATGATCCAACGTCCTGTGCATCTATCTATAAGCACCCTCTGTAAAAACTGTACTATATCTTTTCAGGGTTTCAAAAATTATCACCATACCAAATATTATCATAATTGGTTTAGAGGTTTAAATATGAAGAGGTAGCACAGACAATATAAATAGACATACAGATATTAAGTAATAAGGAAGCCTCCATCTATTCTATCTTCAGGAGAGGCCTATCTCCATGATGATGATGATGATGAATCTCCATCTGCCTTCAGGATCATATGTATTTACACGTGAGAGCTAAATAGAATTATCACTTTTATGCCGATTTGAAGGGTACTTGTAACTCGAATTCATCGATTATGGATGCAAAGTAATCCTGCATCTCATTTTTTGAAATTATTCATGTTACTCGAGTCATTGACGTTTTCAAATCGCCTCTCGATTGTTTATGTCGTAATCGATACGTATGTATGTAAATTATTTTAATGCCTAAATTCTAATAGCCTAAATTGAACAAAGATATTTTGACTTTGAGTTTGAATGAACTTTAGCAATTTATTACATGATGTTTTTCCTAACATTTTCAATAAGGTGCAAATAAAGACCTGGTAAAAGCTGTGGGTTCCCGGTGGATGCAGGACGGTTCCAACTGGAGCAACTGAAGGACTATACGGAAGGCCGATGTCCAGTAGTGGACGTCCTACGGCTGATATGATGATGATGACGAAAAATAAAAGAAAAATTTGATGTCAATGACATTGTGTAACAAAGCGGTTGCTATTCACGCCAACGGGCATGACCATCACTTCCGTGCTATAAAACAATTTATTTTATACCGAAACCAAGTGACAATAAATTGTTACTTCTATACAAAATTAAAAACCAAGTAATAAATGGGGAAAAGCGAAAAGAAAAACTAAAAGTAACTTAATGTAAACGTAAAACCTATATTTAGGTACTTAAATATGTCGCCCAGATCGCTGCTGTTGGGTAGAGTGTCCATTAGGTCCCCATATTATACTGTGTGATAGAAAGAAGTGGTAAAAATGATCGTGATTCCGAGTGCGTTAGACAATACGGTCTCAGGTTTGAATTCAAGGTATTTTATAGTTAATCGATCGCATCATCAGATCTCTATTAGATAGGTGTTTTTAATATTTTAATTGATATTTAAGTTATACCTACACATTCATGGAAGCAGAACTAGTTCTGCGTTAACCGTCGTAATCACGCTCCAAAATCAACGTCAATTAAGCTTTCCTGGCCTTTTATTTATTTATTTATATGAGTCTAATTAGAGCAGATTACGTTAAAACTCGATTTAATTATCTAACCTATAAAGTTCTTGCCGTAGCTGGTAATTTACTTGACCGCTACCTCACACAGATCCTTGATTATCTTAATCTGACAGCGTATCCACAACGACGCCGACGACGGCGAGATTTTTTTTTAATTTTTTTTTTTTTTCGTCTGGATGGCAAACGAGGAAGTGGATCTCCTGATGGTAAGAGATCACCACCGCCCTTAAACATCTGCAACACCAGGGGTATTGCAGATGCGTTGCCAACCTAAAGGCCTAAGATGGGATACCTCAAGTGTAAACAATGCGGATAAAGCAGTACAATAAAATATACAAAAAACATTTTTTTAGAGTCCCTCTCATAGACGTAAAGTGGGGATGATTTTTTTTCTCATCCAAACTTGTAGTGTGGGGTATAGTTGGATAGGTCTTTTGAAATCATTAGGGGGTTGCTAAAACGATTTTTCGATTCAGTGATTTGCTTGCAAAATATTCAACTTTAAAGTGCAAATTTTCATTAAAATCGAGCGTCCCCCCTCTCTAAAATCTACACCGGTGGGTGAAAAAATTTGAAAAATTCATGATGGTAATAAGTATATCGAACTTACAAGGAAAACTATACCGGTTCAGTTTTCTTGAGAATTATTAGTAGTTTAAGAGTAAATAGCAGCCTAAGGTATAAAATATACTCAAAATTTGAAATATTCCGTACAAAATACGAAATCCTTAGAAAAATATGACTAAATTTTTTCGTAAGGCTATGGAACCCTATCTTGGGCGTGTCCAACACGCTCTTGGCCGTTTTTTTTTATCTCATCTCCCACCGATACAATTATAATGTAGCTAAATACACATGTCTTAGTAGACGATGTAAAGTTTATTTTAAAGGTTGCATATCAACACTGTTTTGCAACTGGCCACCAATAAAATTAGAAACGCGGAAAGAAAACAAAAGACTAACGCGAGTCTTGTCATATAATAGCCCTCGTTCGTGCTGCGTGTTAAATTATTTTTTAATTTTAAATTCTGTTTAATTTTTACTAATTTACATGTCAAAGATCAGTGTAGGTAGGTGAAATATATTGTATATACTTAATATTACTTACTAAGTTCTCGTGAAACATATTTAATAAAATTACAAAATTAAACAGATCCTGACTTATTATACAGCGTGTATTTTTAATACTACCTTAAACTTTAAGGGCAGTTAGTGAAGGCTCTAATAAATACATTTTATTATGTTTTAGTAAAAAAAATTGACTTATTATTTTCCTTACAAAATTAATTAGCACGCAATGTATCATTACGTGATACTACTATGTTTTTATTCAAAACGTCGCACTTGTTGACGTGATAGCTGACACAGAACGCTTCTCTCTCGTATCGAATTATTGTACGCATTACATTGCTGCTCGAAAATATTTCAAAAATTAATTACGCTCTGTTACTTAATTTTAAAGTAACAATTTGTTTTAATATTGGTTCACAGCACTTAAATCTTCGCCTGGCTACAGTTTGAGGTAGTATTAAAAATACACGCTGTATAATCGTGACGTGACTTGAACCGTTTAATTTTAGTAATATTATCTTGTATACTTATTTACTTTGGCGATTTTAAAAAACGTCTAACGATTTCAAAGTTTGCGATTGATATGGAAGTTTTCGGTAGCGAAAGATTGATCTTCCTTGTCTTATCTCTCGGAAAACGGCTGTTTTGGGAACTCTGGGAACTTGAGAACTTTCTTATTTTTTATAGATAATGTCTCCCTCATATCCGTAACCACAAGTTTAGTAGTCAGGTTGTCTAACTATTCGGTTTTTCGTCGCCGTCATCGTATCGTCGTCGTCGTGATAGTGGAACCAGTTCGTCCTGTCTTGTATTTATTAGCTGTGAAAAGACGGCCCCAGTTGCATCAGTCAGCCTCTAGGATAAACTACTACCTAATTGACTTTATCTCCGTTTATCTCAGTCCTGTCTTTGACCTTTGCGTGTAAGAACCTTTGCAAGATAGCGTAATTGTTGCATTTGTCGAACGCAAACTTACATGTCGAACCATTTTGTTAGAATTTGTGCTGATATAGTTTTTTTTTTAATATCATTATCTTCTCTACCTTTACTTTACATAATATGAACTCAATTCCCGCCGTCTAGTTAAATGTATGTAGGTATGTATTTATGCATGCTTAGATTTAAGCCAGGCTGTAGATTTGAATGCAGTTTTCACCATTATTCGGATAATTTTTCATGAAAGTATTATGAATACACAGGGTGCGTCCCAGCTCGCTTAAGACCATGCTTACCTCAATAAACTATGAAAAAACTAGCCAATGTATAATTAGGTTTTAAATAAATGATACGATGTAACACTTACCTACATATTTTACAGCTCTGTGAACACTGATACAATAATGAGTGTGTAATGTCGGGTTAAATAGAATTACACCTCTTCATTTCTTCCGTGGATGTCGTAAGAGGCGACTAAAGTATACCGTAGGCGACAGGCTAGCAACCTATTGTACCATTTTTGCCAAATTAAAACCTAAAATTGCTAAAAGTGTTTCCGAAGCCGGAACGTTTCAGGCGTGATGTTTGTGTGTGTATATATAGTGTTAGGAGTTGTAGCGATACTTTTGTTTGATATAATTTATATTGTATTGTATTTTAAGACTCTTTATTATACATAAAAACCCATGAAAATAACGGAACACAGGATAATACGATGTACAAAGGCGAACTTATCTCTTAAAGGGATCTCTTCCAGTATTTGTATTTTTGTATTGTGTTCAGTTGTTTTCCATGTTTTGAATAGCCAACCTGATATTGCACTTGCGTGCTAAGGCTCTCTTTTTTAGGCTCTTTTGCTAGACATTGTTTATGATATTTCTCTGCGTTTATTTTGTAATTAAAATGGAGTAAAAAGTGGAATAGCACAAGGTGTGTTATAAATTTTTGATTTTATTTATGTTACGAACAATTATCTTTAAGTTATGTTGACTTGACACACATCGTTACTAGTGACAACAATCCAAAAAAACATTGAGCACTATCAAATTATTCTTGCAGCCATTATAAAAGTCTGAATGAGGTAAAACACGCAAATTATCTGAACAATAATAAACAGTTATTGTTTGTTTACAATATAACAGCTTTATCAGCGCATCTTTGTTCTACAAACTTATATTTACTGTTAAAAACTGGCGCCACTATCACGTAACTAATACAACAAGTCTTTGAACTAAGCAACTTCAAGCGTTGACCACTGGAACGAATAAGTTGGTAACGGTGTACAGTAAAACAAAGATCGTAGTTCAAAAAATTCACTCCAAATTTGACTCTGTGTAGGTGGTAATAAGAGCTTTAGGAAGTGTATTGTTATCGTGGTATTTGTGTGAGTAGCGGCGTCTGCGCAAGTAACGGCGACACATAACGTGTTATGTCATTCGGCCTTGGCCTAGCGCGTGTTTAACGACGAAGCCGATGTTACCGTTCGATTTACCATCGAAGTAAGGTCAACTTTTTACCCGGCTGTGATGTTTATGAATAGACTTCACCTTTAAGCTAATGACCTTTGTTTTACTAAGTAGGTACCTAAACTTAAAGACTTTTTTACTAATTTACCTATAGAAGTAATATCATCTAACGGGAAAGTTTTTCATATTGTCTCCCTCTTTCGCTTCGATCTCTAACCAGAGATTGGCGATCATCATTAAATTCGTACCTTGCTGATAGAGAGGTCTCTTATAACACTTATTGAAATCATAATCGTTTTCAATATCTCTTTCTGTCATACGGTAAAAGACGAGGGTGGAAATAGATAGTGAATGCGATCGCAAACATCAAAGTGTTAGACACGAAGGTTTTTCATATGGACACGTGGAACCCTAAAAATTAAAAAAAAATATCTGTGATGTGTATCTAGTGATTTTGATAAAAATAGACATTAATGACTATGTAATAAGAACCACGGCACGCGTCATCGTGAATGACTTTACCTATACAAAGTATACGGCGTTAAGGCGCTGTGATGACATTTTTAATCAAAAATTCAGATGAAAAATCCTTTACAGGGGTGTTAGTCAATTTAACTCAACTGATACATTCCAGATACTTTTTAAAACACCTTGTATTATTATTTCCTTAACAGTTATCAAAGTTGGGGGTGGTTATCATTCAGTGCTTCGTGGGATGCGTGGGCGCAGGCCGGCCAGCGGGACTGCCAATCAGAGATTATGCGGAACATAGCGAACAAGCTTGAGGAAAGACGAATGTGCACGCGGAGAAGAATCAGTTTTTTTTTTAATTTAGAGAGATAAGAAATATTTTTCCAAAGACTGAAATTAGACAGAGGCAGACGCATTATTCTCGCAATCAGGCTCGAAAAATGTCACTTTCCGATTTTGTGTTTACATTACGGTTTTCCATTAGATTTTTTTTTGAGGTATGCACTTTATCCCATGATACGTAAGTGTAAAATATAAGAAACTCCATTCGATTTCAACCCTTGGCAATATTTTTTCATCAACGTGTTCTAGTTTCAGTATAATTTGGAACTAATAATTAAGTACTCATAGGAAAACGAAATGAAAAGCGCTTTCTAGTCTGAAAGTGAGAATAAATATAATATTCCTGTAAAAAAACATCGATAGTCGCGCTTGCGTTGAATAGTTTTATTCATGAAGTTAGCAATATAATAGACTACGTGCTTTAGAAAATAAAAATAATCAACGCAAAATCACCACAAAGATAAATTGTACCTATCCCGATACTTGTTCCGTATATTTCTCAGAGCCATCATGAGGGATTGCTACTAATTTGTGGCTTAGCAAAGTAAGTTTATCCAAGTATAAAAATAGTTGAATAATTTATTTGTTACTTCTGACCACTAAAGGCTTTTTGTCCTTAATTTTTTGTAGTTTTAGAACTTTATGTAGAGCAGACAAACTTGATCAAAGTATTATGACCATGATAAATTATATTGATAAGGTTTTTATTGTCTGGCGGCTTGTGAAGAGACGTAATACAATTTATCTTTATAATAAATCTTCTGGCAAAAAAGTACCGGTTTTGTTCTTGTTACAAGTTAAATAGATACCTTAATAGCTAGGATAATAAATATATACTTCACTTTGGAACATAAGGTTGAGTAAGACTAATCAGATACATTTACATTTGAAAATAGATACCTATTTTTTTACCATCCTACCTACTACCAACCAGCCAAAATTCATTGCTATACGACTATAATGTACTCAAAAGAAAAAATAAATGATTTGTCTGTTTTTTAATAGAAAGATAATTTAATCACGAAGATATTATTGAAATTTTAACAGAATTTGCAAAACTATTTATAAGACTTTGAAATGAAAACGTCACAACTTTTTCGTTTTTTTTTTGTTGCAGCTGCGTTTAGCTTGTATAACCTCAAAGGAACTTTGACAAATTTGATGAATTAATTGATTAACTTGCGTGGGAAAGCTATTTATTCGCCTTTATAGAATCGAACTGTAAAATGCATCATGAATCAACTTCCCAAGAACAAAAGTGATTTACTTGAGTCATACTTCCACAACTGTAGAACAATGATCCTCACAAAAAATCGTAACGTTTTGTTACAGTAATTGACATCAATTAGATTTATAGCACATATGTTCTCACCACTGTTTACGATTAGGTATCACTATTGTTAATACTATATTCATTTTCATGTAAGAATTAAAAAAAAATACGACCAGTCGCAATCTGAGGCCGTTTGTTGACGTATTGTCTAACGCGCTGAAGTTCGCTATCTCATTCGTCATCTCTTTCTACCCTCGTCTTATAACGTATGACAGAAAGAAATTGTGAAAACGATTGTGATTTCAAGTGTGTTAAACAATAATGATTGGTTATTTGGAGTCTTTTTGTAACTAAGCTGGAAATTTCTAGTTTTTCTGTGCATCTATGTCTCAGTTTGTATTTTCGATATGGTTTTACGGGATAACCGTAAAAGTAACAAATTTGGAGTTAAAAAAAAATACGAAAAGACTCCAAATAACCAATCATGATTTGATTGCTTAGTAGCGACACCTCTTGTCTGGGTGAGTGGTTAGTTCTAAAGGAGTGTTGTGTCTCGATGAGAGCGAAACATAGATGTCGCTAGTGCTGCTGCTTAAGTAGCGTAGTAGAAAAAAAAGCAACCTGAGATCCAGTGGTAGTGTAGGGGTATGGCACGCAGCACGGAATGCTGAGGACCTGGGTTCGATTCCCAGCGCTGGTCTCTTTTTCTGGTTTTTCTGTGCATCCATGTGCCAACTGAGACCAGTTTGTATTTTCGATGTTATACAATAAGACCTTTGACGCTGGCGCAAAAGGACGAACTCAAATTGGCTGGTATAACCTAACCTAACCAACAAAAAGTTGGAAAACCCCCGACTTTGTCATTTCAAACTTCAATACCCCAAAAACGGCTAAACCCTTTTTGATGAAATTTGTCTAATAACCATCGCTAGAAAATCTGATTTCAAATAATAAAAAAACGAACTCAAATCGGTCCACCCGTTTAAGAGCTACGTTGCCACAGACAGCCACACAGATAGTGGTCAAACTTATAACACCCCTCTTTTCGCGTCGGGGGTTAATAACAGGAAAATCTTAAGAAGAATTTTCGTCACAGCACGAAAAACGAATGGGATTAAGAATAACACTGTCCAAGCTTCGGAGTCAACACATATCGTCGGTGTGACTCGGACTAAGCCCGTCAGAGGCCCGGGGCGGCAAAGCTGAATGAGGACCCAAGTTTAAAAAAAATGCAGTTTAAAAAAATGTAGGTACTAAGCACATTTTTAGTCTTGTAGGCTTTGATCAGGGGAACGCGGAGGCATTTGGGGGCCCCCCAAGACCGGAGGCCCGGGGCGGGCCGCCCCTTCCGCCCCCCTGTTAGTCCGCCACTGGTGACTGTACAATTTGTATCTGTAGATATTGAAAATCTGAGCAGTTTTAAATGGCACCGGCAAACTATTATTGAAGTCTGTTTTTTGTACTCTTGTACATAAGGACGTTCACGATCTCGCATTATGTACGGACGGACACACAATGTGTGGGTTGCATGAGTAATGAATGCGGATTCGTTGTACCTTCAAGCTTGTACTCGACGCTCTGTCGAATTATAAGCGTCGCTTTTATGGACCAACAAGATGGCTTTTTAATACTCCATTTTTGTTTCGAAAAGGCCAGTGAAATGATGTCATGGTTCGTAACAGTGGCCGACATCAAATGCAGCCTTTGTTGAAGCTTTACATTTTAGAATAAATAAAAACGTAACGAAAGCAAAAGTTGATAAAACAGGACTAAAAGATAATAAGAGGAATAGAAGTATTATCGTTCGTATTTTTTCCACAGTCAATGCCACCAATTTAGAAAATATTCAATGACGCAAGATGTTTTAAGTTGTCATAGTTTTTGGTATATATTCTCGTAATCACCAATTAAATGCAATCCTTCATGAATCGCTATTTCTAAAAAAACATGTTTTAAGCCTAGGTAGAAACATAATTTATAGATTGAGCTGGGAAAACAATGGCTTTTTGCTTGCCAGACGTTTCTAATTTTCTTAATGGTGCTGTTGTTATTATTTTGTTATTTTTTAATTTTAGTTTCATTTAGACGAATGGAACCAGTATTCATCATCATCAACCAAAGACGTCCTGCTGGTAGGTTATCTCAAAGAACGCCACGAAGACGTCTCTACAGCACGCGCAAAACACTGTCGGTGGTTTTAATTTTTCTAAGTTGGCATTTGGATTGGCATAAAATTAAGTAAAGTCTGTTTATAACTCAATCAAGACACCAATTAACCGTAATGCAACCCGTTCCTATCTGCATGTCTAACGAGTTACTTTAGTCCATTAGACGATCCTGATGCAGTCAGATTGCGAAACTTACATGACGGTACACCATTACTCTACCAGCTTTATGGGCAGCTCGTCACTGCACAGTTAATTCCAAGACTGCAACTGGACTTGTAATAAATGTGTTTTAGATGAGATAACTGAGAGGACAGAAACAGCATCGTTGTCTCCCTGGGTTGGTATATATATATATTTTATATATATAAGAGGGGGCAAACGAGCAGACGGGTCACTTGATGGAGAGCGACCTCCGTCGCCCATGGACACCCGCAACACGAGGGGAATCACAGGTGCGTTGCTTACCCTATAAGGAATTGGTAGGCTCGTTTTTTAAAGATCCCTAAGTTGTAACGCTCCGGAAATGTTGCCGCAGTAAGCTGATTCCATATCTATATGATTATATATTTGGTGGTTCTTTAATTTTTCGCCAACTAACCCCAAATGATTCATTTCGCAAATGCTTCCTGTGGATGAAGGTTTTTTTTAAGCTGTGAGTACTTCAGGACTGTTGTAAAACTAAGCAACCAAAATTAGTAGGGTTGTACAGGATATTCCCGCAATGCTGCAATTCCGAATAGTTAATAGTTTCAGAAAAAAATTGTTCGTCCATATCAAACAGTTCTGTTGAGAAATTAATCATTTGGGAAAAATATTTTCGGCGAAAAGCTATAGGATTCCATTTTTGGTGATTTTTTTATGCAGGAACACACTTGCAGGCTTAGAAATACACGTGAACGATGGACGTGCGGACTACGTGCGTACGAGGGCTATATGAATATTGAAGTTTTTTTACGTCTGAATTTTTTAATAAAATTAAACCTATATCCATCTAAATCTAATCTAAACCATTTAAAAAAAATCTGAAAGGTTCGTAAGAAAACGAGTGCTACTGGCAGTATCACTTATCTACGTACCTTTTTCAATTTGTCGTATAATTCCGTACATTACAATTTTTTTTCGTATTAGTTTTTGACTTTAATGATATTTATCGCCAAAAAAAAAACAAAATTTCATTCGTATATTTACAAAAAAAAACTGTATTAGCGTGAGTAGGTTATATGTAAAACTATCACAGCTCACCTCAGCATCATTGTGGGAAGTAATAGCTAAACATTTTTTTTATTTGGAAATGAAGTTAAACTTAGTAACGCACAACTACATACTGCATACGCGTTTCTAGTTATTTTAGGCTCTGTTTAAATTTTATTTATGTTTTCGCGGTTGCAGCCTTAGGGCTTCATACAAAATGATGTTACTTGAGTTAAACTGTTTACGTGTCCCTTTAACAAATGAAACATCATTTTTATTTGTTTACAAGTATAAATATCAAGATACTACTTATGGCGTCAATTAATTTCAAACAATCATCAATTTTCATTCCACATCGCAAATTAAAAGCAAGCCGCATCTCCACATACAGCGAGTCCTATACGGCCGGAGTCCCTAAAAGTAACGCCATTGTACCTCTCACGAATCATTCACGAACTTGAGTCGCCAATATTTGGCAATGCGAACAGTTACTTATCGATTCGGCATTGTCTCGTCCTGGCATTCGTAGGTAGCGTGCGCGTGAGCAGAATTCATTGAGGAAACGTGAGAAATGTAGTTGATGTCTGCATCACGTGTTGGAAAATTTGTGGCATATGAAATCTACGAATAAATCGGTACGTGCCTTTAGTTAGAGCTCTGGCAAGTTTTGCGGGTTGCTTTTTATACGCGATGTAGAATCAAAATTGATCGTTTTGTGTAATTAGTTGACGCCATAAGTAGTAGAAATAGGAACATTCGTATATATCGAGTATTTGCGACAGCATATAATAGTTCTTCCTTTATAGTTATAGTGGGGCTTAACTTTCTTATTTCGGTCAACTTGGTCCATATATTACTAGATCGCCGCTTTTTGTCTGTATGTATATCAATCTGTCTATCAGTCCGTCCATCACAGGGATATATTAACACTACAATAAGTAGCTAAAAACTGAAAATTTTCACAGTATGATTAGGTATCACAAATATTAATTAAAAAATCTGCCACAGTACATAAATCTGTGGTCATAAGCAATAAAAGTACTTTTCATCTCTCCTGTTCGGAAACTTTAATTTTCATGGGTAGATAGCCGGGTGGAAAATTGCGTTTTCTCCTCTAGGGTGGAAAGTAATTTTTTTTTTATTTTTCGGCTAGCCACGACATCGAAGATAATTGAGTTACGTCATATTATTAAAAGAAAAGCTTTTCAGTAATCTAAATTCAGCTATACATTAAACGACATGTTTATTACGATCTTAATAGGTTCACATTAAAAACATTCTACAATTGGTCTATTTTTTTCGAAATTACAGAATATCAACATTTAAAATTTTTCCTCTATTCTGCTGCCCGCCATAATGCCATGATAGGCATTTTTTTTACGTTTCGGCATGGCCATCTAGATGTAAGTCGTGACCAAGAACATTATATACAACACTGGAGATTGAACGCCGAACATCCGTAATAAAAGTCTAACTTCTTGGTTCGGCGTGCAACCTCCAGTTTTGTATAATTATAAGCTCTTTAGTCATGTCGTGGCCAACTCGATTACAGTCTATAAAAAAAATATAAATAGTCGGCCGCGGCAAGTGGCCAGTATGCAAAGAGTAAAGTAATGTATGAACAGGTTGGAGGTTGGATATAAATAAATTTAATTTATTTATATCTTATTAATTTATATCGTAATTATAACTTATATAATTTTGTACATTTATTTATACTAGCCACGACATCGAAGATAATTGAGTTACGTCAATGAGTTTTTTTTTTCACGTTTCGGCATGGCCATCTAGATGCACGTCGTGACCAACTCGATTTTTTTTATAGTCGGCAATGGCAAGTGGCCAGTCGAAAAGGTACCGCTGGAGGTTGGATAGGTTTAAGTAAATTCAATTTATTATTATTCTCCTTTTTTTGTAGTATTTTAGTTTCCTCACAGTCGAAATGAAAAGTAGAGTGTCTAACTCGGGTGAAATAACCCATTTCCCCTCGAACTATTGGCGCTCTCACTTCGTTCGAGCGCCAGAAATATCTCGATGAAATGGGTCACTTTCCACCCTTGGTTATCAATCTACTATTAATAAAGTATTCATTTAAAGAAGGTCTCATACACCAGAAACGTAGGTATTTTTCCCGTAGGCTTGTCATGCCATGTACTAATACAAGAATAAAAACGAAAAAGCGTTCATTAAATGAATTAATCAATAAATATTAAAATCCTTCGCGCAATTTTGGCGAGGTCTCTGAAAAATTACCACAAAAAATCAAAAAGCTAAAAATGATTTATTTAACACTAGCTTATGGCCGCGACTTCGTCTGCGTGGACCTAGGTTATCGCGCGGTGGCGCCCTCTATAGGAATAAAAAGTATCCTATGTTGATCCTTGGGGCTTAAAATATCTCTATACCAAAATTCATCAAAATCGGTTCAGCGGTTTTGACGTGAAAGCATAACAGAGAGACAGACAGAGTTACTTTCGCATTTATAATATTAATAGGGATTGTTTAGTGATTGATTTTTTTCTCTTCTATAAGTAGGTATTGATGAGGCCGAAGATGTAGTTTTCTGTCCTTAAATAGCCCGAAATTGTACTTAGCTATCAAAAAAAAAAAAAAACTCTGGCAGTCTGCATCACGAAACATAAAACGAAGCGCTTTGTGCAAAAGACCGGAATCAAGGGCTTTCCTAGCTTCTGTCCCAGGGATGACAAGGTCACATTTTATTTAGATCTGATCCCCCGCGCTTGTTTTGTCATAGACACATGCGGATCGCTAGCTTTTCCTAAAAACATATTGCAAGACATACAATTTCCAGGGACAGCTACCCTCCCATGCCCCCCCTGGGTACGCACATCACCAGAATATTAACAACATAAATCGCTCCCTATCCCTGGTTGTAATTAACTTCAGTCTATAACTAAGTACCTAAAACACCTACAAAGGAATCTTTAATAAGTCAACCCATTCGAAAGGGCAAGTGCTCTACATAGCATCATCAGCGCACCGTTCGTTCGCCCTCAAAACCTAGCCGTGAAAGAAAGGAATACATGAATGTAACTCACGTGTGCAACTAGCTCAAGGCGACACGTGCCTAGGCACGGGAACCTAAGCAGGCAACGTGACAGCCGACATCATAGGTCCCCACGACTCCTGGACTCGGACCAGGCCGCGTGACCACCTCTTCAACATACTGTGACCCCATTAATGCCCGACTTTTGCAATGCTGAAATAGACAGACGCATTTCGTAACTGACAAAGGAATTGTATGATAATTCTGAATAGAGATGTATTTTAATAAGTTTCTAGTCAGGAAGATAATCAGATGGAGTGTGCTTTGAAATTGTAAACTTGTTATTCAATTGTGTAGAACTTATTATTGACTAGCCGTTGCCCGCGACTCTCCGCGTAGAATTCGTTTATCGCAATCCCGCGGGAACTATGCAATTTTCCGGGATACAAACTGTCCTATGCTCTTTTCCGGGACTCAAATTATCTGTAATACTGAATTTCATCCAAATCGGATCGATGTTTAGACGTGTCGTGATGAAATACTTAATAAACAAATAGACTTACAATCTATTGCATTTAAAATATTAGTGGGAAAGTGGGAAATAATCGGATTGATGGGCTGATAGGCAAATAAGCTCTATTTATTTTTATCTCGGAAAGTTTTTGGCATTAACGAAACTACAGTTGCTTAACTTAAATTTCTGTGTGCAGAATTTATTGAAGGTCTAAACTAAGAAATGCCCTTCTTACATACTAAGTACACTCATCAAAAGTGTGTAGGGACATTTTTGTCCCTACAGATAGATTTTTTTTTCGAATGGACTATTTCTGATAGTGTCAGATGGCTTTTACGGCTTACCGGAGAGAGAGTGAGCTGCTGGACGGTCTGCTTAACAAGAGGTTAATTTTGAGTTAACATGAGGCATATTAAATTACTATTGAGTGAAGAGTTGTCTAGAGGGATAACGAGTAGGTATCTCAAAACTTTTTTGATGTGCGTATAATAGTGTAGGTCCGAAATTGATATAGAATTTGTCTTATTTAGGGATCCGTAGGTATCCGAAAGGTGACAAACGGAATCCTATAAAAATGTCTCTACACTGTCCATCCGTTTGTCCGTTTATTCTATCATCCATTTGTAATTTTATTGCCACTTTAACAACAAATGATAAAACCAAAAAATATGTATGTACATTTAACAGCAAATGTGAAATTAAATTGACCAATGGGAATGCGACATTTATGACTTTTATGAGGTATTATTTTTTAAAACGTATAATATATGCACAAAATGCTTAAATTTTTTAAGTATGAAAAAACGCCATAGCTTCGCAGCAGAGAGTTGAAACATGACGAGGATGACGTTTTTATTTTTTAAATATGTGTGTTGATACTGGCCACTAAGAATAGACTCGTTTAAAAAAATAATTAGTTAAGTCGCAAAAAAAAAACGAAAATCAGCGGGAGTAACGCAGTCTTTGGACAGTTATTGTTTGTTTTGTGATAAATATTTTTTTATTTCCTCGCAGTGGTCGTGAAAAGCACAATGTTTATGTTGTTCTAAGGATTTGGCTCTACCAACAATGTAATTGTACAGATAGATTCGTTTATGCCATAAACGCCAAAATATAAGCCATAATCTTTATGGCTTATATGTATTTTGGCACACATCCACAATTTTGTTTGGATCCCTCGGAGCTCGACTTCGACTCGCCAATATTTTTTTTTATTTGGAACGTTAACTTGTCTACACGAACACGTTATTACTACATACAAAACAGGCTTTTCGTAAGTTTTTCTACCTATATAATGCATATTTGCAGCAAGTAAATATGCAGCGGTGACTTACCGAGTGACATTGAGAGTGTCCTTACTGACCTGTAGGTTCGGGCTAGGTGATGCTTGCTTACATAATTTTCACATAACGTTGCTAATATCAAGGGTTATGTAAATACAAAGTGGAATGATTGCATGTTTTGTCCCTTATTTCCATAATGTTTACACCGAAAAAGATTTGCACGAGCATTTTACATTTTAAACTGTGATGTAAGAACCCAACGTTTTTCCTCGGAAATGAATTTAGATTCTGGAAACGTCAGGAAAATAATCTAAATTACTCAGGTACCAAGCAGGTACCTATGTAACGTTACGAACTTTTTTTTTGTTTTTAGTTCTTTCGTCGTGTGAGTTGTAAATGTGAGAAATATATACATAAACTACCTATTGGGCTTCTACTCGTACCACTCCTATTGGCTCGTGTTTTTTTAATTGGTTTACACAAAAAAATGACTTTAGTGGCATTTCATTCCTTAGTTGTCCAATATTAAAAAAAAACTTATTTACTACGAGCTCTAAACACCGACGACACCCCATTCGATGGGGTACCTATGTAACTTTTTTACACCTAAAGCTCTTTAAGAGCACCCCTCATAAACATAAAAACAAACCCCCTCCCTTTCCCCTAAAAATTTAAAGACTGTACTACTGCTATACTCCAACCGTTTTGCTGTAAAGCCTTTGTGTCAGACGACAGACCGACATATAGACTGACAGACGAACACATGAGTGACAGTAATAGGGCTCAGCTTGGATCCTTTGGGCACGGAAACCTGAAAATTTATATAATACAAGAAATCAGCAAAACGCAAATATCTAGTTAAATAATTATGGGACATCTATTGCCGCTCTAGAACCTACGACACTATTTCTGTCGCTACCCTTGCTCTTTATTCTTAAAAAAAAATTGCTTTCTATCTTGAACATTTATGGAAGGCCACAAAAGTAACGGAATTCTAGTTTTAAAACGGAAAGTTGTTAACTTGTTATACATTTCGTAGTATCCCTTTCAAAATGGTGCAACAGAAATACCATGGCAATATCCCAAAACAATACTTTCGTGTCCACCCTACTTTCTATTTCTAAGGAAATAATTTATTAGTGCAAGTTGTAAATGCACCATGGGCTTTCGATGTTCACAATAGAAGGTTTGACTACAATAACCAGTGCGGTGTTTGGACTTTGAGAGTCACTCTGAACGAGGTGATGCAGCATTGTTTTAAGAAATGGTAGAAATCGATATAAAAGAAATTTACGTTAAAGCATTTCTGAGAAATAGATGTGTGTCGTAACTTTACTGTCATGTTCTAATTTTTATATAGGCAAATTATGCAAAAACTGTCTAAACCTAATGTTCCTTTTGCTTTATAGGTTCCGAAGTCCTGCAAGGAACCCATGTTTCGCCGTGTTTGTCCGTCCGTCCGTTTGACCGTGCTTTAGCTTAGAGTTAGTTAGAGCTAGAATGCTGTAATTTTGCATGAGAATTATAATAATTATGTTTACTAGACTGAGAAAAATAAAATAAGAATAATATGTTTTTTAGGAACTCTCCTTCACATACATATAGTCAGTTCTCGTCTTAACCTTATATAGTGCGGGGTATCGTTGGATAGGTAAAAATCGAAAATGTTCTTAGCAAAGTTTTAATGTTTTTGAAATACTATTTCAAAAACATTATAACTTTTCTAAGAACATTTTCGGTTTCGGAATCTATTTGGCTTTGAAGAGATATTTTTTGTTAGTAGGTATGTCTTTACTAATAATTAGCACCCATTGGCAGACGCTACTTGCTAAAAAAACCACTGTCATGGTAGATGCCTACATTTTTTTTCCTGTACCTTCACAAAGTTTCATTTAATAGATCTCTCAAAAATTTTGCAGGATTGCGGGATTTGAAAAAGCCAAAATTATTTTCATTCAGGTCAATAATAAATTACCCACGCACGTGGTAGATTAAGTTAATTCGTGATATTTTTCTAATGCTGATCGATCGAGTTTTACTTGTTTTCTTTTGTAACATGAAAACATGCGTTTTTATAGAGATAAGACCAACTTAAATCAATAGATCGTCCTCGAAAACCTTGCTTGTGAAAAAGTTAAAGATATGTATAAGATAGATAAACCAACATCAATGTGTGGGTAGATATTTATTCGTAGGTGGGTAGGTACCATTAGCGAAATAAGTGGTCTATCAATTTTTAAACAAGTTCCTATCAAATGAATACCTATGTCGAAAAGATCGAACTTTCAAGTTGACAGACACGTCTATTGGCATTATTATTTTGTGATATGCAAACGATTATCAACTTTAGGGTGGTAGACCACATATTTGGCTGATGGTATGATACGTAGATAGATAGGTATATCCACTTTTTTTCGAACTTGATGTAATTGTAACTACTTACAAAGCCCTTATTCATAAATAACCGAGTCCCTATTTCTATGGTTACAGGTAAAAGAACGATAACTTAATAATATTTAACTAACTTGAAAATACCTACTTGTTTACTCTGTACTTTCCCGCATAAGTATTACTTTTTCCCAGAGCAATATACCTAACAATTACGTGTTAAATTCTCAGCCACGACGAATGTCTAACTTTCCATCCTTTTCTTGCCCCTAAGAACGTAGATGTAAGATAAGGACACAGCACTGTGTACTTTGTAAGTTGGCCAAAGAGAAATGACCGGCAGTGACCATTTTGGCGTTTCTTGCGTCATTCAATACTTACCCACTTTTGAATTCCAAGTTTGTTATTTCCAATGGTACCGAAAAGAGTATGAAATTATAATAATAAACTTTTTTATTTTGGTATAAAGAAGCAGGATAGAATTTAAACAGCATGAAATGAAATATGCTTGAAACATGGTAAATTTGGTCATATATATAGTATTATATAGTGCTAATGAGATAAATAACATGTCTAACCAGATAAATTTGCATGCAAACAATATCTTATTTTCTAAAATTCAGCTTTTTTAGCGTAATTACTAAGTATTTAATTTCTTTTCTCATTTGTGTTAAAGTATTATAAAGGCGTTTATCTTTTTATAGTTAAAAACTAGATTTTTTTTAAGCCTATCTGCTTAAAGAATTCCCAACAAATTATTAAATAATCCTTCGATGCAACTCCAAGTTTAATGAACTTGTATTTCTTTATAAATTCTACCTTTACTCAAAATTTGTATTGCCTTCCCTTAAAACAGTACTTACCTACCCTTTTCTAAAACAAGTAGTTAAGTAATGAAGGGAGTACAAAAACAGGTACCTACTTAAGTAACTTTCTGTGTCAAAGGATTTCTCATAAGAGTTAACAAAGAACTTTGCGGAGCGAGAGCGACGCATTAGCAACTCATTATGTTTAAAAAAAAAACAATTCAAACTTCGTTCTATATTCAAAAACCGTGTTTGCGCGCGAACGCGTCCAAGTTCAACAGCCACCACCGCGCCCGCGCAGCCGCAATCGTGGTAGGAAGGATGAAGCCGACCCACTTGCGGTTCCCTGACCTCCGCGGCAGCCTAGCATAGCATCTCACCTCTCTCTCCCACTTAAACATACCAGACTCTCTCTCTCCCTCACTCCCGGAATATTTTCGCACAAACACAAGTGCGTTTGGAAAATGGCACAGACGCCGACGCAAGCTCGCGAGTGACAATGAGGTTTTTAAAGGTATAGCTTACCGTTATTTTCTACGATCTTGTAGAATTTATTTTTATCTTATGAATATAGAATGAACGTGTTTATCAAGTAGCTTGTGAAACTTGTTATTGATAATGCGATAGGACAGTTTTTTTACACAGACTTCCGCTATTACTTCACGTTGAACAGCTTTAAATTACTCTTTGGACAAGACTCTTAAGGTAAGCTTAAACGCAAAATTTGTGATTAATAAGAAAATACACGCTGATGTAACTCTTAGCAACGTGACTAAAGTCATCTCGACCCAGACTGTCGCGTCGAATACAATGGCAACCACAAACGGGACAGAGGCTCAAAAGAGCATAACTTCGCCATGTATAGAAGGACACGAACGTACTGAATTTCATTTTCTAAAGCCCGATTACACCGAGGTGACGCAAGGCGGGCTGGAGGTCGGGTAACGGCGACACGGGCCTCGAAATCGAAAGGCATTCGAAACTGAAATCGAAGGGAGTGATCCCGTTATCCTGCTGGACTGTTGCAGAGATGGAAAGCTCCCGTTAGCAACGTCAGCTATCTTGGAACAATGACTCATAGGATTCTCCACGAGATGGTCCCCGTTCCTAAAGAAACAAATGACACGCGATTTGCATTATTTGCAAGCTTAGTCATAATGGCCACCACAGCTTCTAATTTACGAGTAAAGCAACATCCTTGTAAGCTACTGAGCCTGAAGAAATGTGTTTCAAAGATATTGGAAATTCTTCGCTGAATATTTTGATAGTAACCTAAGAAGGTAAACAAAATATTGAAAACAAATTGGTAATCTAAATACAAAACAATGAGTAAGTGGAAAAAATATGGGAATTGGATAGACCCAAAAACGGATTGTAGTGCTAGCTGCGTCCTATCAATGCTGTTAGTATGCAATTTAAGTTCGTCAATTGCCAAGATTTCTGGGAAAATCAATGGTGTCCAACTAATTTTAAGGTTCTACACGTATTAGATCAAGAAGGGCAAGGTTTAGTATCTGCGCATACAGAAATTGTACTCTTGTTATATTCAAAAAAGTAGAGTTGGTAACCAAGATTAGGCGAATACTTAAGGAATTTACCTACATAAGGCTGGCAACGCATCTGCAATCCTGATGGTCTGGTGGTGGCTGCGGATATCTGTGGGCGACGGTAATCACTTAACATCAGGTGAACCGTCTGCTCGTTTGTCTGCTATTACATAAAAAATAATAATCGGTAAAATGTAGAGTATGAGGTAAGACATGGAAACAACATGTACGAGTAGGTATTGTTACAAAATTGGTATTCAACGGCGTTCTTACTTATTAACACGCTTTTTTTAAACTATTTGCTTCCAACCACTAAATTAGAACCTTTTATTTTACAATAAGTACCTCGTAAACACTTCAATCGTTCACTCTGTCCCTTGCGGTAGCAAAATTTACAATTATCAGGAAAACATAACATTTTCAAAATTCCTACCTATACACTCGTACTTAGGTACTACCTCTCTTCTCTTAGTCTACCTAATATGTTACACAACCAAATTTATTTTAATGACCTCACTTTTAAGTTGTAGGCAAAGTCATCTCAATCCTTTCACGTTGAGTCGTGTCCTACTTAGCGGTAACGGTACAGGCAGGTCCTGAGCAAAACAACACGGGGGCCGCAAATATTTTGCTAATTAACCTGTTACGAAGACAGCAGTGTATAAAATGAGTTTTATTACCCTTTTACTTAAAAATAAGGCGAGTAAAGTACCTCGTTTGTGTTTTATATTGAGATGGTGGCACGAGCTGATAAAAGTTGTTTTTGTGGTTTGCTCGCTATGAAAGTAACTTAAGGCTAAAGCAGCGTAGACTTAAATACTCGTATCTTATGCTTGTTATATTTAGAGTATGAACTGAATTACGACATAAAACATTAGAATAATAAAATAAAAAATAAACTAAGCCTCAAGGTTTGTAATCCATACTTCCATACCTTTCATACAAATTATTGGCATAGAGATAGTTTATGGGCTAGAGAGTTACATAGGTGTAGGCTACTTTTTACTCCGGAAAAATACAGTTCCCGAGAGAGCAGCGCGCGATAACCGAATTCAACGTGGTCGAAGCCATGGGCAAAAGTTAGTAGTAGCCATAATTCAGTTAATATTTATGCCAAAAAGTGTTATGTTGAGACGGTTAAGAAAAAAACGGGACCCTCATTTAGTTTCTACTATTTTTTATAACCGTACTGTAATACAAGCATTACTATGAAGGAGTTTCATTAATTAGAGACCAAAAAAACACAATCCTTGCTACTCTACGTTTGTCGTTGCTACTCTGCAAAACGAGTATTGTTGTAACGCCTTTAAAAAATGTTTAGCAATGATTTGATACAACTTTTTGCTACCACGTAACTTGTCAACGGGATGTTTTAAAGTTCTAGAATTTATTACATTCAACAAAGTTTTGTACTCAGTTCAGTACTTAATTTGCAAGTAAAGTTTGCGTGATATCTATGGACAATCTATGTCCATACATGTGCATAAATCGCTCCATTTTACCCGAGATGTTTATAGCTCGAGTATCCACTCGAGTTGTAATCTAGGATTGTAATAAAGTAACATATAGACTAAAAACTAAATTTGATTAAAAAACGTATGAACTTTTTTCCTTTGTGGCTTTTAGCACCTGATTGCCATGGTCTTAGACGAAGGTTTTATTTTATTTGTGGATTAGAGCATAAAAAATCATTTTATGTCATCTAGATCCAGTATAAGTGCGAAGTTAACGAGTATGATAAGTGAAAAATGATTTCAAAACATTTAGTTCAGCACTCCACTTCATTGTAATACTGATAGTTAGTTTTAATTTTAGCGCCATCTAGTTGAATGCTATGCAACTGACGTGTGGTTAACTAACACAGAGAAGTTAAGGTAGTTGTGTGTACAACCGCGTGGGTAGATAGATGTCTCAGAAATGTCTTAATTTTCCCTTAGAGGTCGCTAGTTTCTCAAACTTGTTTTAGCGGTGCGTATAATTTTTCACAGTGAGAAGAGTCGGTGTAAGTACGTAACGTACAAACTTATGGACAAACGACAAGATCATGTTATTCTTATTTTTACTAAACGGTGCTAATAATAATAATACTTAATAATTATTCGATTATATATTAGATATGTAGGGAAAATATATCCGTTTAGGTGAATCTATTTGATATTTTTCGCTATGTTTTCTTGATTTAATAGTTATTGTAACCGTTATATGTAGGTGTAATATCAGGGACAAGTTGGAAAATATTATATACCTACCAAAGCTGGTGGAACACAAGCTTCCATTACTTTGCAAATAAATGGTTATCTGGGGTCGCCGAATCAAAATTTCAAGCTGGAGTGGTCTTCGAGGACGTCTTGTAGGTATTTTGACGTACACGCACAGCAGGGCTACACGAAACTCGATACTCGAAGTTCGTATCGTACCGTCCCTGTCGCTCTCGTATTAAATAGTGTAAAGTGTCAGAGGGACCGCACTACACGAACTTCGAGTTTCGAGTTTCGTAGTAGCCCTGCAGGTTGTTTACGACGAGTTGAGACTGCTGTTAAACTTGTTTGTGTTTAGTCTTACAATTGTGTATGTGGTATATTCCATCAACGAAGGATCTATGATACAATAATGGAAAAGATACCACGGTTTGACGGCATCGCTTTAATTATAGGTGCTGATATACTACCTTATTTACCTACTTGAGCATTCATTCGTAATGAGCATGCCCCCGAATGTTACATTAGGTATACCCACAGGTAAAAGCTCACAAAAGTTCATATATCAAAAACGGCTAAACCAATTTTGATGAAACATGACTAAGAGCCATAGCTAGAAAATCTGATTTCAAATAAAAAAAAATACATTCAAATCGGTTCACCCGTTTAAGAGCACATAGCGGTCAAACTTATAACACCCCTCTTTTTTGCGTGGGGGGTTAAAAACGGAAGCTTTTTAGCGAGCGTTCTAGTGACATTCAAGCCTCAATTCATATGATTCAAGCGAAAGGACGGAAGATTTGCTTCGCACTTTTTGCCAAGCATCTGTCAAGCAGTAATGAAAATTTTGACAAGCATTTACTTAGTAGTCTAGAGCGGTGCGTTCCCTGAAATGATCGTGTACATATTCGTAGCAATGTTTGACTCCAGTTTGACCCTATGCTTGGCTCTCTTTGTTCTTCAGTTCGACAAATTACAAAAAACGGCGAATACTTGATGTTCTGTTACAAAAGAATGCTCTAGTTTATCAGCACAGTATCGATGAGAACATCAGTATGCAAATCATTTGGTGTAATAGACAGTGTAGCTTTCCGTAATGTTGGTAATACGACCGAGAAAACTGTTGCGATGGAAGTATTTAAGATCTCATCGTTGTCATTTCCGGTTACGCATTGAATGTTGATTGATTCAGGTGTTACTTACTTTGCGGAGGTCCGTATTAATGAAGAAGAAGCAAAGAAGCAAGGTACTTCTCCATTAAATCCTAGAATTTAATGTGATTTTATTGCATACTGTTGCGGCAGGCATTTTCAAAGTAGCGTAGCTGATATAACGTTGACAAATGGACATTTGATGCACTGGTGGACAACAACCACCGCAAAAGACGTATTTTTTTCTTTTCAAGTTCAGTAAATAAGAATTAGTTTCACGTTGAGATTTTTTGCCATCGATAACATAGATTACGTGCTATCAATCACCAAATGTTAAAACTCGTCGTCTTCTAAGGAAATTTTACTTTAGGTTTTCAATACGTAATGATCAAATTTTGGCGATAAAAGCAAATTTTAACTGACTTTCCAAAAACTAGTGTTCTTCCTCTTTATATATACCTACATACATACATACAATCACGCCTATTTCCCGACAAGGTAGGCAGAGACTACATCCTTCCACTTGCTACGATTCTGGCATACAACTCTCGCTTCCTCTACATGCATCAATCATTTCAATCATGCACGTCGGTTTAGAGGCTTCCTATTTATAAATGGCTTAAAATTAGTTTTTGTTGAAAAGATCATTTGTGTTATTGCAGGCTTTTTCTCCTTGGTTGGTTTTTTGTGGATTTTACTTACATTGTCCTCCAACTTGTATTATGTACTTATGCCAAATTTCAAGTCAATCTGACTATTGGAAGTGAATAAAAAATTAACTTGATTAATTAATTTGAAACAAACGAATAAATATAAGGTGGAATAAATATAATAATAAAAAGGCGGACGTTTCAAGAATCTTCTCGACCAGTCACTAGAATATGGAGTTGACCATACGTTACAAACTGGTTAGACGCAGAAAAAAAGCTAGAATACTCTTCCCCATTAAAATAAGTAACAATGTGATTTACAAACATAGCAGAATGTCACATAAAGCCAGTTCCTCGCAAACAGTCCCAAGGTTACCGAATACCGAACTAATTAATAATACACTGATTTAAATTTTATAGGTGATGTGCGTCAGTGACTGTACGGTCGTTGTTCTTGTACGAGAACTCCCTTTCAAAAGTTCAAGGAATTTATTTGCTCAGAATATAGTTGTGCAGATGTTACATAGTCAATTTTAAATATTTCCAGTGCATTCAGCCGGCATAAAGGCGTGCAAACATTTGTCTGAGCGATACAATTAAAATAAAATAATGTCGAAAATACCAAAAAATGATAAGTACAAAATAATAATAGTAACATAATCAATAACAGTCAAATATTTGAAAAATTAAAATATCAGTCACAATTTAAATAATTCTTGATGATTTAATTTTTAATGCACTACCTGTTGCCCGCGGCTTCGCCCCCTTTGTATTTTTTCTAAATTTTCTCCCATAAAAACCTTCTCCCGACAATAACCAACACAACAAAAAATTATTAGTGAAATCGGTCCAGACGTTCCCGAGTTTTGCGCTTGGCATATAATATATATGCCAATATATTATGTAGCTTATATAGATTATTGTAATAGAAATACACATTATGTATAAACTAGTTATGTATAAATTTCATCTTTCCATCTATCATGGTTATTGAGATACAGTCTTGTAACAGACAGATGGACAGCGTTTACTACCCTTCGAATATGGAACCCAAAAAAAAAAAATTTATAATAAAAAATTGAACCGACCACAAAAAACCATGAAAATAATTTTCTACCAGTCTGAAGTCGGTGCCTCAGCACGAGCCAGCAGGAGTGGACCTATAGTCGTCTACTTCACCTACATATCTACTTATATATTAGACTTCAATTACTCCTGCTGTCTCGTGCTGAGGCACCGACTTCAGAGTGGTAAAAAAATATTTTCATGATTTTTTTGTAGTTGGTTCAATTTTTTGCTATAATTTTTTTTTTCACGTTTTTCAGTGTTAATAATCTAAGATACAATAGTTTAATGTCAACTGCTCGACACCTTTTACGAAAGATTACTTTTTAATGCAGAGGCGTTCATAATTGAGGAGTCCTGGTGCTTCACCACCCGTTCCATTTTACCATTATACATTACGACAAGCATGAATTGTTTAGCAACTGGGTTAAAGTAATTGAAATTCAACCCCTGAAGTACTTGATATTGAGTCATCAGTTCCACTTAACCAAATTATGATTTTCAAGAGCAAATGCACGAGTTACTGCTAAATATATCTTAATTACCATAGATGTCCCTACAATATTTGAAGAGTTCCCTCGATTTCCTTAAGATACGATCATCAGATCCTAATTTAGTGCTTATGGGACCTAATTGAAGGCATTCCTAGAAGAACGCAAAAAAAAATTTCAAATCGGTTCATAAATGACGGATTTCTGAGGTAACAAACATTAAAAAAAACATACAACCGAATAGATAACCTTCTCCTTTTTTTGAAGTCGGTTAAAAATTATCTCAGGTAATCAGAACTCCACTCGAGTTGGTTTCCGACTTTTCGTAAGGAATCATCCACATGGAACGAATTTTAAGAGTCCTGCTCCTAAAATTGCGAAGTTATTTATTTATGACGAGATCAGACCTTATTTGAAGTTGATTAAGTTTAATTTCGTGTACTACGCTACTTCTATGTCTTGGTGTGAACACGTCACTTCTTTATTAGTATTTGAGACACGACAATCGACGCTGCCACTGGATGGGTCATTCCATTTTCTAACAAAGTAAGCGTTATACAATATAAATATAAATAAAAAAATAAATTAAATTTTAAGGGTCTTAATAAACCACCAATCAATTGCATTGGCGATTCTTCCATAGATTTTGAATGGTAATAGCATATGGTAACAGTGAGTTGTGACGTCACTCAATTGAGTAACTATTTCTCTCTATATGTCTCTGCTCTATGGACAATGACCGAAATAATGAGTAGGTAGAGTAGAGTTCTTTCTCAGGAATAATGAGATATTCAGTAATTTTGATTAGAAGAACAAAAAAATCCCAAATTTCACATCGTAAATCAGTCATCTCGTAGTGTGGCGTTTGGTATGAGACTTTAAAAAAATTCATAGACATGTTAAAAAAAATTATACCCTAATCAACATATTTTATTCATCTTTGTCCAGAGGGTAGAGACACGTTGTAAGTTTCAATGCAACGTGTTTTCTTGCCATTTTTTTTTTATTATTCGACTGGAAGGCAAACGAGCAAGTGGATCTTTGTTACTGTAGAGGTATATAGAGTATGTCTATTCATAGTGCTATTTCTCTAATTTGGTGAACATACAGGGTGAAATCTAGGAAATCACGTCCTAGAGTTAAGTAAAGAGTTAATGCATTATATTACCCAGCATTAACTGAGCACGAAATACTAATTTTGTATCACGTCCTAGATTTCACCCTGTATAAACCTATGAATAAGAATAAGTAAGTTAGAATCTACCTAGGTAGTAATAAAATAAATAAATGGTTTATTAGAATAAACTGTTTTACCTTAATACTGTAACTAGAGCACATTGAAATAAACCACAAAATAAATGCTGGATTCGGAAATCAAATCCGGATGATACATAACGAAACTACCTCCGACTTATAATTTCAGAACGAAATTTTCCAAAAACTTTTATTATAAAAATACAAAAAAATTGTAGGTATCTAAATTTTCTATAGATAGTAAAAGTAAAATGTTTTTATAAAAAAAATATTTTATATTCTTTCCGTTGCAGTAGAGTTGAGAAGAACCCAACGTCTACCACCAGGAATAAACATCTATTGACATTGAAGTGACCGGTGGTCACAATCATCCATATACCTACATATCTATCTTCAATCTACTGATGATCCAAATATACTGGAAACTTTAAATCGGACTCCATAATTGAAATAGACAGATGTTCTTGTCTAGGAAAAGACAATGAGGTCCCGCAGGAAAAAAAACAATTTAACTCATATATAAAATATCAAACTCGTAGGTATAATGTCAGACTTATCATTCATCGCCCAACCAAAATTATGGGAGCCAGAGTCTTCTTTATTTATTCGATTTATTAGATTAATTTTAAATTTATGAAATACTTTATAACTATCACAAAAGCCATGAACAAGCGTTCGGAACAACCTAAATCGTGACGTCAGTTCAAATGATTCTACATAAATATCCCATAACGGCAGAGGTCTAACCATGTCATTAATTTCTAAAAATAAATATTGCTCTCATGGCTTAAAATAGAATTGTTTGGTGTTACCTACCTGTTTACCTCATTTAAGCTTATGGATACCGTGATATATACCATATAGCTATTTATTTTGTGAGGACCGAGAAACAGGATCTTATATAATATTTTTTTATAATTTTATAATAATACTAGCTGTTGCCCGCGGCTTCGCCCCCGTTGTATTTTTTATGTATTTTCTTCCATAAAAACCTTCTCCTGACAGTAACAAACACAATAAAAAAAGAATTAGCGAAATCGGACCAGTCGTTCCCGAGTTATGCGCTTACCAACACATTTTGCGATTCATTTTTATATTATACATTATAGAAGATTTTTTCTAAATGTGAATCTTTGTCATGATGAAGTAAGGGAGTTTCTCCCTGTACTTGGTATATTTATCACTGTATGAGGACCGAAAAACAGGATTGTATGTAATTAATTATACTAAAAGTTTTACGTGTGAATCTCTTTGTCTTGATTATGATTAGCATTTTATCTAGTTTGATATTGTACAATCGACCGACTATGCTTTGTTATTTTTTACACCTATTATAATTTTTATTATAAGTAGGAAATACCTAATAGGACTAGGTTAATCGGTGTCAATTGTCCTATAATATTTATTTATAGTCACGTTAATAAATTTTCATACATCAAAGCAAATCATGAAACTTATTACTTACATCGCACACAAAACAAAACTGTGACATCTGGTAGTATCGCAAGTTTGGAGATTAGCACAGTTTTGTCGCAAAGAAGCGATATAATAATATAAGCAATATACCTTGAACTAAATAATTGATTTTTGATGTTTAATTTTTCAGCCGAAATGTATGTATGTATGTATGTAAACTCTTTATTGTACAAAATAAGTAAAACACAATAGACAAAAAAAATGTACAAAGGTGAACTTATCTCTTTAAGGGATCTCTTCCAATCAACCTTCGAGTGGATGAGAGGAGCATTCAGTCAGTCATTTAATGTGGCGTAAGGGTGGCAAAGTAATTCCTTGATTGTACACATCATTTTGTTTTCTTTTACATTTGTTAATATATTAGATAAGCAATCTCTTTGACTGAAAACTGCTCTAAGGTTTATATTTATAACTGCTCACGTTTAATCGCAGTGCGTTCTAAGCCTAAGAAGCAGTCTCGCAGTTTGTTAATCAACATTTTTCACTAAACCGGACAAGCTTGCATTTGTAAAGCATAAATCTATTATTGCAACTACTGGTTTTCTCGTCAACTTCTTAAATCTGTGTTTATAGTCGTCGTGGAATGCGAGATGAACAGGTTTGTGAAACATACTATATACATTATTGGTACGTATAACTATATATGTTGAAAAATTAGCTGAAAAATAAACAGGACAATCCAATGAATTGTTTAATTGCATTTATCTTAAAGGTACGGTAGTAAATAAAAATACATAACGAACATTTTCCATAATCAAACCGGTTGCTGTGAGACTTTGTTGATCATTAATACCTCAAGAAAACAAGATAGCAATTTTTGTTCTAGTTACAAAGTTCAATATAAGAGGATGTTGTTATGTCATAGTTCACAAAGTTTTCAACGTCGCCAATCTAACTTTTTGCTGGTCAATTAACAGGTCAATCTCGCATATGTGATAGCAAGGAGTGCTACTTTTTCTAGATGCTACGAATATCATTTTCGCATTGCACGACGGCTTCTCGTTCACATCGTCATATACAAAACCCAGGTTATAAGACAAACCAGGAGGTACCCTCATGCACCTGGATAATGACAAATTAATAAATTTTATTTGCTCTAAGTCAGGGATCACTTTATAAAGTTTAACGTAAACCGGTTCTAAGGTGAGGTTGGAAAACTTGATATGCTCTGTTGTAACACCGCCTCGCTTGTATTCGATTCTGCAAGGGTTTGGGTATGTCACTAGTTTGTTTTCGCATATATATGAAGCTGTTTTTCTCAAGGGACTTGAAAAATATTTTGATATTTCAATAAACCTTTCGATTTCTGATTTGAAGGCAGCAGCGTACTCTGCTTTAGAGTCTTTCGCATTGTCTACTTTCGCTTCTTTTTCTAACTGCTGTTCACTGCTTGATTTGCTATCATTCTCTTTATTTGTGTCCATTTGAGGCGGTACAGGTTTTGCCATGCCTTTTGATGGTAAAGTCGTTGAATTTCGATTTTGCTTCCTCATTTCGAATTTCGCCTATGAAATAATTTGTCAAATATAAAAATCAAAAGTGTTGACGATTGTTGACGTATCTAAGCCATGATGTTTACAGTGGATGTGTTGCGGTCACAGTGACACTGCAGTGACATAAAGTCAAAATCATTTTAAGTCAAAGTAAAGTTGCCTACATATTATTATTTTTCCTTATACATTAAGTTAAAGTAGATTGCATACTATGTTTGTCAACAACATACTAAAGGTACAGTAATTAGATTTGTAATATAAAATATTTTAATGTAGTAAATAGATAAACAATTATAACAAAAAATGGTATACCCTACCAGGGTTCATGTTAACTTTAAGAGCTTATGTTACATGTATGCAATAAATAAATACTTTGTCACTTCAAAGTTCAATATCTCAAAAACGGCTGATTTGATGAAACATGTCCAAAAACCATTGCCAAAAAATCTGCTTTCATATAAAAAATCGCATTCAAATCGGTCCACCCGTTTAAGAGCTAAGGTGCCACAGAAAGACACACAGACAGACAAACATAGCGCTCAAACTTATAATATCCCTCTTTTTGCGCCGGGTGTGATACCCTCAGAGTTCGTCATCTGTATTTTCAAATAAGTACAATTTAGAGCTATTCAAGGCTTGACTGAACAGACTACTGTTACTGAACAAGTGAGCTACAACTTCAGCTTTATCTGCACTTACCATAAGGTTCATCTTTGCTCATTTTTAAATTATGAATTCATAACGTTAAAATGGCAACATGTTTCCTGAAGACTTAGGGGCTGTTTCACCATCCATTGATTAGTGTTAACTGATGGTTAAATGTGATGCCGTCTTCGTCTATTCAAACAAAACAAATAGAGACAGCATCACATTTAACCGTCAGTTAACAATAATCAATGGATTGGTGAAACAGCCCCTTAATAGTGAACTAAGCTGACTACGAGTCTGGCAGGTGGCGTGCAGTAACTGGGTAGGGTATAGCCTAGGCAACCTGGGGCAACACTAGCGCTGTCTACGTCTACCCTTTTACTCGTAGTGCAAGCCCTAGGTTGGGCACGTATTTGAATATCGAAAATTGAAATATGTATAGTGAAAAATATCGACGGTCAAGATATCGAACCTAACCTAACCTAACCTACTTTCGATATTTTGACCGTCGACTTTTGATCATTAGATATATCAATTTTCGATATTCAGGTACAAGCCAGGGGCCTTTGTACAAGTGTCTCAAAATTTGTCAATTGTGTTTTGTTTCTTTTCTTATGTACAATCAGTACAATAAAGAGTTTACATACATACAGACATACAACCCCTCCAGGTTGCCGACCCTGTTGCGGTTGCGTCCGGGTGCAGCTACTGGCGCTGCCTACATGAACGAACTGCACACCTCTAGAGTCCGCCGATATAGTTAGTTATGCCACTGTATCGTAATAGAGGGGTCCTTAAAACACGAGTGTGGTTTTATGAAACGAGGCGTAGTCGAGTTACATAATAGCATATAATAGGGTCACATGAGTGTTTTAAGGTCTAATTACGTACAATTGCATACAATATTTTATCTACATCCATATATTAAAACCTTTATCATGTGTTCAAGAACCATTGAGAATGACCTGCATTAACGAGAACTAGGTAGGTGGGTATGTCTACCCCACGAGCTGCGCCCGCTGCGCGCGCTACGATAATTATGCTGCTGCTCGTGCGGGCGGCGCGGCGTGCCCGGGTGCCCCCGGTATTGTATTGATGTATGAAATCTCATTACGATACAGATATCTGTATCTTAATGACCATTACGATACAGCCGTGATCATAATAGAATCCAATATCGTAATGCTGGTCATTATCTACGGTTTTTGAACGCATAATGGAGGATTTACTATATGGGTGTAGATAAAAGTAATTTGTAAATGACATTGTAATGGAGAGGAGAATATCTTCGGGACCACAAAACTATCGCACTAAGTGTTCGACAGTGCTCATTACGCAGTGTGAGGAGCTACTTACATTCCTTTCTTAAAATATCTACTTTATTGTGATTCTTGACAGAGTTACCACTATTGCCTGGCTTTACTAAGTATTTAATTTTAAGTACTAATTCCCATTAATAAATTCAAGATCGCATAACCGGTGGCTCAACCTGTTTTGCAACCTGTCTCACCTTGTTAATGATCGCTCAATAAAACGTAGCTGCTTGCATCTCATAGGATAATACATGTACACGTGTCAACGTTCATTGTCCTAATATCCATGCAATTTTGTAGCTTGTCTTCACTAATACCTACTGTATAAGCTAAGAGAAGCTTTATTTATTTTAGTCCTCCGTCAGCGCAGATGTATGTTATCGCGCGGTGGCGCCCTCTATCGGAATGAAAAGTATTCTATGTTAATCCTTGAGGTTTAAACTATCTCTATACCAAATTTCATCAAAATCGGTTCAGTGGTTTCGACGTGAAAGCGTAACAGACAGACAGACAGACAGAGTTACTTTCGCATTTATAATATTAGTAGGGATAGTAGGGATGGTACATTATGTAACATATTCACAAAATATAACAACAATGAAGAATGAGGGTCACCGACATAACCAAGCGAATCAGCTCGTCAATGCGGCAATGGGCAAGCCATGTAGCACGGAGAACAGGTGATTCCTATACATTACAATACTCTTTGAACAGGTGGCTGTTGGGGCCGAAAAGTTCTCGAATGAAGACCGCGGATCGGCATAGTCGGCAAGCGTAGTATAGGACGTCCCTTAACGAGATGGACAAATGTCCTCGATAAAGCTTCGATTTGAAATGAAATGAAATGAAATGAAATGAAACTAAACTAACTAACTTATTTGACGTTGGATGCAGGCTGCTTCCAATCGAAGCAACTGGAGGTCTACGGGGAGGCCTGTTTCCGACAGATGAATGACAACAATGTTTTGGTTACAGCTCACAAGAAAAGGAAGTGATGCATAGAGGTTATTTTTTTTTTGTTTGAATATTCGTTTGTATATAAGGTTTTTTTTTAGTCAATCCGTAATATTTCAGCTAGTGGTTGGGTCAGTTTCACAGCACACTCTTGTAAATATTTTAGGACAAATTAAATTAAATATCACGGGACACTTGACACCAACTGGCCTAGTCCCAAAATACGCAGAGCTTGTGTTACGGTACTAGGCAACGGATAAACATACTTCTTTCATTATGCGGACGGCTAAAGAGTGGAACTCTCTGCTGGGATCAGTTTTTCCAGAACGCTATAACCTGGACATCTTTAAGGTCAAAGTGAACAGATACCTTCTAGGCAAACGTGTACCATCTTAGGCCTCAACTTCGCCTTCCGTCAAGCGAGATTAAGGCTAAATGTAGGCTTACGCCTATTTTTTATAAAAATAATCTAGATAGATACATACTTGAACATATTAAACATCTAAGACTCAAACACATTCGTATTACTCATACAAATATGTGTCCCGACCGGGAATCGAACCCGGAACCTCAAGCTCCATATTCAGGTTTTCTAACCACTTTGCTATCCGGTCGTGGTGATGGTCTGGTCGTATTAATAAGATTAAGGATTACAATATATTAGTATGAATTCCGTCAATGTTGTGTTTAGTCAGCAGTCGAATTGATCAGAATACTCTTAACAATTAATTTGTCCATTTTTGAGCCACTTCGACTACTGACTGTACCTTCAACATTATAAACAATCTGGTTTTAAACTTCCACACGTATACTTTTTAATTAAAAAAAAGTTGTTGTAACAGGTTATACTAATGTTTACGTCAACGCTACCTGCGTAAGCCCAAAAGGATAAGGCATTCGACAACAAATTGCCATCAATAGGGCGTTAGCACGCAAAGCTCGAAACTACCAGATTTTTCGATAGATGCCTCTCTCAGAAACGATAAGTAATATTTAATATTGATTACAAATATTTTTAATAAATTGAAACTTGTTCGAGAATTTCGAGATTTGATGCAGCAAATTCAGTTGAATGATAAAGTTAAAGCAAAAGCCTTTTAAGTGAGTAGTAACAAATTGGGTATCAATTGAAGAGCGATAAGGGGGTGCCTTGCATAGCTATGCCAATAAAAAAAAACAATATTAAGCCGAGTTTAGACTTGCAAGAAAATCGTGCAAGTTGCATTACATCGCGGCCTTATCGCGACGCTCGATTGACCAATACAAACTGGTTGCCTTTACGGCCTTGCAGTGTAATGCAACTTGCACGATTTTTCTTGCAAGTCTAAACTCAGCTTTACTCACTGACAATACCATACCGCACAATTTTAGGCGCTTCAAAGCAGAATATAGCTTTTTAGAATGCCTTTAGTAACGCCTTGTGTTTTTTCGCCTTGCCTTTATAGTTTTTTATATACTAGGAAACCTTTAAAATTGGTTAGGTAATTTTCGAGTAAATCGATTGCAAACAGACAAATAAGTTACATTCTAAGCTTTTATTTCTTTTTGACAGACTTCAGAAAAAAGAGGATGTTCGCAATTGAACTGTTTGTTTTATAAATTTGTTTGTGATGCAATTACGTGAAAATGGATGGATCGATTGGGAAAATTGTTTTTCTTTGAAAATGTATACTTACTTTAGAGGTCTTATTGTCATCAGGTCATAATTTGATAATAGGATATTGGAGAAATAAATACCTACACAGCAAACACTTCAAGTCGCTCTATTGCTTTGGCTATATTATGTAGTAATTTGTGCATTTTATAATATTTGGTTCATCATCATTCTAGTCCCACTGCTGGGCACAGGCCTCCTATCAAAATATGAGTTTGGGCCGTACTTCTCACGCGGGCTTACTGGCGCATTGGGAACTTCACATACACCATTGAATTGCTTCGCAGGTTTGTGTAGCTCTCCTCACGATGTTTTCCTTCACCGAAAAGCTCGTGGTAAATTTCAAATGTAATTTCGCACATCAATTTCGAAAAACTTCGACGTGCAAGCCGAAGTTTTAACCCACAATCCTCTGCTTGAGGGTCCATAGGTCAAACCACTGAGCCATCACGGCTTTTTTGATGTTCTTGTAGATACTAATAAACAGGTACGTTTTGTTTGTTTGTCCATTTTCTATTGTCTTAAAGAATATTTACTCTATAATATATACTTTCTAAACGAATAAAAACCATTGTTTAATTTAAATCTACTTGATATAATTTACACGTATCAAGAACGTTTGTTATTTAACTTCGAGGCCGTTAGGAGGCCCCTATAAGCGAGAACTGCAGTAATCTACTACAAGTACCACTAATCACTAATGACCAATATATAGCCAGTGTCGTACCTGGGCGACCAAGCTTCACACGGCGTCTTGCCGTGAAGTTAATACAACGTTCAACCTTCACACAACCTTCTGGACAACAATTTAAATCCCATGTAGAGTTCCTTGGCAGGAATGTTACTTTAAATTATTTGGTTCATCATGTCAGCCGAAAGACGTCCACTGCTGGACATAGGCCTCCCCCAAGGCTCTCCACTCAGACCGGTCTTGTGCTTTTCGCATCCACCGTGATCCCGCGATCTTAACCAGGTCGTCGCTCCATCTTGTCCCAGGGCAAACCTCTCGAGGGGAGGTTTGTCCTGAAGGGAGGCCTAGTGGTTATTTTTTATGAGTGAAACAAGTAGAACGTTTTAACAAATTTTAATTAAATAAGAAAATAAAAAATAACGACCTAGTTGACAATAAAATATAAAGATCTCAGGGTAGAAGGTACAAGTGATTTTTAATGAGTCGGTTCCGAATATAACGTTTCCTTGGCCTACACTTCCCTGGAGTCGGAGAGAAGAACCCGGAGCGAAGAGGGCTGGCCACAGCAGGGGGGCCTGGTCCAGCAGAGCGGTCGTCGGTGCCGAGGACAAAAGGGGCCTTAGGGCGGCACGACAAGCAGCCTGGAAGTAGTTCCACGCCGGTGCGCTCAGGGTCTTGGACGAGCCAGGAAATAGGGTGTAGAGCTCGGGACGATTAAGGCCGTCAGGGCTTTGTGTCAAGGCTTCTGTTCGTAGCCGTACAGAGCTTTTGAAGTTCGTAGTTGTACGGAGCTAGGTAGGTTCTTAGCCGTACGGAGCTGCCCTGTAAATTAGGTGGTGTCAGTAGTGGTCCAGTGCTAGATTGTTGCCAGTCACTCCTCTGCAGCGATACCCCAGCTCTCAGGGTGTGCTGAATTTCAGTGAGTGGCAGTCAATCATACGGAGTTACAGGCAGGCAAAAGAAAGTGATTCTAGTTTATATAAATAATTAAAAAACAAAGGAAAATAATAGTGACCTAAGTGACCGTTAAAATTTGAAATACAACGGTTCACTAAATGACCGTTGGATTATTTTAAAAATATACGTTACAGCTTGAGTATGATTTTATTTTAATTTCAAAGAGCATCCGTTGAAATAAAGAATACAAGCATTAAAAATAAATAAGTAAATAACAACGGATGGGAGAAATTAAGTAGTGTTAAAATATAAGTATTTGAAATAAAGGGTTCCCTGGCCAGGGGAAGCCTTTAGTTCAAATAGACAAAGTTAAAGTTACAAAGATAAATTAATTAAAATAAAATACACAGAAAAATCACAAGTTTATAGGACACAGTTAAATATCGAAGAACTTACCAAGTCTTGGGCTTATGGAGCTTTCAAGGGAGCTGTAGAGTGTAGGAGCTGCAGTATAATGTGATTTTACAGCTGTGCCTCAGCTTTTAAGGGCGAGAATAATTACCCCCGGACACAGCTGATTGTCAACGCCCATAGGGGCGGGTTTTTGTGTCAAGGGTGAGTCGGATGTAGTGATATTCAATGTGTAGTGAATTATGTGTTATAAAATACAAGTTTTAATAAATAAATAAGTAAATAATAAATAAATATTAAATACATATTTTTACGTAAATTAAATAAGATTAAGTAAATTATTGATAGAAGGTAGAACTACGGTGGCGACCTCTAGCGTTCGTCTGTCGATCTGCTCAGAGATCCCTAATTGACGAAAGCGCCATCTAGTTTATAACGAGCTAACTAAATTGTCAGCGATCGCCTTTGCGCATCGTGACAGTACGTCCGTCCCTCCAAAAGAAATTTGAGCCTCATAGCAAATTTCGATTATAAAATACTCAATGACATAACGCTTTCATACGTCGTCTCTCATACTATGATCATACTTCTACTCTCAAGGCGGGTCAAACAACAACAGAGGCTTGTTGACCCTTATGGCAAAGGGAAAAAATGTGTTAATGGAAGGTGGACGCTGCGTGCATTCATAGAACATAATTATACAATTAATTGATCTGTGATTGGAATTACCAACCGTCCCAATCATTAGAGTTTTGAATTACAGAGGCTAAGGGCATATTTTACGTGTTACCAACCGCACGGTTCCGTAATTCAAATTTAAAAATACTTTTTAACGAGTTGCAAGTTCTCGGGTAAAGGCTTAAAAACAGATCAATTAATATATCAATGAGTGGCGGATCGCGACAGGACCTAACGTGCGATTTTACTAATTTAAAAAGTTTAAAAAGTAATAAGTTTATGCATCGTTAGATTAAAAGAAATTAGTTAAAGTGTTGAAGGCCTACCGACAGCTCGTCTCCCGGTCCGCGCACGCCATTCGAGAACCTTTTGACCCCATCGGCTATCAGTTCTGCTCGCAATTGATTATTATTAAATTATTTGGTTCGATGAATATAAAATTAATGTTATTTTTTTTTAAGTTTTTTGATATATTTTTTTCTTTATTAATTTTTGATTTACGTTTTAATTTAATTTGTAATTTATTAATTGTACATTTTTGATTTGAATTGAATAAAGATTTTAAAAATTAATGTATATTTCGAAGTATTAAATGGTAGATCAGTCATTTCCCCGTTAATCGGTAGGTACTGCGACGTTTGATATGAGGTTTTGTACAGTCATCATCAAAAGCAGTTTTTTTGTCATTTTAACATTTGTCAAATTTTGATTGGTTTTTTGGAATCTTTTTGTATTTTTTATTTCAATTCCAAATTTTCCACCTGGACCTGGGTTCGATTCCCAGTGTTGGTCTTATTTTTCTGGTTTTTCTGTGCATCTATGTTTCGGTTTGTATTTTCAATTTGTCAAATTTGTATGGCGTTAAGTAAGTTTCTGTAAAAGGACAAAGTACATACAAAAGTATACTTTTGATGCTGACCGTACATAGATTAGAATCAAACTGATCAACACGTCCTATGCACCTTAGTCCAGAGAGTAGAGATGTAGCAGGGAAATGCCCAAATCAAAAATTTGAACAAATCTCTAAGGTTTGATCAAATCGTATAGGGTTGGATGGTAAAATAGGGAATTCAATTTATCATTTCCCTAGAAAAAGTCAGTCATTTGATCAAAAACCTAAGCCTGTTTAGTGAAATGACAAAATCAGATAAAAAGGGCCACTAATTTTTTCACTTCACTACATTTTGTTTAGCAATTTGATAAAATCCCTAGTTATAGGTCAGTGAGTTGACGAAACGAACTCGAAAAGTCCTTGTTTTATCATTTCACTAACACGTTTAGTAACAATAAAAATTTCAATAAAAAATACCCAACAAAGGGCATGAACAGACCACCACCAACACCACCGCCGCGAATCGAGCGAGCGAAGCGAGCGAGATCGATGTAGGCGGAACGGATGCGACTCTGTTGAGTTACGGTGAAGGGCGAGGGCGAGAGCCAGGGCGAGGTGTGTCATTTATTTTATACAAGAATTGATAGATGGAGCAAGCTAGTGTGTAGGATTACGTCCTTGCACAAGTGCACAATATGCGGTGTTATGTGACAAGCTAATGAACCTGATGACTCGCTTGCATCAGCAGATCTATATTAATGTTGCCGGAGCAGTAACTATTTCCTAACCGTGCTATTACGTTATGTCACCGAAAAAAAAAATACATACACGTCGACTTGAGAACCTCTTCCAATTTTTTTATCAGTTAATAAGTAACCACGCATAAAGCTAAGATGATAAAAATATATTTAAATTTCAAAAACCACCGACATATCTTTAAAAAGATACAATAATATAATGGAATCCTCTACATTTGATACAGAGTAAAATATTTTGATTCTAGCGTCATTACGTTAAGGGGCCGCTGAGTCTTGGCGCTGAGTAGATAAAATACCTATCACTTAATAGATATAAGTAGAAATTTTAACTTAAACGTCCCCGTGACGCAACGGTAGTTTAATTAAAATATTCTACTTGAATCCAACGCCAAATATATACAGAACGTAGGTAGCTAAATCAATACGTAGATCAGATATATTTTTTAGATTTGTGTTAAAGTTTTTTTTTTATTGTTGAGACCTGAAAACATACATAAATTATTTATCCTGGTAAAATCAGTCATACCTAAATTAGTGGTAGAAGTATTTTGAATATGCTTATCCCATCCATCAAAGAGCTTATGAAGGGAAACCTTCCAAATAACACCTCAGCGAAAACTTGCCGACGTGTGATCTTTAAATTGCCCGTCCGAACCTACGGTGTGCAAACATGATCCCTGACCGAAAATCAAAAGTCCAAACTTAAGGTTTGCCAGAGAGCGATAGAGTGTAACAACAGCATACGTAGCACATTAGGTTTGAAACAGATAGACAGAATCCGGAACACCACGCCGCGCTCAAAAACATGCAAAATGGCGTACGTGGCGTCCAACTCTTTTTGGTTAGGTTATAGATCTTCTATAAAGTCCGTCATGTTTTTAGGTAATCAATAATCAGTAATTCTGTTGCAGTAGCTATAATACCCGGAGCTACCTAATTCGTCGAAACTATTTACTTACGTACATCGGCGGTAGGTACCGCACAACTCGCACAGGTATACGGAGCATATTTTATGTAGATTACATTTAAATAGCGTATAGTTTGTACTCTTGGCGTCAGTTGCCAGTGAATATCAGTTTTGGACAATCGAGTCACGTGTTATAATTAATTAACCGTGCTCTTTGACTTATAATGACGCGTCTTTATGTAATTTACATAAAGTAGGTAATCAGTCATCAATAATATTGATATGTTGTGAAATAAACACATATATGTACTCCTCGTCCCCCCCCCCACAAAAAAAGCAATATTTTCTAAAAAGTGGCCCCCGGAGCAAAAAGAGGGGTGTTTTAAGTTTGACCGCTGTTATAAGTTTGATGTGTGTCTGTCTGTGGCACCGTAGCTCTTAAACGAGTAGACCAATTTGAATACGGTTTTTTATTTGATAGCAGGTTTTCTAGCAATGGTTCTTAGATATGTTTCATCAAAATCGGTTCAGCCATTTTTGAGATATTGAACTTTAAAGTTACAAAGTTGGGGGTTTTCCAACTTTTTCTTGGTTAAGTTAGGTTAGTTAAGATATTACGTCAATAAACGAGCCTATCAATCTCGCAAATGGCCGGCAACGCACCTGTGATACCCCTCGTATTGCGACTGTAAATCTGCACGGCATAGACCTGTTCTCAGAATGAGAGTGCTTGATCTGTTGTTCCCACGTGGTTCCAGCGCGAATTGGGAGTTTCGTGACCACAATTCAATCCGTGAATCAGATTGTTTGAAAATTGCGGAAAACTCGGAGGTGCGAGCCCGGCCTCAAACACACAAACCTACGCTCGAGAGGCCACAGGTCAAACCACATTAGCCTACCACGACCACTAGATACTGTTTGCTACTGCAAAGATTAAATAAAAGTCACTTCAATTTAAAATAGCGATAGAGTACCTACATGTAGTACAGTTAGCATCAAATATAAAGGAACTAGCTTTTGCCCGCGGCTCCGCCCGCGTGGAATTCGGTTATCGCGCGCTGTTCCCTCGGGAACTGTGCATTTTTCCGGGATAAAAAGGAGGCTATGTCACTCTCGGGCCCATAAACTATCTCTATGCCAAAAATTACGTCGATCCGTCGCTCCATTATGGCGTGAAAGACGGACAAACATACAAACACACTTTCGCATTTATAATATTAGTATGGATAGGACCCGCTCTATCACTCTTGACAATAAATATGTAGGTATTCTGGTATAGTTAAGCAAACTTGACTCTTATAATTGCCGATAACTGAAGCAGAACACTATACTCTAACCCGTAAAGTTTATCTCTCAGCCGTAGTTCCCATACGGTCCCAGTGCGGATCGGGAACTTCACACGCACCATTGAATTGCTTCGCAAAAACTGAGCGAGCCGGGGTTTGAACCCACGACCCTCTGCTTGAGAGGCGATAGGTCTAACCACTAGGCCACCACGGCTTTTTAAGTTTATCTAATAACAAAGAATTAATGGTTTCTTCAGCTCCTTTGTCTCTTTCTCAATAGAAGATTTTTCGATCATGACATTTCCACTTCATTGAACATATAATATTAAAATACCTAGTACTACTTCAGGAGTTGTTTTGATACTAAAATTATGGGACAGTTGACTACAGTCAAGGGCAAAGATCGACCCGGCTAAAGTTGCAAAAATATGTATATACGGCCTTAATGATCAATGCATTTTTTTAAATTATTTATTTCTGTTAATTATTGTATATATTATTTGTTTGTTTATAAATAAATTTATTAAAGTGCATAAAGTCGCGTATACATATTTTTGTAACTTTGGCCGTGTCGATATCTTTGCCCTTGACTGTACCTACTACTTCAAGAGTTGTTTTGATAATAAAATTATGGGACAGTTTACTACAACTGACCTATATAAGCCCATTCTCAAGATAGTTTGAACAGAAAAGGTCATAAAAATATTACATCAACAATATCACTTGATGGAAAATTGAGAGTTTTGCAAGTTGAACACGAACTAGGTTAAAGGGTTGACGGACAAAAATAATGTAGGCTAATATTCAAATACATAAAACATCATGTATCTCGACATTTGTAAATTGTGTTCATTTCAGTATTTTTTAACCACCGATGCCAAAAGAGGGGTCATCATCATCATCATCATCTCAGCCTACTTACGTCCCCCTGCTGGGCACAGGCCTCCTCTCAGAATGAGAGGGCTATGCTTGGGCCATAGTTCCCACGCGGGCCCAGTGCAGATTGGGCACTTCACCCACTTTGGTGACAAGTATTTGTCTACCAGGTTCAGGCTCTCACGCCTCGCCCGAAAAGAGGGGTTTTATAAGAAAATTCCAACTGAAATATAAATGCACAGAAAAACCAGAAAAATAAGACCAGGAATCGAACCCAGGTCCATTCCGTGCCGCGTGCTATACCGCTACACCACCACTGGACAGCGGTACAGACACGAATTTCTCCTATGCACCAGCTTGTTTGTTTCTTATTTAGTCAGTTAAGCAGCGACAGTAGCGACATCTATGCTGTAGCCCTGATCGAGAAACAATAAGTGTGTGTCTGTCTGCCTATCTGTAGCACCGTTGCTCTTAAACGGGTGGGCCGAATTGAATGTTTTTTTTTAGTTAAAAGCAGGTTTTCTAGCGATGGTTCTTAGACATGTTTCATCAAAATCGCTTCAGCCGTTTTTGAGACATTAAACTTTAAAGTGACAAAGTCGGGGGTTTTCCAACTTTTTGTTGGTTAGGTTATGTACAATAAAGAAGTACTTATATATTTGGGGGTCCGCGGTCCCATACGCATCTATCTTACTTAGAGCATTAACAAAAATAATATCGTTCGAAAATTGCACCTTGGGTCCGCGGCTGAAAAAGCTGCACTAGACTATTTGGTCGTCCTAGTATCTAGAATTCATCCGAATACTTGATAAACTTAATTTGCAAGGACTGAGTGAGTTCCAGTTTCGTTACTTGATCAAAACTGTCGAGAGAAAATTGAATTCGATTCAGTTAAGTGAATTCTCCTGAGCTAATTTCCTGAGAGGAAAGGCTAAGGGTTCCTCGACATTATCATCTTAAACCGTAGTATCCTCCAAAGATAAAATATATACGTTTCCTTTTCTTTATTCTGATCTAAAGCCTTTCAACCTGCTAAAATCGTGCAATTTTATATTATATTTAATCATAAAATTTGCATTAAATTGCGGCGTTCGATTGACCACTACAATCATGTCAGCTCTAAGGCTACCATGTCGTACCAGTGTTAGTAAGATTAATTTTTTTTTTTAAATGTTGCATAGTAAAAGCATTCGTTATTTATATAATGCATGGTCACACTGCAATTAAAAGTGAGGGAGTTTTACTTAAATGTTATTGTGAATTGTGAACGATCCATTATCAATACTGAGGGTGTAAGGTTGGTCCTGCTCACATGTCTCGAATCGTCTTTTATACTATTAATAATTATGTCTCTGAACAAAGCCTTACTTAAATTATAAACGTAACAGTAATTCCACCTACCTGTCTGTCTTCTTCCCACCTAATTCTCTAAAATGTTTCAGATGAAATTTGGCATGAAGATAGTTGGAAACTCTAGGAAAGATAAAGTATAGATTTTATCCTCTCTCGCAAATTCTTTGCAGGCAAAGTCGCGGGCAAGAACTGTTATAGTATCGGTTAGGATAGCTAGCACGTACGCTAAATATCATAAGTGATTAATATTTGATTTATACTTAATAATAATTGCAGTAATGACCTAATGATTTATTTCATTAAATATCAATATATGTAGTTAATTATTTCTTTATAGTGTTTCATATCCAAAATGAAGCCGTGGTGGCCTAGTGGTTTGACCTATCGCCTCTCAAGTAGAGGGTCGTGGGTTCAAACCCCGGCTCGTACCTCTGAGTTTTTCGAAATTCATGTGCGGAATTACATTTGAAATTTACCACGAGCTTTGCGGTGAAGGGAAACATCGTGAGGAAACCTGCACAAACCTGAGAAGCAATTCAATGGTGCGTGTGAAGTTCCCAATCCGCACTGGGTCCGCGTGGGAACTATGGCCCAAGCCCTCTCATTCTGAGAGGAGGCCTGTGCCCAGCAGTGGGACGTATATAGGCTGGGATGATAATATCCAAAATGGTACAAACAGAACCTATGTAGTTTCGTTCCGTCCGTCTATCTATCTGTTCGTTTGTCACAGACATTTTACTATTAAACTATTAAGGTTTTATAAATAAAATTTGAAGGTAGTTATCGCCAAAAACTCTCATTCTTTTGTGTAGTGGTGCACCCAATAATATTATATGTTACTATCGTAAAAATCGTATAAATTTTTTTTTGAAACTCACTGGTTGCACCTATTACGACGATGGAACAAGCCAAAGGTTAACCAACACCACATCAGCACGTGGTGGCCAAAGGTAAAAAATCCAGTTCTCAACTTTTAAAGCAAAAACAAAACTATTTTTAAACTGTGCTTAAAAATTAAAACGTCAAAAAATGGATTTGTCATAGTTTATATTATTAATAGACTTGCATAATTTAATAAGTTTTGTTAAAAAAAAAATTTAAGTATCATTTTTTTTTTGCTGACTACTTTTTGTTGGTTTTACTTGTGTTATCTTATCTAATAGACACCTAACTTGGCAGATTCATACTTAATTTCAAGTAAATCCAGTCACTGAAAAAGGGGTTACTTCGACTTGTAAGATATGAGCATTCGTATGAGTGCTTACAAACCTATTATCTGTATATTGTGAATTCGCTAGAGCTCGTGGAGGCCTGTAAAGGCACCTGGGGTTGATTTCTTTAGTGATATTAATTAGGAATCTAATGTAGATATCAAATAATCTCATATCCATATTGAGTCACTTTAAAAATCTGAAATATGTACTCAACAAGTAAACAATACGTACGTTTTATCATGCATTACCTGACTCGGTAATAAACTACGGCCTTATTGCATTCGATCGCACAATTCAATCGTATTCAAATAGGATTATGCATTTGAAAGTGATATACTGAAACTACTCTTATAAAAAAGAAAGAGAAAGAAAACTGAACAAATTTATAATAGGTTATTTAAGAAACTAAACGTTTTACCAGTTCAAGTCTTTTAGCAGTTGATCAGTACTACACCTCTTAGAGTATTTATCCAGAATTCTAGCTAAATACTCAAAGGTATACTACCCATAATTTAAAATATGTAGGACGTATAATCGCAGGTTCAGAGTGACGTCGTGCAGAGAGTGTCTAGAGCCTAGGTCTTGTAATTACTAGGGACAGAGAACTAGAAAGTATCTCATACAGTCAGCAACAAAAGTGGATGAGCACTTGTGGTACCCAAAATAAAATTGATCTAAACACTCTCTTTCTGCTTTGGTAGTAGAGTCGTATGTAGATCATTTTGAACACAGTAACCTCTTATCTACTTCCGCAGCGCTGCTGACTGTACCACGAATATTCAATAAATTGTTCGATGAGACGGAGTGCGACGACAAAATAATATTTAAAAAAAATTGAAAACGTGTATGGATACCTTCCATAAAGAAAATTTAGATATCTAATGTTTAGTTTAGAACGGTTAGTCAAAGAGTATGATATTGTACAGTCAAGGGTAAAGATATCAACACGGCTAAATTTGCAAAAATATGTATACACGGCCTTAATGTTAAGTATATAAAGTCGTTTATACATATTTTTACAATTTTGGCCGTGTCGATATCTTTGCCCTTGACTGTACCTACTGTGCATAGAGATAATATGATTTAATTAAATACATAATAAAACAAATAGTGCAGTGTTTGCCAACTGTTTTTCAGTTTAGCGAAGTATATTTGTAATTTTTATTGTATAACATAAATAGGTAAATTAAGTTAAAAAAAATTGAATACAATTCACCTATTTGTAGGAAAACGAACAGTGATAGTTTTATAAAAGCTTCCAAATACTGAATAATGAATAGTAAAGCTATAGAAGAACTTGAAACATCGCAAAACATTGACGTGTTTATCAACAAAATTAAAGTTTTTTTGTGGTAAACGTAATAACAACATAGAATGATACGATACTAGGTATAAGTTTAGTTTCATACTGTTAGGATGGGTAACTGCAATTGTTTGAAAGTTCTACCACCACATCCCATATCGATACCTAACAAAAAACAAAATACGCTACAGTTGCGCAGTTACTAAACTATCCTTCTAACTTTAATCCATTCCACTGGGTCCAACGGGCACTTTGGAACTGTGATTTTTTAATTATTATGACCACAATCGAATAACAAATGCTTTACGCGAAACCGAAACATTTGCATAATATGTATTGATTATGGAGGAGTTTCAGGGCACATTGTCATGTCGGCTAGTGACGCCACGAGCGTGTATATTAGATGGGTGCGCTGGAGTTTCGTAAATAGTCTCACTTGAGACATCGACGGCGGCGTCCTTTGGGGCACTCGTGCTAGTGATTATTTAAGTGTCAACCGGACTAAGGGGTGCTAACCAAAAATAAAGGTAGGGAGCATTTGAGTTTATTTATCAGTTTTGTGTATCAGTGACATTTTTAATCAAAATAGGTTTGATTTTGTGATAGATTTGGAATCAAAAATAACTTTTATTTATTTTTTGTGAGTTTGTGTTAACATCATAAGTTTTTATTTATATTGTTTTTTGGTTCAGTGTATTTTTAAAAGCCTAAAGATGCATACAATTTAATTTTCATTAGAAAAACAAAAAATTAGGCAAATAAATGTCTATTACTACGAAATAAAATGCACAATTTTTTTTAAAACATAAATCTGATTGAAATTTAAAATTAACCAACAGTATGGACACAACCCTCTTCGTATCTTGCGACGTAATATTATTAGAAAATCTGCTTTAATTCTTTATGTGTTTGAGTTTTTTTATTTCCATAAATACCTATGTTACGTGATTAGATCACCATTATGGCACCACTATAAATCAAATAACACATATTATATTTACTTAAAAATCCTACATTTCGTCCGTTTGGTCCCTTTAACTTATGTGACTTGCTCAGGATAAAGTAACCTATGTTGTTACGTGATTAGATTGGCACCACTATGAATCAAATAATATTATATTTACTGAAAAATCCTGTATTTCATCCGTTTGGTTCCTTTAACTTATATGACTTGCCCAGGATAAAGTAAAAAAGATAATTGAAAGAAAGAAAGAAGAAAGAACTCGTAAACGATTAAAGCTGATAAGAAGTTAAATTCTTGTGCCATTGCCAATAGCATAATTAAGTAAAGCTTTAAATTTTAAGTGGACGAACTAATATTGATAAAAAAACGTTGGATGAATGAAAGCTTTAAATTTTATTTCGCATCTAAAAGTATGAATGGAACCTAAGAAATCCATTCGCTGGAAACTAAATTGTCAATTTTTAACCTATTTTAAAATCATTATGTACTTTTCCTATAGGTACTTATTATTAACAAGTATTTGGTGAATCAAAACTTGTGTACACAAATAACCCGGTAAACCTGCATTAGGTGGTAACAACTATTAATTTTTTCCATGGAAAAAGTTAATGGAAATTTTAATTAGGTACCTGCTAACGCAGCTTTAATTGATCTTCGTCTTAAAGCGTTTGTAACTCATATTTAAGAGCAAAAAAGTCGCAATTTAATTTCGACATAATTACTTAAGCCGCATTTCGTAAACCCTTGTGAAAGAAACTAAATTATAGATTTTGCTCAGTTACTAGATGAAGGTCAATATTGTTTACTGCCTATTTAAAGACTCACGATGTTTCAAGAAAATATTTCGCAACATAGACGAGATAGTTGTTTATTAACTTAAATAGTTATTGAATAAAACTTTATAGGGGTCGAATAGATATAACGTATAAATTATTCCAAGAGTTATACAATAATTGAAGAAACTTCTAAGGGTATGAAATATCTACGTAGTCGAAAATACAAACTGAAACATAGATGCACAGAAAAACCAGAAAAATAAGACCAACACTAAAAAACAAAAAAAAAACAAAAAAAAGAAGAAGAAGTTTTGTAAAAGTAAAAATTTTGAATTGAAATAAAAAATACAAAAAGATTAAAAAAAAAACAATCATCTACGTAGTCGACAAAGAAATTATTTCACGCCCTAAGAGTACCTATTCGGATAATTTTGACGTATCGTATCTCGAGTAATATCTTGGGCTCAAATAGATACACGATCAGACAATACGGCATTTCTGACTTACAATTTTCATTAGGGCCATATAGGTAGATTCATTCACAATGAAGCGTACCGTGGTTCTTATTACAATGACAATAATGGCTAATTTTGACAAAAATCACAGACGTTCTACATTCCAATGCACCGTAATTGCGGACAGACGAGTCGGCCGACTGCCCCATTCCAGTCGCAGGTAGCGTAGGTACAATTTTCCATACTGCCATGGTACTCTGCAGTGGAAAAATTTTGGGCAGTCTGCAGTTGGCAGTAACATTGCCGTTGGAATGCAGACCGTCTTTAGCGGCCTTTAATATCCAAAAAGTTCCTAATGAAATCAAAATAGTTTAAGCGATCTTCGAGTCTTAAAGTAAAAACTAACTGGGCACTTTTGTTCATAAATTTTTTTTGAATTAAATTAGCATACCATTCGTACTAACGGAGATAACAGCGTATTCCAACACCGAACTTTTACTTTCATTGTCACTTTCATTCTCAAACTGCACATGTCAAATCTACTATGAAATTACAGTACAAACTATGCATTTGCAATCTGCAGGACCCTGTGACATTTGCGATTTTAAATTAGCATGTTACTGCGAAGTGCCTTCAGATGCAAAACAAGTTATCCCTACCTTGATTATGAGGCTATAGTAATAATTAACTACATACTTATCATAATATGCTTACATATACAGTAAATTAACTATTGCAAAAGGTAAACAACATGGTTTTATTGCATTTGATACCTACAATTAACTATTTCCGTTCTTCAAAGATTTCGCAACCAACTTACTTAATTATGAATATTTCCCTAACTTCCTCGGGTTCAGGCTGCCATACCGTGGGGCCTATGCGATTTCCATGAATAAAAAAAATTATATGTAAGCCTAGGTTAGAAACTACTTAAGTGGCTAATGTCTTCAAAATTCATTTTGATTTTGTGTAAAAGGGCAAAAAACATCCAAACATCCATTCATCCACGTGGAATTCGGTTATAGTGCGTTGTTCCGTCGGAAGCTGTGCATTCTTTCGGGATAAAAGTAGCCTATGTAACTCTCTGGCCCATGAACTATTGCTATGCCAAAAATCACGTTGACCCGTCGCTCCGTTTCGTCGTGAAAGACGGACAAACATACAAACACACACAATTTCGGATTTATAAATAATTATTAGTATGGATTATGTTTAGTCAGTGAAGTTTTCATTACTTATAGAACATTCAGGTAATCCTATTAAATGTTATCGTAGTTTAAACAATTTAATAAGAACAGCGACTTCATTTGCATATCAGACCAGTTTCACTGTCGTCACTGCACGCGTCTGACCTAACCTGTTTCAATGATTTGAAGATTTTCCATGACGTACAGTCGACCAAGACAGTGCTTTACCATTTTTAATATCAGTTTCACATCAGACAAAATATATACTTATTAGGCTAACTGTCCCAATGTACAAGTGACTGTGGTAGGTGTTTGGTGTTTATGAAGCGCAAATGATGTTGAACTTTTGGATAGTAAAATTTTTTTTTTTTTTTTTTTTTTTTTTTTTTTTTTTTTTTTTTTTTTTTGTCAAACTGTGTACAAAAGATGACTTAATATTATAGTTCCAACAGTTACCCAATGTGGGCGTACAATATTTATATCCCTACCATACATATTTTAGCAGCTAAATACAACTATTTTTAACATTATTATTATTATTATTTTTAACAATTATTCATTTTCATTCAATTCATTATTCATTTCCTACCGTCACATTCAAAAAATTCTTTTAAATTATAGAACACTTTTTGTATTAGCCAATTTTTTAATTTTTGTCTGAACTGATTGCCTTCCAGAGTTTTAAGTTCGACAGGAAGGTTATTAAATACATTTATTGCGCTTATATATGTACTTTTTTTATAAATTCTGGTTTTTACCCTCGGAAGAATTAAATTATGTTGGTATTGACTACGTAAATTGTTTTTCAAAGAAGATTTTTTAACAAAATAGTCAGGATTATTTTTAACAAAAGTACATAAATCAAGAATGTATATACCAGTCAGCGTGAGAAAACCTTTTTCCCTGAAAATTGTTCTAAGGGAATATTTGTTATTAAGGCGATAAATAGTGCGTATACATCTTTTTTGTAGAACAAAAGTTGACTGGACGTTTGTTGAGTTTCCCCAATATATGACTCCATAAGTAAGTAATGGGTAAATATTTCCGTAGTATGCACCTTTAGTAATTTCTTCTGAGCATGTCTCAGAGAGTATAGATAAAGCATAGCATTGACTAGAGATGCTCTTGTTCACTTTTTCTATATGAGTCTTCCAGTTTAAGTTGGGATCAATATTTACTCCTAAAAATTTGATACTGTTAACTGCTTCGATAGGTACCCCTGTTTTATTTATATTTAAACTTATCGGGATTGTATTGTAACTTCTAAACTGCATAATTTTAGTTTTAGTTAGATTTACATTGAGATTGAGTTTTCCCAACCATTCCATTAAAATCTTTAAAGTGCAACTTATATTGTGCTCCAAAATTGATGCATTCGAATTTGAATCAGAAAAAAGTACCGTTGCGTCGTCAGCAAACAGTACACAGAGTTCCTTAACTACCTTCGGGAGCTCATTTATGTATATCAAAAACAAGAGGGGTCCAAGAATACTACCCTGTGGCACACCTAGCTTAACAATTTCATACTCAGATTGATATTTTTCAATTGTTTTATCAGTTTCACAGTATTTAGTAATAATTGTCCGTTGCTGTCTATTGCATAGGTAGTTTTCCAGCAACTTTAAAGCTTGTCCTCTTATACCTATATTTTCTAGTTGCTTTAATACTATTTTATGAACAACACAGTCAAAAGCTTTCGACATATCTATAAATAATCCGGCACAGAGTTGTTTATTATTTATTTTATCCCATATGTCTTTAAAAATTTTGAAAATAGCTAAAGAAGTGGATTTCCCTTTTTGAAATCCATATTGATTAGGATTCAGTGTATCCTGTGCGTTAAAGTAATTAATCAGTCTATTGTATATTACTTTTTCGAAGATTTTGGAAAAGTTTGACAATAAGGCTATAGGTCTATAATTACTCATATTGTCCTTCTGACCTTTTTTGAAAATTGGCTTTATGATGGCCTTTTTTAACTCATCTGGGAATATACCTGTCTCTAGTGTAAGATTAATTATGTGAGTAAGTGGGTGAACAATATAGTCTACACTTGCTTTTATGACCTGCATCGGTATTTCGTCATGACCACAACTCTTTTTTGATTTTAATGACTTTATAATTTTTCTTATTTCATTTGCGTCAGCTGGCATGACAAAAATGCTGTTACAAGCTGGAGGAGTAATAGGTTTATAGTCCATAGATTCTAACTGTGGCTTAATATTTTGATATAAGAAAAACTTATTAAATTGTGTTGCCATATCGATTGGATCAGTAATAGAATTACCATCTTTGTCAATTTTCTCAATTGAGGAACTAATTAAATTGTTGGAGCACGTGTTGAGCTTGATCAACTTCCACATACCCTTATTTTTATTTGTACAGTTTTTTAAAAAAGTATCATTTGCCAATATTCTAGCTTTACGTACAACTATTTTAAATAACTTACAATATTTTCTATACTTACTTTTATTCTGAATATTATCACTTTTTTGTGTAGCCAAATACATTTTTCGTTTGATTTTACTAGCAGTTTTTATACCCTTTGTTATCCAGTTTGTTTTTCTTTTATAAGTCTTTTTTATAATTTCTTCAGGTATACACAAGTTAAAAATTAATTTGAATAAATCTATGAATACATTATATGCCTTGTTAGGATCAGAATGTTGGTATACTTCTTCAAAACTAATTTGTGAAATATATTTCAAAAATATATCCATATTCTGTTCAATTTTCCTTACTCGTACATACCAGTATTTTTCTTTGAAGCTTTTGCTTGTTGGGATTTTTAGAATTTGCCCTGTATGGTCAGATATTGCTAAGTTCAACACCTCCGAAATATAATTACTAGTGTTTGTTAAAATATTATCAATGCAAGTTTCAGTATGATTGGTAATCCTTGTAGGTTCGTGTATTGTAGGATGAATACCGTATTTGCGCAATAAAGAAACGAAGAGGTTTGAGTTCTTATCATCGTTCATTAAATTAATATTAAAATCGCCCCCAATGAAGAACTGGCGTGTGAACTTTTTTGTTCGGAATACCAGCTTCTCAAGAAGAGAGTCCAAACTCTGCAAAAATATATTGAGATCGCTGCCAGGAGTTCGATAAATACAAAGTACAACGAGCTTTAGGTCTGGAATTATTATACCACAAGCTTCAAAGTGACATTCAAGAGACATATCTCTGATCCAATCCAAACTATAACAATTCAATAACTTCTTAACATAGATTGCAACGCCACCTCGTGACTTAAAATTTCTAGAAAAATATGAAGCAATCTTATAGCCGTGTAGCTGCAACGTTAAGGCATCGTTAGCTTTAAGGAAAGTTTCCGTGAAACACATCACATCAATGTCAGTATTTTCTGTTAAAATCTCAATTTGATTTAATTTTGACTTTAAGCCCTGTACATTTTGGTGGTAAATGCTAAAGTTATATTTTTTAGTTACGAAAACAATTTTTTATCACTTGGTCTTCAATCTCTGTTTCAACATTTGTCCGACTATACCTTTGACACTTGTATATTGAATCTACTTTTTCACTACGAAAGAATGCCAAATACTTTTTCAAATTCAGAAATATATTTCTCAAACCAAATTGCGTAATTTTACCTGAGTAATTTGAAAACATATCCAGTGATAAATCATAATTTGTGTCAAATATATATGCATAATCGTGACTCTGTAGGTCCATAGCCAATAGAGTATTGAACATTTCAACTTTATAATTGTATATGGGTGCTCCGCAGACAAAAGTAGGTAGACTTATTATTATATTAGTATGTGTAATTTTTTGAAGGGTTTCTCGTAAATAATTTACTAAATCTATGCTATTTACATTTGATGTTAAGTCTTTTTGACCTATAAAAATGATACAAAAATCTTTAAAAGAAAATGATTCTAGTTTCATCTCTAAATTTTTCAGAACATCTTTAAGACTACCATTTGGAGCCATATAGTGACAGAAATTAACTTCGCCATCGAAAGCATGCTCAATAGCCGGAAGCGTTTTCTTATTCGTCAGATTGCTAATTATGCATAGTTTCGTCTTATCCTGTTTACAGGCAACGCCAGTGTCAGTACGAATGTCCCGATAACTCGGACCTGGGTCAGGGGTGGGCTGCCTGGTACAAGGTGTGGAAGATATTTGCGTTGAATTAAGGCTCTTTCTCCCCGATTTAGGTGAATTTTTGGGAGTTTTTGCGCAAATATGTGTTAGTTTATTTATTTTTGTTGCATATTCATTGATCGTTTTTTTTAACGCGGAGTTTTCAAGAAGTAGATTTTCTATCTCGCGCTCTGCACTTAGTAATTTTTCTTGTAGCGATGCTATTTTGCCTTCCATGGTTTCCAGCCGTAAATGTAGACTCACGGCTATTTCTGGACAGCTTCTATTCAGCATACTTATAGGTGAAGAGGACCGGAGCGAAGAGTAATTCATTCCCATATCCTCCGAATCCGATAGCGAATCAAAGGAGTTACGCGTAGGTATGTTTATTTTCTGTTTTTTGCGTTCAGTAACTTTGCTTGGTGTAGGAGAAACGGTAGCAACATTTCTAGTATCTGATTTACTCGGCGAAGACAGCTTTTGGACTTTAGGCATCTTATCAATATTTTGCAGTTTTGATTTTCTTTGTGTGACCTTATTGCATAATTTACATTTCCAATTTTGTCTCGATTCGATCTTCATGAGTAAATATAATTTCTCTGATAAACCAGCACAATCAAAATGATACCTGTTATGACATACTGAACACTGTACAGATGTTTTTATTTCAGCAGAAGATTTACATTTGAAGCATATTACTGGTGCCATTTCGCCTTTTAATGCTGCCTATAATTGGAAATTTCAAATCATAAACAACGTAGTTTCACTTTAAATTTAGGCCGGGTAGATTTACACACACTGCAAATGATTAAGTATCGGAATCGATCCTGGTATAAAGGTCACCCGTCTCACTCGCTAGCGTAGTAATGGAGCAAGAGGTCAGATGCAATGTCTATGCGAAACAAATAACCAACCGCGAGTGCGAATCTAAAAATCACTGTTAGTTCACTTCATTTACCAAATTTCATCACTATTTTAACTGTAGTAAGATTCACTGTCTATGTGTCAATATTAAATAGCTCGTATTAAAATTTGCAATTGTTTATATTTTTTATACGGGAACAATTTATAGACGTCCGATAACTTCGATGCGAATAATGTTTGTTGACTATACTTATGTAACGATGGTATTTGAAGAGTTTCTAAAATATAATTCGTAATTTACTATATAAAAACCGGCCAAGAGCGCGTCGGACACGCCCAAGATAGGGTCCATAGGTATTAAGAAAAAATCAAGTATAATATTTTTCTGAGGATTTCGTTTTATTTACGAAATCTTCCAAGTTAAGGTATATTTTATACCTTAGGCTGCTGACTCTTAATAATTCTGAAGCAATCTTAGCCGTTATAATTTTTCTTGTAAATTTGATTATACCTATTTATTGATCCTGATTTTTTTTTAATTTTCGCTCGCTTTTAATGAAATAAATTTGAATATTTTGCAAACAGATCACTGAATCTAAAAAATCTTGGCAACTCCCCAATGGTTTTAAAAGACCTGTCCAATGATACCCCACTTTGCCTCTATGGGAGGTACCTTTAAAAAAATAGTTTTTTTATTTATTTTACCACTTTGTTGGCGTGACTGATATGTATATTCATTACATGCCAAATTACAGCTTTCTAGTATGGTCGGTTCCCTAACTTATACGTATCCACTTTTTCGTACTATTTGTATAGAAAAGTGGATACCTAAGTCAGGGCACCGACTGTACTAAAGGCATGTTTATAACATACAAGGGATTTTGCACGGATTGGTACATTCATTATCAAACATTATTGATCTAATGTTTTTTTTACAGATCTAAAATCATTCCAAGATGAGTTACGCAGCAGCAGAAAGTGTTGCCGCAAGCAGCACATGGGCGGCGACCAGCCTGTTCTACATACTCCTGGTGCCAGCCCTGATCTTATGGTACGCTTACTGGAGAATGTCCAGAAGGCACATGTACGAACTGGCTGAGAAGATCGACGGACCCCCCGGCCTACCCCTCATCGGAAACGCACTAGAATTCACCGGCGGCTCAGACGGTAAACAATCAAATTCTAGATAAATCTGCACATAAATTTGATAACAGAAAAATCACGAGAACATAAAAATGTTTCGCTGGCGATCTGCATAATTAAATTGTTTGTTATGCTTCACAAAATTCTCAACACGTATCACTTAACAGATATCTTCAAGAATCTCGTCAGCAAGAGCATGCCCTACGACAAGCAGGGTATGGTCAAGCTGTGGATTGGACCCAGGCTGATGGTGTTCCTGTACGACCCCCGGGACGTTGAACTGATTCTCAGCAGCCACGTCCTCATTGACAAAGCTGACGACTACAGATTCTTCAAGCCTTGGCTTGGAAACGGTCTTCTCATCAGTACTGGTGAGTACTCAAACATGGTTTGCCTCTTCCTGTAAGTACAGAAATATGAATAACTCTAATCTTTTTTTTATTTGCATCAGGTCAAAAGTGGCGTTCTCACCGTAAATTGATCGCTCCGACTTTCCACTTGAACGTCCTGAAAAGTTTCATCGATCTGTTCAATGCCAACTCCAGAACTGTTGTTGAAAAATTGAAGAAGGAAAGCGCTGATTTTGATTGCCACGACTACATGAGTGAATGCACTGTCGAAATCCTGCTGGGTACGTTTTTTTATCTATACTTATACCATATTTATAATTAACTAAATACGTCGTAAATAATGTTTCGCACTTGTTCGGTTTTTTTTAATTCGGGAAAGAGCTAAGTCCCCCTGAGATACAAAATAAGTCATACACAACATTTAAAGTTTTGTAAACGCACACAAAATGAGACAAAAAGGGAACTTGATGCCTACAGCACCAATGATTAGAAGTCAAACCACGTTAAAATTCATTAATTCACTAAGACATTTGAATGGGTGTCTCGTACATCGTGTGAGATAAGGACGTCATATTTTAAATTAGAAACCCAATCAAGAAACTATTAATTAAATTGTCTGTTAAAACTTTACCTAGTGAGTGGTTTATTTTATTGTTATTCTAAAGATTAAAGATGCTATTCTTGTCGTATATTATTTCTATTCAAACAAAATGTTGATTGAATGATATTAATCAAATTGTAGATTTTTTCAACATGTTTATTATCATCATGCATCGCTTCCTAAGAGAATACCGATCGTAAAAGGTACATACAATCGAGCTCAAAAGTATTAGGATATAATTTGACATAGGTATTTCAAATTAGGTACTGAAAGTGACAACGCACTTATCTGTTCAGCTACTTTTGAACTCGACTGTAGGTACATCATCTAAAGTATTTCTTGCAAAATTAAATTACCATTTTCTCATTTGACTGACCTGGGACGTGCTGATGCCAATTTTATTCAAATCGGAGAATAGTTAAAAATCATTAAGAGATATTGCAAACTCGTCGAGCTGATTATCAGATTTCGAAAAGGCAGAAACACAGATTTTTCGCTACAGAAAAACTGATTCGTTCTGAAAGCTTTAGAAGCAATCATTAGGTACTTATTGGTCAATGAAACGCCCTAAATTTTGACATGGTCCACGTATCTTAGAGTAGGAATAAAAAGCTATTCCAATGTCTCGTCACGTCGCTGTCCACGCGGGTGACAACACAGGCATCGCCCGCATTCGCGGTCCGTGATCTTCGCACAAATTGCTCGCCAATGTTCAACCATTTGCGAAATCAACGAAGCTAGCACATACGTTCTCGAAATATATACCTATACACCAAGAAATATTTAATACATACACATCCTTGTCATAAAACTGCGCAGAGAGGTACAGCAGATTATCGGAATAACTTATTGCCACAATTATGATGATACGTTTGATAGTGACGTTAGCAAATCTACTTCGTGTTCAAACTCATTTAAATAATAAACACGTTTGTATCGGATGTTGTAAAGTTCTCGAGCTTTCCATGACACATCTCAGGATATTTATAAAAATCGCGAATAACGTCAAATGCTTTTAATTTCTACCTATTTGCAACGATCTGATGGATGGTCCTTTGTGTTGAAATGCTATTAGAAATATTCTGTATCAGGTTTCACATATAAGACGCAATTGTATGAGTATACGTACTCCGAAGATAAAATTACCTACATTTTATTAGATCAGCATAACTAGAGCATAATCGTAGTGTGCAGTTGTGCACTGTGTTACCTTCGGTCATTGTAAACAACTGCAATTAAACTAATTATGCGGAACAACTTCCTTATAATAATACGTTTAAAGAGGAATAATAGTACCGAGAATCATACATTTACTACTTTATGGCATACTAAGAGGAAACATGTGTAGAAGGTGAACCGCGTGTCAAGTTTAGCGACCCCCCACGTTCGCACGTCGCAACGCCTAATGGGCAGTTTTCGCCATCAGCGGCGCTGACTGTTACAAGCACGCATTACAATCCTCGTTAAGCAACACGTCTAATCCTTTGAAGGTTAATAGCTCTTTTCACTTCGAGAGGAAATAAACATTAATATTTGTTACAGAAACCGCTATGGGAGTAAGCAAGAGCACCCAAGACCAAAGTGGCTTTGAATACGCTATGGCTGTAATGAAGATGTGCGATATCCTTCATCTGAGACACACCAAGATCTGGCTGAGACCTGAATTCTTGTTCAACTTCACACAATACGCCAAGGTTCAAACTAAACTCCTTGATACCATCCACGGACTAACTAAGAAGGTATTAATCACGACTATCATTTCCAAACTTTTTTTTTCAACAAGCCAATAAAGTAAATACTAATATGATGAAAAATCGGTTTCAGGTCATTTTAAGGAAGAAGGAGGAGTTCAAAACTGGCAAAAAAACTACCATCTTGGAAGAGTACAACGACAGCTCATCATCTTCGGAAACTACCGTTAAGGACACGTCCGTCGAGGGTCTGTCCTTCGGCCAGGCCGCTGGTCTGAAAGACGACTTGGACGTTGAGGACAATGATGTTGGACAAAAGAAGCGTCTTGCTTTCCTTGACCTTCTTTTGGAGAGCTCTCAGAGCGGAGTTGTTATCTCTGATGAGGAAATTAAAGAACAAGTCGACACTATTATGTTCGAGGTAATTAAGAATTTCACTCATTTTTAGAGTTCCGTAGCCAACTAGGAACCCTTATGGTTTCGCGATGTCTGTCCGTCTGTCTATCTGTTCGGCACTATGCTGTAATTTGGCATGAATATACAATTCAGTCACGTCCACAAAAATACAAAAAAAATTTTTTTGGGTACCTACCGCCCATAGACATAAAGTGGGGGTGATTTTTTTTCTCGACTAAACCCTATAGTATTGGGTATTGTTGGATAGCTCTTTTAAAAGCATTAGGGGATTTGCAAGAACATTTTTCGATTCAGTGATCTTTTTCTGAAATATTCAACTTTAAAGCGCAAATTTTCAGTAAAATCGTGCGTCTCCCTGGTAAAATCTAAGCCGCTGGGTAGATACATTTACAAGCAAAATTATAATGGCTAAGATTGCTTCAGAATTATTAGTAGTTTATGAGTAAATAGTTGTCTAAGTTATAAAATATACCTAAATTGGAAGATTTCGTACACAATACGAAATCATTAGAAAAATATTACTTGATTTTTTCGTAATTGCTACGGAACCCTCTCTTGGGCGTGTTCGGCACACTTTTGGCCGGTTGTTTTTTTATTTCGATCATTTCTAACTTTTTTGTATCGACAGTAAAACTTTTTATTTTACTTTAGGGTCATGACACCACTGCTGCCGGTAGCAGCTTCTTCTTATCGATGATGGGCGTTCACCAAGACATCCAAGACAAAGTTATCGAAGAGCTTGATCAGATCTTCGGAGACTCCGACCGCCCTGCCACCTTCCAGGATACGCTTGAGATGAAATACCTCGAAAGATGTCTGATGGAGACCCTCAGAATGTACCCACCAGTACCAATTATTGCTCGTCATATCAAGCAAGATATCACTCTGCGTAAGTACTATTTGTGAATCCATACTAACAATATATAAATTCGGAAAGTAGCAGGTCCGTCTGTCTATTATCTCTTCACTATTCAACCACTATACTTATATTATATGGTATGGATGTAGTTTCACCACCTAGGAAAGAGCTTAGCATAGTTTTAGTCCAGGTAAATAGCATAAACGTATGTTTCTCTCTTTTATGACTGACTTGGGCTCATCCTAATGTCTTTTCATTTGCAGCATCCAACGGCAAGAAAGTGCCAGCTGGTGCCACCGTGGTCATCACGACATACAAACTTCACCGTCGTCCCGACGTATACCCCAACCCTAACAAATTCGACCCTGACAATTTCCTACCTGAACGCTCTGCCAACCGTCACTACTACGCTTTCGTGCCTTTCTCTGCTGGACCTAGGAGTTGCGTCGGTAAGTTGTCACACTTTTTTGGACTTGTCACATTCATATAAACTTTAAGAACTTCCGCTAATATTTGTCATTATCATCAACAGGACGCAAATACGCCATGCTGAAGTTGAAGATCATCCTCTCCACCATCCTAAGGAATTTCCGCGTACAATCAGACCTCAAGGAATCTGACTTCAAACTGCAGGCTGACATCATCCTCAAGCGCGCTGAGGGTTTCAAAGTCAAGCTGCAGCCACGCAAGAAATTCGCTAAGGCATGCTAATCTATGGACTTTGTAATAATAATCAAATGAATTGTTAGTACCTTCTTTAATCTGTTATAAGTGTTTACATTTTTGCAGTTCTTAGAATTATATTAGAGCTTGTGATACCAGTACTGACTAAATTATTGTTAAATATTAAGGACGACGAATCAAATGGTGGTAGAATTCTTCACAGAATACAAATGGACCCGATGGCGGTGCAAGGACACGTAATTTGCTCAATCGTGTCAGGTTGTGTGGTTGTATCGTTTGCTCAAATTATATGGTTTATGATTTTTTGTAAATAGTTAATTATTATCTTTTTATGATGAACCAATAAAAATTGGCAAAGATGCTCAATTGTGTCATTGACCTTAATATACCTGAACTACATACGGGGATAGCTACTTCGAAGTTTCTGGATATCCTCTACGGTGTCCATTCTCATAAGCGATACATCGGATTCAAGGCTATTTTTCTTCATTTCCTCATTTTTTTTCATTTCAAGTTTTGTTCTGAAATAGTTTAAAGTTTATTTTAAAATACTGAGAGTTTTTAGGCCTTAATAATAGATTGTCTCTTAAGGATGTAAAGAAGGAAATACGAGTATGAACGACACAATATTAGAAGCTCGAAGTCATAAATTAAATGTTTTCTGAATCGGGTTTGATATACCATGATGACAATGTGACATGCAATAAACAATTTACAATTTGAATTTGACCATCATCATTGAATCATAAAATGTTCTTCGTCACATTTGTAATAAAAACGTACGGTTGCAACTCGGATTCCATTGCCTTTCCTAGTCTCAAGACATATAAAAAAATTATAAATAGTTATAATTTGCAAATAGCCATGACAGATTTTTAATAAAGTAATTAAATAATTACAGAATGTAAATTTATCTACAATTTTGAATTTTGAAACTATGCGGTGCTGCAAATTAAAAAAAACAACCTCGGGCCTTAATACAAGAGAAAAGGGCCCCGAAATTTATTTAGAGAGTTGCCAAGCCAATGCAAGAGAGAGATGAGAGAGCATGTTATGGCGCTGTTCACGCGCAAGTGTGAAGGTAAAAAAGATAAGTAAATGAGTTTCTTACCGTAAAACATCAAGTGGGGTCCGGTTATGATCTGGACACATACAAGGCAAAAAATCGTGATGGTTCCTTTTAATCCACCAAGGAGAGTTTGATAATTTCCATTCTATACACTTTATTTGTGCCACGGAACATATTCCAGACTCTCTTAGTAAAGCAAAATAAGAGGCCATACGTTCTTGTCCTAGAATAAAGATTGAATATTAGGAAATGGTGTCTAAAACTGTAATAATCAGCGACATTTCTCGGCAAACGTAGTGTAGTACACCAGTGCCCTATTTCACGAAGCTATAAGTTACAATTTACAAGCGGTAGTCTTTGTTTAACAATATGCATTGAAAAGAGACTAACGATTGTAAGTTGTGACTTGTTGCTTCGTGAAATGGGCCATAGGTGGAGTGAAGATCTGCGAAAGGCTGCTGGTAGAAGCTGGATGCGTCTAGCCGAGGACAGGGCGCCATTTGGGGAGGCCGATGATGATGATGATGATTTCTCTGCTTTCTTATACACTTACAGTATTGTTCACGATAAATCTTTAGTTTAGTGAAATATTTTTTCATAGCGTACGGTATTAGATACTATATTATTTAGCAAATGACATCAAGGCGCTGGGCTTGGGCATCTTTCATAGTAAGAGCCTCCTAATAGGGGTTGTATAATAGTGTCGATAATAGCAGATAAATATATAACAACATTCAAAGTATTCAAATACAATTGATAATTAGAAGTCATATTAGCAATAAACCTTCTATTATCAAACATTATTATTATCATTCATACTTATTTTTATTTAGGCTGCGTTTCCACCAGAGATGTGCGAGAATGTGAGTTTCATTCACGTTTCATTTATGCTTAGTTATAATATATATCACATATTATAGTTCATAACAATTCAATTTACAGAAAGGGTAAGCAAAGACGCCATTATCCGATCACAGACATGTGAATGATGTGAAAACTTAGAGAACCTATCCATACTAATATTATAAATGCGAAAGTGTTTGTATGTTTGTGTGTTTGGCCGTCTTTCACGCCATAACGGTGTGACGGATCGACGTGATTTTTGGCATAGAGATAGTTTATGGGCCCGAGAGTGACATGGGCTACTTTTGATCCCGAAAAATGCACAGTTCCCGGGGAACAGCGCGCGATAACCGAATACCACGCGGGCAGAGCCGCGGGGAAAAGTTATTTTCAAAATAATTATCTGTTCAGTAAATCTATTAAATTATTAATTGAATAGATCAAAGTATTTTTGTCTATTTTATTATTTACAATTTCTTTCGTCTAGTTAAAAGACACGAATTATAGATAAATGTGCTATTGATTTGATCCAGTGGGTGTTTATAAAAGAATTTTGATGAAATCGGTTAACACTTTCCATAAATTGGATTGGCATAACGTATAGTTTAACATATTCTGTGGATGGGTGCGAGGGGATGAAGACAGAGTGTTGTGGCGAGCCACGGAAGAGGCGTATGTCCAGCAGCGGACTGCTGCAGGCTGCTGTAGGCTGATGATGATGAACTTTTATTTAGAATAAGTGTAGACATTTTAGCACGATATTTAATATCCGTCAATGGCATACCAGTCCCTGGAGACGGGCAGCGTTTCCACGTTGAATGGCCAGGCTCAAACGTTGGAATAACTTACAGATAGACTACAACATTATAGGTAAGTACCTACTTTTTATATTACGTATTCGGAAGGTTATTTACTAAGGTAAATTCCATTGACAAATTAACATGTTTAAAATGATGTCGATTCGATTGTAGAAAAATAATCAATAATAATCACCCGCTGATATCGCCATCATGAGCCTGGCCTGTTCGGCTTCTTCTTCGTATAACTCTTTTTTGTCTGCTTTGTAGATGACGTCTAGCGTCGACATCACCTTTGATTTAGCTTGTGCTGCTGTAGGATGCTGAATTAAACATAAATACACACAAAATTTGTTAAAATCATTAAATCGGTATGAACAATGTACTTATTCTGATACCGTAGTGTCATTTGAAGTTATAGGAACAGAAGTTATCCTAATCTCGAAAATAGTAGTTTCATTTAATGTTTATTGTTTGTTTGTTTTTTGTTATTTAGGTTTTTTAAACTTTTTTGTAATTCATAGATAATATAATAGTGTATTTTTTTCTGTGATTTGCGACTTTATAACAAGCACAGGCCGCAAAGTAGCTAAATAAAACTAAAGAAGGGACATTTTCCATTATTTTGTAGATCGAAGCATTTCGAAGCAACTTTATCTCTTTACTAATTATTCTCAAAGTAGTAAAAGGCTGAAAAAAAAAACTAGTTTCTTAACCAGTTCTTTCTACATTCTGCCTACATTATTAGTGGTTTTTAAAGCGATTAAAATCATTCACTGCGTTTCCACCAGAGACCGCGAGGATATTATTATGTTGCCAGGAATGTATATGTCATGGTCATGAACCAATAGAAATGCTTCATTTACCTATCCTTGCTCAGCACAGCTCTGGTGAAAACAGTTTAGTTGATTGGCCCATTACAAACAAATTCATCGCAACACATCGCGGCATCGTCGCAAATTTCTCGTAGAAATGCAATACTAGGTACAACTGTTTAATGTAAGTAAGTAAATACTGAACAAGGAAATTCTAACGTCTTGCCAAGTACGAGTAGATCCCATGAAGCAGAAGAACGCTTCCTGTAAATGCTGAGTTCCCAATTCAGGTCGCTCTCTTCTGAGGTGTAACTCTCCTAGCAGATGCAGGGCTCGACCCAAATGGCGCCTCAAACCATACTCCATTGCCATAGCACCCATTTCTGTCAACAATTGAGCTGCAGCTTCGTGATCACCCATTCTGTAATATTCATCAATTCAAAGCAAAAAGAAACACGTTCGTGACGTGATCAAGAGACGTGAGCTGTAGGTACGTATGAAGCGCGGAGTGAAGGTGAGAAAAGTTCGAAACGGTTTGATCTCCTTCATCTCACTTTCCTGGCCAAAAGGTGGCTATAACCGTCACGCATTATAAAATATGTACCGAAAATTATTTTTCCCGAATCCGACGGGAAAAGATAGGACTGGATATAATAATATGAGGGTTTTCTCTCCACTACTAAAGTTGTTATCCATACAAGTAAGTTAATCATATATGTCATTCTTCATGTTATACCTTTGCATAACGGCTGCCATGTGCATTCTAGAATCACACAGGCCCTCGATATTATTGCTCTCTGAATGTATCTTAAAAGCCCTTTCAAAAGTCTTTTGAGCATTGTTCAGATTATTCATATCTAGCTGACAGATTCCGATCTCGATTATCGCCTCAGCCACTTTGTCCGTTTCGTCAGCTGAAAAATATTATTAAAAGTCAAACTAGTGAATGACACTGTGGCGCGCACATTTCCTAAGAGTTAAGCGCTGGGATATTTAAATTATATAATTTATAGATATTATTAGCAGAAAAAACATAGCAGGCAAATTAATAGATTCTATAACTTCCATAACAATTCTAACAAATAAGACATCAATTGTATTAAAAAAGAGTACAATTATGTTACTGTCGGTACGGGTGCGGTTCGATAGATACATAACAACTTATGATATAAGTAACTGTAACATTCTCGGGGGAGGGCAGAATGTACAATATAACAAGAAAATAAAACCACGAGAAATATGATCAATACAATATTAATCCACAAACAGCCGTACCTACGCTCGCGCCTTAAAATACTTTCTCAATACTACCGCAAGATACTCAAAACTTTAAGATTTTGTGATAGAAAAGGGCGCTCCCCGTTGACCTACGCGTACTCAGTATCAATTACTCCTAACGCCGCTTTATGTCCTGAACTTCCGAATTTAGGTGGGCTTAAACACAATTTAGTACTTGCCGTCCTTCGCACGCCTCTCTGCTAACCGACTGAGCCTTTCGGCCTTTCCAGGGTCTTTGCTACGAATTAGGCGTGCTTGACCGATTAGTACCCGATGCAGTTGAATTGCTGTGGCTTGAAATAATGTATCTTGTGGCACTTCTTCGTTCGGATTTTCTTCAGAAGGCTCGTACAATGGCCAGCTCTAAATAAAGAAAAAAAAATGTTTGTCCGCGACTTCAATAAAACAGGTCATTCGAATGAGAACAATGTAGAAATTCCCAAATATACTGAGCGGCAAAAAATCTGGCCCTCAAATATATGCAGTATTAGGTAATTTTGTATGTAGAGTGGGCTAAATTTGGTGCCGCTGAGTGTATTATATCGTGGTCTTCATTGACATGTCACAAAAACAAAAGGACCAAATTACATGACTCTAATTCGAGCAGTTGAGATTGCAAAATTTTATCCCGATTACATGGGAATATCGCAATGAAAAGTAGCATGTGTGTGTAGGTACATAGTAGGCATGTTATTGCAATCCGTCCAGCGGTTTTAGCGTGAAGGAGTAACAAACATAACATGCACATTTTTGAATGTGAATAAATGTTTTTCTTTCACATACGCACACACGTGTAATATTAGTAGGATTAATAGGATTTTAAAAGTCACTTGCATTAATACAGCATCATTACGTAACAAAATTCCTACGCCACAAAAGATGAACAGAATAGATACTCGTAGTTAACAAAATTTCGAATTGATTTATGACATTTAGACGGCTTTGGGTAGGTGTATCGTAGGTATGGGAAAGTGTTACGAAGGTACCTTCGTTGAATTATAATGAGGCTCTTCGTGAAACCCTTAGTGTAAGGCGCTCTGATGTCGTGGCAAGGAAATTTCATAAATATTTGTGTGCGCTACCTTCACTTGATAGATATTTAGCATACATATTGAAGCGAGTATACACTGCCTTAGAAGTTACATAGGAGATCGTACGGATAAATTATTTTACGTAAACCAGTCTAAACGATTAAAGAAAACCAGTGCTCGACAAAAGGTAGGAGCAATAGAAAAGTTACGATAGCTATTATAAGACCGAGGCACCTACCAGGCTGATAAACCAGATACTTCCTCAGTCAATAAGGTTTCAAGGGCTGCTTAGATTAATTGATACCAAATAAGTTATTGTAAATGTAAAAATTGTAGTTCTGCAAAAGTTTTTTTATACGATGGTTATATAATCCTGAGTACCGTGATATTATTACGATAAGGCCACGAGGCTTTGCGGAGTGGGCTAAACCAGATACGAGATTGTAAACGTTACCTTTAAATAATAATTAATAACAATTGGTTCGTTTTTGGAAACTCTTTCCGAAAAACCATCAACGTTGAGAAATTATAATTCGTAGGTTAAAGTAGATGTAGGTACTTAAGTAGAAAAAGATTATATTTCATTGATGAGTATCGTAAATTACTACAACTTAGTTATAAAAACAAAAAACTACGCGAGTTACTTAACTAGCAAAAGAAACGAAAAAGTTTGTTTTACCTAATTCTGTAAACTGGTCTGATATGCACCAAACTGGGTGTTGTGGAGTTAACTGAAGCTTTTGTCTAGCAGATGGACACTATGACAGGCTAAAACATTTTTTGCTACATTACCAGCTATTACTAGAGGCACGTATTAAATCCGTTAGGCCACACAATAGATCTGATTCATCATAACGATTTATTATTTGATGAGCCATTTCGCGTATCGTACGTGTTACGTTACGTGTCCCTCGAGCAAATGACTGCGGCTCAATATTCGCCTCAGAAAATTGATTAGGTACCTATACAATATCCTTGGGGAGCAATTTTTCATCTCATGGAGGTACTCTAATAAGCACTATAAATGGAGTCAAATCATTGAATAGAAACTGCAATTAAATTCATTTCGGTAACCGATTAAATAGCCTGGCAGATTGCACTGCGAAGGACTAAGAGTATGTTTTGGAAGAGAGAAAGACTGGCTAAAAGGAGATTGGTACTTGACATTAAACGATACTGGCTGCCAACAGGCAAGTAGCTGAAACGCTCGGGTATATGGGAGTAGAAAGATTAAAAAGAGTGTTGCAAAGTGATGACAGAACCACTTCAGCTGTACCTGCGCGGAAGTTAGACTGTAACAAATGTCCAAAAATTAATCGATTAAACATATTCTGAAGGTGGTCAAGCTTGTTAGGCAACCCCTTACTTAGATCCAGATAAGCAATTTTATCTCGGTCGTTGAACAGAGACAAAAAAGACTGAGCTGAGTAATTTTCGTTTTTGGGAGAGTATTAAATGCGCTACTGAAATCAAGCAGAAGCAGGAGGTTCTTGATTAAATAAAAATATTGGGTACTTTGTGCTTTTGATTGTTTACTAGTGACTAAGTTCATATTTGGTGGTCGGTGTTTAGTGTTTTTCAAGCTCTTGTATGGCGTCGGTGAATCTGTATGTACATATGTGTATTTGTCGTGTAGCTGCAATTCTTTTGTTCATGTAGTCGCAGAGTAGCACAATATTAAGTACGTAATAATAGCATGCATTTTCATGTAAATTTCCGACGCTTACGTTTAAAATGCAAATTTTGGAATACATCACATCAATTTACTGCATTGTACTTGGAAAATGTGAAAAAATAGGCTGTAATGCACGATAGCTTTTTTGAATATTTTACGACAAGTAGCCGTAAATAATAATAAAAAATGTATTTTATTGACCATAAAAACTAAATTTAACAAAACAAGAGAAGCAGTGATTTCCCCACTAAGCACATCCTGTTTCGTGGAGATCCATATCTTAGAGAATTAACAGACAGTGCGGCTCTTAATTTAGTAAATCGAAAAACAGTCATTGATGTATGTCCCCAGACTTACTATGATAAAAAAATATTTTAATCACTCTATTATCAGCTTTTCACAGCAAAAAATATTATGAATCTATGCGTTTCATCGATCAATTCCGTTTAAATGTAACCAACCGCTAAAGTACTATTTCAAACCACAACTAAAATATATCATTTTCATACATGTCATATATTTTTTCGCTAAATGTGCAAAACTCACATTGTAAAATTCTATCGTGGTATTACAGAAAAACGTGATTTTCACCTTTTTGAGTCCCGGGTGTGTAATGGAAATAATGAACGAATGTTACCTTTCCGATAGCAGTGTCCCTGACTTCAGTCAATATCTGGAATGGCTCTTCTGTATCAGCTCCTGGAACTGAAATATATAGACATCTAATCAAATTAATTTGTAACATGCTACCAGCATGGCAATGACAGTTAAATTGGCATTTTTTTAAATAATTACGTATATAAACCGTTTAATTAAACGTATGTTTGTTAAGTTAAATATGTAATTTATTGAATCAGGCATTACTTTGGCCATATCAATGAACTGACACAATTACTTTGCATGAGTAAAATACAACATTTGAATTTTAAACAATTCTAAGTTTTACGGCAGTAGAATGGTAATATAATAATGACGATGACGTCCTGTAGTTCTTCACCAGAAACATAAAGGTCAGGTAGAGACTTAATTGCGGGAATTATTTATTTATTCTTCTATAGTATATTAGAACTGTTATAATAGGTCCTAAAAATAGTTATTTTGTTATGCAATCGATGTTACTAAGCTTTTAACCAGAACTTTCGTTGGACCTGGCTAGACAGCAGCAGTGCAGCAATAACTTTTACAGTGTTAAAATAATTATGAAATTAAAATAATTATGAACTAGCTTACTAGTTCAATTTGTCCAGAAAATCTAAGAAATGTTATATTAAATGATATTGTAACGGATAACTCACATCTTAAATCGAGTTTAGCTCGACATGTTCCGGGCTATATATAGTGCGCGTGCTGCGTGCGGCAGCCGCCGAGTCGCGTGCTCCATTGAAGAAGGGTTTCGAAATAGCCCGAAACATGTCGAGCTAAGATTAAGATTTAAGATATGACACAGGGCGGCCACGCCATACAAAATTCGTGTTCTGGAATCTACATAGGCACGACGACGTCTGTACACGCGTCAATGTGTGCGGAAGTGACACAGGGCTGACTATCGCAAAACCCTAGTACTATAGGGTATGTAGGTATGGCTTAGATGTGTAAATAAATGTAATCGTTAATCATATATTTTTATTTAAACCTACTTAACATGTGTCTGTCTATGTATTTAAGCATTATTGTTTTAAATTACAATAAATATTTGACTACAAACTTAAACTAATTATTCGGTACCTAAGTAGTTATTTCATGATTTTCATGTATTAATCGCGATACTTTTAGAAAGCATTATTTATTTACAAAAGGAAGTAGGTAGGGTAGGTAAGTGTAGGTACCTACCATATTTCTCGCGCGCCCACTGACAAGTTGGCGCTTGCTCGCGAACTCACCGTCAAGGCGATCTAGCACCGAACAATGAACTGCGGGCCTACTCCGACGTTCGAAAATTGAAGTTCGTATGCTACCGTCTCTCTCGCTTTCGTATGAAACAGTATAAATGTCAGAGGGAACGAACGACATGAACTTCGATTTTTCGTATTTCGTAGTAGCCTTGCTGTTGACAAACACCCATACAATGCACAGTATATCATCATTTCGCAAAATTATTTCTCCCGAGTTTTTTTTTTATTCGACTGGAAGGCAAACGAGCAAGTGCGTCTCCTGGTGGTAAGAGATCACCGCCCATAAACATCTGCAACACCAGGGGTATTGCAGACGCGTTGCCAACCTAGAGGCCTAAGTTTGAATACCTCAAGTGCCAGTAATTTCACCGGCTGTCTTACTCTCCGCGCCGAAACACAACAGTGCAAGCACTGCTGCTTCACGGCAGGATTAGCGAGCAAGATGGTGGTAGCAATCCGGGCGGACCATGCACAAGGTCCTACCACCTGCACAAGCCCCGAGCTTAGTGCCGTGCGGCCGACATACATCGCGTCGCGCGCCCGACTGCTATCCGTCAGATTTCCGTCAGGCTACGCTTGAGGGGTGGGGTAACTCGAACCGGTGCGGGGCGGAGCGTGGCCATTCTGTACGTTAGTACTATTATATATTCTGTGGATATGAGTTATCCGTTACAATATCATTTAATATGAGCAAGTCTCACGGTAGTTTCATGATCAAAACGTTATATTTTCAGAACTCAGATTCAAATTGTCGAAGGAACAAGTTATGTGTCCATTGACCTGGTTATTAAAATACACGTATAGCATGTGTATAGTTTACTTAAGGATTCTATATGTATACGAGCAACGACCACAGAAGGTTCTACGATTAGCAACATACCTTCCTATCTTGGCGGTTGAATGAGTAACTGTAGCCTTTATCGGTACCACACTGACTGACACTGACTCACTGACTTCTGTATGCTTTTTACAACATTTTTGTTAATCTTTCTTCCTACCTATATTTTGTTTGTTTATTTATTTTTCGTTCTTAATCTTTTTAATGAATTTTGACTTAATTCCAGTGACTTGAAATTAGGTAAGTACAGTCACCAGCATTAATATCCGCCACAGCGGAGCGAGAAAAAATATCTGACATGTCCTTCCGTCCCTAGAAATAGAGTCGTATGAGATATTTATGCACGCTTATTGTGTCAGATATTGGTGCCTGGTGTCTGTAGGTACATATTTAAATATAGTGAGCGACCAAATATCTGGCCCTCAAATGTATGCAGTAATAGGTAATTCTGTAAGTAGAGTGGGCCAAATTTAGTGGCATTGAGTATGAATATAAAGAGCTCCGATAAATTTGCTATAATAAAGTAATGCCGGAAAAGTATTTTCAACTTACAAAAATAAAAATGTCTAGTACGTTGCTTTGCCTTTGCAAATAGAAAATGGTAATTAAAACACAGACTAAAATGGCTCTTATGGCACTGCCAGTATTGCCACCGACCTAGCGCATAGCAACTGGGGTATTTTGCTGTTCTGCCTAATATTACGAGTAACATGTAGATGTCTAAACTAAAACGCGTTCAAGTTATCAGTTTAATTGAACAGTGAGTCGTTGGTTTTGAAAATGGTCATCATCGTCCTCTCGGCCGACATACGTGGGTACAGGTCTCCTTTCAGAATGAGATAGCTTAACCCGTAGTTCCCACGCGGGCCCAGTGTGGATTGAGAACTTCACACGCACACCATTAAAGTTCTTCGCAAGTATATCCAGGTTGCTTTACAGTGCTTTCCTTTACCGTAAGGTTCATGGTAAATTTAATATGTTATTTCACACATAAATTCTGAAAAACTCAGACGTGCGAGGCTGGATTCAATCCCAAGACCCTGTGCTTGAACGACCTCATAGTTCAAACCACTAGCCTTACAATGTTAAAAACAAAATTGACTTACATTTATCTAACAAGAATTTAGCGTAATGATATTTGCAGCATCCTTTTTGGCGTCCGCCATCGATCAGGAACTGACTAGCGATAGCAATGGCGGCCATGTAGAACTTTTCAGCAAGCCACAATATTCCTTTTCCTTTTTCAGCATATTCCAGGGCAAGATTCAATAAACAAATACTCTCCTTTTTTATTTCACCTTCAATATAAAATTATACATTAGTTTTTTCCCGCCCTTACTTTTAATTGTAAGATTATAAGGTTTAAGTGGATTTCCCATTTGGTGTTGTACTTCTATTATTTATTGTGCGTATACCATGCATGCAAATTTAGCAAAACATGGTTGCGTGTAAAGGCAGATTCATATTACACAATGCACAGTAGGTACTGAGACAGCGCACGCACGGCCCTTGAGGGGGCACGGTAAAACATCCACGGTAAAGCGCTTTGCTAAGGAACGGAATTTTCTGTCTGTTTTACTCAAAACCACGAAAGAAATTCTGTTACCTTTGTTCCCACTTCTTAATTATAATAAATATTAACATATATTTTCCTCTGACACTTATACTGTTTAATACGAGAGTGAGAGGGACGGTACCATACGAACTTCGAGTTTTGAGTTTCGTAGTAGCCCTTTTGGTGTGCCGTAAAACTTTGATGAAGGGAAAATGTAGCGTTAAAACGAAAAGGTCGAAAACGCCTGCGTTGCGTTAGACATTGTCTCAGACACGGCCTCAGATTAATTTAGCCCTTATCTGTCATGCACTTAAAGGTTACATTGAGTTCAATTGAGTGGAGTTTTTGACGCAGTAACAGTAACACTTTGAACATTCGTCAATGTATGGAAAAATTTGCTAACCACAATTATAGAGATCCAAAAAAACATTTACAGGAGTGTTTACTCAAAAGCTTAAACACGTTCTAAAATATTCGAAAGAATTTGAACTCTTTGTGTAATCTGATAAAGACACAACTTGTATGACCGCTCTGCTGTTTTATGGACCATCTCGTCAGTAAACATAGCTATACCATATACTATTAAAGCAATTTTACCTTTATCCCGTAATTTTTCAGCTTTCACAAGCATAGCCGAGATATGCTCTAAATAATCTTCTCTCGTTCTAAGATCCACCACAATACCGATGTCATCTTCACTAACTAACTGCACATTATCGTAAAGAATATCTTGTAAATAATCTGAAGACTCTGAAAAGCCTGCCTCTCGCATCTCCAGAATAAGGCACTCGTGCAGCGGTTGTTTACGTCTGTAATTAAAATGATGTCAAAGTTATAGGCGCTTATTATGTTCAAGTAGAAATTAAAGAAGGTATTACGGAGACCCCAGCACGCTAGCGTTTATCGTGGACATGAAACCTCCCTTTTGTTCACCTTCGGGTAGAATACTTCATGTCAGCGACAAAAATAGCATGTTTTTCAAATTACAGGAAATTAAACTGCCTTAGAGAATTATTAGAAATCAACTGACGACGTTTTAATAGTTACCTTCGAATTCCCTTCGCATCGAGGACGTCTAAGCAGAATAGAGCTTTATTTCTCATATTTTCCAGACTTGTTTTTGTCATGCAAGCCATGAGTTTAGGAAGCTGTCGTTTCTTAAAGGTACGGGATTCCGAAGCCAATGGGGATGACATGATGATAATTATGCTTTGTTTCTATACTCGATCTGAAATAAAAGTCTCTCCAAAAATGTAGAATTTATTATTTCTCACACTAGTTTCTGTCAAATTGACGCTATCTTGTTGTGATTATGTAACATTGTCAAAATACCATGACACTTCAATAAACACGGTAAGTTGCTTTGTATAAAACCTACATAATAATTTTAGTTTTAAATTCGCACTGTCATCCAAAGAGTGTTGTTATGTAGTCATCGTTCTTCCAAAATTACCTCTTTCGAGATTATAATTTTTGCATTGGTCATCCTTCATCCACCATTACCTCTCAGATTTCGTTTTCTAGATTTTTTTTACCGTAAAACGGCAAAATCTACTAGACAGGTACTGGCAAAATAGTCCTCAAATGGACAGAGCCATATTTTTTTAAAGAAACAACAATACCTCTTTCGAGTTGCAGTTTTTTCCATCGAATAACTGCAAAATACACTAGACAGCGGCAAAATTGACCTCTGATGTATCCACGTCGAACCGCATTTTTTAAAACCTTACTAGCTTCATAAAAACACCAAACCTACTCATAGCTACAGCATTCTTCACAGGCACTTACGAAAAAACATGGTTACCAAAATCCCCACAAATAACAAAATAACAAAGAGCGGACATCTCGTTACGTTCACATAGGCCTTGTTAAATTTTACTAGCGCAGTCAATGTTGCAGCGAAATTATATCCCGAGGGAACTAGTTCTCGGTTCGGCTAACAATGCTGTCCCATTGCGAACGTATAATATAAAAGTGAACCAAACTTTTTGGACTAAAGAGGATTCAAGGGAGAGCAAAAGATTGTATCAGTTCTATCCGTAGGGCGTGGGCCTCAACGATTCGTATTCAAGCGTCGAACACTCACTCGAACTTAGTCGAAATAACTTGCCAACCGTTAAGGCTTAATTGTGTCGATCCTTCACGCAATCCTCTGGAGCGCGGATGGCAGCGTCCATCTACATTCAAATGTACTTTGATAAATCAGACCTGCACGAACAACCCGGGTTTGTAACATCAACACTGACTGCTAAATACAGGGATTCGTCTGATTAAGAAAATTCTTTGCATCGCTCCCTCGCTCCATATATTTTATGAGTTCCGGAATGAAAGACATAAGTTTCAAGTTATTTACGATGTGGAAGCATGCCCGTAGGTGGACAGCTATAAAACCAGCAGAAATTTATTCCTTTTTATTAGAATCCTAAAGTAACCAGATCTGATTGTGGCGTAACATTTTCTGACAGGAGTTTTTTTTTCGTACTTGAAAAAAAAAAAAACATCAAGTTTCCATCCCTCAAGGAAAATTAATGTCAGGTAAGAGTTTACTGGCAGCTGAAATCAGAGGAAAAATGTTTTTGGTAATACCTGGTGGTTAATGTGCGCAATTTACCACGAGCTTTGCGGTGAAGGAAAACATCGTGAGGAAACCTGCACAAACCTGCGAAGCAATTCAATGGTGCGTGTGAAGTTCCCAATCCGCACTGGGCCCGCGTGGGAACTATCGCCCAAGCCCTCTCATTCCGAGAGGAGGCCTGTGCCCAGCAGTGGGACGTATATAGGCTGAGATGATGAATACCTGGTGGAACTTCTGGACTTTCTTAACTCACGCAATAAAAACAAATGACGCAATTTGTCCCGAGTAGGTACATCGATCTAACAAAATTTCAACATTAGTAGGTACTTACGTGAGAACTGTGAAGTATTTACATAATATTACTGTCAAAAAATGCGTTAAAAATAAAAAAAATAGCACGCTGAAATAAACGGACAGGTAAATAATTAATTAATAGATAGGTAATTTCTTTTGCGTGTTATGGTAATTCTTAAAGGAAGGTGTTGAGCGATTTTTTTGGTTAGACATGAAATTTTTGCATAAATCTTAACATACTTTACGAACTTTTCACTAGAACAAAGAACCTGGAATACGTAAAGAAAGGTGAACTACACACACATGAAACTAATACTGGAAACTATGCCAGTGTGTTTTCAACTTAATCTTTACGGGGCGTGCGAGACTGGCAAGGCGCCAACCCGCCGTAGCGTCGCGATCAATTCTCAAATCCATCCCCGTTCTCAAGTTCAACCAGCCTTCAAGATCACTAGATAAATAAGCGAGAAATAACGTGGAAATGAATCCTGAGACGGAAGAGTGACATAACTGAAAGCGAATTCGCTAGATATAGAGGTAGATAATTGTTACTAGCAATCAGAACGACATTTTAGTTCCTTATTAGATTAATGACAGGTTGATTAGTTTTATCCATTATTAGTTATAGTACAGGATCATTTTGCACAAACCTATTTAGAGTAAAAAGTCAGTAAGTGTAATGTTATATACGATTTTGACACGAAATATAAGTTTGTTTCGTCTATCTTGTGTCTCTTTTAAAATCTGGCCTTCAAATGTATGCAGTAATAGCTAATTTTTAATGTAGAGTGGGCCAAATTTTGTGCCACTGAGTATATTTTGTTTTTATTAAATTAAAAGCAAAATAACTCACACACATTTAATAGCATTACGTCTTTTATTAATTAATTTCTAGGGTATATATTTTAGTATACTAGAGCCTGTTGGCGTGAAAGAACAAATTATTTTGGCGTCTATAAACAAAAGTAAACGGTAAAAATTCATTTTGGCCTCGACTTGTCTGGCTTAGGGAGGGTGGCCTGATTTTGCCCACTGCTGGGGTCGTCGTTAATGTGAAGACTGCGATTGGAGCTGACAGGTTTAGCGAGGGCTTTGGAGCTTGATCTGACCACGTCGTCGGTGTCAGCGCTCTCAGAGGTTTGTTCATCTGGAGACTGATCATCCGGAGACTGTTCTTCACGTTTCTTCTTCTTAGCGTTTTTAATCGCTGTCAGCATTTCTGAATTAGAAGGATACCGTATATAGATAAGTATTGTCGTTCTGTACACTTTGAAACTTGCTTAGTTTTTTTTTTGCATGCCCATGATAGATCCCTATCTAAAGAAAGAAAGAAAATACATTTATTTAACGCCATAAAGCAAACATAGAAATAAACATAAAACAAATAAAGACGTACATGACGCTAAATAGGCATAATAATTTCATCTAATGAAAAGTACAATTAAGGTCAAATGTGTATCTCTCGCACTGGTTCAGTAATAGCCTATTCACTCTAGCCTTGAAGAGCTCTAGATTTTATCTATCCGAAAATAAAGATGATATGAATAAATAAACGCAAATCAATTTATGCTACAAACCTTTTACCAAAAACCTGACTAATGGGAGCGTGGTAACCTACTGTGCAGGAAATTCAAGTTTAACTTACCCCGCCGAAAGTTTGCAGAAAGTGGCATATTTTCTAGTTCTCTCTGTATTAAAATTGAGCCGACATATGTTAAATTTTCTTCACTCCCATTGTGAAGACACATAGATTAATGGCATGTGTCAAATTAACAGCTTAAATTGCGCCAATAAAGCGGAACGTGTCAGGAAAATGAGAAAATCATGGGAAAACTATTAATAACTTTTTCAATAGATGCCCATAGACAAAAAATCTATAGGTACGATTTGGCCTCCTTAGATTATTAAGGAACAATAAAAAACCGCACATTGTACCCTGAAAGAGAGCGGATTATATTGTAACTTAGGTCGGAGTAAAGGTAAAGAAAATTTTCAAATCGACGGGTGAAAGGCTATTTGTATTAAGCGACAACGTATTCCTATGTCGCTTAAAACAAATAGCCTTTCACCCGTCGAAATGTTCATTAATGATTACATGGATGCATATAGCCCATTTTTACTTTATTTACATTCATTTAATCACAGCAAATTCTATGGTAGGCGGTGATGGTTGGTGGTATATGGTAGGTACTCAGTGTATATTATTAAGTGAACCTACTGAAGTACAAAAATGATTGGTTACCTTTTGCTTACTTTGGAATGTTTTCTCTATGTGCCTCTATTTTCTGTACAATTTAGTAATAAGCTACATATTATGGTATTCAATAAAGAATTCTTGTACTTCTACTGGCTTATAAAAGCCTGCAATAGATTGTAACGGTTTGAACTAAAAGTACATTGAAATTTGGTTATATACATTCGACCAAGTGCGTGTCGGTCCTCGTGCGGTCTGCATTGCGTGGTTAAGTATTTATGAGTATAAGTTCCGTTATAAATAGTTGACTTGACATGACGTTAACAAAATTTAGCACTTATTACATATTAACTTTAAACCTTAACATTGCTCACGTAAAAAAACACATTTTTCAATTATATTTAATAGCTTATGCCCGCGACTCCGTCTGCGTGGACCTGGTTTATCGCGCGGTGGCGCCTTCTACCGGAATAAAAGGTATCCTATGTTGATCCTTGGGTTTCAAACTACCTATATACCAAATTTCATCCAAATCGGTTCAGTGTTTACGACGTGAAAGTGTAACAGACAGACAGACAGACAGACAGAGTTACTTTCGCATTTATAATATTAGTAGGGATAATCTCTGAGCTAAGCCGCAGACAGATGTAAAAAAAACAGATGTAACGAAACTACAAAGGTTTATTTCCAGCCTTATTGGCTACAGCTACATGTCCTAAAAAACCACATGCAATAGTATCTTAAGACGTAGCCTTATTATTTAGATTGCCTGCATTACGAGAGGTCACCGTTCCGAGTGGCGTGCGGGCGGCATGTATCCTAGTATACATAGTACCCTTCGGTGGCATGTAGCAGTGGCCACACGACCATCAACGTCGTCCATTAATCTTGCATCACGTGTGGCGATACGACCAGCCACAAACCCACGTTATGTCCATTTAAGAAATGCTTGCTCCATATTCTTACAATGCCAGTACTTTTTAGCACCGTTTTTATTCATCGCTTATCTACAGTTGTATTTTTCTTTTACTAAGTTTGTCATGCAATGCTTTACTTTGTGCAAGTATTTATAAATTTCCGCAGAACGAATGCCAAGAATTTTAAAACTTTAGTCCTCCGTTCTCGTGACTATTACCGTGCCAATTAGTCACAACGCCGTAATATTTCAAAGTTTTGCATCTAACAATTATTTATTAAGCTACATTTCTATTGAATAAAAGGCGTATCTCTACAGCGTTATTTAGAAAAAAAAACACGATTGCAAGAGGTCATAGTATCAGTGTTTTATACCTATTAATTTTAGCTTATACTACCTTGCTTTGAGAAAAAGTGTTTTAATCAAACAAATAGATACGGTCAAGAAATTAATCGTAGGTTCCATTTAAGATATGGAAGTATAGAAAGGAACATTATAATGTTCCTTATCGCTTAAGGCTATAGACTATGCATTTAGGGACCGAACCCAAAAGGACAAGCCTGTTACAGAAATATGGGTCGTTTCCGCCCTACCGAATGGTACAATACAATTTAAGCGACATAAAGTGTTACTCCAATAATAGTCCTGTGACTTGCACCCTGCAGAGCGGGAGATTAATGGTTCCGTGTCACGAGATTTTCGTCGCAAGCCCATGTTAACTTAATAATAGGTAGGTTTATTGCTTGGCTAATAAACGATTTCTAAATTATTAGGCTTTACTTCTGGTTTTGCTCATATAAAACATTAGATCTGGCAACAGAATGGAATTTCACTTTTACTATCTAATTGTGTTTTCCGATAACTACGAGTATGACATTGGGTCTTTCAAGAAAAAGGCTTAAATTTTCTTAAAAGACCGGCAACGGACCAATGACTCTCCGTGAGTAGTTGGTACTTTGGTACCTACTTATGGGCGGAGGTGACCTTTCCCCATCAGATTGTTTGCTTGTTTGTCTACTCATAACAAAAAAGACAACCAACAAATATGTATATTTTTTAAAAATGTAAATGCTTATTGTAGATACTTTTTGTTCACTGCACTTGGATTGTCATGCAAACTACCATAATTATTCGTATCAAATTTCAAGTCATCTAATCACTTAAAAATTGCATTGTTAGGTATCGCGGGTTGGCGATAAGTAAACTAATTCTGCGCAGAAGAAGTCATGGGCATCAGCTAGTGTACTATATGTGACGCTGACGTGTCAATTTCCCACATGCTTTCATTAAAATAATTTATGAAAAGTTAGCAAGGTCATTTCGTGTTAAAAGTAATTGTACTTTGAAGAGGAAACGAGTTTTATAAACCATCCAGCATATGTTTAATTTCTTTGCGTGATTTCTACAAATGAGTGTAGTTTACATATGCGGTTCAGTTACTTTGTTTGTATTAAAAGGGCTAATTTGGGTTTGCATTTGGTACAATAATGAGCCAGAACTTTGATAATAACCTGGTAATGGACTTAATTTTGACCTTCTTAAATTTGATTACAACATACAAGCGTTTACTTACGTAACTTTGTACACATAGATACTGACAAGTCAGCCAATAGGGTGTGTTTTCCGTACCCTAATAATTTGCTATTGTTTAAGTTTGTCTCCTATAATTTTGTACTGTAATGTAATACAAAATATATAATTACTGCTAAAAAATTTTTTTATTCGACTGGAAGGCAATCGAGCAAGTGGGTCTCCTGGTGGTAAGAGATCACCACCGCCCATAAACATCTGCAACACCAGGGGTATTGCAGATGCATTGCCAACCTAGAGGCTTGCCTGGGGTGCTAATTAAATTCTTGCAACCTGCCCTGGATTTTTATTGTGAGTTCGTACCAATTATTACGTATTATTATGAGTTCATACCGAAATTTCATAATGAAAAGGATGTAGTTTTTTTCTTACTTAACTTATAGGAATTTTGTTTATTCTTACCTATTTACTACGCACTAAAACCATATTTGGACAATAGCACAAAGCATAACAAACAATTAAAAGCAAAGGTAACCAAATAACCGTCAACTAATGGTTCCCAAGTGTTACGCTTATTAACTCACAGTACCTAAATACTTCTATAGCGGATTAAAAGTATACAGACATACCACTGTGATTTACAATATACATAAATACCTAATTTACTAAAATATTTGGTTTCCTGCAGTAAGAAATCTTATTCAAATAAAAAACATCAAAGTAAATAAATAGAGCTCTAACAATCAAACAAAGCAAATAAGTAGGTATACCTAGTAACCTAGAAAACTAACAATAAGTGTAGGAAGATTTAATTACGTGTATGTGGTCTCATATATCTCTTTGCTCTATCGTAGTAGTACAGAGTTATTTATTACACCCGGTTTAAATTAACATTAGCCTCCGACACCCTCTTGGCAAGACGCCAGGAAAATCAAAGTGATTTAAGACAAAATATCCCCGGAGCGGAAGCTTTGCAAAACTAACATATATGTCCTAGTAGCAACTCGACAAGACTGTTAGTCGTTTACTCCAAACACACAAGACAGCTCAGAGAAGTTTCATCCTGGCAAAAAAAAAATCATCAGCATCATTAGCCGGAAGACGTCCACTGCTGGACAAAGGCTATTTAATAATTAAAATAATGTAAATATAGAGCACCAAAATCGTGTTGGTAAAATTTGAGAGTTCCGACGTTGAAAGAAAGTCGATAAAATTAATGGCACATACATGAGGCATTCTTTTTAAATCTTTTAATAAGCTGTCAGTTTATCTCAAATGGGCTAGTTCCTTAAAAAATCTAATTAGGTGGCCAGTAAGATAAAAAGTGTTGAGCAGGTATTCTAATTCAAATCCATTTATTATTTTTTCTTTTGTCAATTAAACAAAAAAAAATATGAATTCAGCCAGCCAGTTAAAGTTCCGCGTGAAGTCACTCCTGGAAACATTTTTTAACGCGGCATAACTGGATTCCACTCTTGAAGTTTGACGCGCTCCATCTTTATAATTTTTCGTTTGATTGACCTAAAGGAAAAATACGTACCTAACCAATATTTTTTTGATAATCTAACTGACGGGCTAAATGGAAAACTTTCTTTTTTACCCATGAATCTACCTCTGGAATTGGGGATGTTTGGCGACCCACTCGCTCAAACAAGCCTCCAAGCGCCACCCTATTTCATCAAAAAAATATCGGGATCAAAACTGAGTTAAGCAAATCCTGAGAAAGTTGGTCCCATCCCAGGGCGAAACTTGCGCAACAGTTTCTAAGTTTGACATATAAACAAATTCTGTCCAGTAATTTGGTCTAACAAAAAGAGCAATTGAAACTTTTTATTTCATTTATGTGTTCTCAAAAGTTAAAACTTAAGCCAAATATAGATGGAACTTTGTACTTAGGTAAAGGCTTACTCAGCGAGGTCTTAGCTTAAAATGTTATTGTGTTAAATTTACCTATCGATTACTTTTGGAGCTATGGTCAAATCTACAAAATAAATCGTAAATTTAAATCTCCAGAAATTCAGCTCATAATGTTAACTTGGTAAGCTGTGGTAACAACGTCACCTGCTTTTTCTAAAGTAAGAAACCGTCAAACACTCGTCAACCGTTGAGTGGATACTAATATTCCTAAACGGTGCCTCAAGTACCCAAGCATTTTCCCCTATCACATTGATACCGTAATAAAAATGTCGCGCAGTCATCGGCTGTGGACATTAAGAACATTATGATAATGTCGGCGGCTTTGCAAGAATTACGTTATGGCTTTGTGACTTTGCGAAGGCCAATATATTTTGATAGATACGTAGCTTTTTGCTAATAAAATTCTTGTGAAACTCTCATTCCACTATTCTCTTATAATTTATCCACTGTATTGAAAAAAAAAAATCTGAAGCTGCTAGTACCTATAGGTTGAAGATGTAGACCTAACCAAACTATTAACGCATGAAGGATCAACTATATTCATATTTTAAAAATCGTTATTTGCTGATCATTACTTTATTTAACAATAAAAGTGGGTATTCAATCCGATTACCCCATTTGTTATACATTTAGTAGTACATCGTTTCTAACGTAATTTATGGTCGAAACATGCCAGGAGATGGCATTGTATCAGTTTGAAATATCCCCAATGCTGACAAAGTGAATGTGGTTTATTTACTCCGAATCTTTGATTGGTATTTAAGGAAAATCCAGTTTTTTTATTCCTTTCATTTTCCCTGACGCAACTTCTGAATGCTGAGTTAATGTTTTTCCAATGCAAATTTCTATGTTTTTCTCATTCGTGTTGTTCCAGCTTCGTTTAATTTAAGTGAGTTTCACAGTTTTCACATTTCATTCAGATTGAACCGTTGATTAAAAACAAACAGCCATTAAGCTGTGAAGTGTTGAAGTTTCGTTTTTTTTAAGGAAAGTGCACATTGTTTCCAGACAACGTTGATTAACTATTATTATTACAACAGTGATGAATTTTGTACGGATTCACAATGCTCTTTTCTTTTGTTTTGATTCCGTTTTGTTTTAACATTAATAGTACCTAACTACTACTAATACGCTAAGTGCTTTAATTTTGTATCCTTTGTGCGCTGTTATCGTGTGTTTCGAGTGAGGGGCTATAGTTACCCGCTTTGTAAGTAAAAGTAAGTGCAAATATAGGTAATGGAATTTGTCTTTAATTAATATAATATAAGTTATTAACAATTAGTATTAGGTTTTACTAACAAATATGTTTAACTTTAAGGTTTAACGTAGGTACGCTGCGCTGCACAGCTTATGTATTGTTTTCTCAGTAAGTGAACATTTGTTCTTTTGAGAAAAATAAATGTCTTTAACCAGAACTCGAAAAGTGTCAGTATTATGATTCTTTCCTTAAATAACTAGATACGGTAACCGAGAGCAATGTTTATGTGCTTGTATAAAGTATAATCAACTCAAGTCGGAGGTCGAGAGCATTCTGTAAAAGTTTTAGCGAGATAAGTACGAAGTTGCTGGGTCGTCGTCACTAAAGTCTGATTATGTTTTGACCCTAGCTCAAGCAGCTGAGCTGCTTTAACTACTAAATTAATGACTAGACTTTTAAGACCAGTAATGAGTTCTTGAGAATTCGTATTTAAAATCCCGGTTTATGTTGAAACTACTTACTTACGTACCTACTTTGAATCTAATTATACCTACTTAAGTTAATAAACGAGAAAAGAAAAGAAAATGTCGCATCTTATTTAGGGGTTCTGTTTTTTTTATAATCGCTTTAATTTAATTCGAGCTTTTTAGTTTAATTTCTATTATTAGCGGTTAGGAATATGAAAGCATGAACTAGTACCATCTAGTACTTAATATTTAGGTATATAAAGGTTGACTGGCAGAGATCCCTTCAGGGATAAGTCCGCCTTTGTACTTATCACTTTCTTTTGTGTGTTATTTCTGTATTTCCTTTTTGTACAATAAAGAGTTTAAACAAACAAACAATATTATATTAGGTACTCAATTTCGTGCATCACGTTTATTTCCCTAACTTTTACATAAAAAACAATAGAATTATACAATTAATCCAGAATTAATGAAGGAATGAACGACTTTCAGGTCTTCCACAAAACATTCCACAATCATTTAGAATTTTAAAAGGTAATATTTTATTCATAGACAGCCAAACTCAATTATTTACATTGCAAATAACAATTCGCTTTGTGTACAAAATGAGTAAACCACCAGTTTGCTGGTTGTACTGAAAACCAGTAGGTATTTGATTACATACATAAATTGGGCAATTTTTAATAACATTCTTTTTAATCGTCTCAAACAAAATGCTTTCCAAGCGTACCAATAAATATCAAGTCAAGAATCTCATTTCCTTCCTCCATTTTGCGCTAAGCCCGAAAACAAATACGTATAAGAGTAATAAACAAAAATAGATATCATATTTTACGTCAGCTTATACCATCCTTGACACGTATTCCACAAATGTCCATGGACATTGGATACCAATAGTTCCTAGCGGATATCAAATTCGGAGCAATTCTGCTCAATATCATCGGGTTGTGTACATAACGGTGTTTGAAACGCTCCAGTAAACATTCGCTTTGACGTGTACGTTATATATTTATTTGCAATACAAGGTACCTATATTGATTTAAGGCATGAGACGTCAATATCCCAGTAATATCCTATTAATATAATAAATGAGAAAGTTTGTAAGTCAGTTGTTTGTGTGTTACCTCATCACGTCTAAACCGCTGAAACATTTACATTAAATTTGGTGATAGTTTGAGTCCCAGGGAAGCACATAGGATATTTTTTATCTCAGAAAATTGCATACTTTCCGCGAGTACTACGCGGATATAGTCGCTGGCAACCGCTAGTTGTAGCTATTTACCTACTTATATTATACATATAGCTATTATAAATACATTTATATTATAAATATTTATTTATTATAAAATTATTTATTTATAAATACCTTATAAATATATTTTTTCAATATAAGCTATAACAAGCACTTATAAATATCAAAAAATCTACCATCGATTCGGATCAACCTTTGTTGAGAAAAAAAATTCTTTATACGACCTGTGCTAAGTATATTCTATGTTATATGTGGACGGGACACATTGCTCGTAGAAGTGATGGCCGTTGAGGCTGTAAGGTTCTAGAGGTACGACCACGTACCGGAAGGCCAAGTTTATTATCTTATTAGGTTGGTATATTATATTTACCTATGGACAAAACCGGTCTTATTTGTTATTTTATGCCCTCACCAAATAAAATAAAACCCTCAACTAATTCACAATTTGGTTGTGTAATAGCTCCTTATTAGCTTTAAGTACGTCACAACCGGCGTTTAATAGTAGTATTATAACATAAACAAATACATTAACAATAATACTTATAAACTACATATATAACTAACTTTATCAGTATACATCAATCCATTGTCAAAGTAAAGATTAACAGCCTTATTCATAAAAAGTTAGAGCCTCCTTGAAGGCTCCTTGATGTCCCGATGCTAAAAAACGTGATTCATAAACGTCTGTTAGCGCTAATCAGTTGATCAAGGCTCTGCTAAAGTTAGAAGACCGTAGACCCTCCTTTATCTCCCTGCTAAGTCACAAAATGGCCGCCACAGAGTTGAACAGCTGACTTTGACAAGAGCAAAAAACCATACCGAAGATATTTTAGGAGATTTACGCAAAGATTAAAAAAAAATCAGGAAAAATTATTTTCAGAAATTTATATTTAAAAATCCTCTAATAATACGAAAAAAATAAAATTAGGATGATTAAGATAGTTACGGTTTTTGGCACTTAGTTTAGGTCTACTAAAACACGCGGATCGGAAATGGCGGGAAAACAAGCATCTCTGCTGTCACTGCTGTCAATTTTATTTTTTTTAATTCTCGATAAGGCCATTTTTTGTCCCTGATTTGTCAAGAGTGCCAACATAACGCGTCTAATCAGTCTATCAGGAGCTCAACAACTAGCAGACCGTTAGCAAGCGTTTATGAATCATACTTCTTGACAAACGTCAAACAAGCTTAATCAGTCTGTTAACTAACAGACCGATCATACCTCAATTAAGGATTTTTTATGAATAACGCTGTAAGAGCCTTTTTCACCATCCATTGATTAAATTTATCTAACGGATAAATGTGATGCCTTCTCTGTTTGTTTTGTTCGAATAGACAAAAATGGCATTACATTTATCCCTCAAATAAAATTTATCAATGTGTGGTGAAATAGCCCCTAAGCCTCAATTTAACTGACATACTTCATGTCATGAGTAGTTAGTCGTAGCTGCCGAGTTTACCGATAACAGTATATTGCTTACCATCGACAGATTTTAACAATCAATTCCAGATCATAATTGGAATATAGATACAAATTACTATATGAATGTCCCAATCAGGAATTTGCCCAAATACCCGTAGAATGCACGCATATTATTATGCGAACCTAATCTATTGTTTGCTAAGGTCTGTAATTCTAAGAAGTTTGTGCGAGTGCGTGTCCACATGACATTACTTGGGATATTTTGATGGATGAAGTAATAAACGCCGCTTGACATTGTCTACATTGAGCTGTCTGGTCTGATATATTCGCTATCACAACTAATAACTGTAAGACTTGTGAAAAAAATAGGTAACTATTTGCTGTTGATTAAACAACATTAGGTAAATGTAGGTCGATGGCTTATACCGGATGGGCCTTTCAACAGGAGAAAATAATTAAAACATAGTTCATTACGACAAACTGAATGACAATAGTACAGCAAACTTCAAAAAATAATGAGTTTTTTTTTTCTATTTATTATATTGTAAAGTTTATTCAAAGGAGCAATATAAAGTAACATTTTTAATTTTTGAAGCATGACAGGCGACGTCGATTGTGCTCTAGGACGACTTAATTTGTATGAAAAAGGAAAAATCAGAAAACTCAATTATTTTGAAAAGTCGCTGCAAATAATGTCGTTCAGTTAACGAGTACGATCTATATTGCAATTATTTGCTCCTGTTAAAGTTCCCGGTAATATATCTCTTTGTTGTACGTACATAAAACATAGAAAAATTATAAAGATTGTCACCCGATGTTCATTGGCTGTAATTGTTTTAATAGATGAAAAATTGTAGTTTGGCTTAGTTTGTCACAAATTCTTAGTTTCGTTGCAAATTTTTCTGTTACGATATTTAAGTACAAAATTATGGTAGATATATATTGAGATCGTTTTAAACTCGTTCATAAAAGACCGTGAACTAACAAACCAATAAAAAATCACTAGTGTTATAACTATAATAATACTTTACTCTGGTTAGTACCAATTACTCGTGCACGCACATCATCAAACAAATGTCTGAACCCTTAAAAATAAATGCCGGGTATCCGCATCACTGTGTATACTAACACACGTTTTAATTACACCAATTTAGGCACACCCGTTAATTAAGTGGCACGCCTACCCACACTTGCTGTTTACTAAAACATGGATTGATTTTTGACGGCTTGTTTGTTTGGCTAAATGCCCAAAACAAGCAACTTTTTGACTAAACAGTAAATTCAGTAGTCAGGGTTACGGTAACAATTTGAGACTATGTTTGGCTCAGAAATGTCAATCATATTCAAGTAAGGCAAAAGTAATAAAAAAAACATTATCAATCCTTTCAGTCGGGTAAAAAATGGCCGAGGTTCTGTTTGGACTCATAATGTTAGGAAATTTGCCCTATTATTGTTAGACCACAAACCCACTTATTCATAAGTTCCCAGTAATCTATAACTAAAAAATTTTAAGATATAATTTGTTACAAGATATAAACTGCTTAGATAACACATAGTACCTAATTATCTTACCGCGAATCATATTAAAAACTGTTAGAGAATATTTTTCTGTATTCTTCAAAAAAAATCTTATTTAAATTTATGTACCTGCCATCACAAACTGTCATTGTTGAACCACTCGCGATTGTTCATAATTTAGCTGAATTATACATAATCATAGTAAATCAGAATTTGTCATTAATAAATAAGAATTATGAACGACTAAATTATGAACAGTTAGCAAGTGGCTCAACAATCCTCTAGATGTAGACGGTACGTTTATTTTAAGCCGCAAAAGTTTTTTTTTAATAAGATGTCATAATCTTTCACTATTATAACAGTTATTTAATTTCTGAATTAACTTGCATACCAAAGCGTAGTCGACAAAATAATCGTAATTTAACACCATCATTTTAGTATGCTATTTCAATGCTCTCCTTTGATCGTTAAACAAAGACAGTCATAACACTCGATAGACCTATATTTATTGTCAACAGACACATTTGGCAGTGAAAGATATTATTTCGTCAAATAGTTTAACGACACTCGTTAGACATCTGTTGGGAATGCGGTGTAAATCAGGCGATTTTACGAGTAGCGATAGTCATTTAGATTATTTTATTGTTGTGTTGTCTGGGCTTCGGTGTCTCACACAGAAATAATAAAAGGAATAGAAAATGAAATCTTATCGTGTGTATTTCCTCCGAGGATCAAACCCTCTATTGCTAATGGCGTAAAATTAAAGATGGTCACTACTGGTACAGTGTACAACCCTCGGACGTTTACCTTCTACTTAAGTTGTTCAGGTTCTATTTCCGATTGAACACTGACTGCAACAGAGCGAAATAAGGCCAGAAACAATTATATGTTAATTACATTGCTATTTTTTGTCATGATAATTTATAATTTACATAACATTTCACTGATTTTAATGGTCATTCCAACGGCACAGACCCTGAAGTTGTTATTGTACTGTAAACGCGAACTGCGCTAACCTTTATTTGAACAAGAGACAAAAAGTCGTTACACAAAACACTAAGAGCGCGATTTCATTAACAATACAAATATCAAAATAATACAACAGTGCTATAAAAACTCCACATTTCTACACGCATTTAATAGGTATGAATATAACTACGCGTCGTTAAGTCACAAAATCGACACACGAAACAGCCTTGCGACGCTTTACTTTGGGACATGAAAATTATCCTTCATGATTTTATTAACATACGGATGAATTTGAATGTGGTCTTATTGATAACACATGAAAAAAAAAAGTTTCAAATCAAATCCACAGCGCGTCTTTTTCGTTTACTTGCAGGAAAATTGAACACTGTTACTCTAGACTAATTAAGCTTTAAAGCTTGAAAGATGTAATCCCCATAGTAGCATATCAAGTATTAACAGTGGTTTCATCCATTGTAAGTATTGTAACGCCTGACAAAGTATAAACACACACAGAGCAGTTTCACTCGTAAGTACAGCAAAATATAGGTAGTCCCCGATAGTCCCTAGTGCAGATTTGCATACGTTTTAAATTTAAACAAACGGCTAAAGTTGAAGCTACAGAGAAAATAACTATGTTAGTCATCTTTTTCTTAAAAGTTCTCCAAATTAGCTCTAACCACACCGCTAGGTGGGCTTTTTATTTGATTAAGTGTTTTGTGGCCTTTGCACAACATTAAACCAGCAAGACAGAGCAGCAGGGAGCTTAACATAAAGGTGCACAATGTAAACTTGTAATATAAGATGGTTTGAATTAAAGCAGCAAACCTGAAATTTACACTACCTTATATCATTAAATAATCACTGTGCAAGGTTGGAAAGTTACTGTTTAATGCGACCTACTTAAATTATATTGAAACCCAAGCAAGTAATGGATTCTAGATTTACAAAAAAAAATCCTGAACGTCGCTGATAGTTTCATGTCAGTTTTTGACTATCATAGTTTATTGTCCACTAGCTTGCGATGTACTTAGCTTCAGTTTAACCTGTGACCCACATAATATCCTATCGCTGCTTATCAATTAAAACGGCCCAACTCAAAATCGAACTTTTTTCAGTAGAGCGATTTAAAAATTTAACAAATTTAATTTCAAAATATCTTGTATTAAAATAAACTTAAATACATTCTTCTATGTGCTATTCAGTTCCTTGGTTAATCAAGAATAGTTGTAGTATAAAATTATAATGAAATGGCACATCTTTATATCAATAAAACAATAAAAACAGTGACCACTTCGAGTTAAGTCTTAATATTCGTAATTTTATTATGAGCAAGAAAGTCACAAGTCGTAATACTTACACAATAATACAAGAATGTATGACAAATAACGACCTATTTGTGTTTAAGTCATGTGATTAAGTAAATTTTATCTCGAATAATGTCGTATCAGACAAAATATAACATGAATTTATCTTTAACAACGGCCCATCTTGTATTGTGCACAAAATTTTCATTAAAATTATTGTCAACAAGGTCTGAACACAACTTCCGACATCGGAGAAGATCATACATTTTGTTTTTAATTGCACATTAACGTTTGCGATACTTTCAATTATCTTCATTAATGTCCCTTTATCATAATACAACATCTATTCAAGCATATAAAATCACATTATTATCACGAGATTTATAATTATGTACCGTACTAAAGAGTTTTAAGTGTATTTTATACACTTCAGAATAAAAAATTGAGTACTTCAAAAACAAAACATAATAATTGTAAAACTTGTTTCCTATCAAAATGAAATTATCCTTATATGAACAAAATCTTCTAGGACATGGGGTACCTTTAATACCGGTAGTGTTCCTATGGGATAAACTTGACTGAAATTATGATCATATCAGCCGCAGTAGGTCCACTGTTGGATATAGGCCTCCCCTATAGATTTCCAGTTGCCTCGGTTGGAAGTGGCCTACAACCGAATCCACCGTGAACCCGCGGCCTTAACCAGGCCATCCGTCTATCTCGTTGGTGGACGTTCTATGCTGCGCTTATCGATTCGCTGTCTTCATTCGAGAACTTTTCGGTGCCAATAACCATCTGTTCTCCGTGCTATATGGCCGGCCCATTGCCACTTCAACGAGCTAATTCGCTTGGCTATGTTGGTTACCCTCGTTCTTCTAAGTATCTCCTAATTTCTGATTCGATCCCGTAAAGAAGCTCCGAGCATAGCTCTTTCCATAGCTCGCTAAGCAACTCTGAGCCTATTTAAAAAGCCAATATGCCATCTCACGCTGTGGTTAAAAACGTTCGTCATAAGGCTCTGAGGGTTTTCGGACGAAAAGAAGTTGCGGAGTTTCACAAACGCTGCCCATCCGAGTTGGATTCGATGATTGAGCACCTTTTCGAATTTGAACCTACTTAATTGGGCAGTTTGTCCTAGATATACGCGTCGACAACTTCAAGAACCGAACTCTCAACCATAACAGGGGCAGTCACCACACGGAGATTCGACATGACCTTCGTCTTTTCCATGTTCATTTTGAGGCCTACCCATTGGGAGACTCGATTGAAGCCATCGAATATCGTGCTGAGTTCTTCCAATGACTTTGCCGTGACCAGAATATCTTCGGCAAACCGAAGGTGCATAATGTATTCGCCGTTGACATTGATGCCTAGTTCTTCCGATTCCAGAAAGCTAGCTCGAAGGCGTTTTTCATAGCGGCAGTAAACAGTTTTGGAGATTTTCAAGGGAATCGCCTTGAAACTCTGTTCCTGTACTCCGACCGACATAGTAGCGTTTCTATACAAATACTTCAATACTTCGATATACCGATAGTCATATGGCATCACTGGAGAGACTCAAGCACTGCCCATGTTTCGATCGAATCAGTCATATCATAGTCCGCTAATGTCTAGACAAGTTTTACTCTTCGATCTTCTGATTGACCTGCTGCAGCGTGTACTTATGTGATCTACAGTACTATAGCCTTTCCACAACCCGGCTTGTTCGGGTGGTTGGAAGACGATTTACTACGACCCTGGAAAACAGCTTATAAACATGACTCAACAGCGAGATTGGCCTGTAGTTCTTCAATAAGGTGTTATGGCCCTACTTGAAGAACAACACCACAACGATCTTGTTCCATGCTTTTGGTGTTGTACCTTTGAAAAGACGGAATTAAAGATCCTCTGAAGGATTTTAATGACCGGGGATCTGCCCGCCTTCAGAAGCTCTTATTGTTTTTAAGCTGTTTCTGGGCCATCCTTGTCTCTTACAGGCTGCTGTCCGGGATTCTCATTAATAAATCCGAGAAGACCTTTCTTCTTTTGCTCTGCCACTTGAAGTTTTTATTGCTAATCATCTCTGAAACTAACTAACAATGTGGCATATTTCTAAATGTTACCAATAAAAATCCTTTTTTCGTTTCGTAAATATAGGCTAAATTCTACATATGACATAAGTAGTATACTTACTTTTTTCATCAAGAATGTTTCACTTCGTAATGTTACACTATTGCAGAAAAAAGAGCGCAAATAATGAGCTTCCCTTATCGTAAAGATGGCTGTATTTTGCGATGTAGCATTATTGCATAAACAATAAGCAACGACCCGCGGGTTATTTCGCGATGTGCCGTTGTTCACCAGTGAAGTTGCCAAAAGTCGCGCTACAATTGGCATTCGGCCGCTCTTAACGATAAAATAGTGTCAAGTTCCAACCAATCACATAACGGCCCATTGCTGCCACGGGGTCATTTTTTGAAGTAGCGACTTGGGTGTCTTATTCACGACAAAGTTTAGCTTATTCTCTACCCAGTTTTACAGTTAGTACGAAAACGTCGTATTTTGCAATAGTGACTTATTTTAGATAAGCAGCGCTATATCCTAGTTATCTGAAGAAATAAATTTTATTATTATTATTATTATAGTAGAGCAGCTTGCCATTGGGATTTTGCCTCTTCCGTCTGCTCCACCTTACCGATGTGCTATCTCTGCCAATTGCAGCCAGAAGTGGGTCTCCTGGTGGTAAGAGATCACCACCGCCCATAAACATCTGCAACACCAGGGGTATTACAGATGCGTTGCCAACCTAGAGGCCTAAGCGGAAGCTACTTAAGCGGATGGCGCCTACTTCGGCGATAGTACACGCCAGACGGGAATTACCCAAGTGAGAGATAAGGAAGTGACTCTACCTCCCCTAGGGCCGGGTTAATGGTAGAGTCTGATTCCACGTCCAACGGCAATGTAAAGTAATTTAAATAAAGTAATTAGTGTAATTACATTCTATTTCCCTGAAAATGAAATAGTTAAACACGTACTCGTAAAGGTATATTTACGTTTTACAGTCAACCCACAATTAAGTGCCTATTTACTACTTCAGATTGGTAGAAAATTATTTTCATGATTTTTTGTAGTCTGTTCAATTGTTTTTTTCACGCTTTTTAGTGTTTTTTTGTGTTGTTTTTAACTGCTCGTCACTTTTCCGAAAGATTGCTTTTTCCGATGCAGAGACGTTCATTTACCTATAATATTGAGGAGTCCTGGTGCTTCGGGCCGTTTTATCAAATACATTACCATATACCGATTATATTATCAGGTGCTCCTACTTGCCGTCAAAATAATGTTTGACTCGTAAGAAATGAAATGCCATTTTGTACAGGACTATGTGTTATGTTTATTAATAAACATACTAAATTAGTGCAAAATATTTCTACACGTGAGTTTCCAGTGAATGATAAAATCTAAGACGAAAAGGGATGCGATTGAAAATCTTGATTTATTTGTGTTTTATTTGCGATTGTATACAGATTGCAGCAGCGCGAAGTAGGACCACGAAGTGCTTAAAATCTGAAAAGATGATAAAAATTTAAGAAAAAAAGTACCTCATTGAATCAGGCGTTACTTTGAGGGGGTTTATATCAATGAACAATAACAGTTTCCATGCTGCTTCGCCGCCACATGTAGTAAACGTGTTAAGGAGTGATAGAAGCCCATATATATATTGGTATAGTATGTAGGCGCTGTAAAGGACTATAGGTCTACTCCTGCTGGCTTGTGCTGAGTCATCATCATCATCATAGCCTATAGCAGTCATTTCTGGACATGGGCCTCCCTCAAAGAGCGTCAATGCGCCCTGTCCTCGGCTAGACGCACCTAGAGGCCGTATTGCCTAAGGTTTCTGACACTCGCAATCAAATGACACATTTCGCATACAAAAACTGTCATTTGATTGCGATCGCGAGCGTCAGAAACTTTAGACAATACGGCATCTGCTTCTACCAGCAGCTTATCGCAGATCGTCACTCCACCTGGCCGGAGGGCGTCCTACACTACGTATGTACTGAGGCACCGACTTCAAACTAGTCATAGACATTTATTTTCATGTTTTTTTTTAAGTCGGTTACTTTTAATTTTACAGCGCATTGGTCTCTAACTGTAATGCTGTAAATTTTTCTTGGAATAAATAAATAAATAAATAAATAAATAAATAAATAATTTTTTGTTGCATTTTTTTGCATAATAAAAACAGTGGAAAATTACCCGAGTAAAAGTGTTCAGGTTAATTTCAGTATAAGTATAAGCAGTTAACTTGCATGGTTTTTGAGACCTGAAAATAAAGGAGTTGTAGTCAGCTAGATATATAAATATTTAGTATCAACTCATGTTAGATTCCGTTTCCACCAGAGATGTGCGACGATGCTGTTGCGAGGAATACGTTTTTCATGAACCAATAGAAATGCTTCATTTGCCTCGCCTGGCTCCTCGCAGCTGCTTCTACAAGAGATGTGCTGTGCGCGGATAGATAAATGAAGCGTTTCTATTGGTTTATGAAAAACGAATTCCTCGCAAGACATCCTCGCACATCTTTGGTAGAAGCGCAGCCTTATGGATATATTTTACCTCATCAAAACCATACGCAAATCTTTTGCAGTCTTTGCGTTGAGATTGTACCACTGACTATTATACACAGCGTTGCTAATTTCGACACTCTGAAAGTAATAGAAAAATTATACCTACATAATATGATATCAAATCTTAAAAGAAAAATAACGCGATTGCTTTTAAATTAAACATTTTAAACATTTCATAGAGAAAACAAGTCTACTAGTCTAGAAATCTGTTAAGTACCTCCGAGTTAAACATTCAGACCCATTATCCAAAAATTTTGAGCCGGTCACGATTGATTTCTAAACTACTAGAGTTGTTCTTTCTTTTAAGTTTTTATTTAAAAAAAATTAAGGTGGGTTATTTTGTTTTTTTTTGTTCTTGCTAGGACTTAATTTAATTTAACACATAAAAAGTAACCTTTACACTAAATACTAAACTTACAGCCCGAGAGACGTTATCCCCATAGTAGCATATCAAATATATTTGCAGCAAACACATAACCAGAAAACACAGGAAATTACCAAGCATGACCACGTCCTCGTAAGCCTGAAAAAATACAATAATCTCACTGGTTACATAACTAGCTCGCGATGCAAATGCTGTGCGCTTAAAACGGGCAAAGCTTAAGGGCCTTATCACACTAGCGATTTGCGAGCGAGTTGAAAGCAAGGCGAGAGCGCAGCGAGTTCGCTGCCAGGCGTAACAATTTCGCCGTGATCGCGTAACGATATCGCCGCGAGCGCGCAACGCGCAAGGCACTGTATGAGAACGAAATTTTAACATTGTATTTAGAAGCCGGAAAACACCATTAGTAAAAAAATCGAAAGTTTGAGCTCCAATTTAACATGTAAATTAATCATTCCGAGACCATAAGTATAGACACAGTTTTCACGAATGTAGTAGGTAATGTTATTTGTCTAGTGAATTGCAACGATAGTGATGTCAAAAAGACTACTTTAGTGAATATCAAATAATACATTTACAAATAATTTAAACAATAAAAAGTGAATTGAAATAAATCATTTAATTACGTCGCGTAATTTACAATCTATGATGCGTTTTATATTGTTGGATCCTATTCCGCATACAATATTGTTGAGCGCATTGTATGAGCGGAGCTAGCGTTGGCATATAATAGGGTGCTTATTTTTAGAAGTTTCCAAAAATAACTAGGCTTCTAGGTAATATTTTCTGTTCGTTTCGGTATCTAATTTAAACTTAACTTACCACTATATTAAACCCAGCGAGACATAGCAACAGGGAGCTTGCCATAAAATTAAACAACGTGGACTTGGAAAAAATGGTTTCAATTAGATTAACACATCTGAAAAGCAAACGATTATTACATAAAAAAACGGATATATTTACTGGCGAGAAAAAACAATAGAGATAGGTACTTTCTATACCCGGTGACCGTTTAATTTTGCTCCTGGGTGTAGTTTTAAATATATTTATAATGCACAAAAATAATTAAATTAAGCACAGAGGCTTTATTTACATAAAACTGACCAAAAATTATTTTTAACAGACTTCAAAAAATGTAGGAGGATATCTCTATTCGGTTGTATTTTTATTTTCCTTGTTACCTCAGAACTCCGTCATTTATGAACCGATTTGCAACTTTTTTGCGTCTGTCTAGGAATGCTTTCAATTAGGTCCCGTAAGAACCAAATCAGGATTATGACGATTATATCCTAAGGAAATCGAGGGAACTCTTCAAATGTTGTAGGGACACTCGAAAACTGGAAATTCGTTCATTTGCTCTTGAAAATCATCATTTGGTGAAGTGGAACTTATGATGAAGACCACAGTTACCATCGGAGTTACTACTCAATAACAAGTATTTTTAATTGATAAACGATAACACATAGGTATGTGTCCAATTTTTTTTATAACCTAACTGACGGACTAGTTAGATTTTTAGAACACCAGCCCTACCCCTTGTTTCACCACCCATTGATTACATCTAGGTATTTGAAGGATAAAAATGTGTTTACCCCTATGTTTATTTTGTTCGAATAGACGCGACGGCATCACATTTATCCATCAAATAAAATTAATCATCTATTATACAGAATTGGGTCAAAAAAATTGGCCACAATTTTTGTGCTGATTTGCAAAAGATCAATCAAAGAGATAGATTGATGCTGTCTAGGTACACAGCGCATGCCTAATAAATTAATGAAAAGCTAATCCACACCGTATTAGCTCCATGTGACGCGTTACACACCACACAAACTTCTTTCTATAAGCATCTTTATCTGCTTGCAGTTGTAAATTGGAACGTTCTGGTACAATCCTCTCCATGTCATATTTAAGCGAACAGAACTGAACTTGAACAAAAGTGCAGAAAAGATAATACAAGCAGTCTGGGCCAAATATTGTGTAAACAGCAAACGTGCCTGTAAATAGAAATATTCAATCTATAGTATCAGACTTTCAATTATGAAAAGTAGCATTTCTTAGTACCCACCTCCGATCATCTGATGAACGTATACAAATGGGTAGAATCTTAAATCAAACGCATCAAATGGATATAGAATAAGAAAAGGAAATCTCAACTTCAAAACTCCCGTAGTGTGATATATAAATGCCATAAGGGCAAGTGGACCTAATAAAAACGCAATTAGGCCGCAAGTGTTGAATATAGCTAAAGCTTTTATTGCCAAGCCTAATGTCTTCACAATTTTACGTATAGATTCATAGGCGATTGGGTCTTTGTATATTCCAGATTCGGAATCGGCGCTTTGCAGTTTTCGCAGCGCACTTATCAAATCATTGATAAGGTCACCGTATTTTATTCTGTAGTAAGTTTTAGCGGAACCAAGAAAGCATAAAGTGGCACAAGGTAGCGTGTATGTGGCTTCAGTGAAAGTGCTTCCTATAATGCCTTTTTCTATGAACCACGCCATCTCGCCCAGAAGTTCAGAATATAACATGATATTGAAAAACCAAAAAAACTTCTTGCTCAGTGTCCTCTCCACAAAATTTTGATTGCTTTCTTCGTCATCGGTTTGCAAACCTATAAATTTAAGTACTTTGTTTGCTTTCTCTAAATTCGCTTCAAACAATGCTAATTCGCGGGACCCCATTTTAATTTGTCACTTGAGTAATCCTTCCAATTCGAAATTTGGATACATTCTGAGACTCAAACTTGTTACCAAAGAATAATGAAAATTAAGTAATTAGTGTAATTAAGTAAATTGTACTTACTAAAGAATTCATTAAGCACCAACCTCGTATTTTTGTTAGCGCAAACAGATAATTAAGTGTTCATAAACCCTTCATTTATTTTAAACTAAATACACTTGCCTAAAATGTTATTAAGAGTTCAATTACGTCGAAATATTAAGCAGCTACTACGGACATACATAATACTAATCTTTTAAAACACTCGATTTGTGTTGGGTGCTTAATATGAAATTCTGATTTGCAATAGCAATAAGGCCGAGTTGCGGGGACGAAGATGTCTCCACTCAACGGATTTGTGGGTCCCTTGAGTCGTCCGTTCTTTACAAATAAGAAGAAAATCCGATGTATTATCAGCTTTTTGACTTAGCTTGAATCAGCAATGTTATATCTTATAACATTGCTGATTCAAGCTAAGTCAAGAGACGAGATGGAAAATTTTAGAAAAGAATTGATGATATTCAACTTCAAAGAATGGACTTTGAAATAATAAAACTCTCAATTGATAGATCTAGAGAAGCTAGTGACGGACATCCTATCCTATTGTTAACAAAGTGAAAATTCGGGTCAGTTGTTGGTTTGTTTTTCGAAGTTCAATTACGCTTAAAAAAATGATCTGTTTTAATTATTTGTTCCTATTCCAGGCCTCACCCGGTACGTAGGTACTTTACTAAAGGCATTAAAATGTAAAAAAAATCCTGTAAGTACGTATGCCATTTTACAAGATAAAAAGCTTTGAGGACTAAGTAAATCTAGATTATAATTTCCCAGCGAATAATCATTTAGAAAAAAAAATAGTCCAAGCACTGTAACTCAATAATTCCTACCTTATCGTTATGATGTATGGCGGGAAACGGGAGATGACCGTATATATCTTAATAAATCCCGGTACGGATGTAATCCTCGAGCGCCAGATAATCCACCTTATCCGTACCAATTTAAAGGTTTATATGTGCTCCTTGTGCCCTTACCATGAACTTGCCTTACCTGTACCTTAAAATATACATAGGTAGAATTTACCAGTAGCTGCTTTACAATTTCCGCAAACGATTGTACTCACTTTGCCTAGGAAGCACAATACAATTTTGTATAGGTCGAGTCGTAAGAACTCCGATATATGAATTGAACGAATGTAATATCACTTGTCCCTATGTGAGTGCCGTTCTGCTGATTTGATAACAAGTACATAATGTTTCTTATCACTTATTGAATCAGCCTGTTTATTTAATCATTTTGTGGGTTACCTAATGATTCGCCGACAATTTTTACGCAGATTATTGATTGGCAGACCACGTTTCGCCGAGTAACGGTACGCCGATGAATTTGTACGCAGATATTGTATTGTTTCGCAGACCAACGTTTCGTAACTCAACCTTTAGTAGACTATTCAGTTGGCTTGTGAGTCAGTAAGCCGAACAACTATTAACAGAAATTCGTTTAGCCGATTAATCATTACACATTAATGACATTATCAACGTTTGCTCGAACAACTTTTCGCTTTCGAATTTGTGTTTATTTTATATTGAAGTCAACACAAACTAAGTCGCGACGCCAGCAGTTCCGTTCTGGCACTCGCTGGCCCCTACCGCGGCACGCTCGCTTCGCTCGCTCGGCTCTTGCGTTGTTGGTCACAATTCTACCTAACACTCCTCCTCGCTAACGCTCGTCGTCGCACCTAACCACACATTTTGATGACATGCTTAACTCCGCTTATCGTGTTTCGGCGATCAGTTGTTCGATCAACTGAAACAATTACAAAACAAAGAATCGACTAAAAGGAAATCTGCATATTGCTATTCTTCCTACCGACTAGTCGGCGAAACGAAATAATACCAAACGTTGCTCGGCCAAAAGAAAAATCTGCCAAACGAAAATCTGCGTTAAAAAACGACAGATCACCCATTTTGTGATGCACACAAGACATATTATTATAGACATTGTCATCCAACCATTCAATTCATTCGTGCCAGCTTTTATGAATCGAACTATACACGTACATTCTATTTGCACCTGCTTTAATACTGAACGTTTATTTAGCATAGCATTATGCCATTAATCTTGCTTTGTTATTGCTCACACGAATTGTGTTGATCGTTTGTTTTGAAGTTCACTTAACCGTTTTCGTATTTTTACATCGAGTTACTGCAAGATTTATTAGGCTTACTACCTTATAACTGTAACAGTTAAAGAAAGCTCTTTCCGTGTATACGTAAACAATCCGGCATACCTAAGGTCAAGTATGAGTAGGATTCGCGCGCGGGTGGTTCCGTACAAAATGGTAGTATTTCTATTTTATTCAATTTTAACAAATTGTAGTTATTTATGAACATCCAGGTTAATGTCATTCATCTATGATTATGTGGGGTGAGTGTAGGTGGATGGTTACTGACATAAAGAAAGAAAGAAATAAAAACATTTAAGTATTTGTGACGTTAAAGGTTTAAAAAAAGAGAAAAGCGGAAACACGAACAAATTGTCACGAAATGGTCCCAGATCAGCATAATGTCGAAAATGTGAATGTGAATGTGAAAACAAAACATAAAAAAACATAGACAGAGATATTAAAAAAAAGATTTTCAGATTTTTCTCATTGATTGTGTGATAAGAGCTATCTATCGCTCCACAGCAAATGAGATAGTCAAAACCCAAACCAAGCAATCTAACGTGACATTAGCAAAGTGCCTCGCAGCAAATGACATATACAAAAAAAGAGCTAAGTACCTAAGTTTGTCGTTGATGTTGTCAGGGCGAATGATGCTTGATGTCACGTAGTCGAAACCTTCCACCCTTCCATCCAACCTTGACTCCCCGCGTAGTCCATTCCACCATACGACATTACCCATCATATGCATCGCTACATCCAAATTGACACACTTACGAATTGGGGCGAGAGCCGAACTGGGAGTGCCACTGGCCACGGCATTAAATCTAAATGATGTCCGTTTGAAAAATCGTCACCCTCCCATTCCCAAAAGTCAGCATCGTAATATCCATTAGAAGGTCTCGTTCTTAAGTTTCCACTGCCTCGTAGGAATGGAGAAAATATTTGTACTGAGTAATTATTATACCTTTGCCTTTAAAGTTCGCAAGCACGTGAATTTAATTAAACTAAGCTAGATCTAGAGCTCAGTTTTTAATTTAGTTTGTAATATTTAGATTATTTCTACTTTTTGTTTTATTTATATTTAAAAATTATCTAAATTAAATAAAACAATAAATAGAATGGTTCAACTACTACCGATGTCGTGCATGTGCAGTTCGTCACACTGTGTACTTACGAGTGTGTTAAGTTGAGATTTTATTGAGGTGGTTTTCGCTCTCTAGCGAAGATCATCTCGACCTAAATATATACGTTCCTGTGCTGAGTATAGGCCTCCTCACAGAACAAGAGGGCCTGGGTCGTAGTTCCCACGCCGGTCCAGTTGTGGATTGGGGACTTCACACAAACACCACGCTACCAAAAGAAGACAACTCGATGGAATCTCAAGATACATCTATAGTAGAGATACTTACTCACCCTGCTTCTTCTAAGCTACATTTACATAAGTATCTACTGATGAATATTGCTGGTTTTACATGCAAGAAGGTAAAATAACAAATTTCTTCCAAGTAATTTTGTAGAATGAATAGTTCTGTTATCTAAATAATGCAGGAGCTAGCTCATGTGTGGTTTAAACTGCACTTTCTGCATGTATCGACGTTCGTGACTTCAGAGAGTTAGCTAAGTTTCAAGCTATTCATTACCGTTTGGACGAATCATGCATGGGCACGTCCAAGATTATCTTGCCCTACCGTTTTCAGGCTATCAATTTGTGTACTTTATTTCGATGACAGTGCAAGTTCATTGAACTCCAAAGTTGTCTAGTAATGATATGATACAATAAAATGACTTTTTATTGAGAACTACAATATAGTAAGTAATTATTATGGAAAACCGGTACCTATATTCGATTCATCCTTGCGTGTCTTATCATGTAAACAAACACTTCTCGAAAACACAGACACACATTTCTCTTGGATTACACAATAACCATCACTTAAAATGTTCCTGTATACTTAAAGAAACTCACAAAGTATTGAAATCAACCGATTAACCACTGAAAAATATCATTTCTAATAAGATTGCCTTCAATACTTGAAGGAACGATTGAATAACTTCAAAAATGTCTGACATTGCAGTGTCAAGATTGTCTTTGGAACTGATTGAAAAGTATTGATGGGAAACGACAACTTATCGATATGGATTAATATTTCATGTAGAAATTTCGGAAAATGCATTGAAATCAATCATAATAATTACTCGGAACTGTTGTAGTTGATTTCAATATTTATTTTAAACTAGGACGGACACGGACAGTGCGTAGGTGTCTATGGTTATGCTAAACGTCATTTCATATTGAGTTGAATCTTAAAAAAGTAGAAAAAATATAATGAAAACTTAGCTGTAATGGTGTTCAACCACTCCACTAGAGGAAAATAAAATAAAATAAAAAGAGTTGAATCTAGAAATGTCAATCGTTTCGCTACTTCGCTTGATGTCATACGTTACGTGTGCTCTTTTTGTGATATTTCTGACGACTTGGCTTGCTTATGGATTTATTTACGTTAATAGCAAAATAATCGGTCACGGTTTATGTACATTTTATCGACTTTTCCAATCACTAGTCATTTTCTATTACCACCTGTGACGTCACGTTTGTATACATGATAAGACACGGAAGGATGAATCGAATATACTTACATATACGACAATTTATAAGGAAAGCAGTAGGCGGCCACGTTGCTTTAGAGCGATCTCGATCAAGCAAGCGAGCGAATAATGTATTTTAAAACTAATTTTGCGTATAAAGTTGGATACATAGAAAATAGCAGTTTAAATTTAAAGCCTGGTTAGTTGCATTATATTTTGATGCCGTAAAGACAACGAGTTTGTAGTGGGCAATCGAGCGCCCAATGTACGCGTAATGCAACTTGCACGATTTTGTTGCAGGTCTAAATAGAATAACGTACATTTTAGTTTACGCCAATGAGATTTTTAAGCTTTTATCTTATGTACAATCTTTCGCGGACCTTATTGTAGCTCTTGCGGAACATTGGTGACCTATGGAGTATAGTCCGCGCGACGGTTGAAGACGGCTCAGGGAATCTGGTGGGGGTAAATGGCGCATGGGTACAATCGCGCACAAAATCTTTTAACAAAATAATACATATATCAGAAAAAAGAACACAAGTAAATTTTAGGTAAGTGTAATTTTAATAAGATAATGTAATCCATACTAATATTATAAATGCGAAAGTCTGTTTGTGTGTTTGTATATTTGTATGTTTGTCCCTCTTTCACGCCGTAACGGAGCGACGGATCAACGTGATTTTTGGCATAGAGATAGTTTATGGGCCCGAGAGTGACATAGGCTACTTTTTATCCCGGAAAATACACAGTTCCCGAGGGAACAGCGCACGATAACCGAATACCGCGCGGGCGGAGCCACGGGCAAAAGCTAGTAGGTAATAACGGTATATTATTGATTGGACTTTTTACATCGAATAAATTAAAATTATGTAGATTTCGTATATGTTAGATCTTTCACGTCAGTAGAGATACGAAATAAGTGAAATAAGTGAAATGTTGCCGAAACGTCGAGGTAAATAATAATTGGGTCAAATAGCGTGATAAGTCCCGTTAAGGTATTTTGACTACGACATAAGTGTTTTATAGACAACTAGCTTTTGCCCGCGGCTCCGCCCGCGCGGTATTCGGTTATGGCGCGCTGTTCCCTCGGGAACTGTGCATTTTTCCGGGATAAAAAGTAGCCTATGTCACTCTCGGGCCCATAAACCATCTCTATGCCAAAAATCACGTCGATCCGTCGCTCCGTTACGGCGTGAAAGAGGGACAAACATACAAACATACAAACACACAAACATACAAACACACAAACACACTTTCGCATTTATAATATTAAGTAAGTAAGTAAGTATATGGATGTTTAAAAAAAAATACAAAATTAAGTATTTTTTTTTTTTCAAAATCCAGTAGACAAAAATGGAGATAAAAGATTGAAGAAGAACAGTTCGCGTCGTAAACCAATTTTCTGGCTTGCCTAGTTAAAACTTTATTTTTCGGCATTTTTTTCACTACAACGAAATGAAAATAAAGTTAAACAATTTGTGCGCGACAGTACGTAATGGAACACGAAACGCATGCACCAATAAGCACGGCGGAGAGCGACGACTAACCAATAACGTGACGGCGTCGACGCCCACCTGCCCTTCCCCCCTGTACCCCGCAAAGCAGACCGAAGAAATGACTTCTGCGCATGCCCCTTCCACTTTTCCCGAGCCGTCTTTAACCGTCGCGCGGACTATACTGGTTGGGAACCGCTGTGTTAAATTGTTACAGTAGGTACAGCTAATAAGTCACTCGGCCGGTCTCGGCCTACGTAGGACACGTCACGTCCGGTCTCATCCCACATCTTTTATTTATCAATATGTTACCTCACGTTCATTTAACGTTTATTTTTGTTTTATTTATAGTACACCGAGTCATTCTGACATTCTAGTGGTATTTGGAAGCTGATTTGACTGAAACTTTGAGCAGGAAATGAGTCACTGACGTGAACTCATCCCAGCAGTCGCATCTTCTCGAAATAGAAACAACTGAAGGATACCTATCTGTATGTATAGTCAGTATCAGCGCATTATTCAACTGCATAAGTAATAGCACAAACAATTTATACTGTATAGCACACGCTTCTTTTCACAATCAAATTGTAGGCATTTTAAAAACTCTTACATGAAGATCACGTATTTCTCGTACCGAGAACTCTATCTAAGGAAATATATAATTAACTATACATAATATTATACCAGAAAATAAAGCTCTTGAGTGAGGCGCGTAAGCAATTTAATGTTTCCGTGCTAATAAAATGCATGCGGTAAACTAACCCCCGCTACGACACTCAACAGTACAGCGTGGTTCAATAGAGCGAGTTTGATACCGGGTTTAATAGTTTTGAGATTGCTATAAAATTGAAATTGTCCAAATGAGGAGGAGATCGATGAATATATTAATTTGAGAAATTGAAAATAGCAAACTCGAATAAAATTTAGTGAATTTATCGTCAAAATACTTGTTGAAGTCACCTCGTTAGATCACTCTATTTTATCAGCGACAGAGTTAGTATGTAAACTATCGTGGAAAAATAGAGAAACAAAAAAAATAATGTATGTAAAATAAAGTCAAATCAACATCGAATTGGATTTTCAATAATTTATTTTCTTAAGTCAGTACGACGTAATAAATCACTTTTTCCTTTTTTTAAACATGCCATAAACAAGTATAGAGATTACTACATTCGTCCCTCCCCATCCCTAACACGTTACATCTCCTCAATGAGTCGACGAGGGGGTCGCACTGTCCGGTGGCTTTGTCGTCGTGTAGCCGGGGTGATCATAACAGCACGTGGTGCCCCCTGGGTGATCTCTTGTGGTGATGCTACTGGACTTGGGTGTTGGCTGCATGGAGAAGAGGTCTCAGGTGGTGGAGAAACTTCCGCACTTGAGGGAATGCTTAGTGGCGTTGGTGTTTGAGTAGGAGTCGGATTGGGTGTTCGAAAGGGTGGTGACGACAGTGTTCCTGGAGGACTATCTGTCAATGATGCTTGATGTGTGTTTTCTAGTGGTGGGTTCGCAGATGGTGATTCCGACGGCAATCTAGGACGGATATGATCAGCATGCCGGCGAATATTACCACCTCTTGGGGTTGAAATGATGTAAGCATATCGATGTTTTCGTTCGGTTACGACTCCTGGTTGCCAGGTTTTCTGCAATCGTGTTCTATGATAAATTGCGTCACCGGGCGTATACTCTGAATTTTTATTTGTGGTTTCATTTATAGTGGCCTGTACGTGTTGGTACTGCCAAGTTCTTCGTTTGTTTGGTCGTATGTTCGATAACAAACAATTTAGCTGTCGTCCAAACATGATTTCAGCTGGTGCTTTGCCAGTAGTGGTATGTGGTGTGATCCGGTAAGTGAAAAGAAATTCTTGTAGACGCTGTTGCTGGGAGCCTGATGAGGATGAGTATCTGGTTTTGAATGTGCGCACGAGTCTCTCCGCTAAGCCATTAGTTCTTGGGTGATAAGGTGATGACCTGATATGTAATATTCCTTGACGTTGACAGTACATTTTGAATTCTGTTGATATGAATTGTGGTCCGTTGTCAGATACGATCATTAGTGGTAGACCAAATGTGCAAAATATGTCGTCCAAGACGGAGCACAAGTTTACAGTGGTAATGCTTCTCATCGGTCTTACTTCAATCCACTTGGACAATGCATCACTTAAAACCAGCCAATAGGTGCCTTCGTAAGGACCTGCGAAGTCGATGTGTATCCTTTCCCACACTTGATCTGGGATTGACCACGAGTAAATGGGAAGTTCAGGGTTGTGTGGTCTATGTTGTTGACATCTAGTACATCTCTTGACGTAATTGTCTATGTCTTCGTCAATCGATGGCCACCAAACATAGAAACGAGCAAGTGCCTTCATTGCTGATATTCCTGGGTGTCCTCTATGAAGGTAAGTCAAAACTTTTTGCTGTAGGTTTGTTGGTATAATCATTCGTCCTTGCCACATAATGATTTTATTTTCGACGGAGAGTTCATTGCGTTTTCTGAAGAAATGTTTTATGTCGTTAGTATATTCAAGTCTTCTCCATCCTGTTTTTATGTATTTTAAAACGTCCATTAGTGTCTTATCTTGAGCAGTTTTTTCTCTCAAGATGTCTTCAGAAAGATGTAAATCAGCCATCCTAGTTCCTAAAAGGTGTGACTCAATTCTGTGTACTACTCGTTCTGTTTTCGATGGCTGAGTCTCACAGTTGGGCTGTCTTGATAAGCAATCAGCTAGTACATTATTTTCTCCCTTTTGATAACATATTTCGTAATTGTAACTGCCTATTATTAGTGCCCACCTCACAAGTCTGTTGTTAGCTAGTTTAGGAAGGTTACGTTGTGAGCCTAATATATGTATGAGAGGTTTGTGGTCAGTTACCAAGGTAAATTTTGTGCCACGTAAGTACTGGTCAAACTTCTTTATTCCAAAAAGAATCGCTAGAGCTTCTCGATCTATAACAGAGTACTTTGTTTCTGCGGAACGTAATTTCCTCGATGCGAAAGCTATAGGCTGTTCATTGATTCCGTTTTTGTGATATAACACGGCTCCTACTCCCTTCTCTGAAGCGTCACAAGCAAGGAAAATGGGGCGGTTTTCATCAAATGCTGTTAAGGGTTTTGATGCGGCTATACATTTCTTTGTTTTTTCAAAAATGTGTCTTTCACGCTCTGTCCATCGCCATGGGTGTCTTCCGCTCGTCAGTTCATGTAGGTCCGCACAAAGTCCATGTAAGTGAGGTATGAAGCGTTCATAGAAATTAACAAAGCCAAGAAATGATCGTAATTCCTTTGAATTAGTTGGTTCAGTTGCTTTGGAAATAGCTTCAATCTTTTTTGTAGTGGGGCGTATGCCGTCTTTGTTTATTTTGTGTCCGAGGTATTCTATTTCTTCTTTCAGGAAGGAGCACTTTTTCAAATTAACCTTGAGTCCTGCTTTCAACAAACGTTCAAAAATTTTACTAAGAGTGCGTAAATGTTCGTCCATATCTTTGCCTGTCACTGCAATGTCATCAAAATAGACTGCTGTGTTAGGTATATCTCTTAGCAGTTTGTCGAGATAGTGTTGGAATATGGATGGAGCTGTAGAGATTCCGAAAGGCATTCTGTTGTATTGAAAATATCCTTTATGCGTTGACAGGGTAAGATATTTCTTTGACTCCGGTGCTATTTCAAACTGTAAGTAAGCGTCTTTAAGATCAATTTTAGAAAAAAGTTGGCCATGCGCCAGATTCTGTCGTAGTTGGTCAAATAGTGGGACTGGGTGTAAATGTTTTACAAGAACTGGATTTAGTGTACTTCTGTAGTCTCCGCAAATTCTAATATCACCGTTTGGTTTTACGACGTTGACTGTGGGTGTGGCCCACTCCACAGGCGTCAAGTTCGGATCGACTTCATTAACAATCCCTTCAGAAACAAGGCGATCTATTTCTTTTTCAATATTTCGTTTCATTCCAAATTTAATAGGCCGTGCCGGTAAATGGACAGGCTCTGCTCCTGGTTTGACATGGATATTAACTTGATAGTCGTTTACTTTGCCGAGTTTGCCGTCGAAAAGTTGTTCATATTTTTTTATGATATGTTCAAGCCTTTCCGGTGGCGAATGCACTAGTCCCAAAACGCACTATTAGTCAATACACTCTAATTTCGAAAACCCCTCTTCTCATAAGAAACTAGGCCCAAAACACCATATTTCCAAAAAGGCTCATTCTCGATTTACACGAGAACCATTGAGAACTAGTCTCAAAATACACCTTTCCCAAAATACCCCAAATTGTGTTCACCTGTAGGTGGCGTAATACTTTATTCTCATAATGCGTAGTTCTCAAAACACTCTAGTTCCAAAATACCCTAATTTTTTTTCTTTTATTTTTGAATGACTCTTTGAAATTGCTTTCAGCCGTAACCGTTACCCGTTTGACGTCAAGAGTATTTTTGTAAAAAACAGTTTTTATTGAAATATTATTTTAATTTATTTTGAGCTGTAATCGTTGAAGGTGTAATCGTTAAGTTTAAGTGTAGCCAGGCGATAGTTCCGTAAATATATCTGATATCAGAAAATTTCAATAATTTTGCGTTAATTGAGTAAAATTACATTAATAACTTTTTTTCAAATAAAACTAGAAATATTAAAAGTATTAAGTTTAAACGCTTCCATACATTAAGTACGATGACGACTTCACTCCTTAAAGAACGTCGGTGTCGTAAGAGATAAAACCGCTTGAGATTCATTATTTGCACGAATAAGCTGTAATAAAATAGTAAAACTACGCATCTAAATAATGCACATTTTGAAAGCAATTTCAAAGAATCATTTGAAAACAAAAGAAAAAATATTAGGGTATTTTGGAACTAGAGTGTTTTGAGAACTATGCATTATGAGAATGAAGTATTACGCCACCTACAGGTGAACACAATTTGGGGTATTTTGGGAAAGGTGTATTTTGAGACTAGTTCTCAATGGTTCTCGTGTAAATCGAGAATGAGTCTTTTTGGAAATATGGTGTTTTGGGCCTAGCTTCTTACGAGAAGAGGGGCTTTCGAAATTAGAGTGTATTGACTAATAGTGCGTTTTGGGACTAGTGCATTCGCCACCGGAAAGGTTCAAGCGTTGTATGGTTTACCTTTTTGATAGAGTATACAGGTTTTGGAAATTCCATCCCAAAAATCTCACTCCATTGTAACCCAAAAAGCATGGGTTCAGCGTTTTTCATGACTACTACAGGTACAATTTTCTGTTTGTTATCAACTTCTACTGTCACTTCTGATAAGCCCTTTGATTTTAGTTTGTAGTTGCAATATGCTTTTAACTTGGGTGCTTTAGTTAAAGTTGGAGCTCCTATTTGTCGCCAAAATTGCGTGCTTATAATTGAATATGCAGAGCCGGGGTCCCAGTCCATAGTGCAGCGTTTTCCGTTGATTAGCACATCGATTCTTTTACAGTCCTTGTTATGCGCCTGTGCGATACTGCATACTAATTCATCGCCCGAGTTGCTGTATTCCGAGGTACTTGAACTATTATTGCCTGTAGTATCTGTTACACGCTGTAGTCTGTGTCGTGGTTTTTGTGGCTTGTCTTTCACAAGATATGCTCGACCAGTTTTAATGCAACAGCTTTCGTAGTGTCCAGCAGTGCCGCATTCTTCGCACGTGTGTGTCTTGGCTGGGCAGTTGGAAAAGTTATGCTTATCATATTTTCCACAGCGAAGGCATTGGTTGGAACGTATTTTGCGTGGACTTCGGTAGGTTTCATTTCGTAGATTGTTATTTTGTTTGGGTTTGTTCTTTTGTATTCTTTTAATGTTCGTTGGTGGTGTGTCATGTTCGGCTTGTTCACGGGACTGAGCAACGGCGAAGAGCTGTGCGAATGTGACTTCTGTGGTTTCGCCATTGTACGTTTGTTTCAAATCTGGCCACTTTTGTTTTAAATCCGTTTCTAATTCTGTATGATTTAGCCCAGTTGCGAATCTGTCGCGGAGTTGTCGTTCTAATAAATAGTCGTCATAATCACAGTCTTCACTCAAGCTCTTTAGTCGGTTGGCGTAGTGTTCCATCGATTCGTTCTCATCTCTAACACAATTCCAAAACTCTGTGAGAGCTCTATATCGTGTTCTCTTGACGCGGTATAAGTCTAGTAACTTTGCGCGTATATCGCTATATGTGCTCGTGTCGAAATTCGGTGTGAGTGCTGTTTTTACTTCCCGGAAGATGTCGGGAGTAATACTGTTCAAAAGGAGATCCTTTTTAAGGGCGTCATTATTGGTTACACCATGTATTGTACATTTGGCTTCGAAAAAATCCATATAATCGCTTACCCGATAGTTGGCGGGGTTGTATTTTTCCATTGAAAATGTCTTAATTATAGCCATCCTGCTGGGTGGCTGTTGTGAGGTACCAGCGCTCGTCACGCTGCCATCTGTTGGTGTCATAGTAGCCGCCGCCTGTGTCGGAGTTTGGGCGAGAGCTATTTTTAATATTTGTAACATTTGCTCCTGTTGTGCCTGTTGAGCGCTCAGGAATTTCGCGAATTGTTCGGCGTCCATCTCGTCGCCAATAAAATAAAGTCAAATCAACATCGAATTGGATTTTCAATAATTTATTTTCTTAAGTCAGTACGACGTAATAAATCACTTTTTCCTTTTTTTAAACATGCCATAAACAAGTATAGAGATTACTACAGTATGGAACTCTCAAGCTTAAAGTAGGTTAAATGACTTAAACCAGGTTATTTTTTTTGCTGTAGATTGCAAGTGATCACACATATTTCTTTTGATCTGTGTATATTAATCCTTACAATGACTTCCGTTTTCATCACTAAGACTCATGGGTGTCATATTTATAGAAACTAAAAAATACATCTGATATATCTGACATTAGGAGTTCTTACATGATATACCATAACAGTGTATTACATTCTGTCAGTCAGTCTAGTCAAGCGTGATATGTTTACCCGATTCAGTCGGAACGTCAGGACGCGGAATAACATACGAGTACTTGATCGGAGTAAATGTTGGAAGGTAGGTACAGTCAACGTCTAAACTATTTGACTACTCAATATCTTGTCACTTAAAAATTAAATTATCATAGGAGTATAAGGCACATATCCCTAAAGTTTGACTGATATTTTTAGCAATGGTTCTTTTCTATCTCGATTTTGACAACCAGTTCGGTATTTTAAAGTTCTATTAAGAAGCACTCTTTCTTTCAAATTCTTTATAAACATTAATAAAATACTCGGACAATTTAAAAACATGTCGGGCTCTATCAGTAACATATCAACGCTAAGTACCAATTTGTGTAGTTGAATTATTAACAGGCTCATTTATTTCTTCAACAATGTTTTATACTCGTCAGTTTCGCCACTCGAGCGCTCGGACCGGCTGGTAACGTTTACACAATAAATTATGATATTACACAAACATCGAGATATATTTTATTGCTCTATAAAATCAAAATACAAGGAACCGTACGTAGAATTACCACAATATGTTCCCAGAAAATAACAAAATGTATTGGCGCATTATTTATTTTCAAATTGAGTTATTGTTTTGCTTCTGGCGATTGATTTTGATGGCTCAACTCAAGCACTGAGAAATACTAGGAATGATGTTTCTAACAGTTTCTTGAGTAATGTAGTTCCATGGGGTTACTCAGAGGATTCTAGAATACTGAGTGCTTTATCGATTGTACTGATGGCTTTTATCTGCAGCTGACTAATGGAAGTAGAACCTTAGGTGCTGTCGGGCGGCACAATTTATATCGAAAAGCTTTTCCACCGCAACGTAACTGTCCCGTCTGACAGAACCTTAAAATTTATATCCGACGTTACTTCAGTACATTACGCTTTAAAACAGTACGATAAATTACACCACTGAAAACGAATAATGAATTGAGATAAGTCTCCAAATGTATCTAGGTTTATTTTTCGGTATTTATTGTGTCTTACTTTATGCAGCCATTGTTCACAGATATACCTAGGTACAGTCAGCATTAATATCTGCCACAGCGGAGCGTTTAAAAATATCTGACACGTCCTTCCGGCCCTAGAAATAAAGTCATATCAGATATTTATGCACGCTTGTTGTGTCAGATATAAGAGCTGGTGACTGTATTAAACATAACATAAAATAAATATAGGATTGTGGATCTTAAATATGCTTGAATAAACAGAAACAACACAGTAGAAAACATTTTTTTATTGAAAAATTATTGTTGTATGCAGCTGATCGCATTATTATGATACATGACATGACTATTAACATTGTGTTTTTGTTTTTACCATTAAATTTATGTCTGAAAATATGCAAACACAACAATGTATTGTTTAAAACCAAAAATACAAACTTTTCATGGAATCAACAATGAACACAGGCTAATAAAGTACATGACTGGTAGATTTTACTTTTAAACAGATTTTTATATCATACAAATACGTATGTTCAAATTCTAATACAAGTTGGAAATCACGATTTATTTGACCATCGAGCGAAATACGTGCAGCAAGGCAGTTTATGGTAGAGTCATTCACGATGACGCGTGATGTGTTTCTTATTACAATGTCATTAATTTCTAATTTTGACAAAATCACGCGTCTTCGTGGACGGCACTAGGTATAATGATTCTCATATCAAAAATGGATACTAACCCCCTTATTCATAAAACTTAACAAGCCTATGTTAACTAACAAATGCTTTGTCCCTTTCTAACAAATACAAATGTCGAAGTGACAGATAAGGACAAACGAATTTTAGCGGCATTTTAACTAAAATAGGTTTGATTGTCGTTTATGAATAAGGGGGTAAATAATTACTTATGAAGTTGATATATAATAAATAAGCGAATCTTTCCTTTCATACTTATCATTCTTCGATCATGGTCAATTTCTCTAAACTATAATTACTATGACCAACGATCATATTTTAAAAATACAATCAGAAAAAATATTGTTTAAAATTCAAAGGAATCTTTTCAGAACTATATTTTTAATGTTTGTTTTTGCATTATGATCCTGTCTACATCTGTACCACATTTCGAGTCAGTTCTAGAAGTAGGTGAATTTCAACTCATAGCAATAATTAGTTATGTGAAGACAATTTACACAGGTATAGCCAACTAATGTGATTCCTAAGGCACCACAGAACCATGTCGTAATGACATTCAACGTCATTTGATAAATAATATTAGGTATATAAAAACAAAATTATTTACCTACTATGATGAGGTTCCATGGTGACCCTTACGTTAAACCTTAAGTAAAACTTTGCGAAAATAAACTTATGAAGGCAAAATTTTGACTATCATAACATACGAGGTAGGGGTAAATTTTGATCCACAGAGTATTAACGTAACGATTTATATTCTCGATTTGCATATTACAAAACTCATGTTTGCTGAGTAAACCTCCAGGGCTTAAAGCTCCCAAAGGTAATCTGCTGGCTAAGTTAGGAACCCGATAATATAGTGATGGTGTATACGAGATCAAAGATGGAAAATATAAACCTACAGCGTCTTAAGCGAATTCTGGATTATCCACTAATATATACATAAATTACACAAGTTCTTTTTAATGAAATGAAATGCGTATTCGTCTTTCTTAAGTAACAATTCACAGGCATATAGCATTCAAGCAAATTGGAAATTCTTGAATATATTCGCTATATATTTTATTCTCCTTTACGCATTGTCTCTGGCCTATATTTAATAAAAGGTCTCCAAATTAGAGAGCTTGAGCTTCCTACGAGTAGGCTGCCATTGCGAAACTTACACACGCCATGAATTACTTCGCAAGTACGAATACAGGTTTCGTCACCATTTTTTCTATCACTGAGAAATTCTAAATTTCAAAGTAATTTTTCACAGAAATGGACGCAGCTGAAATCCACGATCCTGTACGTGAGATGCCACTAAGACAAATGGCTGGTCTACCACATTCTTTTTTCTTTAATATTAGGAAATATCCTTCATGTCGTTCGGTGTCAAAGTGATAATCAATATTTTTGTTTTTGCTTTATTAGTAGGCTTTACCTGCAACTTCGCTTGTTGACCATTAAATCTGGCGTTCGAACGGAAATTCTGGGGTTTCCCAAACATTGCCGTAGGAATCCTCAAAGATATCATCGGGATTTTTATTAAACTTGCAAAAAGACAGCCGTGCCAAGATTTATGTCTCCCAGCTTTTATGTAACCTAGCGGTTGTATTGCTGGATTTTATCCCGATCCCTTGGGATTCTTCATCATCATCAGCCGGAAAACGTCCACTACTGAACAAAAGTCTCCCCCTTAGAACGCCACAATGAACGACAACTCGCCACTTGCATCCACCGGTTTTCCGAAACTCTCACGATTTCGTCAGTCCACCTGCAGGGAGGCCTGCCAACGCTTCGCCCGTGGGATTATTATGATAAAAATAATACATAAGCAGGCTACTACTTATGTGTTATTCCAAACAACCAGTTGTCTGACTCAACCAGTCGCTTTAGCGCGAAAGTGTAACAAATAGATACAAGTGCCACAAACAGTCGAATTTATAATAGTAGTAAATATTTTTTTAAATCCAGAACTATTTTACCACTACTCAAATGTAGCCATTATGCGTGTGCGACGAGATAATATACATTTTCTGCCAGACAAAACATCTCCATTCAAATCGCCAAACAAAACAATAAAGTTTTATTTCCGCGGAACCGCGGAGTTTTGCATTTGGCACGTTGTCGCGCACAAAAGTTGCATTATTATTCTGTTACTGTGTCAATCATAACAATTATGTTATAAGTTATAATATAAGTGGAAGTATGCAATTTATAGGTAAATCGCAAGACCGCTCGGACTAAAACTCCAGAACACGCGTTTTCCCAAAGATAATTAAGACCAAGCTATAGCGATTATACGGCCGGAAATCGAAAAATTTCATCGATATCGTTAGAGTGAGAGAAAACAATAATTTATTCGCAGGGTTTTGGCTAAACTTGTGGTTGGGCTAGCTAAACTGAAATTTTTAGCGAAGGTCATGACATGAAGCTTCTTTTCAGGAATTCGCGCTTTAACTTTGGGTTCACAACTCGGTTCCCAACTTCAACACTTGAACGCGTGACTTTGTCAAATCATTCTATATGGGGACAGTGAACGTGTTAACTTTTTTCCAACGTCTAATCGGTACCCAATACCCCTGCCCTCAATAATGTCAAAGATCATAATCTTTTTTGCACGAAGTTAATGTATTTGGTTGGAATGTACATTTAGATGTATTTTTAGGCACATGCATAACGAAACTAAAGAACAACTGGCCTTGAACATTCGGCTCGACGCTAATTATGTCAAGCGCCGAGGGGTCGAATAACAATTCAAAGCCAATGGCAACGATGTTTTTCAAATTGCTTGAGTGTTAAATAACTTGAATATGTACCTACATTATTTGACTTTGAATTTTAAAAATTTTTAATCGAGTAAGTTGTTTACAAAGTCATATTTCATTTGTTTTATCAGATAACTTTATAAAAATAATGCCAACCCGAAATAAAATTGATGTGATAGTAGAGTAGTCAATGCTCACGCACACATATGTTGTCAAGAAGCATTGATTCGTAGAATTTAGTTTAACAATAAAAAAAAAGCGAGATTTACTTGCTTGCTTATACTCGTATACATACTACATACATAGTATACTTTTTCGTAAACCTCACGCCAAGCTTTTATATTTATGTAAATTGCGTAATGTAATAAATTGAAGGATTTGGGTACTTAACCAATGATTTTTTTATTTTCTTCTTTTTAGAGAATTTAAATAAAGGCCTGTTTTTTTTTTCTATTTCTAATTTATTTTCATCTTTTTAGCTGTATATTATAACCTCTAATGAAGTCGTGTGTATTATTTAATTGTATTATCACCAAAATTAAACTTACATGTAGGACCTAAAGTTTCGTGTCTGTGCGTCGCGTCTAGGGTTGCCAACCATACTGTTAATTATCGCATACATACATACATACGCGTCAAACACCTAACCCTCCTTCTTCGCACTCGGGTAAAAACGTATTGTACTGTCGTATTATTAAGAATACGACTTGAGACCATGTTCATTCCTTCGCTACTTCTTACGATTGCAATAAATCTATAACTAAAGGCAAAGTAAGGGCATGTGTTTATAATCCGCTTCAAAAATTTATAAGTAGAGAATTCATAAGTAACTTTCCCAATGTGATTTCATTGAAAATCTTTAGAGTTCGAACAAATAATTCGAGAGCTAATTAATTTTCATTACACACAACAGCCGTTGACGCGTGAAGTTCGCGTCAACCTCAATAGGTACCCATCAAGATGTCACGTAGCAATAGCCCTTCCGCGTTCATCGCCGTTCACACAATCACAACGCGTCAAATGGCAGACGGGAATACTTTTCCGTCATCCTTACATAATTAATTCACTAAACAGACGATTCGTATATGACAATCTGAACAATGGGGGGTTTTTGTTGACTCGGAAGCGGAGCAGTGATGTCCCTGATGACAGCTTCGACAGCGGCCTCCCACTCTAGTTGGCGTTTGTCAGTGAGACCATCTTTACCGCTAAACCGAGGCATTGTTACCTGTAACAAACATTCTTTATTAGAGCTTAGTTTATTTACTGACACCTTTTTGCAGCAGATGAAACGCAGTGATGAGAAATCCTCAGCAGGCTAAGCAGATTGAATATTATAATCTATTAATGTAAAACAGACGAAAATGCATAAATATTTCACTTTTGTTTTACCTATATGAAGACAACGACTTCCGTCATTCAAACAAATAAATAACAATGCAAAAAAACCTGCCACTGAAGTCGGTGGATATCCACGCCTAATCGACATTAAAAGAAATAGCTCGTGACGACAATGCCAGGGTTTCTTTGTTTCCCTTTGTTGTCATTTTCTTTTCCGCCAAAATAAAGAAGGCATTGAAATGCCAATAGAAGCTAAGCATTTGGATATTTGCGTACAAAAGTCAAATAAACGCAGGTTAACGGCGAAATTAACGTACAAAGAAAGTCAAACAAACCTAAAAATACTTTCAAAGACAAAGGTATATTTCAATTTTGTTTTAGATGAGCAAACAAAACGTGACAAAAGACGATTATGGATTATATTACGTTAGCACGAATTCGGCAACGAGTTCAAATTTACCTAACACTAACATAACTCATCCTCATCACGGACGTTGACGACAGATTTATTGCTATCCTAGTGGGCTCTAACAATAAAAACTAAACAGTTTTAGAAGTTTCGCTATTAACTACCGCAATGGCTAGGATCCGCTCTAAAAATGTTGTTAATTCTCTTCGTAGGCTTGTTACTTCGCTAACATAAATAAGATTAGAAAAAAATGCCAGTGGCTTGGAGAAACCAAAAATTTAGACGCGTGACTGGCATACGATATAGGAAAGTAAATCCTGTAGACGTACCTCACATCAGCATTTTCTTAACGGCTGTAAGTGATTCATCGTCACTCTTATAAGAATAAAAAATAAATCTTCAGAAGCACAACATTGCGTGACCCATTTGTGCGGTGAGAGAAAGATCGTTAAATATAATTGTACCTATACACCTGAGTATGAAGAACCTACATTACTCTTCTAGCATATTTCAAGCTCGAGTGATTAGCAAACTAATGAAAACGTTTGCGTAGGAGTATTGTTGCAGTAAAAATATCACCAGCATTCTGTTTTACTTACTGTGTTTATTTCAGTCCGCAATGAGGTAAATTCCGACAACTCTTAAGATAGAGTGACCTTTTTACTCGGTGCTGAAGCAAAGCAAATTACTGTGATTTTAGCCAAAGTTTTAATGCCTAGAATATTAAATTCGCTGAAGTTTTAATACGAAGCAAAACCAGCTGCGAATAACGATGCCATCAACAATATTTTGCTAATTTACGTTTTGCGTGTTGCTTTATTTAGTGCTTTTAGCAAGCTTACAAAAAAGGAATCATTCTATCAAAAACGTTTTAAGTATTATGATTAATGATGATCTTGTCTTCAATATGCTTACGTGATCGAAAAGCAATTCAAATTTATGATAGCACGCATAAAAGGAAATGAACAGCCATTTCTGTAAAAATATCAAACACATTAAAAAGACATCGACCCAACTCGCGAGTGTATCGATACATAATCGTCCGCTTAAAATACTTGCATATCTACTACATGTATCAAGACTATGGACTTTTATGTCAAAAATATTCCGGTACAATAATTGAAATTATTCGCATGCTAAGATAAATAGTATCCGCAAAGCATTCAATACGCCACATTACTTTGGTGGGATTTACAACGAAAGTATCTAAGTACGTCTCTGAATATAGCATTAATGTAAAAAAACCGGCCAAGAGCGTGTCGGACACGCCCAAAATAGGGTTCCGGAGCCATTACGAAAAACTTAAGTAATATTTTTCTAAGGATTTCGTACTTTATACGGAATCTTCGAAGTATAGGTATATTTTATACCTTACGCTGCTATTTATTCATAAACTACTAATAATTCTCAAGCAAACTTAGCCGCTATAGTTTTCCTTGAAAGTTTAATATATTGACTACCATCCTGAATTTTTTCAAATTTTTCCACCCACCGGTTTAGATTTTAGAGGGGGGGGGGGACGCTCGATTTTAATGAAAATTTGCACTTTAAAGTTGAATATTTCGCAAACAAATGACTGAATCGAAAAATCGTTTTAGCAAACCCCTAATGGTTTTAAAATACCTATCCAACGATACCCCACACTATAGGGTTGGATGAGAAAAAAAAAATCACCGCCACTTTACGTCTATGGGAGGTACCCTAAAAAAAATTGTTTTTGAATTTTTAATTATACTGTTTTGTCGGCATAGTTTACTTATATATTCGTGCAAAATTACAGCTTTCTGACATTGATAGTCTCTGAGCAAAGCCGCGGACGGACAGACAGACAGACAGACGGACAGACAGACAGACAGACAGACAGACATGGCGAAACTATAAGGGTTCCGTTTTTGCCATTTTGGCTCCGGAACCCTAAAAAACGGAAACCTACGAACCACTTATTTCTTTAAATCCATCTACGCAGATCTTTCAGAATTGAAGGCCACGGAAATGCGCAACCTTTCATGTTAGATCCATTTTATGACCACTAGATAAGAATCATATAAAAATACACTACAGCATTATAAAACATCGACTTTAAAATGTAAATCTATTTTTACCGGTCACTTTATTCCAGAGTGGTTTATACGAGACCAGCAAGTGCAAATAAAACGATTCGTACGTGAATTAAAAGAGCATTGTGCTCTTTTTCATTCGTGAAAACCGGAAAATGCACTACTACCAACTGCAACTTTACACTACTATCTGTTGACTTAGACATTAAAATATAAATATAGCTAGGTCACTATCACAGTTAGTTATTAATGCATAGGTGACGCGCGACAAAAAGATTCCCTCAGTAAGTATGAAAATAACAGTTTCGAAAACATAATATGTATTAAGAAATTACTCCATTTGCCAACGCTCAAGTTGATATAATATTATGGCAAAGCATGAATCACTGCATGATGACAAATGAGGTTCGATTCGCGGCCCTACCTTGGTTTCGATATAAATTTTGAAAATATATAGATAGACTTGTCATCATCATCCCAGCCACCTACACATCCTATTTGCTGGGTACATGTCTCTTATCAATTCTGTTCGCGCGGACCCAATGTGAATTGGGAAATTCATATAAACCTTTGAATTACTCCGCAGATTGTGTTCTTATCTCTCTAAACTGTGAAACATCCCTTCGCCGAAAAGCTCGGTGCTCAGAGGTGTGATCCCAAACTTGAATCTATGATCTGCCTAAAAGGTCATAGGTCAAACCACGGCGTCTTGTAATTGTCACAAAAGCCTCATCAGTCTGCCTCAATTAAAGCATAGGTCGGCTCAGTTATACATCCTCGATGTGCGTTTAAGCATTAGCAAATAAACTTAGCATTACTGACGCGCTCCACGAATTTTATTGAGCAGTAAAACTAAAAGGTTGGCCGTTGCGACATTGGAAAATGTTGCGACCTCGATCGAGACTCCATAAGGTACAAGTGTTATGAGGTTGCTCGTGTGAAAAACTAAGATAATCATGTGGATCACAAATTGTAAACACTTCAATCGGGTTTGCCGCATTGCTACCAATTCTCTGATATTTTGGCTTTATTCATAATATTCTCTTAACAGCGCCGCATAATTTTTGTTTGATATACGATATAGTTATATAGGTGTGCTTAGACTGCGCATAGGGTATAGCATGGATATTACCATAATGCATACGAATTTGTCATTTATTTTCTGCATTGAAGTGCCCCAAAGTTGTAAATATAAAGCCAAAGTGGTGTGCAATGCCGGATTAAAATTTGCTATTTCACTCGTAAAAAATAAACAGGTAAAAATGAACCTACATCAAAGTATAATTTATTTTGTTTAAATTTTTCAACTAAAATTCAACTCGAAAAGACCAAGAGCGTAAAACATTTTTTAATATTTGAATAGCGTGAAACAAGAACATAATATTCGTAAAAACAAACATCCAACCCAACACAAGATGGGGTGCAGACATGTCAGCATTATAAAATTAAATATTCATTCATACATTGGAAAAAAGAAGCAAATGCTTAGCAACACTCACAAGTTGTTGCCGTAAACCAGAAACCGGGGTAGTTGCCGAATTCACGAGAAACCTTATTTACTGTCTGTACCACAAATATATGAGGCTGTTACTCTTGAAGATTTAAGACAGCAGAAAAATAATATATTTTTATGTCATGAAGTAACCATTTATATCCTGGCTGGCACGACCAAGACTGGCTCAGGATAACCTAGTCGGTAACTCTAAACGTTTGTTAAACCTAGTAAAAATGTGAGGAGTGCGAAAATAGTAGAGTTCATGAGTTTGGTGATACGAGTTTTAATACAAAACAGTAAGGACTAGTTTACGTTTTTTTCGTTATGTATTGTCATTTGAGCTTTATTTGAGGCTTAATAACGTCACATATTTTAAAATTACGAACATAAGTAGTACCTAAGTAGTATTAACGAATGAAAAGTAAGAAACATTCGATATATTTGGTTGTCTCATTTGAATGATATTCATCATCGCCCTCCTCTCAGAATAAGAGGGCTTGGGCCATAGCTCCCCCGCGGGCCCAGGGCGGATTGCGAACTTCAGACTTCATTGAATTGTTTCGCAGGTTTACGCAGGTGTACTACAATGTATTCCTTCACTGCAAAGCTCGTGGTAAATATTAAATGTAATTTCGAACATGAATTTTTAAAAACTCAGAGGTGTGAGCTGGGGTTTGAACCCATGATTCTCTCCACCACCAGGCCACCACGGCTTTTTTTTCCGATATTAATAAATGGAGGTTATGCAACATTACGTATTTTATATAAAACGCTTATTTGGGCATTTCAAGCAAGATATCGTACTGTGTGATATCATATTAATATTGCTGTTTTTGCTTTATTTGTAAGTTTTACAGTAAGAGCCATCTGTCGTAACTTTAATAATAAACATTGCTATTTCAGACATAATTTTTATTGACATCCGCATCCGGTACCGCTTTCTGGCCACGCGTAATATTGTGGCTTACCAAGAACGTCATATTAAACAAACCCTGGCGAAAAAATGTGTTCCACTTTGTCATAAGGAAAATGGAACCCAACAAGAAAATTGTCACGTCCCTAGTTGGGGATGTTACAAAAGATTGCCAGATGCCTCCGTCAATATGTGCAAAGTATTCAACTAATAAGTAATAGTGTAAAGGTCAATACGTTACTCTTATCAAGAACGGGGCAAAGCAGGTCAAGCCTTTGGATTAACTCGAGAAATAAATTAGGTTCAGATCGATGGAGCCAGAACTAAAATATCTAAGACTAGACCTTGATCGATAGTTGTTTGTTTTTTTAAACATAAAAAAATACTCTTTATTACTATGCAAATGCTTCTCTGATCCGTTATTGAAGGTAGATATATTTAAAGAACATCATGTCTGAATTTGTTTTTTATAGCCAAATAAAATGTAAGAGCCGATCAACATAAAACTAAAAGCCTAGTTACAACGAAACCCTTCTTTGATAGTGTCCTAAAAATACACGTGTGAGTAACAGTTTTCTTTAAACAGCTGACTCCTCCTAGCATATTATGTCAATTGTTTACGTTAGAAACACAAGCCTCATCCGGACGGCTCCATCAATCACGTTTAAGATCTTACGGAGATCAGTCGACAAGTTCGGAGATATGTTTATCGATGGAAGTAGCATCTGCCAACAGATCTGCCGATCAGTCAACGGATTCCTTTGAATTTTGCAACGTCTTTTACCATCGATACTGTCATGATCCTTTTCATTTCATCCGTGTTTCTCTTTAATCTTAAAATGTCGGCAGGTTTAAATTGATGTTGAAGTGAAGGTGAAATAAGTTTTCAATACTGAATAGGTAACTGTAAATTAAGCAGGCTTTGTGATAGCTGATAATCTAATAAATAGAATAACTAATCTAAATAAGACATGATTTTTGTGCTTGCGATAATACTCGTGAAATGTAAGGAGGGAAAGTAAATAAACATAACTCGTTATTTGAGTAATTAGCAGCTTTATAATTATATAATTAGCTCCTTAAACCTAGTTTGAGAAGCATGACAGTTTCATATATTTTTATATAAAACTATGCTTAAAACTAAAACTAGATTTAAGTGTCTGCTGCTAGACGGACTTAACTGGCTCATCAATTCGTCATTATGTTACCAAATTGATAATTGAACGATTTAAGCACAAGCAAGATTAATTAGAGAAAAACAATTAGATCAGTTTATTAGTTAGTAAGTACTTACATAAAATTACATACCTAATATAAATTATAAATAGCAGTACGCTTTCAATAATCTCAATATTGAGATAATAATAATGCCATAAGCGTTCTAAGAAGTATAAATATTAGCCTAAGTATTTTATAATTCTGTCGAAGGCAGCTAAAGCGAGTTTCGACCAGCATTGCTGCAATAACATAAAACATTGGTTGCTGTAATGTTTTTTCAGCTGACTACAGTAATAAAATACACTGACCGAGAAAATTACTTACAGTTGTACCGTTCTCGGGTTTCTGTCAGAAAAAAAAACTGATATGTGAAAAAAGAGCTCCGAAAGTATTTCCTTTTTATTTTTCACATTTCATGGCGCGGGTTAGGTTGAGATTAATTCCCAGCCCAAACAGTAACAAGATTAAAAAGGTTGTTAACAAGATATGTGGGTCCAATGATGATATTAATTCGCTGAGCTGGTAACGAACGAAATGGATATTTTTAGGCACTAATTTTACAAAGTTTATCATACTCTCGTGCCTTAATACGTGACACGTCATCATTTCTTGAACACTGAATTGTGTCTAATGTGCCGATGGCAAAGCTTTATCGCTGTGTGCACAAACTACTCGTTTTTGCACATTTTGTATTAGAAATTGTATTTGCTACGGTGTTCATGTGACTGACAGATGAAGTAACAACTGCAGTTGGTTGTTGGATCTAATTATGACATGATAGACTAGGACCGATATCACTAGGGACTTAATCACGACTATCTAGTATACCTATATATTGCTAAAGTATCGATGATAAGTATTAATCTCTTCTAATGTATAAAATTCTCGAGTCAAAAATTATTGTGACCAAGCTCCTTCAAAATGGCTTGACTGATTTTTATGTTTTTTTTTGTGTACATTCGGTAGGTCTGAGAATAGGATGTATAAACTATTTTTCATAATTCTAAGCGGACGGAGTCGCGGGCAACAGCTAGTTACTTGTAAAGAAATCAAAAATCACGGAAATTTAAAACGTTATAATTGTAACTACTGTAATTGTAGGGATCTTATTTTATTAGGTACAGTCAAGTGCAAAGATATCGACACGGCCAAAGTTACAAAAATATTTATACACGACTTAATACACTTAAAATTAAGGTCGTGTATACATATTTTTGTGACTTTGGCCGTGTTGAAAACTTTGCACTTGACTGTACTAGGAATCCTTGTCTACTTTGACATACTTACTTACTGGGTTTTTTGTGTATACACCCCTCCCTTTGGCAAAATATCTACTGGGCATAACCAACACAACTGCAATAACTATTCGAACTGCGACACCTCAAAAAGGAACTGGACTCAATAATTAACTGACGTGATGACGATGAAACAAATTCCTTCTGATATCTTCACAACAATCTCACTCACCACAGTCAGCACTTTTCTCAAGTCGTTGTGCAGTGCGGAGACATCGACTCCTCGGCCCGCGTCCCCGAGCCTCCTCAGGGTGTCTGCCAGAGGCCCCGACAGCGCCCGCAGCTGCTGCCAGGACCTGGCATACTGCCGCCGCACCAACTCAATGATCGTGGAGGTCAGGGCCAGACCAATCAGTATGTAGAGGGTGCAGAGCAGCATGTATTTGGGTCTCTCTGAAAATATGAATCATACTATCATCTCAGCCTACATACGTCCCACTGCTGGGCATAGGCCTCCTCTCAGAATCAGAGGGCTTGGGTCATAGTTCCCACGCGGGCCCAGTGCGGATTGGAAAAACACATACCATTAAATTCATGATGTTTTCCTTCACCGTAAAGCTCGTGGTTAATTTCAAAGTCAAAGTCAAAATCTCTTTATTCAATTTAGGCTATGATAAGCTATGATACTTATGAACGTCAAAAAATCTACCACCGGTTCGGAAAAAACCTCTGTTGAGAAGAATCCGGCAAGAAACTCAACGAGGTATTTTTTAAATATTTGTGATTTATATTTATAAATGATATCTATATACTATATTTCAGATGCAATTCCACACGTGAATTTTGAAAAACTCAGAGATGCGAGCCGAGGGTTGAACCGACGATCCTCTGCTTGAGAGGAAATAGGTCAAACCACTAGGTTACAACAGCTCCCCAATAAAATAAAAAATAATGAATAGCATCATAGTTTGACTGTGGATACCCAAGTCACATTGACATCATTTATTTAAGAACGCAGGGCATACCCCAGAGTCTTTTTTTTCTTACGTTACATAACTATAGTAATTTAACGTGATCTTGCATAAACAAGACCGGATAGACAAGACAATTTATTGACTTTGTAGAGGGTCGCGGTCAGGGCCACGTCAAGATAGACGAGTACATGCTTCCGAGTAAAATCACGGCTAGTTCAATTTAGGCTAGGCAGAGAATTTGAACTTTTGGAATTGTACCCAAAAGGAGACGTCCTGCATGCTAATTTCTATACTAAAATATCAGCCACTCTCTAGGGGAGGCATACGTATATGTAATACTCCTCTAATGTACAGTCATACCATTTGATTCCTGAGCCGCCATGGTGCGTTTTCACAGTAAGTATCATAAAGATTTTTCTGGTTAGGCAATACATTGTCATAAGTTTTTGTGTAAAAAGGTTTCACTACCATTTTGGATCACGATTCAGTTGGTTGGTCAATACGCACTCAAACAACAAAATTGTGAAACATATGGGCTTCAGTTTCACATGTATATATAACAGGGATGATGCTGATCATATACCTAGATTTAATTGAAATAGGTCCTAGGGCAGGAGGCAAATGCTCTAGGACAGCGACCAAACAATGCCATTTATTTCTATCTTGTAAGATCTGTATGCAAATTACTTAACCTATTTTGGTACATCAATTTATATGACACATTCAATGGACACTCAACTCAAATTAATGTCGTCTATTAGAATAAGTACATCACCCACACTAAGAAACAAAACACTTCAGTATTTTACACATTACACGTTGCTAAGTTTGTCATCAAATTGCTTGCAATCGTAAACCCAATTCACATCAAGTCTACGAGTATTAGTACAGTATTTTTATTGCAGATTTTTTTCGTAAACGGTTTTATTGAACCGGTATAATTACGAATATATGTGACAGGACCCACTGTGAAACAATTTCTTAGTGCCGGCTAATCACCAGCAGACGTTCCAGCACTCTGGGGCTGTTTCGACATCCATTGAATAATGTTAACTGACGATTAAATGTGATGCCGTCTCTATTTGTTTTGTTCGAATAGACGGAGACGGTATCATATTTAACTGTCAGTTAACACTATTCCATGGATGATGAAACAGCCCCTCTGACTTTTAGCCGGAAGGTGTAGAGTAGAGTCACTCTCTCTACTCTGGTATTCCATCGCTTTAGAGAAGCACAGATGAAATGCCTAAGCAACTTCTTATCTTCTATGTTTCATTATTATTTCCGAATTTTGCTTTTGACATTTACAGCGCAATGGTAAGAACTGTGTAATGCTGTATAATTTAGTTATGTTCTTTGATAAACAAATCCATACTAATATTATAAATGCGAAAGTAACTCTGTCTGTCTGTCTGTCTGTCTGTCTGTCTGTCTGTCTGTCTGTATGTTACGCTTTCACGCCAAAACCGCTAAACCGATTTGGATGAAATTTGGTACAGAGATAGAACAGACCTTGGGAAAGGACATAGGCTACTTTTTATCCCGATATTCCCACGGGATAGGGATAAAATCTCGAAATAAGAACCTCTGGGCTTAGAGTCATGAAATTTGGTATGTAGGTAGTTGGACGTATGGAATAACACATAGGTGACTTTTTGACCCAATATTCCCACGGGATAACTAGGGATAAGATCTCGAAATAACAACCGCTGGGCTTAGAGCCATAAAATTTAGTATGTAGGTAGTTGGACCTCTGGAATAACACGAAGGCTACTTTTTATCCTGATATTCCCACGGGATAGGGAAAAAATTTTGAAATAAGAACCTCTGGGCTTAGAGTCATGAAATTTGGTATGTAGGTAGTTGGACGTATAGAATAACACATAGGTGACTTTTTGACCCAATATTCCCACGGGATAACTAGGGATAAGATCTCGAAATAACAACCGCTGGGCTTAGAGCCATAAAATTTAGTATATAGGTAGCTGGACCTCTGGAATAACACGAAGGCTACTTTTTATCCTGATATTCCCACGGTATAGGGATAAAATTTCGAAATAATAACCGCTGGGCTTAGAGTCATGAAATTTGATATGTAGGGAGCTGCACGTCTGAAATAATACATAAGCGACTTTTTGACCCGAAATTCCCACGGGATATCAAAGGATAAAATCTCGAAGTAACAACCACTGGGCTTAGAGCCATGAAATTTGGTGTGTAGGTAGCTGGACCTCTGGAATAACACGAAGGCTACTTTTTATCCTGATATTCCCACGGGATAGGGATAAAATTTCGAAATAATAACCGCTGGGCTTAGAGTCATGAAATTTGATATGTAGGGAGCTGCACGTCTGAAATAATACATAAGCGACTTTTTGACCCGAAATTCCCACGGGATACCAAACGATAAAATCTCGAAGTAACAACCACTGGGCTTAGAGCTATGAAATTTGGTGTGTAGGTAGCTGAACCTCTGGAATAACACATAGGCTATTTTTTACCCCGATATTCCCACGGGATAGGAATAAAATTTTGAAATAATAACCGCTGGGCTAAAAGTCATGAAATTTGGTATGTAGGTAGCTGCACGTCTGGAATAACACATACGCTATTTTTTATCCCTATACTCCCACGAGATATTTCAATTGCCACTACCAGACCGATTAGTTTACGCGTGCGAAGCCGCGGGTAAAAGCTAGTAATAAATAACAGTAAATATGAACTATAAATGTGAAGCTCATTTTTAATTTATTTTTATTGACATTCACAAAGTAAAGCCTGTATAGGTAGTCATTTACGAATTTCACGATGACGCGTGCCGTAATTCTTATTACAATGTCATTAATGTCTAATTTCGACAAAATCGCTTCTTCGTGGATGACACTAGTTATATCAATCAATCGTTTCACAGTAAATAACATCGCATGTAAAGCAATCATGACAAAAAAATAGCGACACTTAGGGGCTGTTTCACCATCCATTGATTAGTGTTAACTGACGGTTAAATGTGATGCGGTCTCGGTCTATTCGAACAAAACAAATAGAAACGGCATCACATTTACCCGTCAGTTAACACTTATCAATGGATGGTGAAACAGCCCCTTAGTCTAATGTTACAACGGTCCATTTACTGTGACACGAGTCAATCGATTGTGTATTCTGTAAGCTTCTTACTTGGCACTAGGTCTCCGAAACCAATCGTAGTCATCGTTATAAAACAGAAGTAGAAACCATCGTAAAAAGTCCAGTCATCTTCCCACATTTTGAAGAGTCCGGCTCCAGCCGAAAGGTATATGAACAGGAAACCCACTGCCCAAAAAGCGTACAACGACCTCTGACTTGCTGGATTTGCTTCTGACACTTTACTGCAGCATCCTAAAGAACACATTTAAATGGTTTAAAATAGTAACTCTGTGTAATAAGAGCCCTCGCACGCTGCAGTTTATAAACGCGCCGTCGGAGCATGTTTTAGACACGCGCCTAGACAGTTTTCTTTCCATAAAGCCGCCATAAAACTCGCGTGCGTATCGATATGTCGGCGGCCGATCGTAAAATCCGCCAGATCACGAAATTCCTAGGCATATCATGAAACGCCGCCATTTCATGAATTGGCTAAGGGACATCCGCCATATCGTTCAAAACCCACCGTTTAACGATTTTCCTAGTGACGTTTAGGCAGATCATGAAATTCCTAGGCAGATCATGAAATTCCTAGGCTGATCGTGAAATTCCTAGGCAGATCATGAAATTCCTAGGCAGATCATGAAATTCCTAGGCATATCGTTCAATACGTGTATGTTTCGGCGGCCGATCGTAAAATCCGCCAGATCACGAAATTCCTAGGCATAATATCGTGAAATGGCGCCATTTCATGAATTGGCTAAGGGACATCCGCCATATCGTTCAAAACTCACCGTTTGACGATTTGCCTGGTGACGTTTAGGCAGATCATGAAATTCCTAGGCATATCATGAAACGCCGCCATTTCATGATTTGGCTAGTTTAGGCAGATCATGAAATTCCTAGGCATATCATGAAATGCCGGCAAATCGTTTCTGGCACTTCGCCGGCCGCTGCCGCGGCACGCTCGCTTCGCTCGCTCGGCTCGTGCGTAGTAGTCACAATTCATACTAACCACTCCTCGCTTCGCTCGTCGTACCTATTTTTTTCTTTTTTTCAGCATATCACGATATGCCCAGTATAAAGCTAGGAATATCGTCGAATGCGTTCATTTTGGTAAGTAATCTTTTAGGTACTATAAGTAGGTACGAGTAATAAAATTACCGCTCAGTATAAACCGAGAACCCAAAAGTATAAATTTAAGAAATTACTATATTTATTTCTTTATAGATAAATAACAACTAGTGAATACTTTATTTACTTATCAACAAAATACTAACCTCAACTAACCTCTAAAATACGGGCAGATGTCCATGGTTTTTTTACATTGCGCACAGAATTCGTTTGATTTTCATAAAAATAATGGAGCTTTTGTTGAAATGCTTCTTGTACACTTTATTGAACACTATCATCACTATTTTCGGTATAAAAATAATTTAATTGCGAAGCCGACATTTTTTACGCGCTGAAAACAGATACGACCGGTCAGCTGGTAACGGCCGCCATAGCATACGCAGCGCCACCAGTGGCCAAAAAAGAAACTATTTTACGATGTGCCCGGTATAGAGCTAGGAATATCGACGAATGCATTGCTCTAATCGATCTGCCGTATTGTTTCTCAGGCACATCGTGATATGCCTGGTCAACTTTTAGGCATATCATGAAATGGCGGCGTTTCATGATATGCCTAGGAATTTCGTGATCTGGCTGATTTTACGATCGGCCGCCGACAGATACAAACGCGCGGCGCAACGGCGCGTTTAAAAAACGCGGTATAGAAAGGCCTTAAAAATAGTTAATCGAGCTGTGTGATTCTGATTACCTACTCGTAGGAAATAATGTCTAGGAAATTTTCTGAAACATGCACACTAGAAAATCCGATTTCCACATCATTCAAATCCTGATAGACCGAATTAGTGGTTAATGTTTTACGTAACGGTGGTTTTGAGTAGATAAATATTAATAATATCTAGGATTTTTTTTAAACATGCACACTGCATGCACACTAGAAAATCTGACTTCCACATTATTCAAATCCTGATAGACCGAATTAGTGGTTTAAATTAATATTTTGTGTAAAGTATGTTTCAGGCAACGTTATTTTTGTAAAAGGATGCTTTGAACGTTTCAGGAAGGAAAAGATGTTTCAGAAAGAGGATCTTTATCAATCCTCTTCCTTCAACTACTCAATCAGTTATCAAATTACTTCCTTGTCAGAGATTGTCCTTGTTCTTCTTGTGTAAAGGTAGGTTGTTCAAGTGGTTCAACGGTACTTACTAGGCATAGCGGGTAATTGCTTAGCAATAACAGATACAACAGTGGCAAAGACTCGGCCCAAATCAGCGATGACTGTTAACGTCAATGGTATTCCGATGAGCGCATAAAATATGCAGAACAGTCGACCCCAAAACGTTACGGGAACTATGTTGCCGTAACCTGTAAGAAGAAATACATAATTAGTATCATCTCATCACTGAAACTTCAAATGTTTTAGGAATTTGCCTATGGTTTTAATATAAAATGTTTGTCATATTAAATGATATTGTAACGGATAACTCACGTCTTAAATCGAGTTTAGCTCAACATGTTTAGGGTTATTTCGAAACCCTTCATCACTGGAGCACGCGACTCGGCGGCTGCCGCAACACGCGCACTACGCGCCACCGCTCTAGCACGCGTGTGTTATCCGTTACAATATCATTTAATATGAGTGAGTCTCACGTTAGTTTCATGATTAAAATGTTTGTCATTGAATTTTCTCAGGAATTACACTCATATACTCGTAAACTTATGAAACCTGAGATAATTCTAATGTAATGGATATTATTATATTGAATACAGAATTTCATCCACTGTATTTTACAGTATGCTTACATGTTCGTACACACCTATAGTGGTGAGCACAGTCGAAGAAAAAAAGACCGCTTGCAATATACTCCACTTTTCTTCTGCAGCTGGGAAATTATTTTCTACTTCAAGTGCCAAGCCACTTGATGACGCCTCTTCTAAAACCTAAACAGAGCAGAGTTAAAATTTATTAAAACCACAGAATACGTAATCTAAAATATTAATTACATAGCTATGATCAGGAATAATGTGATTTTGTGTAAATACCTATAATTTATAATTTATTGCGGACCACAAATCAGGTAGGTACATATTTTTTAATTTTTAAGACATGAAATGCGAGGTCATTATAAATATAATTTATATTGTATTATATTGTCAAATCCTCGTATGTGAAAATAAGTACTTATCGCAAATATACTACAAATTATTTTGTGTTAAAAATAGTTCTGTATTGTAGAGGATTTTCTCAGGAACTACGAGTATACTTAGTTCGTATTTAAACGTGAAATTACTTTTTCATAAATAGCTAGTTGTCCGCTTATTGCGTCTTTTAATAGGTCATCAGTCCAATTGCTCTGGGCTTCAGACACGAATTGTATAAGGTTCCATCGCTCCGTGAACAGCCGTTCTCTGTGGAACTCCTGCTTCGCCAGCTCTGCTGGGTACTCCAATGCTTGGAACACCTGAGAAAAAAAGCATTGTAAATTATCAAGAAAAAATAGTTAGTAAATATCACAGGATTTTAGGAAGTACCTACATGACGACAATAAATGTAGTGCTACTGAATTGATGTTAAGACTTCTGTGTAAGTTGGGACGATGTTTTACGCACTAAAATGTACCTAATTCCTTTGAAATCCAATTCTGATTCTTCTACAAATTATGTTAAAATGGTAATAATAGTGAACAGTCTTAATTTTTTTATCGGAATCCCGATTCAAAATGTACTTAATAAGCATTCCTTTTAGTAGGAAAGCTGGCGCAAATTTTTAGGCATGTATTTAAGGCAACTTGAAAACTTGTCCCATACCTCTCCTATTTATACCCCAACACAGAACTGCAGACCTGGCTGGTGAGTAGGGGGACTAAATCAACCCCTAATTTTTTTTAAATATTTAAATTTCCTAAAATATGTTTTAAGCAATATGCAATTTTTACATATAATATATTGTACTATATATTATGTTGTAATTGAATGTTTAAAGAATTAAAAAAATAAGCCAGAAGATTTAGTTGGGATTTTAAGATCGCGCGTGTTGCAGCAGCCGCCGAGTCGCATTCCTCCCAGAAGAAGGGTTATCAATTAGCCCGAAACATGTCGAACTAAACTCGATTTCAGACGTGAGTTGTCCATCATGTTATCAAGTCATCATTTAAAATGAGTGAGTCTCACGGCAGTTTTGTGTTAAAAAATGCGATTTTAATAAAAACAGATAGGTAATTTTGGTAGGAAATTCTACTTGCCTGGTGCAATCTAACAAATTAACTAAGTAACTAACTTCAAAGTAAAAAGAGGAAAAATAAAAAAAGAATGGTTGCGAAGAGACATTGTTTCTGTAATTAATTACAATAATTACAAACACATGATATGTTTCACTTTAAAAGTCAGCAAAGTACTCTTCATAGAGACAATGCTGCGATTTCTGCAGCTTAATATCAGTTTCGTCTGCAAAATGTTTCATGGATTCCCCAACGAATCTAGAAACGGGTACGAAGGGTGGTTTCAGCTTTTGATGCAGTAACATATTCCAATCGAGACCAAGAAACCATCCATGACTCTTTATGTCGAACACTCCCGCCTTAAGCGCTCCAAATCGCTTACTGGGATCTACTTGTAACAAGCTTTTCACTAACGACTTACAGTGAGACGACATCGCCTCCGGGTATTTGTATTTACCAACAAGGATCTTTTCATAGAGTTTTATCGGATCAGAACTATAAAACGGTGGGTATCCAGCGTTCATTTCATACACAAGAATCCCTACTGACCACCAGTCAGCCGCATATGAATACCCTTTCGAGGTGATAAGCTCTGGGGCTAAATATTCCGGTGTTCCACATAACGTCCACGTTCTGGACTTAATTACTTTACAGAAACCAAAGTCTCCCAACCGGACATACCCCGACTCGCTGATTAAAATATTCTCCGGCTTGATATCCCTGTGCATGACAGAACAATGATGTAAATATTCTATTGCCATCACAATCTGAGCGGCGTAAAATTGGGCAAGAACCTCTGACAGCACACCAAACCTCTTGATCAAAGTATACAATTCACCTCCGGTCTCGTAAGGCAACACAAAATACAAGTAAACATTATCTTTACAACAGTAGTCTAGGGAAAGAAGGAATTCAAAACATGCGCTTTGCAAAATTTTCTTTTCATTAAACAATTGTTTAACATTTTTCTTCTTGACTACTTCGCCTTTGTCGATAACTTTCATAGCGTGGTAAACGAATGAGTTTTTATCGCGCACTAAGAGTACGGTTCCATAAGCACCATTCCCCAGTATTCTCAGAAAATCAAAATCTGTAATGGGTTTTTCATATTTGAATGGATTAGAGTAAATTTTGTAAAAATTCAGTTTCAACGCGTCCAAGTACTGTTTGTGTCTGTGTTGTAGTTCATGAGTAAAAGTCGGTGTTATTTGATGGTCTTCTTTATCAAACGTCATATCAGATCCGTTGCGAGACTGTTAGCATGTAGTCCTTAAAAATAAATCCAAATAAACAATAATTATCGACACATTTCACTATTTAAATAATAAATAAACTGTAAACTGATACTTTTCTTAATTCTTTCATTTTGACGTGAATGGTAATGGACATGTAAACACACCTTGGCTACACTCACATAATAATACAGCCACATCTGCCAAAACTCTGAACCGAAAGAGTTCCACTTCTAGACCGACCTTTTTCTTTGTGTGTAAGTTGCTTTCGGATCGCCATCACCATATTACTCCCTAATCTTACCACCAAGTAGCCAGTGCCCTTAGTGTAAGTTTTCGGTTACAAAATACGTCTCGATCGCGTTCGCGTAAAATCACAATTTATATGGAAACACGAGCAACGCCTCTAGCGGAACGTTTGCGATGTTTGTGTTTCCATACAAATTGAGATTGTAACGCGAACGCGTTCGAGACGTATTTTGTAACCGAAAACTTACACTAAGGGTACAGGCAGTGCTCACGCGGCGGCGCCCTGTGGAAACGAAACCAGCTGGAGTAGCTATTGACATATGAGGTATTCTATCCAGATAACCATATAACGACAATCCTCTAGAGTTCCGGGTTGTCATGGATGTTGATGCTCACTTACCATCAGGTGATTTCATAAAAATAATTATTTTGATAGACTGCCCTGCCCTATGCTATATAGAAGCTTCCTTTTACTACGGAAGGCTATAAATCATAGGTTCCATCTATGAACATATAAACATACACTAACGCTTTATTCTTCTGTCACGCCGTTTTGTCACCAAATTAGATTTAAATATTATTGTTTATAAATATGTACGTTAGTCTGTAAGGTATTTATTGTATGGGCCTAAGTTGCCCGAAATAAATAAATTTATTATTATTATTATTATTATTATTATTATTATTATTATTAAACAAAGATGGGTAAGGCCAGCAGGTATACTGTATATGAAAGTATGTATCGGATCAGACAAATCCATACTTAATATTATAAATGCGAAAGTACACACACACGGATTGCAGATGCGTTGCCAACCTAGAGGACTAAGATGGGATACCTCAAGTGCCTGTAATTTCACCGGTTGTCTTACTCTCCACGCCGAAACACAACAGAGCAAGCATTGCTGCTTCACGGCAGGATTAGCGAGCAAGATGGTGGACCTTGCACTAGGTCCTACCACCTGCAAAGCATGCATCATGTTCACGGATAGGCACCTATATCTACTACTGTAAATAACCGTGAATAATTAAATATTGTTATGATTGTGATAGCTTTGTCCAGAATGTGAAGCCACCCCTGATACAACCGTGAGCTTGTCTTGGTCGTTAAGAATTGCATCACACACAGCCGACTCAATGAGGATTTCCACACAATTATAAGATGTAAGTTCACAGACATAGATTTTCTACGTCTTCCTGCAAATATTCAGTCCTTTCACTAAAGAAATAGGTCACAGGTCCAACAAAGGATTACAAGTATATTACCAATAGCCGTTATCTGAACGCTGTACTAATTCTACATATTACTTACTTATATGTATAGTATAGTAAAAGGCCGATAAAAATAGTTTTTGTATGCATACCACCCTCGGTCTGACAACAGATTTAATGACACACAGCTTTATAGGCCGTGCCGTAACATATTGTGGTACAAGTAAAACAAAAAACGAATAACGTAATAAATTAATAATATAATTATGATACAAAAGATTCTACTATAAAAATTGGCCATATCAGATCAAGCTGATTTCTAATAATCAACAGCAGAACACCGCGAGCCTCAGGTACGTACTTTACATCAAATTACTAAATATACGTAAATGTAAAACGTAATCAAAAATCTTCAAACTCTTTCTCATATTGGCATGTTGAACACTTCTTTAGCTTATTCTGTGGCACGTCAGGGAAATTACTAGTATCTCCCGGTGATGCAGTGATTGGTACAAACGGGGCAGGCTCCCTTTGATGCAGCACTGACTGCCAATTGACTTCGTAGAACCAGTTGTGACTTTTTATATCATACGTGCCTGCTTTCTGTGAACCCGTTCGTTTCGTTGGATCAACTTGAAGTAAGCCTTTCACTAATTGCTTGCAGTCTGGGTCCATCGTATCGGGACTTTTATATTGACCTTCTAGAATTTTTTCGTACAGTTTGCCTGGGTCAGATGCAAAGAACGGGGGATGACCAGCATTCATTTCGTATATGAGTACGCCTAGTGCCCACCAGTCGACCGGGAACGAATATCCTTTGGACAGAATCACCTCTGGCGCGAGATACTCCGGCGTGCCACACAAAGTCCACGTCTTCTTTTTCAATACTTTACAAAATCCATAGTCACAAACCTTCAAATAACCATTCATGTCCACTAATACGTTCTCTGGTTTTATGTCCCTGTGAACAATGTCACAGAAGTGCAAGTATTCTAACGCTAGAACAACTTGAGCAGCGTAAAATTTACATAAATGGTCGGAGAAGTTACCATACTTTTGTATGTAGGTAAATAATTCTCCGCCTGATATAAAAGGTAGTATGAAATAAAGGTATAAGTTATCTTTGAATGCGACATCTAATGTAACTACGAAAGGAAATAGAATACTCTCTTGAATTTTCTTTTCCAGTAATAAATGTTTGACGTGTTTTCTTTCAACGACGACTCCTTTATCTACAACTTTCATGGCGTGGTAAGTGAATGAACTTTTGTCTCTTACTAAATATACTTCTCCATAAGCCCCGTTACCGATCGCTTTTACTGTATCGTAATCGGCGGCAGATTTATTGTACCTGGGAGGCTCTGAAAACTTTTTTATAAACTCTTCTTTTAACATTTCCAAATATCGTCTGTGATCTTGATGATTCTGCTGGGTGTATGATTTAGCCATACCCTGCCTGTGAAATTAAATATTCCATTTAAAAAACCTGAACAACAAACTCACCTTATCACAATGACATTGTTTTGACAATTTCATTTTGTTACGTTTAGTTCCGAGACATTGAAATACAATGACAAAAAAATAGTGCATGTTTTATTATAGTGTGACTGATTTCAAATCAATTGAAATGCATTATATTATTATACGAATGTAGGCTAAATAACTAAAATGAGCTGTTAAAATTAGAAGTACAGAAAAAACATAATGGCTAATGTGATTAAAAACAATAATCACCTGCTGCCACGATTTTATGCGAATATATGTTTGAAACTTGTATTTATAGGCTTAATTTATATTCACTTCACCAATTATGTTTTTGAAATCTCCACTTACTCGTCCATTTCAAAAGTTTGGTCATTTTGCATTATATACAATAAAAATACTATAAAACCAATATAAAACGTAGAAAACACTTTGCTGTGTAAACAGCTGCAAAGCTCGACCAAAAAACAAAAGAACAATCTTGAATGGCATGTGTCAGCAGCCTAGGTTTGTCAAAGAATTATTCACTCCGCTAAATTGACTCATTATTTCTGGAGTTATTTTTGCGGAGGATTTAGTATTTTTCAAATAACCAAACTGATTTCTGAAAAGAGCATTAATATAATGACTTCAGACGACCCAAAGCGGCGCGCGTACTCGCCGCGGCAGGGAGGGTACCCTCAGTCCAAGCAGGATCAGTACTCCCAATATCTTCGTAAGCTGCACCAGGACTTCATTGACTCTTGGAACGAGAAGGCCGACTCCAACGCGAAACCAAGTGACTTTGATAAAATAAAAGTCCTCGGTACCGGTGCATTTGGTATAGTCTACCTAGTAAAACATACCGCAACACAAAAATATTACGCCATGAAGTTGCTGGAAAAGGAGAAAATCGTCAAGTTGAAGCAGATTGAGCACAGTTTCTACGAAAAGAAAATACTTTGCGGCTTGAATTTTCCTTTCGTGGTTTACATGAAATATTTCTTTAAAGATAACGTGTATCTTTATTACGTACTTCCATTTATAGCGGGGGGTGAGATGTTTTCCCACTTGCGTAAAATGGGACGATTTGAAGAAACTTCATCGAAATTTTACGGCGCTCAAGTGATTTTAGCACTGGAATACCTGCATGCGTGCGATTTGGTTTATCGTGATTTAAAACCAGAGAATATCCTCATTGATAGAACTGGTTACATCAAAATTACGGATTTTGGATTTTGCAAACTAATACGTGGAAGGACTTGGACGCTGTGCGGAACACCAGAGTACCTGGCTCCGGAGATCATCTTAAGCAAGGGTTATGGAATGTCAGTAGATTGGTGGTCGCTTGGAATTTTGCTCTACGAAATGAGCGCTGGACATCCACCATTTTACTCTTCAGATCCCATGAGGATTTATGAAAAGATTGTAGCTGGAAAATACAGGTGTCCTGCTCATTTTACACCTGAGCTTAAAGATTTGCTCGTACATCTTCTTCAAGTGGACGTCACCAGACGGTATGGGAATCTCAAAGACGGGGTGATGGACTTCAAGAACCACAAGTGGTTTAGAGAGCTCGACTGGGACAATATTCTGAACAGCAGAGTGCATCCTCCTTTTATCCCGAAGATCCGCTCAGCGGGAGATACATCCAACTTCGAATCGTTTGATGAAGAAAAAATTAAAGACAGCCCCGTTTGCTTGTTCGAAGAAGAATTTCAGGACTTTTAATGGGACTTTTAATGGGTACTTCGCTGTTACTTTTATGTGTAAATGATTAAGGTTGAAAAAACCACTTCTGTAGTAGAATATAATTTAATTTTAGTTTCTAAGAAATCTTTAAGTTTTACTTTCAATAGTATTTCTATTAAATACGTTACACAATATCTTGAATATTCTGTAGTATACCTCTAATTTAGTTTAAAAACTTCGTCAATATCCGCTCTGAATAAGCAATATATGTTATTTTCATAAGAACGCTATTTTATTTCTTTAATTCGTAAGCCAGGATGTTTATTCAAATAGTTTATGGCGAAGGAAACCTCCCGTCACTCTGTGTAAATAAGAACGCTGCAAGGAAATACAAGCTGCGGCAGAGACATGATTTACATAAATAAAATATGACATCTAATAATTAACATCTGGGACGTACCATCATCATTTCGATATTATTGCTGAACATTTTGACACATTTACCTCCCGTTTCACCATCCATTGATTAAATATATTTGTCGGTTTAATGTGATGCCGTCTCTGTTTGTTTTGTTGGAATAAACGGAGATGGTATCACGTTTATCGGTCAAATAAAATTTATCAATGGATGGTGAAACAGCCCTTAAGTCTACTCTTTAAGAGGATATTTTTATAAGTATGCATTTCAACAAGGTTACAATCAAGGTTCAACCGATTTCGTATTTTTTTTACAACCTTTTATTTAACCCGTTGTCTGTCTGTCTGTAGTCAAATCTTGCAAGGTAAATTCGACCAACTTCTAGTAATGGATCGACTTGAGATTTATCATACTTATGTACATTGCGTGACAATACAATAATCTGGTAGTGACATCGTGGTAGTCCGGCCAAGATCGTCTCCGCAGGACGGAACTCTTCAACGGTATCGATTCGAAATTTGGTATGCAAATGTAGTTTGGATGACAATGCGAGTAAAGTCGACAAAAAGTATTCAACAAAAGAATCTTATATTAAAAAGGTTGTTATTTCAATCAGCTTTACGCTTTAAGCTTTGCTTAGTTTGGGACTAGGTCAATTTGGTGTCAAGTGTCCCATGATATTTATTTATTTATTTTAGCTCTTGATCTTGTATTTTCATTAATTTTGAACTCAGGATTATGCAGTTGAGGACATAATAGAATACAATGGCTTTGTTCGACAAGTGGGATGTTAACGTAGGATGTTAACGAAATCGGGACATCTCAATAAAATCCTATTATAAATAATTTTATTTGTCTTTGGCCCCATTTACACATTGATAAGTGATTAGTGCGAGTTCATACATTTTCTGCGAGTGCGAGTAAAAAATGTATGAACTCGCACTAATCACTTATCAATGTGTAAATGGGGCCTTCATCAATGTATAACGTCACTTAAAAACTTAACAATGTGTAACGTCAACAGTCGTTAAATGTCACTACAACACGATTCTGTGATGGCCTAGGAACTAGGATTCAAATTGGTTGACTGTACATGACTGTACGTAATACTTTTTTTAAGACCAGGCTCGGCGCTGAAAAAGTAAGAATTGATTATTTTAACTCTGTCGTGGCCGTCACCTTTCGTCTTGCACGCATTGGCAGCTAGACTAAAACGTCGCATTGCGCTTAACTATAAACTTGATATAAATTCCCTCTTGTTTCTACGACTATCTACACAGATAACAAAAACACAGACACAAGCTTCAGTACTTAAATCCAGTTGCGAAAAATAAAAGGGTGAGTTGTTGTGTCAGATAATTAGTGACTTTACCTACAAATTTATACGGAACTCTCGATGCGCAAGTATGTCTCTCACTTGGCTTGTTTTTCGCGTACCTATGCTTATACTTGTTGTAACTAACAAAATATATTTTAAAATGCCATCAGTATTTATTTATGTAGGTATTTGATGCAAATCCAACATTATTTCAGGGCTGAGTCAATTGCGTCTTGAAACTGAAGGAAATTCGGTTTTAATTTTATATCCAAGCTTCGTTTTTTCACGCCCACTGCACGGAGTAACGACCCGGGAAGGATCACTGCCAATATTGTAAATTTATATTTTTGGTTATTTTGGCACGACAAACTTATCCTCCAGAATTTTTAACCTACTTGATTTTATTTATTGTATTTCAACGCTGGCACCCGTTGTTTTAACTTTGTTTGTGTCATAAAATGTAATAAAAAGAAAAATGAATGCTACAAAATTTCTGATTCGACCATTTGTTCGTGCAGTCAGCGACTAAAAGTATTCTTGTTTTATTTTTATTTTTTTCTTGTTTTTGATTTATTAATAGGAGGGTTTTTACAAAGACTGACAAATAATAAACATTACGGGTCGAGCAAAAAATTGACACTTCGCCGGCCGCGGCACGCTCGCTTCGCTCGCTCGGCTCGTGCGCTGTGGTCACAATTCATACGAACCACTCCTCGCTCTCTTCGCTCGTACCAAAATTTTTCTTTTTTTCGGCATATCACGATGTGCCCGGTATAGAGCTAGGGATATCGACGAATGCGTTGCTCTAATCGATCTGCCATAAGTATTGTTTCTCAGGTGATATGCCTGGCCAACTTTTATCGTGAAAAGCCACTTCATGATATGCCTTAGGGATTTCGTAATCTGACGACCGGCCGCCGACATTATATTTAAAGCAAATTGCGGTAAAGATTTTTAATTTCAACAATTTGCTAAGGCCCCTATGAAAATAGTCACATTCCATTCTCTCAATGTTTTCTACTCCACTCTACTTATTGTTGGTTCATTTGAGGCCAAAGAAATGTTTACACTATACTACGTTGTCGCAGTCAGCTCGAATTTGAACTTTTGTATAGATTAACAAATTTTTCAGAACGGTACTGAAGTGTAAAGATATGTACTTATATTATCTTTGCCTTCGACTGCTCAAAAGTTCACAAAACCTAGTATCGAGTCACTGAACTAAAAAGTGCTATAAGAGATTATTTCAACTTTTAACTAAAGCTCATCATTGTTCAGCTCAGACAGTATTCATTTTTAAATGAAATAAGTAAAACAAAGCTTTTTAGACGGGCTTTAGATCTGATTAAAGCTTTCGTCGCGTCTGGTTCCATCTTCTAAATTGTCAAATATAAAAGGATGACCCTTTCAAATCGATTGATTAATGATACAAAAAGTATGTACCTACTCTGGAATTGGCTAAAAGGTATTTAAAGTTTATTTACACACATTTTTGACATTTTGACGTAAATTTCACTTTTGTAAAAACTTGGCTGCTATCCTAGAAGAAGTTTCATGTTTTCGGACTAAGAATAAGAATGTCATTAATCTCAAGCTGTCTCTTGCTCTGTTCCGACGCGACGTGAAAGATTGACAAAGAAACGTCCCATTCATAATTTGTATAAATCAAGATAGCTTCTAAGAAAATGTACATTTGCGGTATAGTCTTAGCACCCGACGACGTCATTATTATACGTCATAATATATGTTTGTTTGTTATGCTTTCACGCCCAAAGTACTCAACCAAACGTGATGAACAGTATATATGGTGTGGAGAAAGTTTAAGACACTTATAAGGCCATAGGATGATTTTTATCCCAGAAAATTATAAACAAATTCTTCACAAACGAAGTCGCTGGTAACAGCTATAATTCTAAAAATTATAAAGACAATATTATGCGCGTGATTGTAACTTTTTCCTGCAGAAAGATATATATTATCAGCGAATTATGGATATAGGCCATATTTTATCCCCACGGGACTTAAATAATGTAATTGCTCGCATAATTTAAGTCCGTCAGCTAATAGGTACAGATCTACAGGGTGATTTCGGGGTCATGAGCAGGAGTGAAAGGGGTGATGGGGACATTCACATTGAGCAACTTTTACTAAGGTACCAGCCTCGAAATCGCGAAAAAAAACCATCTAATCAAGAGATCTTAACCTACTGGAAGGCAAAATTGAAGGAAAACGAGGTAGATGAAGACCAAGATTAACCTATTTTAACCAGGTGAAGGAAAGGGTGGGTGTCGTGTCGTATCAGGAAGTCAAACAGCTGGCCAAAGACCGTGCGGAGTGGCGATTACTCCACCGACAAGAGCATAGCTCTTAAATTTAAGAAGAAGAAGAATCAAGAGATAATCGATCGTTAACTACCTATCCGAAATTTACGGAATAGCATATTTTTTTGCCGTTTCGTGGCTGGTCTCATTATTCACTACATCTGTAATTGAATTATGGAAAAGTTTATACCATGCAAATTTTGACGTTTATGAGTGTGACGGTTCATCATCATCTCATTGTGATTAATGATTATGAGTGCGACGGTAAGTACAGTTTCTTCTCTCTTACCAATCCCCCTCCAGCAGTATACAGCATAAGCGCCACAAGCAAGCCGACATGGGACATCGCAGATCTCGGACAGAAGCGACTCCATGGCGAGGGCTTGGGAATGCCCATAAGCGATTCCGTCTCCCATGTCACGCCGTTCACGCCTTTGCACATTGTGTTTGTGTCACGTAGTCCTCATTTGCACTTGCACTACCATGTTTTAATGTCATTGACGTCCAAGTAAAGAATAGGCTGGTTTCATCTGAAAAAAATAGCCAATTTTATTGGATGTTCGGAATAAAAACTGCTATAATATTGGAAGTAGAACATAATAGGTATACTTTAAAATTGAGCTACAATAATACACGTCTGAGATATGTATAGTAAGGCCTGCAGACCAGATACGAGTAGCACAGTGGACCACATAAGAGCGTGGATAAGGTGGAAAGGTGATAGACAATTAAAAACGCTGATGACGCACATCAAGTTATGAAAGTAATAAGAAAGACTGTCACTCTGAGCCCTAGAATTGGAATTCTTAGGGTAAAAAAATGTGTAACGCTAAATATATCCTAAGAAAGTAAGCGAATGGAGACTGAGAACAGGCGAGCGCATCGTAGGACGTCCACCAACTAGATGGACGCATGACCTGGTCTGGTTAAAGAATTATATGGATGGGGAGGCCTATGTCCAACAGTGAATATCCTACGGCTGATATGATGATAAAAAAATATCTGTCCAATATTATTATGTTTGGTATAGCAGACAGGATTCATTTTCTTCAAGTTAGTATTTATTTATCTATATAAGTATGTTTATCCGTTGCCTAGTACCCATAATACAAGCTTTGCTTAGTTTGGGACTAGGTCAATTGGTGTCAAGTGTCCCATGATATTTATTTATTTATTTATTATTTATTTTAGTCGAGCACTTTGTTGATGAATGAACACTAAAACAATGTCGCCAAGTGATAAATAAGTAAAACATTGGTAATAGGTACCTAAACTTCGTCAACAAATTCAATATCGATCACAGTTTTCCCGGAATTTATATTAGATTAAGTCCCTATTCGTACAGAGCGGACGTTTGTAGTAAGGCAAATGAGTTGGTTACAAATAATGTTAGGGTGTGTAGCGCTGAAAGTTTTAATTAAATCCATAAATTTTAAGACAACTCTCAACATTTTAAGGTCCACTCAGAAAAAGTTTCAGAAATGTAGACAAAATTTATGGCTTACATTGCTTTACGCGTTGTCCCACCGGTGGCAACGTACGGACAGAATTTAGCTGGGCAATCTAGACGACAACAAATACAGCGAGAGTGCGCTTCTATTGTAAAATCTACTAATCACATTACTTGAAATCCACATCCGGTCCAGGCCTTTAAATGTGATTCCCCAAAGCATGGATGTTGTGAAAAAAAATCTTCAATTGCCTTGAGCACATTATTTGAAAATGCATCGTTGCGTTCCATCTGTTAAAAACTTTAGTCAGGTTGACACTAATTATATATCTTGTATTTTATCTTTCACTATTTCTAAACACCATACTTTATGTACATACATCATAGCGATTTACTGTCATTTAGTGCAAATGAAAAATGGACAACTCGAAATTATACCACAGAATAAGTTATAATAGTAGGTACAACTACAGAAGGCACGATTCTTATGCCTAAACGTCACTTGTGTACGACAGTGAAGCCTCTGTACTTGTACTATTACTTATTCTACATCATAATTACGGTACTATTTAACACTGTTTCAGATAAATTTTCCCGCGCGGCAATTCATAAATCGCCGGTAGTCATTTATTTCTCATAAGCGATTTTACGGCCAACCTTTTAAGGTTATTCATGACTGTTAATTACGAAATTGGATAAGCGTTTGCACTAGTGTCCCAATCATTTTAAAAGCGATAAATCAGTTCACGACCGTAATCGTAATAAAAAGTTTAATGATTTTATCGGACAGTGGCGTAGGCTGGCTTTGTGGGAAGTCGGTGGACGTGCGTGCTGCTCGTTACTACTCACATCACGCGCTGCGGCAACTTTTTTCATTACCCCTTGATGTAGGTTTTATTTTTTATTTACTAGCAAACCTAGCGTCTATCTAGCACAGATTTAACATTATTATGTGGTGGAAACCGTGCGTAAACTTTAAGTAGATAGAAGTAGCTTCTTTGAGACTAGAGGAACAATACAACGGTTTAAAAAAGCCGAGGTAGCTTTTTGGTTTGACCTATTAGACTCTGAAGCAAAAGATCATTAGTTGAAGCCTGGACTTGAGTTGAACCTCTATTTTTTTCGGAATTTATGTGCGAAATAATACCTGTAACTTGTCAAGCTAATCTCGGTTTAAGACGTGAGTTATCGAGGTTTATTTCACTAAACATTTGTAATTTTACAATTAACTTTTTAGTAAAGACACGTGGTTTGACAAAACCCACAATACAACTGTAAAACAATTTTATGGTGTAGGTATGAGAAGTTCCGTATCCCCACTGGTCCCTAGTGACGTAGCCCTAGTAGGTACTGCCTGTGCCCTGCTGTGGGACGTAGATGAAACAGCTTAAAATGTATAAAAATATATATATGTAAGTATTGTTTGTCTATACCTTCGTATGTCCACAGGGTGAACTAAAGAACTCTTGTTACTCTTGTAGAAAAGTCTATATCCAGCAGTAGAAATATTTGAGCTAGTACTAATGACAATGAAGTATTGATTAAATCTTTTGTATTTGACCTCGATAAGCCTAAAAATAAATAATACTGAGCAACTATTCATCCAGTTAGAACAGCTCTGTAGTGTTTCTATCACACGCGGCACTTAAATATCAATTGAAATAATACTCTGCAGTGTTGCTACTTCTTTCAATTGGATTTATCTTGTTAGTTTGGTTATAGGTTACTAGTATGCATGTATTAAATAAAATGTAAGTTCTCTGGTGTATTTCATGGACAATACTAGGTCAAGTTTTTAAAGCAGGCTGATGAAAATACTAACAGAACCTAAACAATTTTTAACCTGAATAAGTGTCTCAGAAATTACAGTTTACATAATAAAGATTTGATAACAGACTACTTACAATTACTTATTCCACATTAATGGAAAACTAATAATCTAAATTGGTCTGCAACCGTATGCATACAAGTGACCTGATTTCAAATTTAAAGTGGCATGCGGCAAACTAGATAAAAAATAATCTGCAATGGCGAAGACTTATGTAACACATACACAATGGGGACTCTGACCTCTAAGTCTGGACAGCCGAATAATTCTTATGGCAAGTTTCCAGACGAACTGTAATTAGGCCTTCTGTGCTTACGAGGAAAATGATTCAAGCATTTATAGTTACAGAAAGGAAATAATACGGAAGGCAAATGTTTCATACATTATTAGGGGTACAGCAAGTAACAAAGTGACGGGTGACGCAACAAGAGATCGTTATCCCATAGAATTAATTAACTAAGGTTGTATTTATTGCAATTAAGACAAAATTCTAAGGAATAAAGTAAATACTAAATTAATAACTCTATCATTAATAAAAGAGTATTTAAAATAATCTTCCTAATCATTTTAATGTCTGTTTTTGTTGTAACTCAACACAAGCGTTTGCCGCAAGCTATCAAATAAATATTTAGTACCTATTGTAGAAGTATATATCTTAAAAGAAGCACTTCAATATATTCATCGATACGTTATAAGCAATAAAAAAACAACCTGTGCAATTCCTGTACAATTATGCCAATTTCGTAAAATGAAAAACAAAATCCATAATTTTATATACCTAAATGGTCACCAATTTCAAACTTACTTAAGTCGAGTCATTTAGATCTTAAAGAAAAGCGTGTTCTTTATAAGATAATCTATAATAACACTAAGGGTCCAAAACTCACCTCAACTTTTCCAAAATATTTTCAAATTATTTCCGCAATCCACTTTTTAAACTAGCACAAGAAATCAAAGCCACTAATTTATCGCTATTATTGAGCTTTCCTTAGGATTTCACTTTCCCACGAGCGAGTCGAAAAGTTGGCGCGGCGTCAGCCAAGGAACATGCATCGACCTCCGTGGTTCGCAAAGAACTGAAACTGATTACAGCCAGCTTTTGCTGAAAAGTTCCGTTTACGGATGACTCAACTGCACGTACACAGTGTACTCGTAATGATAAGAGAGCTTTCTAAGTGCAAAGGGATTCGTGAGTTTTTATTGTCGAATTGAATTTACTTATGTTAGGTACGTGAACTTGCGGAAGGTAAAATTAGAAGTAAACAAGGAAATTCTTTTACCATTTGTAAGTACTTAGCAGAATTGTAATAAAATTCCTACTTTCCGAGTAATATCCTAACTTACAGTATCAATGCCCAGTTATTTCTGATTGTCAGTTATCTCTTCACGTTTAAGCCAAGGAACCGATTTAGTAAACGAAATTTGAAGAATACGGCTTGAGACCGGAAAATTGCATAAATCCCGCGAGATAGCGATAAATGATTTTATTATCAAACATGTTATGTAATGTTTATGTTGTGTTAAATAAAACTGGCTTTAAAATATACTGTTGCCTGCAAGACAACAGTCTTTTTTTTCAATGCAAAACGCCAAATATCCACAATAAAGGCCATTATACATACACGACTTGAAATTAATAAATTCACAGGACTATGAATATTCTATATGTAAATATATTATGAAAATTCCCGACGCGTTTTACGTCAAATTGCAATTTAATTTACATAATAAAGTATTAAATTAATGTAGCTGATAAAATGGGCTGCAGTTCATGTATAACGGCCTTAAAAACCGAACAGCAAACACAATCAAAAAAATTTGGCGGGAAAATTGACAAGTGTCATGGTTTTTTTTTTTGATTGACTGGACTTGGGCTTAAGCCATTTTGCAGTAAGTTCCATTGTAATTTCAAAAGTTTCGTTTAGAAACGTGATTTTTTATTTTTGCAGTCCGTTATCTACATGTTTTATTATATAGAAATTTGATTTTATTGGGATTATTTTAATCATTTAATATTATTTTAATGTTTTAAAAATCATGTTAGAATAAAATAAGCTCTTATATAGATGGCAGTTATAATTTGAGTGTGGTACGATTTTAGTTGTCTTACGAATAAAACATTGATTTCTAAGAGTTTTTATTTCTTTTAGTGCATGTTTGAGAAAAGCACTATACAAACCTCGGCGTGAAAGAACATGCCAGCCTCGTATACCTATACATACTTGGCCTGCAAACCTTTCTTTCCCGGCCTCTGCAGTAATGTACTATTTTGGTAAAAGATGCGAAAGTTTGTGAATCTACAAAGTAGTTTTATGACCAATTGTGTTAATAAACGTCAACCATTTGTCATCCATACTAATATTATAAATCCGAAAGTGTATGTGTTTGTATGTTTGCATGTTTATATGTATGTCCGTCTTTCACCGACGTGATTTTTGGCTTACAGATAGTTTCTGTGCCTGAGAGTGACATAGGCTACTTTTTATCCCGAAAAATGCCCAATAACCGAACAGCTTGCGATAACCGAATTCCACGCGAGTGAAGCCGCACGCGAAAGCTAGTTTATTATAATTTTCAATATACAAAACCTCATAATTACTTTATGAATATGAATAGCGCATGCATAAGCCGAAGTAATTGCCTGGAAGAATCCTACAGGGTCCTAAGAACAAAGATGGTTTACTATGAATAAATAATATTTCGATCATATTTTTATTTAGGTAATAGTCTTTAATAATAATAATAAATCGAGCTAAGATTTTAATAACCAAATAGAGAATTTCTGGAATATTCGGCATCTCGCTTCTTCTATAGTGAAAAAATATTACAAATAAAAAGTCAAACCGATTATACCTAATATAAGTAGATACATATGTTAAACTGTTACACACAATGATTGACGTGCCTTGCTTTAACTTCAGCCACAAAAAGAGGAGTGTTATTATAAGTTTCATACACATGTCTGTCTGTCTATCTATGGCATCGTACCTAGGTCTCAAACGGTGCGGTTTTTTATGTGGAAGCGAATTTTCTTCTGGTCGTTCTTAGCTATGTTTAATTAAAATCAGCTCAGTTATTTTCGAGATATTGAACTAAAGATAATGTCGGGGGTTTTCTATTTCTTTAGGTTAGGATACTGTTTCTTAAAACTAAACTTTGTCAAAATTTTTAAAAATCGAATGGTCTAAGTATTAGTTATAAGAATGTTCTAAGTTATAAAAGATGTTGGAACTGAGGAAATAATTGAGTGTGGCGGTGTCCGGGGATGTCAAAGTGATTAATAACTCATTAGAAATAAATTAACGCCTACCAGATGCATCTTTGATGAGAGATGAAAATGTTCGTGGAACTTTATTTCTCAACATCCCATTCTACAGTTTTATTTTATTTCGTTTAAGGCTCACCGAAAAATAATCTGCACAAGTTTAAACTAAATCTATACTTTAATATAACTTGCAGGTGGTAGGACTTTGTGCAAGGTCCGTCCGGATTGCTACCACCATCTTGCTCGCTAATCCTGCCGTGAAGCAGCAGTGCTTGCACTGTTGTGTTTCGGCGCGGAGAGTAAGACAGCCGGTGAAATTACTGGCACTTGAGGTATTCCAACTTAGGCCTCTAGGTTGGCAACGCATATGCAATACCCCTGGTGTTGCAGATGTTTATGGACGGTGGTGATCTCTTACCACCAGGAGAACCACTTGCTCGTTTGCCTTCCAGTCGAATAAAAAAAATAGTAAAAATAACAACAAACAAGTGCAAGTTGATCTCGCGTGGAGAGGGCTCCGTACGAAAAATTATTAAGTACTTGTATTTTTTCATTTGTGCCTCTAATCCATACTAATATTATAAATGCGAAAGTGTGTTTGTGTGTTTGTATGTTTATGTGTTTGTCCGTCTTTCACGCTGTAACAGAGCGACGGATCGACGTGATTTTTGGCATAAAGATAGTTTATGGGCCCGAGAGTGACATAGGCTACTTTTTATCCCGGAAAAATGCACAGTTCCCGAGGGAACAGCGCGCGATAACCGAATACCACGCGGGCGGAGCTGCGGGCAAAAGCTAGTATCTATATATATAAAACTCAAAGGTGACTGACTGACTGAGTGACTGACATAGTGATCTATCAACGCACAGCCCAAACCACTGGACGGATCGGGCTGAGAGTTGGCATGCAGGTAGATGTTATGACGTAGGCATCCGCTAAGAAAGGATTTTTGGAAATTCCCACGGGAACGGGAAAAATCGGGATTTATATCTTCGATTCCAAATGACCCTATCTCAGTAACTATAATAACTAGACTCTTCAAATTTGATACACAAGTAGGTATTAGGTACAATAAATAAAACATATTTCAGGATTTTTAGAAATTCCCGCGGGATAAGGAAATAACGGGATTTATATATTCAGTTCAACGGAATCCCATGAACAATAATTACTAGACTCATTAAAATTGGCATAAAAGTAGGTGATTACAATAGTAAAAAACGATTTTAAAGGATTTTTAGAAATTCCCACGGGATAAGGAAAAAACGGGATTTATATTCAGTTCAACGGGATGGATTTTTCGTTTTACTGGTCGTAGAAAACTGAAATTTAGCATTTAGATTCTTTGAGGAGTGTGGGAGCAGTACAAAAGGATTTCCCGAAATTCTGGCTGAAACGGAAAAAAACGGGATTTTTCGTTTTACTGGTCGTAGAAGGCTGAAATTTGGCATGTAGGTTGTTTGAGGAGTGTAGGGAAGCATTAAAGAGATAAGTTCCCGAAATTCCCACGGGAAAGAGAAAACACGGGATTTTTCAATTTACTGGACGTAGAAAGCTGAAAATCGGCATGTAGATTGCTTGGGGAGTGTAGAGGAGCATTGAGAGAAAATTCCCACGGGAACGGGAAATAACGGGATTTTTCGTTTTACTGGTTATAGAAAACTGAAATTTGGCATTAAGGTTATTTGGGGAGTGTAAGGGAGCACTACAAAACAATTCCCCGAAATTCTGACGGGAACGGGAAAAACAGGATTTTCCGTTTTACTGATCGTTTTACTGGTTGCAGAAAGTTGACACTTGACATATAGGTTCCTTGAAGAGTGGAGGGAAGCAATCAATTAAAACACGGAAATAAAGATCGTAGAAAGTAAATCTGTGTACCTCAAATTTAACGCGAGCGAAGCCGCGGGCAATAGCTAGTACACTATATATCCACCTAATTCATGTAGCCTAACCTGGTTATACCTAGTGCCACCCACGAGGACGTGTGATTTTGTCAAAATTAGGCATTAATGACATTTTAATAAGAACCACGGCACGCGTCATCGTGAATGACTCTACCTTTACCTATAACTATGCCAATATTTAAGTAGAGGACTATTTTTTGACCCAGAAATTTTGGAGAAAAGGGAGGGGGGATTCTTCTTCACAAAACTTTTTTAACTTCTAATTTGATGAAATGAAACTGGATGAAATTGCCAAAATACTGCAATAGTTCCCGCGAGATAGTGATCGAAGGCGCGTGGTGCTGTAAATAATTTAGATAATTTTTCCGAGTGCACTTTATGACCATTTCGTCAAGGTTCAATTTCGTTCACGTATTGATTTGAGATACGAGATTTTTTCAAAGTAGTGACGAAACACAAATCTGTTTATATTAGTAATTTAATTTAATTTCTGCTGGGATATTTTTTTTTATATTTCATATATTGTTCCAATACGTTACATGAGTATGTCTATGTTGAAGAAAGCTTGAACGGAGCATTTTTTTTTATTTTTTTTTTTTGGATATTTATACAATACTCTTTATTTATTGATACTTTATCATACTGTCAAGTTTTTTCGGGCTGAGGAATTACTGCTGGGTCCACTACCTTTATTTACTGCACTAGCGGGCAAAAACGCAAAATGTACAGTAGATAAATTTAATTATTTCAGTGGCGGGATTAACGTTTTGCGTTTATTTTCTTTGCCTTTTACAACGGATTTAAAGAAACGTCAAAGCAAGGAAAGCAACGTCAAAGTAAAAAGAGAAGTGTCAGAATTTTTTACGTAATCAAAAAAATAGATCTTGCGACACCATTCGTCTCTGATGTTCACGCAAATGAAAGACCACACTATTATATTATTATAACACTTCACGTGCGCGAAAGCATTAACAGTTACGTGACCCGTTTAGTATTTTAAGTGCCATTTATTCAAACATATACATTCGAAGGATAAATTACTCGTTAAAATAAATTAATGCCTACGAGCACGGAAAATCCCTAGTGATGCATTAATATCACTGATACAAAAAATATTCAGACCATTTTTGGCAATTCGTAATGGTTCCCTAAAAGGCTTTTTATTTGGGTAATTTACTAACTAATTTGATAAACTTACCCGGTTCACCTACACAAAATTAAATCACTTACCACAGGTTGATATACCTAACCAACTTAGGTACATACTTATTACAGAATATACTTATAATAGTACTGACTGACTTACTTAATTATAGGGTAGCGTTTCTAAGCAGTGTAAAGTGTGATTAGAGTTACTTTGTATTAAGTTTTTTCTGTCGTTTGAGATAATAATAAAGTGTGTGTGTGTGTGTGTGTGTGTGTGTGTGTGTGTGTGTGTGTGTGTTTGTGATGGTGAATTGTGACTTTGGCATTCTCCCGGCACAATTCGTGTCTGGTTTCTGATTTTGCTGTCGTTATCTTAAATTTAAAATTTCAACATAAATAGTTATATTTTACCAAGGACGATTATTAATCGTCCTTGATTTTACTGACTGCTATTATAATAAGCTTTTTAAGTTAAAAGAATTAAATAAGTAAGTATGATTTTCGTGTTGAAAAAATTACCTTTTGCCGAGTTTTTACGGCACATTCTTTTTAGCAACGATGGTCTTTCCGAAAGCGCTTTATACAGTCACCAGCACCAATATCTGACACAACGCGTGCATAAATATCTGATACGAGTCTATTTCTAGGGCCGGAAGAACGTGTCAAATATTTTTGCACGCTCCGCTGTGGCAGAATTAATGCTGGTGATTGTATAAAAAAAACGTAAGGACGTAAAAGACTTACAAGAGTGTGGTATATCTTTACAAGTATAACAGAAGACTTTAAAAAAGAAGATTCTCTATTGCCTACGAAGTTTTTTATATATTTATTTGACTATTGCAGCTATTAATATCGCCCTAATCGCTATAACTAATAAAGCTATTAATGTCAGGATAATATCGCCCATATTTAATAGTACCTATTCTGCTCCGTATTCTAAAGCTTATGGTGATAGGCTTAGGGTGATATAATGTTCTGAAAAGCATCTGACATTCAGATAGATTGTCACATTATCCGGTTAGACGACCCTGAAAATTAGGATCCGACTGCTTCTTTTTCTTAAAGTGTGACAAAAACGGATGATTAACTTTCAATTGTAACAAACAATGCTAGGTTAGGGACAGAGGTAATTTTGATGCTAGGTATGAACTATGACAAGTTGTTCGGCAATTTTAACTATGAAGCCGTGTGTAAAAGTAAGTATTTGTCTCCAGAATCATCATTAGTTGATACTTCAACTAGTAGGAACAAGTAGAAAGTCTCACAAATATTTTGAGCCGTAGGTACTTTTCACATCCCTAGTAATGTAAAGTCATTCATTATCTTTATCATCATCAACCAGGCATACCTAATATAAGGTCGTCCCATTGCGAACCCCACAAAATATAAAACCCTCATTATTACTTTGAGAAAGTTACAATAAAAACTAATTTAGGTTCATTTCAAATAGCGTTTCAACACAAAGTTTCATACAAACCATCTATCATCACCACCACACCACACTGACGCGTTTCGAACTCAACCAGAGCTCATCTTCAGAGTTACACAACCGTACACCATGCTTACCAATTGTTACACTATGGGTTTGTGTGATTTGTGTGTGTTCTTACAGTGTGGAAGTGGAGGAACTGCATGAACACGCACATTTAATTTTTATATGCGTGTTTTATATTACACGCATATTTTATACATAAGCTTAACTATCTTAAGGTCCCGGGTGAGCAAGGAAATTCTTTTAGTTCATTGTTAGGGACCTCCGCAAAGTGACGCTTGACTCAATAATACAATACAATAGGTACCTGATTATAATTGGTAGGTCGGCATAATACAAGTATACATACCTGCAAGTTTTTGCCATTTTGCAATCAACATAATTTGCCCAGCCTTGACCATTGAAACAATCAAATGTCAACTGAACATCGAGACAATGACCCACCTGCCCTCGAGAACTAAATTAAAATGCCGGTAGATATGACAATCGCAATTATCGACGTGCATCTCGAGTAAATTGGCGGATAAGATCGAAATAAAAAGACTGTCTTTAAAAGATCCACTTACTTATCGGGAGTTCCTCGTTTTACGGTTTCCGTGTTATTCGAGGTTGCTGTATTTTTGGTTGTAATTACAGTACCTACTTGTAAAATGACGCTTTTATAATTTTTCTGTACTACGTAATAGTTAGAAACTAAAATACAGAATTAGTAACAGTCAAATACATTGGTAAATAGTAATCGTTTATTGGTGGGGGCTTGCCCACTCTACATTTGTCTATGTACTTGTCGCATCGGCATGGCATCTCAGAGGATCCCCTAGTAAATAATTTTGATAAGTACGTCTTCTTAGACTTTTAAAACACGTAAGGGCAATTTTTTATTTTGTTGTTGTTTTTTTTTTTCATTTTGAGTTCCCTATTTTATACTAAATTTTCAGTTCAGTTATGAAATTTTCATAACCAAAGATTAAAAAACTGCTAGTATTTTGTGCTAGGTAGGAAATCAATAGGCAACACGCAAGCATGCAATCAAATTGTCGAAGTCATACAAGATGTTTTTCTTCATAAAGTTTATGTTGGCTGAGGACATTGGAGGCTCCAGAGCACTGGTTCCGAAACTGCTGGTAAATACATTGCTTTGAGGGGTAGAGCACGGTACAAATAGACATACAGTGACTACAAAAGGGATGGAAGAGCTAAACTGCACTTAGTTGGTTTTACGGATCAACGAAAAGACGTAACAAATCTTTAATAGTTTTTTTTTAACTCACACCGTCCGTTTCCACTTTGGTACAGTCACCAGCATTAATATCTGCCACAGTGGAGCGTGCAAAGATATCTGACACGTCCTTCCGGCCCCAGAAATTGAGTCGTATCAGATATTTATACACGCTTGTTGTGCTGGTGACTGTACCGCTTATGGCCTTTAGTCTAGATTGAGTATTAGCTGCCACACAGAATCTAAAATGATGAGCAAACCGTAACGATCCTCTCACAATGAGAGGGGATAGTGCTGATTGGTATAGAAGAGAGCGGAATTTTCATATCATTTTTGGTCTATCACAGTGACTTCTCACTTATCTTAGAATTATCACAATATCGAAAATTCTTTCAATAACTTACTTAAATTTTATTTAATTAAAAATAAAATTGTCCTATACTTAACAAACTTACCTTTACATATATAATAGAAAACTTACATAAAATAAAAATAGAACCTAACACTAAAAAAAATAACATAAAGAATACCCCAAGGTATAATTAATTATACTGTCGTAAAATCCATGTTATGCAGAGTTCAAATCATGTTATGTAAAGCGTTCTTTTTCCGCATACAAATGGATATTTGACTGTAAAAAAAGTAGTTTAAAAAAACCGGCCAAGAGCGTGTCGGACACGCCCAAAATAGGGTTCCGTAGCCATTACGAAAAAATTAAGTAATATTTTTGTAAGGATTTCGTATTTTATACGGAATCTTCCAAGTTTAGGTATATTTTATACCTTACGCTGCTATTTACTCATAAACTACTAATAATTCTCAAGCAAACTTAGCCGTTATAGTTTTCCTTGGAAGTTTGATATACTGACTACCATCCTGAATTTTTTCAAATTTTTCCACCCACCGGTTTAGATTTTAGAGGGGGGGGGACGCTCGATTTTAATGAAAATTTTCACTTTAAAGTTGAATATTTCGCAAACAAATGACTGAATAGAAAAATCGTTTTAGAAAACCCCTAATGGTTTTAAAATACCTATCCAAAGATACCCCACACTATAGGGTTGGATGAGAAAAAAAAAATCACCGCCACTTTACGTCTATGAGAGGTACCCTAAAAAAATTGTTTTTGAATTTTTAATTGTACTGTTTTGTCGGCATAGTTTACCTATATATCCGTGCAAAATTACAGCTTTCTAGCATTGATAGTCTCTGAGCAAAGCCGCGGACGGACAGACAGACAGACAGACGGACAGACAGACAGACAGACAGACAGACATGGCGAAACTATAAGGGTTCCGTTTTTGCCATTTTGGCTCCGGAACCCTAAAAAACAGGAAAATATGAAGAAAAAAAATCTATTTCTTTTAGAGACATTAATGGAATGGAACTTGTTGTTGTTTTTGTGTTCGATTTATGTTTTTACTGTGTCTTTGTTGTGATGTAGTGTGTTTTTATGTCAATAAATGTTGTGAGTTTGTAACTTAATATTCAGAACAACAGAATTTCAATAAGAAATAAAAAAACTAAACTGAAATTATTAAATTAGAAATTGTTATATATTCATGGTTCCTTGCATATTATGTCTATTTCACATTTTCAACTGCTCTAAAGTTAATTGGAAGAGATTGCTCTTTAACTTAAGGCCGCCTATTGTTTACCTCTACTTTTAATCTTTGGCTACCTATGTTGTGTATCGATATTATATGAATATCAGAAGTGGATAAGTGAGAAGTCACTATGACAGGTCAAAAAGTGCCATGAAAATTCCGCCCTGTGGTAATTAGATACGCACACATCATTGAATTGCTTTGTAGGAGTGCACAAATTTCCTTAAAATGTTTTTCCTTAATCGTAAAGGTCGTACGTAAATTAGGTACATTTGAAATTTACTTTCAAATGTACCTAATTTTCCAAGCCTGGATTCTCAGTTTGAGGGACCTTAAGTCAAAGCTCTAGACTACCACTACTTCAGTCAAATAAGACTGATCCCGCCTTCGCGAAATACCTCTTTCCATGTATTTACGGTCTTGTATACTCTCGTACCTTTCAGTATTCCTGAATGAATCACGAAAATGTTAAGCTAGCCTAGCTCTAATAACGATTCATCAAGTAGATATGTACCTACTAAGCTTACGTCTTGCATTTTCTGTTGTTTTTATCTCTTTCGGACTACCTAATTAGAAAACAACGCACATAGGGACAAAGTGTGTCGCGGTCACCATAGTAGTGGATATTTTGGCCTCACCAGCCTTGTCCTAACCACACACACAAAACTCGGTCGTCCCGTTGACCGAGTTTTGATCGATTTCTGAAAAATCGAATAAAGATGTTTTAAACTAATTAAAATGGCGTGAAAATTAACTAACCCTATTTTCTGCCATCTGTTGAGTTGACCATGCTAGGAGTAGGTACATACCTAGTGAGTACTTTAAGTGTACATAATGTGGAAATTAAATTAGATACTTTTTATCCCCAAATATATTCACTAACTTTGACTGTAACAGCCGTAGCCCCGACCATAAATAAACAATTTATTTGCATAGAACAGAGATAAGGGAAAATTTTATCACAACCCTTTCATTCGTGTATAAATAAGCACTCCCCCCAATGATATAGGTACTAAGAGAAATTTATTCCAAGATTCTTTACATGTCAAACTAGGGAATACTAGATAGGCACCTATGCTATACTCTATCCTCGGGTCCGATAAAAGCGGAAAATATAATTGAACTCGAAGATAAAAAAAGTTTTGTATAAGTAGAAGTTGAGTCACAAAAAAACTTTATTTCCCTCCATGCAAAACTTTTTATTTTATTTTCGATTTTCAATGTTTTTCTACGTATATGCTTATTAGTTATCAGTAGCCGTTATGTGGGTTAAATTATAGTAGGTGGACTTTTTAACACTACGTACAGTCAACTACAAAGATATCGACACGGCCAAAGTAACAAAAATACGTTACCTTATTGTTGAGTTGATAATAGCTATTTATGCAACTGTATCGCAATAGGGGTCCTTTTAATACGAGTGTGGTTTCATGAAACGAGGCGTAGCCGAGTTTCATAAAAGGGTCACACGAGTGTTATAAGGCTTAATTGCGTACAGTTGCATACAATATTTTATCTACGTTCATATATTAAATCCTCTATCATGTGTTCAAGAAACATTGAGAATTAATTACCTGCATTGCAACCAGAACTTATACTAGGACCTTCACTTTGCTGGTAAATTATGAGTCATTCCTTCGCCGAATCTAAAATATCGGGCGGAGTCAAATCTTCTTCGCATTCACTGATATCAGACATTTTTAAAAAAACAAAATTTTCTCACGAAAATTCGTACAACAGAATGACAACCTATGAACGGAATGGCGGTAAAACCAGTACATCACTGCGCATTTGCGGGATGTGCGCGCATGCGCTAAAGCAGGCACTGCCACAGACAAGTGAATATTGGAATCAAAACTTTTTGATATAAACTTTTTGGATTTGCCCTGTATCGTAATGGTTTAAAAAATTATATTATAACATTATTTTGTTAGAAGAGAAGTGTTATAAAGTAATTTTTTTTTAATATTTCGGTATTGTGTTTAAAAAGTATGTAAATATAAACTCGTTTTGAATTTTATAATTCGAATATTACGATGCGAGAGTAGATAAAGTCATATATATGGGTGAAGACCAAAAAGTTGCGCACCGTTTATAGCTGCGTTAGCAAGTAGTTAATATTTCCATTAACTTTTTCCATTGTGACACGAAAATTAATCATTCATATTTGTATGGATAATTGTGACACGAAAATTAATTAAGTACCTACTTATGCATATTTGTATGGATAATTTTCTTGTCACAATGGAAAAAATGAATAGTACCTAATTATAAATACCTGCTAACGCAGTTTTAACGGTGTGCAATTTTTTTGTTTTCACCTGTATACAAATACATTTTTGTAACTGGCCGTATTCCATCTTTTTATAGTTGACTGTATTCTTCAAAATAAATATTATTTTGATTTTAAACATCAACTCCGCTGTCAATGTCACACACGTGACACGCGCCGACGCGCCATTAGAGTCACGCCACAGATTATCCAAAATTTACTTCGGCAGGTCACGCAACGCAACGAAACAGCTTAATAATGTGAGAGATCCTACCGAAAAAAAATCTTCAGACATAGTTACTTTTTTTTTGGACTTGGGCTTTTAGTAGGTACCTACATACCCACTTAGGATTTCACAAATTCGTCGGTAACATTTCTAATTCTCTCCAATTTTAGGAACTTTTCAAGAGACCAAAACCCTATAGATTTTGATACACACACGTGTCATTATTTTCGGACAAGTTGAATTTGTGATCATTAGCTTTTCTTTAAACAGAATTCAATTTCAAACATAAATCTGTAGGTACCTAATAGTAAAAATATCGAAAATAAATGAACCTTAGTACAGTCAAAGGCGCATAGGTAGAGTCATTCACGACGACGCATGCCGTGGTTCTTATTACAATGTCATTAATGGCTAATTTTGACAAAATCACGCCTCTTCGTGGATGGTACTAGGTATACCTATTTAAATAACCGTATAAATGATGGAGATGTCCCATACATTTGACTTTGTTTCAATATTGACTTAACTATTGGTAATAATACAATGGGGGTTGGTTTCTTGTTATATTGTAGGTATAATTTATTCTGAAGAAATATTCCACCGCTGGGCAAGGCCTCCTCCATTTAATCGTTCGCCCCGATTTCATACATTTCTTTTGTCCCGTTAACTTACGTAGTTCCTGCGGGACAGCGATAATCAAATTCTACGATGACGAAGTCGCAAAGAACAATAATTAAGCATGTCCTTACCTTTAACCTCGGTTAAAAAGATCTGCAAGGGTATTTTTACTATTTGGTTTTGTTTCTCTGCAAATTTCTTACCGTCGACCACTTATATCGTATTATGCATATTATATGTAATTTTGTCATTGTATTTGATACTAACTGTCATTAGTAGGTATGTCCTTGCTTTACGCGATCTACCACCGCCTGTGTGCACAACCTTTGACTCCGAAACCTTCATTCTATAATTTATTTTTCAACACACCTGCTCGTAAAGTAGGTCTTATTACAGCGTATTTACACTGATAATGCAGAATATTACCCATGCCGTGCCTTTTACATTACATTATCGCACTAGTGCCTTTTCATTACATATCTTTTTAAATATTAGCAAGAAGTATTAATGTTTCGAAAACAGCTAAGTAGTTATTTGCGTAAATATAAAATTCAATTCAAAATGTGATAAATAATTAAAGAATTTCATGAAACTGCTTGTTAGCTTGTTGGTATTTATAATTTGACGGTGTATTTTTAACTATAAATACCCAATTTCAAAATTTATAAATATGTGGCTGATTAGCTACTTTGCCGGTGCCCTTATCTCAGACTTGCGCGCGCATGCAGCGCTGAGCGCGCGAAAAAAAAAAATTACGGCCGCCATCTTTTAAATGGGTTTTAATAACTGTTTCAATAATTAAAGTTTTTAAATAAATGTGAACTTTTATTTACTTTTCCTCGCAAGTGTGTTGAAAAACGTCGTATGAAACACGTGAGCATTGGTCATTACACTTTTCGTCTCCATTAAGCCTTCGCCTTCGGCTCAGGCTTAAAAACCGACTCGAGTGTAATGACCAACATAGCACACTTGTATCATAATGTACTATTATTTTACCAAACGAACTGTGTTAATACACTAGTAAATTTACCAAACATTGGGTCGGGTGGATAATTATCTACTATTTAATTCGAAAATCGAAGTTCGCATCGTATCGTCCCAGTCCCGTCCTGGTCGCTCACTCTCGTATTAAATGAAGTAAGCGTGAGCAGGGACGCAAAAAAACTCTCAAAAACTAACATAGGTACTGTACGGGACCCTTCGATATAGTCCCGCACTTCGCGATTGCACTGGTTACTACAAACTATCGGGGTGGACTGTATTACTATTTTAAAGGAAATTATGTTTAAAAAGGAAACTTTAATAAAAGGTAACAAAAGGCAGGACTTGTCCTCGCGCTCGCCAAGCTAATACTGATTAACGAATTTACTAGACGTTTTATTACTTGGAGTAATTACGAACGAATGAATGACGAATGCTGAACGAATGCTGATGTCTGGCAGCCTATCTGGTTTTAAGCTCTGCCGTGTAGGCGCAACTATTGCCTACACGGCGGCGGGGGCGGAGGCAATTCCTGTATCTTTATTGGTTGATCCCAGTGGAAAATTCCTAACACAGTAGTTTTCCACTGGGAAGATCAAATTATGCATAAACAAACTTGTACGTTCAGGTTTCTGGTTAATGGAATTTTTCAGGTGGAAATGGCGGCTCACTTTGGCCATAGGTACAAAGTTTTTCCTTATGTACTAGGAAGGTGTGATGTTTTATATGGGCTTAATTAACAGATTGTTGATAATGCTAAGTAATACTAAGGTGATGGTAGGGTGCTGGGTTTAGGCTTAAACAACAGAGTTAAGTACTAGGGCTAGGGCAATAGTGCCGTGTTATGTCCTAACTTAAATGACATGGATTTCTTATGTACTATGTTGAAGGTGGGGTGTCCTGCACACATACCTTACTAAATATTAAAACCATTTAGGTGGCAAAACGGGATGACCCTGTTGGGCCATCGTCTTTGACAGCGTTCGTCAAAGCCGTGAAGCCGTCAAGTTCGTCAAGCGTGCGGCATGGTGTCCCGGAACCGCTGGAACACGACGTCTTCAGCCAGAAGGCAGCACTCACCATAGCTTGCAACAGCAGCCGCGGCACGCGCATGACGCAGTGGCGGATTAGGCACATAGCAAGAGTAGCAAATGCTACGGGCCCCGCGCATCTAGGGGCCCCGCTGACCAATGCTTTCTGATCGTCAAAAACGTCAATTCAGATAGAAGCATGTTTTTTTTCTAAATTAATGTAAATAGAACAAAACCAACACAAAACACCGCCAAAGAAAGATATGGTATCAATATGATCGACAAAAAAAAAGATCGACTTAAATATAATATTTTACTTATACTATAAACTTGAAGCAAAACAAGGGCCCCATGATAAAATTTGCTACAGGCCCCGCGCTGGCTTAATCCGGCTCTGGCATGACGCGCACCACAAACGAGCTGAAGTGCACGTAGTAACGTGACTGCAACTGGAACACCCTCAGCTTGTAATCCGCTCTTCCGGCGGACACATAGTCGGACCTTGGTCACTAATAGTGTCGGGTATATTAAATGATATGGTAACGGATAACTCACGTTCTTCTAGAAGAAGGGTTTCGAAATAACCCGATACATGTCGAGCTAAACTCGATTTAAGACGTGAGCTATCCGTTACCATATCATTTAATATGAGTGAGTCTCACGGTAGCTTCATGTTAAAAAAATGTCGGGTAAATTAAAATGTTCCGTTTTTAGGGTTCCGTAGCCAAAATGGCAAAAGACGGAACCCTTATAGTTTCGCCATGTCTGTCTATCTGTCTGTCTGTCCGTCCGCGGCTTTGCTCAGGGACTATAGCAATGCTAGAAAGCTGTAATTTTGACAAAAATTTTTTAGAGTACCTCCCATAGACATAAAGTGGGGGTGTCGTTTTTTCTCATCCAACGATACCCCACACTACAAAGTGTGGGGTATCGTTGGATAGGTTTTTTAAAACCATTAAAGGGCTGCTTAAACGATTTTTCGATTCAGTGACTTGTCTTGCAAAATATCAAACTTACAAAGAAAACCATAACGGTTAAGTTTTCTTGATAATTATTAGTATTTTAAGGGTAAATAGCAGCCTAAGTTATAAAATAAGTATACCTACTAAACTTGGAATATTCCGTACAAAATACGAAATCCTTAGAAAAATATTATACTTATTTTTTTCTTAATGGCTACGGAAACCTATTAGGGCATGTCCGATACGCTCTTGGCCGGTTTTAGGTTTCTTACTTAGACCTTGAAAAAAAATTTAGGGCACCTTCCATAGATACCTGTAAAGTAGGGATGATTTTCTTTAATCTATTCTAGTGGATGGGCTTTCGCTAGTGTAGGCCCTTCAAAAATATAAGTTTAATAGCTGTTGCTTGCGACTTCGCCCCCATTGTATTTTTTTTTTAATTTTCTTCCATGAAAACCTTCTCCTGACACTAGCGAACACAACAAAAAAAAATTAGCGAAATCGGACCAGTCGTTCCCGCCGAGTTATGCGCTTACCAACACATTTTGCGATTCATTTTTAGGTATATTATAGACTAGCTTATGCCCGCGGCTCCGCCCGCGTGGTATTCGGTTATCGCGCGCTGTTCCCTCGGGAACTGTGCATTTTTCCGGGATAAAAAGTAGCCTATGTCACTCTTGGGCTCATAAACTATCCCTATGCCAAAAATCATGTCGATCCATCGCTCCGTTACGGCGCGAAAGAGGGACAAACATACAAACATACAAACACACAAACACACTTTCGCATTTATAATATTATAGTATAGTATAGTATAGTATAGTATAGTATAGTATAGTATAGTATAGTATAGTATAGTATAGTATAGTATAGTATAGTATGGATAGATAAAGCTTAACATCTAATTTTGTCAGCGTCAAGTGTCGCCCATTCACTCCTAGCTAATTGGTTATTCATTAGGTAGCTACTTACCTGGAAAAAAATAATATACGTGCAATACATATATTGAAGGAAAATTACGGTCGAGGTTCCGCCTAAGAGCGATCTTCACCGATGTATTGACAGAATGGCACATATTTTTTTAGCTGGTGGTAGGACCTTGTGCAAGGTCCGCCCGGATTGCTACCACCATCTTGCTCGCTAATCCTGCCGTGAAGCAGCAGTTCTTGCACTGTTGTGTTTCGGCGCGAAGAGTAAGACAGCCGGTGAAATTACTGGCACTTGAGGTATACCAACTTAGGCTCTAGGTTGGCAACGCATCTGCAATACCCCTGGTGTTGCAGATGTTTATGGGCGGTGGTGATCTCTTACCTACCACCAGGAGACCCACTTGCTCGTTTGCCTTCCAGTCGAATAAAAAAAAATATTTTTAGCAATTATTATTCATTTCATGAATTACATTAGGTTTTGTTCCGCGTAGTTACCTTGATTTTACCAAAGATTTTTTGGGAACAAAACCCGAATTTAATTCATAAAATTAGTAATGACCGCGATGGTCTAAAATATAATTATTATTCAATAGCTGTTGTCTGTGGTTCCCTTTGCGAATAATTCGTTTATTGCGCGCCTGCAGGAACTAGGTACAAAATATTCTGGAATAAAACTATCGTAATCCTTCTAAGGGTCTTAAACTTAGTCCATACCAAATAGTGTTGTCCGCCACTCCGCAGAGGGATGACTGGTAACAGAGCATGTTACCCTGCTGTGTCCGTCACACTCAAGACGTCAGCACTACACAAAAGTCATACATAAAGGTAGCTTCTTCGTCGTTGCGACACAGTTGTCTGTCGGGTGCGAAGCGTGGCGTAGCATTGTTTATCCTGTGCGGGTATTTATTGCTAGTCGAGTATCAAAATGATAGTAATTAGTTTTGTGTTATTAGTTGCGATAGCATGCAGCGGGAATGGAGATGTTTTGCGTGAGTATCTTTTTAAATTAATTTTTCTGATCGTCAACTTATGATAAAATTGACTAGGTAGGTATATTTGAATATATTTTTAACGTTTAGATTTAAATAAACGTACATGACCGCGAAGAAGGGCTAAATTAGAAATAAAACTACAAGTCGCTCATACCTAAATTAATGAAAATTAATGATTTTAAAAATTAATTTCACCTAAATAATTTAATTAATATAATTACGACTCCTATGCTGCCCTAGCAGCGCAAACTACAAACGTACGAAAAAAGTTAATAGTTTTTACAAAATATACTGGGTGCCTAAACGTACATAAAATTCAAACTGTAACCCATTCAACTGTAGGTACACATGTACTCGTAGCATAACTCAGATAAAGAATATGTAGGTACAAAAACCATAAATTATGTTTTATCAGTATTTTTTTCTGTCCGTTGTCAAACACATATTAAATACACCTTTAAATAACCAATTAAAAACTATTAAAAAGGCAGTTAATTTGAAGACATTATTGTGTAGGTACATACTCGTATAAAAATTCGTGGAATAGATCCCTAATAGGAAATAGTGCACCTTTGTATCCCTCTCTGGATATAATTTTACATTAGGAAAAGCTACGGTACCGTTCAAAATGTTACTTAGCCATTCGCATGCTTTTGGTAACTCTAGTTACCTGTCAACACTCTTATTTTGTTAATGAATAGAGTTCAACTCAAAATTCAAAGCATGTGAGCGGATATATACATTTTAAAGTACCTACCTAACCTACATATTAACACATTAACTTGTTTTTTTTACACTGATTGTAATTGCAGTCCTCCTTCATCACTGACCTTCATCATTTTATTTTTCAACTGTTTTCTGAACAAATAAATTCTTTGAATCTTTAACATACGAACAAAATAAACCTCCAAAACTTTGAACAATTAAGTGACATTGAAGTGTTCTTAGTCAAAACAACCGACGTTGAAATATTAACCGGTAGATGAACATTATTGATCTCCTGCTTTTGTTTGAGCATATCCTTGTTTACTGTACAAATGAAACAATATTTATAATTTTTTGATTTTGAAAAAAGCTTGAAATACCTAAATATGATGAGGAACCTACGATGACTTGAATGAAACAGGATAAACTTTGTCGTTAGCAGTTAGTATCCTTCAGTTAAGTAAATTATCAGAAAATATTATATACACTTAGGGGCTGTTTCACAATCCATTGATTAGTGTTAACTGACGGTTAAATGTGATGCCGTCTCTAGCTATTTGTTTTGATCGAATAGACGGAGACGGGGGGGGGGGGGGAGATTTAATTTTATTTCTTTGTGTTAAGTACTAACCCTTTTAAATAAGATACATGTCGCACCCTTCGTGCAAGAAACGCTTTTTAAAACATATTAGGTTTGTACCTGTTTTACGCGTTTCTTGCACGAAGGGTGTGATGTTGCTAACAATCTATGGATCCTGGTCTGCAATAAACGTTTATTATAATTATTATTAACCGTCAGTTAACACTAATCAATGGGTAGTGAAACAGCCCCTTAATCTTTGTTTTGTCATTCAAACAAAAAAAAGGTGAAGCACGTCAAAGTTTGGGAGTAGGGGCTCGTGACGACACGTTACTCCTTAGAAAAAAGCCGCACATGACATGACATTCAATACTGTGTTAATAATTAGGTAACTCAAAATAAAACTGTATAGAATAATAATTTTAATCTAACCTCTAAACATAACTCATCGTGTAATACAGAAGCAATGAGTTAATCCGGTATTAAATGTCATGTGCAAAGTGTACATAATATATGTTTTACCGGCTTCATGCACACCTACATATTATTATATTTAAAGCAGGATCAACGCAAAATAATAGGTACACCAATCAATTTATAATTAGACCTACATTTAGGGGCTGTTTCACCATCCATTGATTAGTGTTAACTGACTGTTAAATGTGATACCGTCTCCGTCTATTCGGCCAAAACAAGCAGAGACTGCATCCCATTTTACACTTTTTTCCTTATTTCCTGCTGTTCAATTTTCCCCGATGATGAAAACTACTATCAAGGATAATTAGTGTAGTGATAATTTTAAGCGGAAAAATAAAATTATTTGCAGAATACAATGACGTTCAGCTACAAACTGAAGTTCCGGTACGTAGGTACCTCCAAATAATATTCGTCGTAAGTTTGTATGTATGTATGTACATATGAATGTACCTAGGTATGTAAACTATTTATTGTACAAAAGAAAAGAAACAAAACACAATTGACAAACTTTGAGATACCTACTTCCTATGTCAACTGACTACAAACCAATTTTTTTGTACATCCCTATCCCGTATTATCCCGTAATAAAAAAACTTACATTAAGTACCTAAGTACATATATTAATATTTGTAAAATTTTATTTATATTTAATACTACCTAAGCTATCTTAACTAACTATAACAATGAAAATTATAAAAAGAATACCCCGTCTAAAAGATCTGCCTTTGGCAGGGTTCCCATGACGCTGGCCGCATAACCCCTCTGGATCGCAAGTGAGATCCGCTGGAATAAGTACGCGCCAGCTCTTGGGTCCCCAGAAGCGTCGATTAACCGGGAGGACGACCTTTTTAAACTAAGTTAAAATTATTAATATAAGTAAAAAAAAAAACACAATTAGTAGTTCCAATAAAATTCAATGGTGTGTATGAAGAAGAAGTTGTGAAGCCATCTCCCTACAAAACGAATGACTTAAATGAGGTAAATGACACCACGAAATTCGAAACCAGCTTTAGATGGATCTTTCAGGCAATATTTTCATCTCGGTGTTCTAAGAGGTACCTACTGAAATAAGTACTCTAAGAGGTATTATATTTCTCTCGCAATATTTTTAGTATTTTAATGATTTTTACCGTCGATCTAACTTAGTAGTTACTCATAAACAAAGGTGTTCAGAATAGATAATAACTTACAACACTACTAAGTAATTCATAGCTTTATGTCAAGTACTTGAGACATCATGCCAGCTATCATAGTTTATAATCGATTTATAATAGAATCTGCTACACGAGAATAATTATCGTCCAAAGCCCAGTATCGACCTGCAAGAAAAATCTTGTAGATTGTATTACATTGTGGCACTCGATTGATCATTTCAGTCTCGTAAGCTTTATTATGTTGAACTGAATTCTGGCACTCGCCGGCTACTTGCTTCGCTCGCTCGGCTCGTGCTTATTTTGGCTATAGTTGAACCAACACGCTCCTACTCGCTGCACTTGTCGTCGCAGATAACATTCCGGTTAAATAAATCAGACTTCAGTACCTAAGCATTAGTTGTAATCAAATTTTCCATCGCTCATGTGGCAATGTTCATATAACCAGACGTGTGATAAATAATGAAGTTTAGATAGTAATTATCACTGAGCTCGGTACAGCTTGTTATTATTCATAATGCCCGGGCATTAGACTAATGCCCCTATTCATCACTTGGTCCATAACATATACACACACATACACACAAAACAAACGGAGAGGAAATAACATGAACTGTCAAGTTGATGTCTTGACATTGAGTTTATTTATTTGTACGTTCCGCTTTCACACCGGGACTACATACTGAACCGATTTCCATGAAATTTTGCATATGTCATATTAGAACATCAGATACCTTGTAGGCATCACGAAAAGATAGTTGTTCCCAGGGAGTAATCAAAAAATAAATTTTCACTTCTCATGCTCGAAAAGTTCGTGTTTATGTTGAAATGAAATGAAATGATATTTTTTAATATTTTTCATTTCTCATGCTCTTTCATTTCATTAATTAATTTTGTTATACATAATCCAATTAGTTTTAAAATATTTTTCAATTATTAAACTGTTGGCTAAACATGCAAGCTTTGACATCTTATAAATTTATATGAAATCAATGTAGCAATAAATTGTAATTTAATTTTTCTTACGAATCTGTATATGTAATTATGTAGTAGGAATGTAAGTACTACATTTTATTAACGTTTATTTTATTTTCAGCGTCATACATTAAGCCGTGCTCACTCGGCGATGGCTTCGCGAAATGCGTCAAAGAACAGATGATCACAAGTCTCCCGTACTTCACGAAGGGTATTCCTGAGCTGAATGTCCCTTCCCTGGATCCCGTAAACCTGGACGACATCGTCATAGACGGGAACGGGCTGAAGTTGTCGTTAAAAGAAGCTAAACTTCACGGCATCGCTGACGCCGATGTACAGGATCTTAAGTAAGTGACAACCAAATGTACAAGCAAATAGTATTAGTGAATTTCACATTGTTACTTCAAAGTTTAATATCTCAAAAACGGCTGAACTGATTTTGATGAAACATTTCTAAGAACCATCGCTAGAAAACCTGCTTTCAAATAAAAAAACGCATTCAAATCGTTTCACCCGTTTAAGAGCTACAGTGCCACAGACAGACACACATAACGATCAGACTTATAACACCCCTCTTTTTGCGTCGGGGGTAAAAATATAATGTCAAAAGGGCAATCCTCTGCGTACGGGCCGCAAACCTCCATGACAACGTCAGTTCTCGTTATATTTTGTCACCATGACGGACATGACCAAAGAGTATTGCAGTGTTTTCAGATTATCCGATATGATATCGGGGCAAGTAAAAAAATTTTATAACAAAAAATAGAACCGACTACAAAAAACCATGAAAATACTTTTCTACCAGTCTGAAGTCGGTGCCTCAGCACGAGCCAGCAGGAGTGATTGAAGCCATTTACTCGTATAGTTGTAGGTGAGGTAGACGATTATATGTCCACTCCTGCTGGCTCGTGCTGAGGCACCGACTTCAGACTGGTAGAAAAGTATTTTCATGGTTTTTTGTAGTCGGTTCTATTTTTTGTTATAAAATTTTTTTTTCATGCTTTTTAGTGTAAAACATCTAAGATTTAATAGTTTAAATGTCAACTGCTCGTCACCTTTTACGAAAAATTGCTTTTTCCGGATCAGAGATGTTCATTATTGAGGAGTCCTGGTGCTTCACCACCCATTCCATTTCACCATATGCGTTCCGAGGAGCATAAATTGCTTAGAAACTGTGTTAAAGTAGTTGAAATTCAACCCATGAAATACTTGTTATTGAGTAGTAACTCCGATGGTCAACTGTGGTGTTCATCATCAGTTCCACTTTACCAAATGATGATTTTCAAGAGCAAATGCACGCGCTACTACTAAATATATCAAAATTATCATAGGTGTCCCTACAACATTTGAAGAGTTCCCTCGATTTCCTTAGGATCCAATCATCAGATCCTGATTTGGTGCTTATGGGACCTAATTGAAAGCATTCCTAGACGAACGCAAAAAAAATTTTTCAAATCGGTTCATGAATGACGGAGTTCTGAGGTAACAAACATAAAAAAAAAAAAACATACAACCGAATTGATAACCTCCTCCTTTTTTTGAAGTCGGTTAAAAATGTATAAAAAATATGATCCGATATCGGATCGCGGCATATAATCTGAAAGATAAGTACATATTTCATACATTTTACTTGCCCCGATGTCGGTATTGGCGTCCGAAATCGATATCGGGTCGGATAATCTGAAAACGCTCTTAGTATTTAACATATTACTTAAATGATATTGTAACGGATAACTCACGTTTTAAATCGAGTTTAACTCGACATGTAGTGTGCATGTTGCGGCAGCCGCCGGGGCGCGTGCTCCTTTGAACAAGGGCTACGAAATAGCCCGAAACATGTCAAGCTAAACTCAATTTAAGACGTGAGTTATCCGTTACAATATCGTTTAATATGAGTGAGTCTCACGGTAGTTTCATGTTCAAAACAAAATAACATGATATTTTACATCAATAGTAACGATCTAGAGCTATATTTCCGAAAAAAAATTGAAATAATACAATATTATGACATTTAGGATACTCAAAAAACTGTTTACGATTTTATGCTAGTGCTGCACTCTGACGGGAGAAAATTTCAGTAATTGCCCCCTTAAAGTAAACGGAAATCAAAAATAACATGGTGTACATAACTTGATTGATATCTTTACGGTCCAATACTGGTCGTTGTAAGGTTGAATTATAATTTAATTGATTATGTATACTAGGTACATAGTTGCACGTGTTATGGTAACTTATAGTCGAAAAAACCACAAGGGAAAGATGGGCTTAGAATAATTCATTAGCACATTGTGACAAATATGGTAACCAAGTGTCGCAACCGCGAGAGACGAGGAAATCAATTGGTCCTTCTTGCTCACGCCTGTTTTGTAGACTGAAGAAGGTATAAGCAATGATATTTCATAATTGAGTATAAGCGAGATAAGGCCATGGTTAGCCGTGTTACAGATTTGTTTCCCTTTGAATGATTCATCTTTTATCTGCGATCGATAACCATTGTGATTGAGCTATTTTTATATTTAACATTTTCCCATTGGAAATCGACTTCCTCGTGGATATTTCTAGTAGTTAGGTACCTACCTATTATGATATTAGTACGATGTGTTTTTTAGAAATTCCCATGGGAATATAATTTAATCTAGGCATTTCAATTCAACTGTTAGATTTAATGGTTTTCGCGAGCGAAGCTTCTAACAGTAGATTGTTCAACAAGGGACTAAAACAAGCCATAATGACACGAGTTGTATTGTTTAGCCACCCGAGCAGAGCGAAAAAGAGACTGCGCTAGAACTGCTCTGGTTTAATGCTTGTTTAATGGCAGTGCGTGCAAGCTTTAGTTGCAAAAAGAGTAAATAATGATAATGATTGGACAATTTTGTGCATTCCTCTTCAATGTTCGTATCGCACCGTCCTTTTCACTCGCGTATTAAATGACATAAGCGTCGGCAGGACGGCAACATACGAAGTTCGAGTTTTGCACTTCCTGTTACAGGGCCAGCGGGCCTTCTACGAAATTCGAAAATCGAAGTTCGTATCGTACAAGAATTTCGAAAGTGAAGGGGATACCTCTCACTCTCGTATCATTTGCCTCAGCTGGACGGCAAGATACGAAGTTCGAATTTTGCACTTCGCGTACGTATAGGGCCAGCAAGGCTCTACCACGAAATTCGAAAATCGAAGTTCGTATAGTACCGTCCCGCCTACGCTTATGTCATTTAATACGAGAGTGAGAGGAACGGTACGATACGAACTTCAAATTTCGTGTTTCGGAGTAGCCCTTCAGAGAAAACGTTTGTCGCGGCGCCGCTCGCTCGTAACCATGGCCGACCGGCTAAGCACGGAACTACCTAACTTGTTTTTCGAGACCACATAACACATTGAAATAAATGCGCAGAAATTGTAGATAATTAAGTATTGTACGATAATTCCTGTATTCATGGTCTTTATCATTATTAGGCGCATCTTTATAATGAACGGTCAAAGGTGCCGTATCATTCTCTCATTACATTCGCAAGCAATAATCGGGGTAATTGTAAGAAGGAATATTATTAGGTATGCAAATTCATACAGAAAATGGTTATCTACCTCTATCATCAAAAAATGAACATGTTTGTAATATACAAAGGTTATATCAAATACTATGTGATTAAACACGAACGCTTTTAGTGCCATCCCTCTTCAGAATATCGCTTAACGGTGCGCTCAAGCCGCATGCGTTTAACCGCAGTGCGTTCAAAACGAAAGTGCACTAAGGTCCAAACTTACGTAGGTATTCCATTCCTTTATTTAATCTATACCATATTTCATCTAAATTATTTCAGTAATTTGAGCGTGAAGAGGTAACAGACTAACAGAGTTACCTTTGTATTTAAAATATCGGTAAAGAAACAAGAATGTTAACAAAGTAACCAAATGAGTGACATGCAATCTGAGTCTTTTTTCTTAGAGGAATTTTGCGCAATAGGTAATAGTACTTGTCCTGATATCGATAATTAACTCATGACACGATAGGTGATCTGATACCAAACCAATAATACCAGTACCACCAATCAATTATAAGGCTACGCATACACTAGAGATGTGCTAACAAGCAGAGAGACGCGAAGATGTTTATGGGATGCGCGTAGCTTGCCCCGGGTGGGTCCTGTATCAGACAAAACTTGTGAGGGTCCTTCTATTTAATTGTGGCAGATACTTGCTTGCTTACTCCCTCCGTCACTGTCTTTTTATCTCCTCTTGTCCAGGTATCCGCATACCATAGCTAATAAACCGGCCAAGAGCGTGTCGGACACGCCCAAAATAGGGTTCCGTAGCCATAACGAATAAATTAAGTACTATTTTTCTAAGGATTTCGTATTTTATACGGAATCTTCCAAGTTTAGGTATATTTTATACCTTACGCTGCTATTTACTCATAAACTACTAATAATTCTCAAGCAAACTGAACCGTTATAGTTTTCCTTGAAAGTTTGATATACTGACTACCATCCTGAATTTTTTCTAATTTTTCCACCCACCGGTTTAGATTTTAGAGGGGGGGGGACGCTCGATTTTAATGAAAATTTTCACTTTTAAGTTGAATATTTCGCAAATGCTTTACTGAATCGAAAAATTGTTTTAGCAAACCCCTAATGGTTTTAAAATACCTATCCAACGATACCCCACACTACAGGGTTGGATGAGAAAAAAAAAATCACCGCCACTTTACGTCTATGGGAGGTACCCTAAAAAAAATTGTTTTTGAATTTTTAATTGTACTATTTTGTCGGCATAGTTTACCTATATATCCGTGCAAAATTACAGCTTTCTAGCATTGATAGTCCCTGAGCAAAGCCGCGGACGGACAGACAGACAGACAGACAGACAGACGGACAGACAGACAGACAGACAGACAGACAGACAGACATGGCGAAACTATAAGGGTTCCGTTTTTGCCATTTTGGCTCCGGAACCCTAATAAGCGAATGTAGCGAATCTGTGAATAGTATGTATTAAATTCAAATTAAAACGATTATTCTTTAAGTAGGCCGCAAAGTGCTCCTTTACGATCACTTTATGGTGGTAACCAGCGTCAAATATAGATTGGCGATGCGAGCTTGCGTACCTGATTTTTTTCTTCTATAAAACGCTTTCTTCACTCTCATTCTTCACTCCGCTATTCTCCCAAAGCTGCGCTGAGCGAGATTATTAGGATTATTGGTAGGTTTTCCTCACGGAACAGAAAAAACGTGGTTTTCCTCGAACGTCTCTGGTGCACCAGCCTCGGATCGTATTATTGTTAAACGCCCGGTAAATGCGCACATTGTGTGCAAATAATTGTTTAGCAATATTATGATTAGCTAGTAATGAGGAGCTCGTGTAGACCCCACATCTGACTAATGTGACCCTGTGGAAGAATTTGCATATTTATGTGAATCTTTTTCATACAAACTTGAGGTAATTCAGCCGTGAAGTGACGTTGTTCTTCCATAGTTCAAGGGCTAAAACTTTTACAATATTATGCGCTATTTATTTAAGTATTTTTTTTTTAAATCCTTGAATGTACCAAACCTGGCAGCTGAAGTTTGTTTACATTTAGTTAATCACCTATCCAAACCAAGTAGAGATGCGCGGAACGAGGATAGGTTAATTTCTATTGGTTCAGGCATGACAAACACGTTACAATCCTCACAACATACCTATCCCCGCACGTCTCTGGTGGAAACGCCTATCCTATAGCCAAAATATAATAAAGATATTTTAACTTTAACTCAGACAGCGATATTTTCTCTTGCACTTCAAAATCAATCTAGTTTTTCTACCACTGTCCTTTTTTCGCCCTTGGCATTCTGGTCACGTGACGCGTGACTGTAAAACAATACTGTCGGAGTAGGTACAAACTGTACCTACGAGTACCTAATGGTTTATCCCAAGTTCATGAATTGCGAGAGCTATACAAATCTTGGCCCTATTCCCCTCAAGAGCCCAGGGTCCCCGATAAGCTAAATGGCCTAGTGTGTAATTAAAAAAATATTCGTGAAAATATCAGAAGATAACTTTCATGTAATTGTTTCAGAGTGAACATAGAGGAAGAGAAGTTCGCGCTAACATTCATAGCCAATATGAGCGTCACTGGACAATACGTCATCGATGGACGCATCTTGATTCTACCTGTGCAAGGAAATGGAGATAGTACTATCAAATGCGGTAAGAAATTTCTTTTGACATATTCACTGTCCCCATACAAAATGATTTGTCAGAGTCAAACGTCCAAGCGTGCTTCTACTTTCTTTGGGGACAGTTTGAAGTTGTGAACCCATAGTGAAGCACGGGCTACTGAAATAAAGCTCCTTAAACCCATATTAGCGTCACCTGAACAGGGAAGGTGTTAAACGAATATTTGAGAAGCTACGAGCTCCGAAAGTCTTCAAAATTGTATACAAGACTTCGTTCTTCTCATTGTTAAGAGTTTTAATTTGATTTGATTGAGTGTGAGAGAAGTTTGCCAGTAGTCGGTTTAAGTTTCTATCCTTGCCTAGTTTGTGGCTTAAAGTAAATCTTTAATAACACATCAGAAGGAAGACGTATATTATAAATCGAAAAAAAAGATAAACACCAAGTTAAATTCAAGAGTAGATTTGTCAAGTATAACAACGTCGTGGGTTTTGCCACCTAATAAAAATGCAGAGTACCTACCCAATGCAAATATTTTCGGACGTCTCAACCGTTAGCAAAAAGCATCAAAAGTACGCATAGATTGTCTGGTAAATACTTAACTGATAGAATCTACTAGTTTTCAAATAAACGAGTCACGATTGTATAGGCTAGTGGCCCTGGTTATTGAGCTAGAGGTCGCGGGTTCGAATCCCGGTAGGGACAGACATTGTGTTATGAATATGAATGTTTGTTTCAAGATTTCTTCAAATTGTTCTGGAATATTACAGCAGATTATTGAATGGAGTTCAAGTTCAAAATATAGCTTAGCGCCGGTAATTAAAATTAAATAGTTTGAAAGTCTCCGTTGTGACACAAAAATTGATGAGTGGTCAATTGTAGGTACCTAAAGTACGTTACCAAAGCGTCAAAAATAAATCTATACACGTTTAAAATGTTAATTTATGCTAATAATTATAACTATTTATGCCCTCGACTGTAACGACCAATTAAGGTGGTCTTAACTTTTTGATCTTCACGCTTATTGGTTGTTTGACTAAACATCTCTCTAAAACCTCAAATCCCTAAAAATAGTTGTTTCATAAAATCACAAGCACGTGTACCTACCTACCTACCTAGGCATAACAGCCGAAAAGAACTAGCGGAATTATTTTAGCAGTAGCGCTGCTACTGTAGAAGTATAGGTATAATCATGCGTAGATTTTACCGCCAACCAAAAACTACAACCTGTAAAACAACACCTAACCGCCTAACTTTTTACTTAACTTCAGTATATGTAAAAGCTGTAACACCTAAAAGATGTAAAGCCGAGTTTAGACTTGCAAGAAAAATCCCACAAACTGCAATACATTGCGAGGCCGTGAAGCCAACGAGATGGTAGTGGTCAATCGAGCGCCGCAATGTAAATGCAATTTGCATGATTTTTCTTGCTCGTTTTCCTTCCAGTCGAATTAAAAAAAAAGTCTAAACTCTGCTCAGCACCTGAAGACAAGAGACAAGCCAAACTCACGCTTCTCTTACTCTCTGGCTTGCCTGGTGTAAATATTCACTCCACGCCACTGGTGCCTAAAGGTGCGTAGTTTGAAAACTCATACCCTTGTTTCCTTTCCAGATAACATCAAAGTGGAAATCAAAAGCAAGCTAACCCACGTCAAGGACGCAAAAGGCGAACATTTCAAACTGGTCACACCGAACTACAACTATCAGATCCAAAAGACGACGTTTGCTTTCAAGAACCTATTCAATGGAAACAAACAGTTGGGTAAGTTCACCTACAATTATACATTTATTGAGAACTAGCATTGTTCTTCTAGTATTACGAGTACAGAACGAACAATAATACAGGGATAATCGTAAACTAAACCTAGTCAGCTGTTATTGTGAGAGTTAAATATAGGTATGTAAAGTACATATTTACTTACACATCTTTTCATTCATTTCTCAATACCCTGTAATTAATATGATATTAATAACACATTATAAATAGTAATACCAAGGACGATTAGGTATTAATCGTCCTTGGTAATACATTATAAATAATTTGGGATGCGCCGAAATTCCGATTAACAAAATTATCGATAGACTGTGCTCGTGGTATTCAAGTGCGGAATAAAAATGAAGCTCATAAAACATGCATATGACTCATTACAGATGCCTTTTTGACGCACTCTTAGAGCTAAAGCATACATAAAACTTTTGCATCGATTAAACAGTTTAGTCATTTAGCCGTTGCAAAAATTGCATGTATATGTGTGCAAGCCCTTACGATTTCAAGACCTATTGAAACACTAACGATTCGGTTATGACTAGGAACGCGTATAACGATGCGGTGATTTTTTTTTTCTCTTCATTGCATGTGCTCCCAAAAATCCATGAGCGCAGAGCGTCTAGGCCTCATTCTTTTTCTCAGTCGCTACCCTTTTGACAGACTGGTCGTGGTCTGTTAAGAATCAGCTGAACCTCCATGACGAATTACTTTTGAGAAGTGTTTTTTTCCCCTTGTCTTCCGCACCGCAGAGCTGTTGGCGATAAGCGCTGCTGCCCACTCTCATGTCAGGTCCCTTAAGCCGCAGTTACATTTATCTGTCGTGTTGTGTTGTGATGCGGCACAACACAAGCCGTCACAACACACTGCTTCAAATAAATGTCAACGCAATCATATAAAATATTTGAAATCAATACCGTTCTGATGCGTCACGACACAACACCACAGATAAATGTGAATACAGCTTAAGTCGCCTTTTACGAAACCCAAGGAAAGAGATGAGTCCGTCCTATTCTCAGACCCTATCATTCCCATTCTATGCTGTATTGTATATGAACAAAAAACCGTTCGCCGTGCCACCGATCACGCGTATTGTCGTGGCCGGGCTGAAAGTTAATTCGTTAAATTATCGTCGCTTCTTCGATAATTCGTAAATATATAGTAAACTACCCAACAGCTTTTCAAGATGTAGGTGTATTAAACTGTCGGGCAAAACAATGAGCATACACGGAAATCAAGGTAGGCGTACACGATTAAGGTAATCATCATTTACCTTCATCTTTAGGATACCGGATTGTTAATAAATAATACGAATTTAGTCATGTTAAGTTTTACCTTCCGTAACGAATCCACAGGGTCAAAACTAACTTTAACTTTGGGTACTTTATCGAAAACAAAAAATTCTAAATTAATTTGATAATGAATTATTTCAAGGATTACAACCTACTATGTTTTCCCAATGCAACTTTCTTTGTTTGAATCAGATGTAACATTTTTAGTGACATTTTGTAACAGACCGACCGACCCTGTTTTAACACCCTCTGTTAGATAAGTTTCTGTTATAATGGAAGGATGTTTATAATCCACAGATATCCCATAGCTGAAAAACTGCCCCAGTTTACGAATTCACAAAATTGATCGATCTATATTTGTAATCCTTTGCATATGTAATCAATTTGCTATTTTAATTACAGCGGACGCCACTCACGAGTTCGCAAACCAGAACTGGCAGCAACTAATGGATGACCTCGCACCTCCAGTAATCAAACAAATCGTCCGCACCTGTGTCAAGGCCATCAACAAATTCTTCAACAAAGTCACCATCGACCAGATCGTGCTTGGGTACAAACCGGTTGACTAAAGCATTGTCAAAATAAGAATTAATAAGACTACTTATTTATTAAGATTAACCTTTGTTGGTACCGAAGGTATTTTTAACGAGATATGTTCTTGATGGAATATTTAGATAGATTTGATATGGATTTATCAAATGATTAAACTGTGACTTGTTAAAGTACAATTCAGGTTGTACGAAAAAAATGGCACATGGTTAACATTATTGTAATACGTATTTACTTCTATAGATATTGTAATATAATATTGTGCACATATTAGAAGTATATTTGAATACTGATACCATAACATTTATTCATCGATGACCTCAATTATTTACCTACCTATAGCCTAATTACATTATAGGTCATTCTCATTAATAAATAAGAACTACTCCAGTTTGCAAAATAAATATAACCTCTATGAACTCAGTTGCAGAATATTTAGAATATTATTTTAGACACTATACATTGGAAGCCCAAATTAATAATAATAATAAGCCCTAATTTTCTACTTGACCATATATTAATATGATGATAATTTCTTTCGCATAGGTACTTTACCTACCACGCGATATCGTTATTGTATCGAAAGGTTAATAGACAAAATATCAAATGTGACATAATTAACACACTCATGTTAGCTTTACACGTATAACCAATAAACAAACAATCTAAACAAATCCTTCCAACAATATTTCTATCCAATTCTCATGATCCGGTCTTGTTCGAATTTGGTCACAAACTCAAAACGCAATAAATTATCGACTATAACGATATCAAAAAAACTTTATACACCAGAAAACTAAAAGAATAAAATCTGTCGCAAACTTTTTGTATTAAATACTTTTATCTTTCTTCGCTCTTGATGCTGTTTATATTCATAATAGTAAGTACTAGTAATTTATAATACAACCATTTAGCCGGCAACTAATAACTGTTACTACTTTTCTTACCAATTCTTCTTAAGAATCATAGTAAGTTTGTGTGGGTACATATGAATATTTAGTAAGTACATTCAATTATGATTCCTAGGTCACCATAGAACCTCGACATCATGACATTTATTTGATAAGCATTGTCATAAACAAATCAAATCATTATGTAGCCTAGGACTCAAATTGACTGACAAACATTATTAGAAAAATTGAGGTCTCAGTGCATCGTATTATCAAATATACTTACCCAAAGCTGAAAGGATAATAAATTGTTCGCACATACTTTATTACTAGCATACTTTTGTCAACTAAATTATTTTTGTAACGATATAACCTACACCCACGATGTAATGTATGTACACGATATATTGTAACCCATTTTCAAAGATTTCGGAGATCTTGATGTAATAATGCATCTGACTTATTTCAGCATAAAGTGAATGTGATTATGAACGCCGATAATTATTATAAGTAGATCAATCATAATTAATCATAGATATTAAGCACACGACTCGATTACTGAATTAAGATTTCTTTGTGAAGAACCTTTGTACATATTGTATAAAAACGTGTTTTTTTACGATAAAGGTAATAAAAGTTGCTTCAATTGACCGTACTATTTATTTGTAAGAATTTTAATATAATTAATTATCGCCTAAATATATGATATTTCCCTCTATATACCTCGTCTGCTGCGGAGTATAATAAATAAAGGATCATTGAACTCGTCTTCGCAGTGAGTGTTATGGGCTTTTTTCGTCATCGAGTTTTACCTTTTATACTTATTAATTTGCTTAACAATACATACAACCAAAGCCAAAACTTCCAACCTTATTGAATCACTACCTACTGAGTATTTTAATTCCACGTCCACAGCCTCACAACTACCCTACAATTTTAATGATCCTCATTATATTCCGACCAAGCTAAGTTTGCACCTCGTTGGAATGCGAAATCCCGCCCGCTTCCCAGCTCATTTTCCCGTGATCGCCCTGTCGCGTCAATATAGTTAGCCAGTCTTTGTCGCCGATACGCGTCTTACGAATTTTCGTCTCCTATTTGTTGAATTTTAAATTTTTGAACTGTTCTCGTGAAGACGCGAGGTGCAAACTTAGAAACTTCTAGCTTAGTCGGGTAGAACAGCTCCATTATTTTTAGGCGAATTGGGACCTACTGATCTATTGAATATTGTTTCTCCATCCTATTCTGTCGGATCCTGTTCGTATTTATCTTGCTTTCTGAATTAGAATACCTATACGACCTTTTCCGATAAAATACGATAGAAAACAATATTCACAGGGGCTGTTTCACCAGCTATTGATTATTGTTAACTGACGGTTAAATGTGATGCCGTCTCCGTCTATTCGAACAAAACAAATAGAGACGGCCTCACATTTAACCGTCAGTTAACATTAATCAATGGATGGTGAAACAGCCCCTAAATCAGTATAGTAATATTGTCTGAATATTAATTGTGGAACCTATCCCAGAGATTGGTGCTAACAATCTAATGAGGGTTCAATACAATCGAAATATCGCTAGATGGTGTTAGTATAGTGAGGTTTTTTTGACGTTACCAGTGGTTACGGTCTTGCTTCCAATTGGCTCATAAAAAAAAAGACATTTATTGCCACATTAAAAAAAATACAATGAATATAACTGACAGACACACACAACAAATAAAACGTAAAAAACAACATAAAAAAATAAAAACAACAAATACGTTACAAACATTTATATTTAGTTATTAGCTAATTGCAAGCAAGACCGGAACTTCAAAAAAACCTCACGATACTATCGCCATCTAGCGATGTTTCGCCTGTTCTTTTAGACCTCATTCCAGTGCAGTGATTAGATTATTACTTGGACTATTGTTGTGGGGGCGAAGGATCCATGTTGCGTATCTGAACTTCAAATTCGGAGCCACTGCTACTGCTAGAGTGAATACTGCCGCCTGTTGAAATGGTTCGTGCGAACGCGATGTTAGGATCTGTGCTTCTGTTGGTGCGCACAGGGAAGAACTTGTGTCTCTGGAACCACACGACTCCAACCAAGACCCCCAGAAGCCCGACCAGACCGATCACCATCCCCGCTATCCCGGCTTGTGACAAAGTTCGCGTACTGGGCGGCGCACCTGAAGAAATAAGTGATATTAGCTATTGAAATCTTGCCTCTTATTCAGGTGTATACTCCAATTCAATAGAATCTGACAATCCTGTAGACACTTCCAGCCTACTAATATGAACACCGGGCTGCCTAAGGCTTTGTGATGTGACTATTATTCTTTTTTGATTCCTTTTAGATGATAATTGCAACAACAGGGACATATATAATCAAGCGTGCCCACGTTAGGGTGTGGTAAATGTCTAGAAAATTGTTAGATTCTATTGAATTATACTTTAAGTGATTTTGCAACCCCAGAGATCTGCTAATTTACATTGCCCCAAGATTTGTAGTCAAGGACAAAAATATTGGATTTGATTTGACAAAGCATTCAAAACCACTTGACACCAACTTGACACGCTCTAAAATTTATATGTACGTGTAGAGCTTAGCGAGGTATTTTTAAGGCTTTGTTTTGTTTTTATAATAAGTAGGTACCAGTGACTGTACATATATAGATAAGATATCAAGAAGTAGGAATGTTAGACTAATATTTGAAAGTATACAATCAGGATAATTGGTGGATATATTATACATATATATAATAGGGTTTAACTTTGTGTTGCTTTTAATTTATTTATTTTAATGTGCACAAGTAATATGTGCTACATATGTACTTATTGATTAGCTGAACTGTATTGTTTTACTCGTAGTTGTTCAAAAATAAATATTTTCTATTCTATTCTATTCTAATTTTTGTCGTTGGAATTTTAATTAAGATGAATTTAACATGATGTAAGCATAGACAAATATTGTTTACGCCTTCTTAAAAAACTAGAAACACTTACCTCCAATGGAAACAGTAATAGTATCTCTCGCTTCAGCGATATCTTGGTCGACCAAAGCTGCGCATGTCCAAACACCAATGTCCTCTTGTTGCACAGAACTTATCGTCAACGAACAATCTCCATAGTCTAAATCTCGACCAGGCGTAAAGTAGTAGCGATTGAGTATTGCGCTGTAAATAAACGTTTATTTATTCATCCTATATCTTCTTTTAAATTAATTAAATATCAGCCAATTCTGTCTTTAAATACTTATCTGTTACTATATGGAGTTAGAATTCATCATAACAACAAAACTTCTATTGTTCCGATCTTTGCGACCACAAACACGAACATATCTTTTATTATTATTTTAAGTCTAGAAGGAATCAGATGCGCAGACAAAGATAAGATAAACCTGTTGATTGATTAATTTGAATTGGTCGATTTGTTTTGGTTGAGTTGAAACTTTGCATCTTTAGATACTATCATACACAAACACAACAACGACAGCAGTGCGTGATCTAGATTAGCCATTATAAAAACGAATGTTATTCGAATACAATTTAAAACTTGGATTGACTTGGAACTATAGTTGTCAAAGGTTACCGTAAAACGGAGTTACTTTAAAAATGCAGTAAAATACCTACCTTCATATATTACCTAACGTTTTACTTCATTTGCTCAATCGAGCTACGAATATTTGCGTTTTTATAACCGTTTTAAACCTAGCAAAGTAGCCCCAAAATTCCCTAAAGTACCCCGGTTTTACCTACTTACAAAAAAAAACAATAATGCTTACTTTTCTTCCGTAATAGTAGCATCAATGCTCATTCCAATCGCACCAGGCGTCCTAAACCGGCAGTAATCCAAAGGCCTCATCCCATTGGCTGTATGGCAATACAAAGTGACGGTATCACCGATGCTCGTTTGTATCTCTTTGATATTAGCCGCTATAGGTCCTGTGACTCTAACGTTGAAATTATCGGTGACTTCTAAGCCTAGTTGGTTGTTTGGACCCATGTGGCAGGTCCAAGTACCAGCTTCATCTTCCGAAGCTTTAGCGAATGTTATACCACAGTCGCCTACTTGTAAACTTTCGCCTGCGAACCTGTCGAGTATAAACATCAATAAATTACCAGAGTAAAATTTATTTGCCTGGAAATCATCAGTGTTGCTTCCCATCAGAGATATCTACACGTGTCTTTACAAGTAGCTTGGTCGGACATAAGCGTAAGTTCACTAACAAAGTAGATACAGCCCAGGCCAAAAATATGGAAGCACGCAAAGTTGCAAAGGTATGTAACTACATCAACCTTATCGCCACAGCAATAAAGTCTGTATACCTACATCTTAATGCGGCTTTGTGCCGTATACACAGTAGGTATTGACCTTGACTGTATCCTACGAATTAAACGTATATTCTTAATGCGTGATAGATTATAATCAATCAATTTATCAATGACGAATGTAATCTTAAATTGGACATCAAGATTTCATAAATTAAGATAATCGAGCGATTTAAGTACAGTCGTCATACGTGGGAGCAGTCTAGGCCAGCTATAGTGTGTTCGTTTCGATCAATTTGTTCGTAGCTTCCATACTGCTTTTAGCTTATATTTACTGTGGTGAATTGCACTTCACACTAAGTACAGTCAGCTGCAGAGAAAAGGTACCCCCCTGTAACGGCGGTATCCATACTACCGCCATTACAGGGGGGTACCCCTTCTCTGCAGCTGACTGTACTAGGCCTGAGAGGGAACTCCTTTGCCCACAAATTACACACAAATACAAACGAAAAAAAAAGATCTTACCAAAAGTTCTGTTCTTCGTTAGCGAGTGGCTGCGGCGTAAACTGGGATCCATTGGGATGTTGGAACCAGCAATACCTTAGGGAAACATCAGCGTGGCACATTATAGTGAACTCCATATCGAGTTGAGTGAATACCGTCCTCACTGCCCCTTCTGCGTCCAGGTTTCTTTTTACAGATTGTGAGCCTAAAAAACGAGCAAACTACATAATATCTATCGATTACCTTCTAGACTAGTTAGGGTATTTACCAGGGAGTACCTTGGTTGAGTGTCCGCGGTCCCATAACGGCAGGGCGAATAAACACCAGTGTGTTTTATTAAGTATGCTTCCCTCCTCTGACTAACTGAGGGAGGAGAGAGCCCCGTGTAACTTACATTACGGCCTGCCTGCATTGCGGTTGCCTGGAAGAGATCGCTCTGAAGCGATAAGGCCGCCTATTGCTTACCTCAGAAAGTCTTTGTGTATTTATGTGTTTTCTGTCTTTTTTTGCTATATTTTGGTGCGCAATAAAGAGTTATTGTATTGTATTGTATTGTATGGCCTCCACTCCACAGGCTGGGAGGTATGCGTAACGCAATTTCACACCGCAAAAGAAAAAGAGACCATAGCTGGGCTAAGCGATGCTAGGAAATTAAGTTAATTGGTGGATTTAACCACGGCAGTTTAAGTGGTCACATTTTTAACTTTTTAGACTAAGTACTTACTACGTGTGTCAGGGGCGACACTTATCAAAGCCTGCATCGGAGTTTGCGGCGTGATCGTTGTCCCCACCCACATTTGAACTCCCACGGAACAGCGCCAAGTGCCATAGTCCTGGGCCGTGGGCTGCTCGATCGTCATGCCGCACTGGCGGCTATCAAAGCCCAGGCCGTAATAACTAAGACAAAAAATATAAATATTTTAACAAGGTGTTAAATATCATCACTACTTAAAAAAAAACTCGTGTCTCAAAATGGATAATTTTTCCGAGTGCACTTTATGACCATTAAAGGTTCAATTTTGTTGACGTATTGATTTGAGATGCGAGATTTTTTCAAAATAGTGACGGCATTGTTCTGGGATATAAATGGGTCATTATTCGAGCGTTTCAACCGCCTCATTTTCGTGGTTCTCATTTGATGAATTTTCGATAATTTTTTTAAACATCCTAGCGTACCGTCTCTCTCCCTCTCGTACTAAATAGTACAAGTGTTAGAGAGACCGCACGATACGAACTTCGAGTTTCCAGTTTCAAAGTAGCCTTTCTGTACTTCTACTAGATAACCTGGAAACTGTAACAGAATCTTCTACTATCTCGAGAAAAATATGGCGACGAAAATCAAACGGAGTAAACGCTCGAATACATAATCCAGAACTTTTATGAGACAGTATATTATTATGATCGTGTACGCATAGCATCAAACTTCGATATTCAGGATTTCCTCGCGTTTTTCTCTCACCGTAAGCTCAAAATATTTAAGTTAACGACAAGATAGATAAGGGACCTTTGCTAATTTTGCTGTCAAACTAAGATAAAAAAACTCATGTGCCTAAATTCACCGACCGCTTACTGAAGATCTTTTTCGGCAGAGCGGAAATGCTCGTTACCTACTCCAGTCGTAATGCTGTTACCTGTGACGTCCGTCGCTCAATCCATCCATGATATTGAATCCTGCTGCACTTGTTGTTTTCTGGAATCGGCAGAAAGTAATATTCTTGGCCGTGTGCAAGATATTACAGTACAAGTGAATCTTGTTGTTGTTTGCGTTATGCACGTAGCCCACTTCCAAGCGTTCCGCTATAAAAAAAATATTGTATTATTGTATTACAGTGTATATTTATTATTATAATTGATCCCTACTTCCCTACATTAGTAGGGAAGTAGGGATCCCTAGGGCGAAAGTAAAAAGTCTCTGTCTGTCGAAACCACTGAACCTATTTTGATGAAATTTGGTGTACCTATACGTAGTTTGAACCCCAAGGATCAACATAGGATACCTTTTATTCCGGTAGAGGGCGCCACCGCGCGATAATCTAGATCCGCGCACACGAAGTCACGGGCATAAGCTAGTGTTAAATAAATAAACCTAATATTATATTGGTGTTTCACTCTAATTATCACATCATGCTTGTTGATTAAAGTTCTTTATCCATTTTACTAAATTATGATACAATTGCGCCGACAAGCCGCTGATTCTATGCATACTGTTAATGAAATGTACGAGTAATGAATGTTTATAAAATATAGCAATCGAAATAAATCTAAAGCTAGGTTAAGCGTTACTATATTATTTTCAAACACAGCGAACAATACAATAATAACACGGGGCTTACTATAGGACCATGTATCCTACTATATCGTCACTACTTAGAAAAAATCTCGTATCTAAAATCGATGTCATCAAAATTAAACCTTGATGTAATGTCTATAAAGTTCACTCAGAAAAATTATCTATTTTGAGCTACGAGTTTTTTTTAAAGTAGTGACGATATTGCTATATGAATTTAAAGTGAGCATTTCTAAAGGAAATGGATCATGCAAAACCATAGCTCGCTGTAGCAATCATCTAAATATAGCATCCACTCATCAATTTAATTTTGAACTAAAAATACTTACCATTCACAGTAACATGTCTTTGCAGGTGCAGCTCTTCAACCTTACCGGGTATACCCAGTAGAACGTCCCAGTTACCCTGGACAGCCCTGGTCGTGTGGTCCAACGTCACTTGGCAATGCCCAGGAACGAGTGTGCTTTCGGAGAAAGGCTGGGCCACCATACAATACGAATTCTCGAGAGTAGTCAATTCCACATTTACGTGGCTAGATCCATCTTGCAGGATGATGGGGGAAGCTTCGTAGGAAGTTGTGTCCTCTGAAACCAAATTGGAAGTAACGTCAAGTTAAGAAACCGTCACGTCCATCATAGCAATTTCAGTAGCTGGGCGACCGGGCTTTTCTCGGGTTAAAACTCGGTAACAATCGTTTTCCCAAAGATAGCACCAAGCTAGATCGATTTTTCATCCCCGAAAAACCTTACATACCACATTTCATCGAAATCGTTGGAGCCGTTTTCGAGATCCCCGAAATATATTTTTATATATACAAGAATTGCTTGTTTAAAGGTATTAGATTCTAGGGTAAAAGGGCATTTATCAGGCAAGCGTGCTCTAACTTAGTGCACATCTACACTTACCATGAGGCCTGATTGTGGACAAACACAAGCTTATTGCTAAATAATGATAATGATAATGATAAATTTATTTGTCAAACATAGGTACAACAACAGATCTTATAAAAATATTTTCATAGAACTCTATGTCTTGCCGTTAGGCGTACAAATATATTGCAGTTATAGTTAGTTAGTTATTAGTGTGTGTTGTTAGTTGCAGTTGCTGTATGAAAAATAAAGGTACCGTCAGATATGGAAACTCTAGCTACAAACTTAAACTACACTCTAATTAGGTCTGCCTTGAGTTACGCATGATATAGCTCTACTCTAGGCAGAGTTGACCTAGGAAGGTAGAGGGTCACACAAGATGGTACCCTACCCTAACAGTGCTTTGAACTCTTCCGAAACCAAGGGCACTGTTCATAGCAGAAAAAGTTGCTCTACATTCAATTCAACAATATGATTATGACCTACAAACTCCTACCTCAACTGTACCTCAGTGTAAGGGTTGAATTAAAAATCGGATCATGTTAACCGTCAGCTAACAAAGACCTGTGACAAGAAATTTATCTATATTACAAATTGTATTTTTAACTACTAGTGTAGTTTTTAGACTTTTAACCCATAAATTCAGTAAAACCTAAGTTTTTTTTACTACTATGCCGACAAGCACCAGAGCCAAGTTAAGCCTAAAAAGAAGTAGCGCTAGCGAACAAGTGGAATGAGAAAGGGAAGGCCTCTGCTCAATAGTGGGATACTGTACAATACAATACAATACAATACAAATACTCTTTATTGTACACCAGAAATAGTAAGCGATACAGAAAACAGGTACACAGAGAAAATACCGTATAAGCAAATACTGTATAAGCAATTTAAAAAAAAACTTTTTTCAGCATACAAACTACCTCTGCAACAAAATTAGGATCAAACACAAGCGGGCAAGGTCAAAACGACGTCAAAATTTTAGCAGATAAGATAGCAAACAATTGATAAAATAGCTCAGATGATGTAATATAATAAATGTTTTGGAAATACAGCTCCATCGATACTTTCAATGATTCCGCCAATGTCGAGATTGGAAAAGATACTATCGGTTATCCTTTGTTCGGTAGCAATGTTTAGGTGTAATAAGAATAGGACAAATAGGGATGACACCACCAATCAACTGACGTACTTTTTATGAGCTGTCAAATCACAATTCTCCCATAGAGTTTCAATGGCAATAGCGAATTATGACGTCACTATCCGGCAACTCAATCAACTAACTATTTATTTGTTTTAAAGCAACAAAAAATCTAATTTTACAGTAAATCAAAAATGAATCTGGTTTTCAGGGCTAAAATAAAGCGTCTTTTTACTGGAGTTGTGCCTTTGAATTATTTTTTAATGGCGTCATCATCCCTGTTGACTGACATAGGTATTCACATTTTCTCTCTGCCAGAATCTAACTGCTCAAAGAAGCTTAGGAGACGTAGTAAAGACTATTAGGCAGCTGTTTTTAAAGTTCCGTAGTCAACTAGGAACCTTTATAGTTTCGCCATGTCTGTCCGTTTGTCTGTCTATCTGTCTCTCCGTGGCTAAGCTCAGAGACCGTTAGTACTAGAAAGCTGTAATTTGGCATGAATATGCATATAAGTCATGCCGACAAAATCCCTCCTCCCCCCTTTAAAATCTAAATTGTTGGGTGGAAATTTTTGGAAAAATTCGGGAGTAAATATTTCAAATTTACAAGGAAAATTACAACAGGTAAGACTGCTTGAGAATTATTAGTAGTTTAAATAGCAACCTAAGGTATAAAATAAACCGAAACTTGGAAGATTCCGTACACAATACGAAATCCTTAGAAACGTATTACTTGATTGTTTCGTAATGGCTGCGGAACTCTCGGATCCATAAACTATCTCTATGCCAAAAATCACGTTAATCCGCCACTCCGTTTCGACGTGAAAGACGGACAAACATACACACAAACATACATATATAAACATACATACATATTTTTATCCCGAAAAAATGCACAGTTCCCGTGGGAACAGCGCGCGATAACCGAATCCCAAGCGGGCGAAGCCGCGGGCAAACACTAGTATATACTAATCCACATGCGATATGGTGGATTAAATTTAACTAGAATCGTATTCACGTCATGCTTTTGTCAGAACCATGTCAGAACATTGGTACGCCTGTCCCCGACCATTTGATGATAGATAGATAACAATCAAAGATGGATCCTGATAAACACAAGATACGATGTGACGTATAGCGCAACGAGTGTTGCGAAGAAAATAAAAACAAAACCTGCTGTTGTGAGCTATTAATTTCATACTTTTTATCTGTTTGCAATGACATTGATAAAAAGGGCAGCGGATTATGTTATACGTAATGTCAATTAGATTTTTTATCTATTTTTGTTAATTTTTTTTTTTGAGAAAAGCACTTGACCGTTGACTTGTACCCACTAAGAAAGACTTAAGACTCAACATTCTTTATACGTGAGTGGGTACAATTCAACGGCCAAGTCACGCAACATTAACTATAATAATAAAAAAATCGCAGTAAGGAACCTTAGACTTGGCACGACTTTGTTTCACCACAAATTGATTAGTTTTATTTGACGGATAAATGTGATGCCGTCTGCCTCTATTCGAACAAAACAAACAGAGATGGCATCACATTTATCCATCAAATAAGTTTAATCAATGGATGGCGAAACATGGGGTTAGTATTTATTTTACTTCCGCATTTTAATATTTGTACATGTAGGTGGGTATTAGGTATCCCATACCTTCAATATAGACCTCAACCCATCCCGATATGGATCTGTCGCCGACAGTGGATGTCAGTTTCCACCGACCCTCATCAGCCAGCGCCACATTAGTGACGCGCATACCGCAGCCATCGCTCCAGCTTTCATATCTGAAAAAAAAAAATTGTTTGACTTACGATCATAAAGCTCTATTTACTCAGTGCGAGAAATATCGTGCGGGTTTGATTATATTGATATTATAGAGATCCCTTCTTAGGGATAAGCTCGCCTTTGCTCTCCTCTCTGTGTTTGTGTATTTTTATTTTTATGTGCAATAAAGAGTTTACATACATACATACATACATATATGTGGAAGTTTATGAGTATGTGCGTGAGTACGTGTATGTGTTTGTTACTCCTTCACGTTAAAACAGCTGGACGAATTTGAATGAAATTTAGTGTGTAGATAGCAGGGCGTGTCAAATAACGCAAAAGCTACTTTTTATACTATTTTCTCACGAGATCGCGATAAAATCCCGCGGAAATATCAAGTCAAAAACAGCCTATGTATTATTCCAAAGGTTCAGCTATTTCCACATAGCAAATTCCATTCTAATCGAATGTTTATTTTTTTTATTTAAGAAAGAAAAATGAAATTTATATCATTTAGTTTTATTGAGTTTTCTCTAGTTTAATGAAATAAAGGGAACTTGACTTACATAATAAAAAAATAAATATTCAGTTGTTGTAAAAAATGGAATCCAAAATGACCCGAAATGTTTTTTTTTTGGCGTGCACGAGTACCAAACATACACACGCAGTTATACCTACAGACAGTCACCAAAAGCGACTTTGTTTTACACTAAGTACCTATGTAGAGCAACATTTTCTTTAATTACCTACTTTGTAACTATTATTTTAAAATTTGGGTTTTTTCGGTTTTTAATCACGGATATCACAATGACTAATCACCTCGACGTTTTGGCTGCATTGCAACAGCTGAGGCCACGAATAGATGATTACATTTGTTATCTAGATACAAGACTTTAATCGTTATTGTTTAGGATTCCGTACCTCATTAGAACAATATAAACCCCTAGATTTTGTTTAAGTATCAAAAATTTCACCATTTTTACATAATCGGTCCCATAGTTTTGGGATTTCAAAAGAAGGAGCTAATATTTAAAATATTTTATAATATCATTGAAATTATGGCACATTGCTATACGGTTGATTTTAGCTGACCGCCCACGTTTTTGAGTTTTTATGTACTTTACCTTACGGTACGTAAATAAAGTTACAAGTAAAGCTTACGTTAGGCTATATATTATGTACAAACTATGCGGCTAACCGCGCGGTTTTAGCGCGCCATCCCTTTTTCAAACGATACATAGAAAAGAAGGGCTACTCCGAAACACGAAATTCGAAGTTCGTATCGTGCCGTCCCTCTCACTCTCGTATTAAATGACATAAGCGTAGGCGGGACGGTACGATACGAACTTAGAATTTCGTGGTAGCCTTGAAGAAACGGCGCGCTAAAGCGCTCGGTTGTTTTACACGATAAACGCTGCGTTAAACGCAATTCCTTTGACGCACATCAATTTGCATCAGATAATCTAATTACCTACCAAACACGCGCTTGCCTGCTCACCGCATAAGACAATGTTTGGTAATTAGATTATCTGATACAAATTGCTGTGCGTCAAACGCATTGCGTTTATTGCAGCGTTTATAGCATAAAACAACCGAGCGCTTGAAACTGCAGTTAGCCACATAATGCTATTAACCTTTTAACCGCCAATACGTTTTCATTCGTACGTGCTATTGTCGCCACCTACATGGTAACTATATGACATTTTGTCTTAATTATAAGACTGCGGCGAAGTGAGCTGGATAATTTGTCTTATAATTCAGACAATGGTGGTTAAAGGGTTAAAATAAAAACTAGTAGTTATTCAAATGTATAAAACTCTCACCTATTGCTAGGAGGCGACAGAACGTTAAAAGTAATTCCCATTGGCGTAGTCACAGTACACTGCTGTTGGCCGGTTAAAACGCGCCCCAGTCTCATAAGCGCCTCATGGCCCACAGCGACCTTTAATGAGTGTGGTAACCCCAGCCCTTGCTGCATTTGCAGGAGATTGTTCAGTTGTATAGGGTATACAACCTGGGCGTCTGCATCTTGGATAAATCCGACTGAAAAAAAAAGCAATATAGTTTTCTGTGGTTCTATACAATACAACACAATACAAAGATTCTTTATTGGTTTTATTGGTTCTGTATTATAATAAAACTAGCTTATGCCCGCGACTTCGTCTGCGCGGACCGAGGTTATCGCGCGGTGGCGCCCTCTAACGGAATAAAAAGTATCCTATGTTGATCCTCGGGGTTCAAACTACCTATATACCAAATTTCATCAAAATCGGTTCAGTGGTTTCGACGTGAAAGCGTAACATACAGACAGACAGAGTTACTTTCGCATTTATAATATTAGTAGGGATTAAAAGCGAAAGTTTTTTGTTACCGAATTTCAACGATGCTATTTCCATTTACGCTATCGTGCTCTTGGCCAAACCCTCTCAATAACTCGACTGCCTTCATACCTATACCATCAAACGCTACATAGTGACATCTATCGAAACTATTAGATACCTGCTACTCCCAAATCTCGCAATCGTAGATGATCAAGAACTTCGCTTCTCGAAACATTAAAACATTATGGTTTGGTATATTTCTTCAGCGCATCAGGTGCTTTTATAATTCACTTTGGAATAGCTTATCATCGGCGTGAGAGCTATTATCACGTATTACCACCACATTGTCGCCAAGGGATAGTTAGTTTATGGGCCCGAGAGTGACATAGGCTGCTTTTTATCCCGGAAAAATGCACAGTTCCCGAGGGAACAGTGCGCGATAACCGACGTGAAACATGGATAAACACACAAACATACAAACACACATTCGCATTTATAATATTAGTATGGATATTCGTCTATTGAAATAACTTACAATATTAGAACATTCCTGAAAAGAAACTATTACTCGTGATCTACTCGTGGTCTGTCCAGAGGGTAGAAACACTGAAGCACATGCAGGTAGGTTACTTACAGCGAAAAGGTTCTACCTTGACACGCGATTCAGTTTCTTCAACTATTGATCGGTCGTTAAATAACGTTCGCAAATTAGAACAAACCATCCGGTACGAAATTCACTATCTATCTATCTACGAAATCATCTTATAATACCTACCTACACCATCTACGAACAAAGTAAATTTCAAAACAATACCCATACTTATTTCCGAAGAAGTAATAGTATATTGAGATATACTATATGATACACTTTACTTAAAAAAAGAAAATGTTTTTACTAACCGCACAAAGCAATTGCTAATAGGGATAATCTTGCTCTCATTTTGTTAAATATAAATTTAAAATAAAACTTCTAACTTAATTCTGGCTAGCACAACATGTTAGCAAATTATGCCGTACTGGAATGAAGATCCAAAAGCACATAAACATCTAGCATGCTCATTAATTATGCGGTGATAAGATAACATTAAAAATATCCATGTATATCTAATCAATTGAAATCAAAATACAGATAAATAAAATAGGAAATCCCATGACATCATCGATTCGTCTATAAAATTAAAAAAAAGAACAAAAAGTCGTCATGAAAATAAAAAGCTTTTTAAGATCTATTCTCAATATGCGGCAACTTCAGAATAAACAATATCAATAGCTCAAAAATCTGTTTGATAATTTTGGCAAATGAAGTACAGACAAGGGCAAAAATATGTATACACTTTAGTACCTTGTCACTTTAACCACTGTGACAGTTCATATACGGCAGTTCAAATATAACGAAAATAGACAAGGTACTAAAGTGTATACATATTTTTGCCCTTGACTGTACCAGCTTTAGCAAAATGCACGTACAATGCGAAAAGAACGAACGAAAAGATATACTTAGTATAGCTACTGCCACCGGAGTGAGGTCAAACACACGAAAACATGTCATTCATTTGTAATGACAGCAGGATTTTGACATCAACTCATTCATTTTCATTCCAGTGGTGTAGCGGCAGGCTAGACGGCGGCTGGCTAGACGAGTCAGCACCCCGGCTCCCCCAAACTCAGGGGCTCAGGGGGGGGCTTGGACTCTTGACTTATGAACCACTAGCTTTTGCCCGCGGCTCCGCCCGCGTGGTATTCGGTTATCGCGCGTTCCCTCGAGAACTGTGCATTTTTCCGGGATAAAAAGTAGCCTATGTCACTCTCGGGCTCATAAACTATCTTTATGCCAAAAATTACGTCGATGCGTGAAAGACGGACAAACACACAAACATATAAAAACACTTTCGCATTTATAATATTAGTATTGATAAATTGAACTAGTGACAATTTCTCCAACACTCGGAATATTCGGGATACGGAACAAACGATTTTAAATAGTTTAATTAAATCCCTAGCTTATTTTTTCAGGGCCTTTAGTTACATATATATACTCAGTTATTTTTGTAGCTGTGTAAGTAATCATTCACTTCAACTCTCGTGGCACTACCTATAAATACGGGTTAATAAACTTAACCAAAAATGACTAGATACAGTATAAGCCAGTTTTGCAGGTGGTAGGACCTTGTGCAAGGTCCGCGCGGATTGCTACCACCATCTTGCTCGCTAATCCTGCCGTGAAGCAGCAGTGCTTGCACTGTTGTGTTTCGGCGTGGAGAGTAAGACAGCCGGTGAAATTACTAGCACTTGAGGTATCCAATCTTAGGCCTCTAGGTTGGCAACGCATCTGCAATACCCCTGGTGTTGCAGATGTTTATGTGCGGTGGTGATCTCTTACCATCAGGAGAACCACTTGCTCGTTTGCCATCCAGTCGAATAAAAAAAAAATCTGAAGGTGCGAAATATGGTAATTATTTAATACCGTAATTGTCTGACACTTCGGGTCTGAGTGTATTTCAGAGTTTGGATGATGGAAATAATATTATATCCATAGACTATAATATCTACATCTGTACAATTTATATCTCATCACATTGGCTTTTGTTTACTAAAAAGAGCCTTAACCAATTGCATGCAAAAACTACATAATCTACGTGAAATAAAAAGAACTTACATTACATTGTTGGAAATATATTCAAACTTCAGTACATTAATGCTTTTCCAATTGGCTTGTGCTGGCATAAATTTTAATCCTTTTCCAATTGGCTTGTGCCGACATAAATTAATTAATTACAAATATTATCACGAAATATCATTTTTATCTTTCGATCTATATGCAAATTATCTACCTATATTAGCTACAGCACACAACTACAGTTTAGATAATGATAAGTGGCTATGTCTAAAGAGTACTTAGAACCAGATATACTAGTATAATCAAAAGTTTAAGACAGATAGAACCATTTTACAGTAATCAGGTGCTTACTGAAAATTATTTTTCCCACCTCAAAATCAAGAATGATGAAGTAGTATAAAAAATATCTTTATCATTAAAATATTTTGATTGTGTGCATACCTAAATTTTTCAACTGGTTAAAAATTATTGCTTTAGTAGAACATCTATTGAGCAGGTTAGTAATCTTATTAGTAAAATTTGATTAAAACCTCTGTATAGAGACATAGACACTTTATTTTACTGTACATCTTAATATTTAACTTATTATTGCTGAATTATTAATGAAAAGTTGTAAATGGACTCGCTATGAACTAGAATTTGACTCTGAGTTTACTATTAGTTTGTGAACTACTTTCTCTTTCACTGGCATGAATGGAATGACGTCATCTGCCTCCTTCATTTGTGATGTAGGGATCTGAAATGTAAACAATTTCGTTATCAAAAACTTTTACCTATCTACAATCAGAATGGAAATTAAAGTGGATAAAATAAATGTAAGCTTGAACTAAGTCTCAGGAAATGATAATAATAATAATCATAATAACAATAATAGAAAATTTTATTCACCATCACAAACTAAAAATTACAATACAAGACAGACAGATAACATTATTAAGTGAGGCAAAATGGACATGAGACTCAGCGAGAACATGATACATATTTCACTGTATTTTACGACAACAACAATTATTGAAAAACTATTTGTCACTTGGCACGAGTGAAGCGAACGACACGATAAGAAGACTGGGCTCTTGGTAATTAATTTCTACTACAGTAGGTCCTTTAATAGGACTTTTGCAGGTGGTAGGACCTTGTAGACGGTCCGCCCGGATTGCTACCACCATGTTGCTCGCTAATCCTGCCGTGAAGCAGCAGTGCTTGCACTGTTGTGTTTCGGCGTGGAGAGTAAGACAGCCGGTGAAATTACTGGCACTTGAGGCATCCCATCTTAGGCCTCTAGGTTGGCAACGCATCTGCAATCCTCCTGGTGTTGCACGTGTCTATGGGCGATGGTAATCTCTTACCATCAGGAGACCCACTTGCCCGTTTGTCATCCAGTTGAATAAAAAAAAAAAAAAAAAAAAAGGGACCGGTTTAAGAGTTACGTTGGGACATTCTACCATTTTCGAAACAATTCATTACCTACCTTTAAATCTGCAGCTTTTGATTCTTTTACAGTATATTCTCTTATAACATAGTTGGTGTTTGCCATATGAAACAATCTAGTCTCATTTGACCGTACCAACACATCGTCAACTCTTAAGAAGTATCTTAGAAGAACAAACCAATGTGTCGGCATTACTCTCTGTAAAATAAAAAAAATTCAAAATAACTTAACCTAAGAAAAGATGAAAAAAAATGTTGGAGGACATTGTCATTTCAAAGTTCAGTATCTCAAAAACAGCTGAACAGATTTTTATCTAATATAACTAGGAATCACCGCAAGGAAACTCGATTTCACTTCAAAAAACCGCATCGAAATCGGTCCATCTATTTGTGAGTTACGATGCCACAGACAGACAGATGTCAAACATGTAACACCCCTCTTTTTGCATCGGAGGTTAATTAACAATATTTACATAATATATGAGGATACTTTATTTTAGCTCTTAAAACCAGATTTTTTGTGAATTATTCACAATGTTTTTTTCTTGCTTTGTAACAAATAATTATATTATAGTCAATTGAATTGGTGATGACCTCTATTACCTTACTTTTAACTTGTAAGTTTAGTGTACGATTATGATTACTTTGATAAAAAAAAAAACAAATACTTACAATTTTGACTGACAATTTGGATATTCCATGATCATGCAGTTCATCCTCAAACAATGTTAAATCATGATAGAATAATATCTGATCTTTTTGCTTCAACAATTCAAAATTAATACCCTCCTCTGTGGGTTCTACAATTATATTATCAGACAGGGTCCCCTGGTAGTTTGTAGAAAAAGTCCAGTCAAAAGACTTTTTCTTCTTTGTTGCATCTGGTCTGAACAAAAAAATAATAATTCAAGCTTCATTCAAATATTATAAATGCGAAAGTAACTCTGTCTGTTACGCTTTCACGTCGAAACCACTGAACCGATTTTGACGAAATTTGGTACATAGGTAGTTTAAACCCCAAGGATCAACATAGGATACCTTTTATTCCGGTAGAGGGCGCCACCGCGCGATAACCTAGATCCACGCAGACGAAGTCGCGGGCATAAGCTAGTAAGAAATAAATATAAATTTAACTGTGTTGAAGAAAAAAAAGTCTAGTGGTCTAGAACTCTGTTAAGTAGCATAAAGTTCAACAGCCAAAAATGCCAAAATTTCAACTGCAACATTAACAAAATCCACAGTGAAATATAATAAAATCCTAGAAATTCAATTTAACTCATGATTTTGATTCTGAGTCAACCACTTTCAGAAGAAACAATGGTGATACAAGTTCATTAGACGGGCCTGTGCATCCAGAGATTAGGTTTCAGTATGAGGTTCCCCAAGTCATAACTTTAACTTTATTTAATGAAAATGCCCGTACATATTTCACTGATTCAGTAAAAGCCTATTCACATTAGCATTGACAAGCCTTATACTTCGTTTTCTTTAGCATTAGAAAAAGGGTTAACTATTTGACAAGTCTTTGTATTGAAAAACATAAAAACCATAACTATTACTTATGATGCCAAAAGCATATAAATGATTACATGCCCTTGCTATTTGTTACATATTTGCTGTGACCTATTTTTTAAAATGTTTCTTCAATAAAAAGACATGTCAAAATCGCTTACTTTCTTTCTAATTCAAAAAAACTAAGTATAGGTTGTGCCTATCTGGATGGTTTGAGTTTATAGTCACAGGTAAAAAGTATCTAGTAGGTAACCATATATTTAAAATAAAAATATAAATTAAATAGCTTTTTACCTAGCCTCTTGCCACACTTCAGCACAAGACACCTCAATAGCGTCAACGGTACAAGCCACAAGTTTTAGAGCATCCAAAGGGTTAAAACTGATTTTAGCACCATTTTGGTGCGTCAATGACAAATTGTTCTTGGGAAACACCATGTCAGGAAAATGTGGGATGCTAAGCTCCTTACAGTATCTGAAAAAATAAAATTACCACTACACAGATGAATAAGCAAACAACAAATTATCTTAGATCTTGCCTATTGCTTTAAAGCAGTCTGGCTTAACTTCTAATGAGTCTGTTACAAAATATTAAGTACCTAAGCAACTTTTACTCTACCTTGTGTGCGGACAAAATTTTGAAACTTAGTTATTTTAAAGGCCCAGCTATGACTACACAGTCTTAGAGTCAAGTATTCTCTGTGTTCATTACATGTGTTACCAAGTATTTAAACCTAGTGGCAAGCACATCAGCTATGCAATGAACAGAAAAAACTGCTTACCACAGTTGTTTTGTTTGTGCTTAGTAACATTATTCCCTTCTTGATTTTTTGGAAATTCTTGAACATAGATGCTATCATCAAGCCAAGTAATAAAACGAAAATTACCTATTTTAAAATTAACACCCTTTTTTATTGCAATTAAATAAACAAATCTCACAGCTCAATTTCTACTCACTTCCAATGATTTGATTGACTTGAAACTTGGTACATTTACTATAATGCATTCACTGCTACCGATGCACATATGCGATTTCAGAACTTCACCCAGTGCCGCTGTCATCATTCTTCATACATTTTGAATGCACATGTGCATCGGTGGCACCTGTGGAATTCAGGTGGCAGAGAATGCGATAGAGCTTCAATGACAATGCAATAATCAAGTCAGTCTATAAAGAAAATGTCTATAAACTTAGTTTTCTCAAAAACTTATTTTTATTTCAGGTCTGAATTACTCTAATTACTGAAAAAAAAATGAAATTGTAATGTCTCAATCTATAAGTAACGAATTTTCTTATACTTGCCTTACAAATCATCTTAAAATCCGGCCAGAGTCTTGCCTAACCAAGCAGAATAGCAAAACATACTTACATACAAAATTGGCAAAATTGATCATCATTTCTCTCGCAAACAACTTTCGTTGAACACATGCTGGGCAGGATACAGCTCATATCGTAGGATATATGCCACGGACCGAACTCTATCGAGTTCAAATTACTGGGATGCCGCCTAGCATCGACGCTTGTCTCCTATAACATGAATTTTGTAGGTAATGGTAAACGTTCTGAGACATTCAAAAACCTTGCAAGAATTTAACACAACTGACCTGTAAAGTAAGCATTGCCTTAAAAATTGAATTGGTAGTTTTTTAGAAGAATATTTAAAGGTTTGATTTTCAATATCTGTCTGGTCTGGCTGGCTGGCTTGTCAAGCAAGTTGTCAAACTTGTCAAGTAGAGGAGGACATTGACACTTTGACAGATAGAATATCAAACGAGCACAGACTATACTTAGGCCCCTGTTACACATGCTCGTTAACGAGAGCAAATTTTTAATGCTACTCCGAAACTCGAAACTCGAAGTTCGTATCGTACCGTCCTTCTCGCTCTCATATTAAATAGTATAAGTGTCAGAGGGAACGCACGACATGAACTTCGAGTTTCGAGTTTCATAGTAGCTCTGCTGGGTGACACTTTCCCGGCCCGGATAACAAAGACATGGAAATATCGGCCCTCTCTTTTGTGTGGTTGGTTACTTTTGTTGATTTTTATTTTATTATTATCTGGCACCACCTACTGAATCTATTCCTTCCATTTTTTCCTTCTTTGTGTTGAAAAAAGATCGAGATCACTTTGAACCAATACAGCCCTCTAAATCGTGACGCGCGGCGACGTTATAGCGTGAACTTTCGCTGTGTACCTCCAATCCAATCCAATAGGGGACAATAAATATTTTTCATAACAGCAACCCTGTGTCAAATTTCTGAAATCAATATGGCCGATTTTTACCGGTCGTGTTATTGTGTTTTGCTAAAAGTTCGTTGGAACAATATTTTCGGTCTATATTGAACTTAAAATCACAACGTAATTACATTTCCTGAGTGTATTAAATCCTTTAGCTAATTATGGAAGCACTTATACCTGTCATTAATAAATTACAAGACGTTTTTAATACGGTCGGAGCAGATGCCATCCAGTTACCTCAAATCATAGTTTTAGGAACACAGGTAGATATTTTTCTTGTTGTTGCGTAACGACGTGAATGATACTTAATTGAAAAATTGATATAAAAGAGCCATGTGCCGTGGCCTCCAGAATATTGGCTGTTATGTCACATAAAGTTCTTTGTCCCCATTTCATTTCAGTGAACTGGCTAACTGCTGTCATTGACCATTGTCCAGCCTCATTAACGGACATCGTTAATAAACACTGCATGCGAAACTGTACTTTCTTTTCATTCCAATGATGTTGTTAGTTACTAATTTATTAATAAATTTATGTTTCTGTAATGATAGAGTTCAGGGAAGAGTTCCGTGATCGAGAGTTTAGTTGGGCGCTCGTTTCTGCCCCGTGGTACTGGCATCGTTACTCGGCGGCCCCTCATCTTACAGCTAGTATACAGCCCCAAAGACAGCAAGGAACACCGATCTGCTGAAGAAGGTAAGGACGCCTCTCAGTACCTTATTTATGTGCAAGCTATTTGCTGTATTCACAATATGTAAGACTAGTTTTGTGTTTTGCTTTTTTATATGAAAAACAATTCATTGACCTAATTTTCAATTCATTGGCTCGTTTAACCTTGACTGTTGATAATGCAAATCTTGGTACAAAGTATGTTTACATTTTTTATATCATGCAATGGTTTTATTGTGCCTTTGTGATTCTTCAATGCCAACACATAATAATGCAATGATTGTGCTATTGTGTCTATCATCTCAATAACTGCTTGCTATTATAAGTTGGCATCAATGTAGGTTATAAAGTCAGCATAAATGGAAAATTATTGATCTTAACAATTATGTTGCCTATTTGTGTTGCTTGTAATTTTTTTGATTAGTATGCCCTTTATTAAATATTTTTTATCTTACACGATCTTTTGTGCCTGTTTGTTAAAATAAGGATGGCTTTTAGTTTAGATAGTTTTACACTTAACATTACTACCAACCATTTACCTACCATTTGTGGTAGGTTTGGTTTGTTTGCATTAGTTGGTTTAAATCAATCTTGCAGTTAAAGTTTAACTTATAGTACTCTAAGTACCTGGGCGATGGGCTAAAACTCGATAATAAGCGTTTTCCCAGAGATAAAACCAAGCTAAACTGATTTGTCATCCCTGAAAACCAAAATTTCATCAAAATTGTTGGAGCCGTTTCTGAGATTCTTATTATATATACAAGAATTGCTCATTTAAAGGTATTAGAATATTTATCTAATACCTTATCTATTTAGATAGACTTGAAATTTGGTAGGTAGGTATATCTGAAAATTATAGTGTATAAAAAGTACTTCCAGCAAATACAACTTGAATTAGATATAAGATTTTTAGCAAAAACTTCTTGGTTATTGAGGGCTTGTTTCATCACTCATTGATAAATTGATAAATTTTATTTGATAGATAAATGTGATGATCACTTTGTTTATTTTGATTAAACAAACAAATAGAGCATCACATAATCTGTCATAGGAATGTCTAAAAATTCAGGCTAAGCTAAGGATAAGTAGACTTTTGTATTCTTTTCTTTATTCATTACAACTGGATGCAATAACAGTAATTCAAGTAATTTTACTATTACTTTAGTTATGTTACATAGTTAAAACCCTTTATTTTGGTCAACTGTGATAGGGTGTAGAATTGACTGTTATATTTATACATAGCCTTAAGACAGCAGACAACAGTGCCAGCTTCATGGAACCCCATATCTCAGCTATCCAACTCTTTATTTTCATCAGGTTGGTATTCAAACTAATTTGGATGCTGTTGGCTGGATTTTTATACTGGCCACAGATGTACCGATTCTGTTCTATCTAGAATAGAACAGAAAAGAATTGAAACTGGAAGGCTAGAAAGCAATACAAATTGTATCACTTGTGACACATCTACAGACCCGGTTTGGCAGGAATGCCCAGTCAGCAAACCATCTAAAGTATTGCCAATCAGAATATTCTGGCTGGCCCTCATGTTTGTGATAATGAACCCTGTTTCTATTCTGATCTGAAGTCTTCAAAAATAGAAATGAATCAGATGTAATCAGAACAGAGTCAGTAGGTCTGAGGTCTGTGTTAATGTCTACTAACTAATGTCATTCATTATAATTTTTCAACTTACTTTATTTCACAACATTCTGTAAACTGTTGTTTTGTAATGTCATTCATATAATAAATAGTAATCTACTGAAGCACTATGTTATATATAGTTGTTGTTGTTATTATAGTTTTCTGTTTTGTCATTGCCTTTCATCAAAATATCTTTTTAAATATAGTCAGCTAGTCAGTACCATGATCCCTTTATGGTATAATTTCGCCGTTATACATGTTTCTTATTGTAATCTGTTACTTGTTAAGTGTTTTATGTACAATAAAGAATTATAGATATATTGGAGTGTATGATATAAACATGACTGAATGTGTCATTGTCATTGCATATTAGAGTCAAAAAGATCAACATTTTTACAGCCACCTATTTTGAGATATGTACTCTCCTTCTCCTTTACAATCCACCATGTTTGCTTCTTTTAAAAAAAAATATCCAAGTTCAAAGTTTATTAACAATCAGTGCATAAGCAGATTTTCCACACTGCTTTAAAAATATTTTAAAAGTATTTTCTTTGTTACAGGTACTGTAAACTTAGAAGAATGGGGAAAATTCCTTCACACAAAAGACAAGGTCTATTCAGACTTCGAACAGATCAGAGAGGAGATAGAGAAAGAGACAGACCGCATGGCTGGCAGCAACAAGGGCATATGTCCAGAACCAATCAATCTCAAGATTTTCTCTACCAAAGTTGTCAACCTTACTCTTGTGGATCTCCCGGGCATCACAAAGGTATATTTAGTCTATCATAGTAAATATCTGAAAGTTAACTGCCTGGCCATAACATTATTTACCTACTAAATGACAACAAGCAATGGCCGTTTATATTATTACGCTTTTATAACTAACAGTTATTTATTTTTAAAAAGAGAACTTTTTACATTTATTATGTCAATATTGTTTATGTTTTTTTTTTAATGGAGAAAGATATCAAGTAAAATTTCCTGATATATATGAGCAATAGCTCTGTTCATGATGTGTCAAAATTGAGTTAAATTATACATAGAATTAATTACTAGTTAATGCAGGATTTATTTGTAACAATTAGGATTAACATTTTGTATGTGGAAAGTAAAAAAAAACTATATTCTAGTCACATTTCTCACAATAAATGCAAATTAAGCTATCAGCCCTCTGACTATCACAGATTACACAATTTTATAATAACACCCGCCCTCCTCTCTGCTGTTGCCCGCGACTTCTTCCTCATAGAAATATGAAAAATAGTTTGCGTCTTATTCTCAGACAGAGAATTATTAAAATTATGTTACTCAGAAAATTTCATAATAATCGTTCAAGCTCCAGCCGTTTCAATTTAAAGGAGTATGGTCACAAACATTTTTGACCAGAGTTTTATATATTAGATTAACAATTTTTTTTTAAGTATTTTGATTGTAAATTAATTAGCTAATCATAATAATACATTTTCCTCTTCCTAGGTACCCATCGGTGACCAGCCTGAAGATATAGAAAACCAAATCAGAAACCTTATAATTAAGTATGTAGCGAATCCAAACTCAATCATTTTGGCTTTGACTGCTGCTAATACAGACATGGCGACCAGTGAGGCTATCAAAATGGCAAAGGATGTAGATCCTGATGGAAGAAGAACTTTGGCTGTGGTCACTAAACTTGATCTCATGGATGCAGGTATGAATTATTGCCTATCTGTCTTCTAGTTGGCGTCAGATGAAGAGGAAATTAACAGAAAAAACTAAATGGAATTAGGAGGGAAAATAAGGCTGAGAACTTATGGTGTAACAGTTTTGGAAGGAAATATGAGAAACTAGCTGTTGCCGGCGACTCCGTCCGCGTAGTATTCGTTTCCGGGACTCGAAACTATCTGTTTACCGAATTTCATCTATAAATCGGTTCAGCGGTTTCGACGTGATTGAGTAACAAACAGTCAAACATCTTCACAAACAACGGTATTAGTGGGATACCTATACTGCTACAATACTGCGAAGCTAGTGCAGTATAGTGGGAAAATGTATGGAACTGTTAACCTTAACCAACATTTAATGACGTCTATCTGAATAAATTTTGCTGCAAGTGGAACTAAAGGTATAATTACATGCATAATTTTAATGTTATTAGTGTTATGAGTAAGGAATGATATGATAACAAATTAGTTTATGATCAGAGCTTATGTTTTACAACAGCAAGTTGATTTTGCATTTGTCGTTTTTATCACAGGCTTTAAAATGGAAAGTCAATCTCTGACACATGCATGTTATCTATCGAATGGACAATATTGTAGTTACAAGGAAACTGTTATTTAACTAGCAAGATTTACGTCACTGGACATAATTTACCGGATGTTCTAACTTCCGTGCAGTAGAGTAGGTACAACATATTTTAAAAATAGGTATTATGAACCGGCTTAGCGCGACTGTTTTACTCGTGCAACAGGGGTTCGGTATCGTAAATTTTTAACCAAGTTACAGTTCAAAATAATACGTGTAGATCCAATTAAGCTATTAATCGACGCTTTTGTTAAATAAAATGTATATTAGGGTATGGTATATTAATCTTTGGGATTGGTCTTCAGGTTTATAACAACTTTGTTTAATCGATACGTACACGTCAGTTGCCAGATACAATGATGAGTTTTGAACGATATGGTGGTTTTAGCTATAACAAAGCATGAAATTGCGACGCTTCATTATATGCGACTAATCCGAATAATTTCACGATCAGGCGATGACATATGGATGTGAAAAGATGGAAGGATTGTATGGATGTGGATGAATCGTATTTAGGTATCAATGACATTTAAACCAGGACGCACATTGCCGAACAAAATCCCCTTCAAAGAATGTCAGAACTATTGATTTGTTTGCGTGACAAATAAAATCATCTCACACAAAATAATTAAAATAATACGAGACGAAATTTGAACCTAGTCTTTACTCTATTACGGGCGAATTTCGCTAGCGGCAAAACTCCACAACGCTTGACACTTGACAACAACGTACTGAGAAAAAAGAAGGCCACTTTTACCAAAGTGGCAGGCGAGCATTCTACCAACCTATCTACCTACTATCGACCTACCGATCGACCTATCGACCAACCTATCGACCTAACCTATCCCGGTGATCTGAACCAGTGATTTTAGGCCAGTGATTCAAAGAGGCGCTCATTTGGCTCGGACATATTTGGGTGCGCGATTGTGAATCTACAGGTATAATTCATCAAAGTTAGGTATAGTCTAAACCAGTCTGCAGTTGTCCTACCCCCCATAGCGACGCCCATGTATAAGCCTAGATTTCAAACTCTAACAATGCATCTTGCTTTTCCAGGCACTGACGCGATAGACATCCTATGCGGGCGTGTGATCCCCGTAAAACTAGGAATCATTGGCGTAGTTAACAGATCGCAGCAAGACATTATTGATAAAAAATCGATTGCGGTAAAATAATCACTTAGTAAAAATGCTATATCACTAACTTATCACCTTGTTACTCAAATATTTCTCTTATCAGGACTCTCTGAAAGACGAGGCGACGTATCTGCAGAGAAAGTATCCTACCATCGCTACAAGAAACGGGACACCATACCTGGCTAAAACCTTGAACAGACTTCTTATGCACCATATAAGAGACTGTTTACCGGAACTCAAGGTGATTTACATTTTATTCCTCATGTCATATCAACACAACTGCACAATGTTAACAACTAGGTTGTTATCGTATTGATGATTTAAAAAAACTGCAGTAGGATGTGCAATACGTTTAAGATGTTAAAGATTCTCTGAACAAAAAAATGCATTGATTTTAAGGAATAACATCCTGTATCGGACAACTTCATCCTATTGCATCATTTCAATCATGGCGTTTATTTTGTACATCTACAGTATCTAATGTGTGGCTTTTTAGAATTACTGACACAAAACAAATGATTTTTTCAGGTGCGAGTCAACGTAATGATATCTCAATTCCAATCTCTGCTCAATTCATATGGGGAAGACGTGTCGGACAAATACCAAACCCTTTTACAAATAATCACAAAGTTCGCGAGCGCGTACTGTTCCACCATAGAGGGTACCGCTCGGAATATTGAGACAACCGAGCTGTGTGGAGGAGCTCGCATATGCTACATTTTTCACGAGACATTTGGTAGAACTCTGGATTCTATCCATCCGCTAGTAGGTGAGTTGTAGAAACTGTTTTAAAACCTCAATTGGGTCAGAATATAGTTCAATTGTTTAATAAAACTCTTCATCAGACTGACCAATTCACTCTATCGCAAATTGTACTTAGTTCGCCGAAACTAAAATAATCGGCTCTGATACTTGTACAAGTTTGGCGGCAAGAAGAAGAAATAAAGAAGCGTTGAAATCTACGTTATCATAGCGCCATAATTTCAAACTGAAATTCGAATTTAAAATACATATAATGACGATTACATGAATGGGAGTGCCACACTGGCTTTATAGTCATAATTCACACGTCCATTTTAGTATACATCGTTCTAAAACAAGTTCTCGAGTGTGTCATGGTCGTGGTCGATATGGTGTGATTTAGCATGCTCTGTACGATCGGCCAAGACGTGCATGCGGGCTCAAAACCTGGCTAGAGCATCTGCATAACTTTCGATTTCAAAAATGATTAGAACCATTTTAAAAGAAAAATACTGAGAGATGAAAATCACGCTCCAGTGCAGTCTGAACGTAGACCAATGTACCATTTTAGACGTATTGTATCGCAGGTTTGACGCGCATGGACATACTGACGGCGATACGTAACGCGACCGGGCCGCGCCCCGCGCTTTTCGTGCCGGAGGTGTCATTCGAGTTGCTCGTCAAGAGACAGATCCGCCGGCTAGAGGAGCCGTCGCAGCGCTGCGTTGAATTGGTATGTTGCCCTATTTATTTAGTACTAGCTTTTGCCCGCTGCTCCGCCCGCGTGGTATTCGGTTATCGCGTGCTGTTCCCTCGGGAACTGTGCATTTTTCCGGGGTTAAAAGTAGCCTATGTCACTCTCGGGCCCATAAACTATCTCTATGCCAAAAATGCCGTCGACCCGTCGCTCCGTTACGGCGTGAAAGACGGGCAAACACAGTGCTAACACTTGTAATTTGTTTTCTAAACCAATTTATTGTTCTTCAGGTGCACGAAGAAATGCAGCGTATAGTGCAGCACTGCGGCACCGAGGTGCAGCAGGAGATGCTGCGGTTCCCGCGCCTGCATCAACGCATCGTGGACGTCGTCACGCAGCTACTGCGCACGCGCCTGCCCGCCACCAATTCCATGGTAACCCGACCTCACTCTAGTTAACGCCGGTAACCATACCTCGCTCTAGTTAACGTCATGGTAACCGTACCTCACTCTAGTTAACGTCATGGTAACCATACCTCACTCTAGTTAACGTCATGGTAACCATACCTCACTCTAGTTAAGGTCATGGTAACCATACCTCACTCCAGTTAACGCCGGTAACCATACCTCACTCTAGTTACCGTCATGGTAACCGTACCTCACTCTAGTAAACGTCATGGTAACCATACCTCACTCTAGTTAACGTCATGGTAACCATACCTCACTCTAGTTAACGTCATGGTAACCATACCTTACTCTAGTAAACGTCATCGTAGCCTTGCCTTAGGGCCCGTTGTTTGATCAGTAGTTAAAAGTTACTAATAGTCAAATTTCCATTGAAATGTGTTAACTATTGTTATTTTTGCCATACATTTTAACTATTAGTTTGTTTAACTAATGATCAAACAACAGGCCCTTAGTCTAGTTAATGTCAATAGCGTAATACCCTTATCTCAATCTAGTAGATGCCATGGTAACCTTGCCTCAGACTAGCAAAGCCCATGGTATCCTTACCTCACTCTAGCTAGTGAATGACATAATACCCTTCTCTTACTCTAGTAAATACCAAGGTAATCTTGAATCACCGTGGCAAATGATGAATTGATAGCATTTGTTATGCTTTGGCATTGCCTTTTCAAGACCGAGATAAAGTATGGTAAGGTTGTCGAACAACTGCCTCAAAATCTAAAAGATGTATCTAAATTTCGCCAACGCTGAACATCGCACTTTATTCATTAACGGCAACGCCACTAAAAACCATTATTTATTAACTAATACCATGGACGAAGTATAGTATGGACGTGCAGCCTCCATACATAAGATAGTTCCTCGTTGCTTAGTTCCAAAAAATTAACTAGATGTCGCCAGATGTATTGAACCGGAATAATACATAATTTTAGTGGCGACATTGCTCTATTTAGCATGGTGGCAATAATGTTCAACTCTTTAAAGTACCTCTGTGAGCTTACTAAAGTTCGTTATGTTGTAGAAGGTATATCTAGATGGCGTTATATTCATTCGAGCGCCAAGTTTTGAATTTTTTTCGCAGCAACAACAATTAAACTATGGTGTTTGATTTGAATCCGCAATCTGACATATTACGAGGGCTGTTTGAAAAGTACCCGGTTATGGAAAGAAAACACATTTTTTTTGTATCTATGCATTTATTTTTCTACGTAGTCACCTTTTAGCTCTATACATTTGTTCCACCTATACTCAAGCTTCATTAAACCATCTAAAAAGTATGATTTTGGAAAGTCATTAAAATATTTAGGCCTCTGTGGCGGCAATGACTTCGTCATTTGATCCAAATCGCTTACCACCGAGCCATTTTTTTAGGTTGGGAAGCAAAAAGAAATCGCATGGGGCCAAATCTGGAGAATATGGGGGGTGAGGCAATAGTTCGTAGCGTAACTGTGCTAATTTAGCCGTCACAACTCTGGACGAATGAGCCGGGGCGTTGTCGTGATGAAACAGTACTTTTTTCTTTTTTAAATGGGGTCGTTTGTCCTTCAACACGGCATCAAATTCAGCCAATAAATTGGCATAGTACTGTCCTCTTATCGTTTTCACCTTTTCCAAGTAGTCAATATGTATAATACCCTGCGAATCTCAAAAAACAGTCGTCATGACCTTTCCAGCCGATGGGACGGTTTTTGCTTTCTTTGGAGCAGGTTCACCCGGTAAAATCCACTGCTTCGACTGCTCTTTCATTTCCGGGGTGTAGTGGTGAACCCACGTTTCGTCCACGGTCACGAAACGACGCAGAAACTCCTTCGGGTTACGTTTGAACACGACCAAACACTGCTCCGATAGTCAGTCGGTTCCGTTTTTACTTCGTCCAACTCGCAATCATGGACTGAGTCTATCTTTGAAATTTTGTTCAAATCGGAGAGATAAACTCATGGTACAACGGTAGATAGAAATGCCCATTAGGGCATTTACCGTATTATTATTTATTTAGCGTATTAATGCTACAGCTAGAGATGCATCTGTCAAATTATTGAAGAGAAAAATGTGAGACAGATGTATGTGATGACAATACTGTACTGTTTTCGATGATTGTCACATTGCTTACCTGAAATTAGCATAGCTATTTTTTTAAATAATATTCGACCTATTTTTCTGTTGTTCAGATATATTTGATGTGTTGACCTTTTTGGTTGACTGTTTAAAGATAAAAGTGGTTTTTTGACAGCTAAAGTATTTACGTGAATAGTGCCATCTAGTTATAATGTCGGAAATACCTCAGCACCGTTTCCCTGGATTATGCGTTGTTATTTGCGTTTAGTGCCATCTAGATATAATGTAGTAAAAATCTCAGCGCCATCTAGTTTTAACCCTGGATTTTGGCTTTGTTCCGGTGAACGTTTTTTAGTATGGAGAATAACAATCCATACTCTATTTCATCCATGCTAATACGGAAACTTCCCTTAACTAAACTTAACGTTACGTCGGTCGGCTTAGAACAGTTCAGTAATATGAAGGAAAATATTTTTAAGTTTTGTCAAACAACTTACGAGCTTTTAAAGTGGCAAAAACACTAATGAAATAAAATTGTCCGCAGGTGGAAAACCTAGTAGCAATTGAACTGGCGTATATCAACACCAAGCATCCAGACTTCCACCGCGAGGCCGCTCTGGTCTCGGGCCTTCTGCAGAGCACGGACACAATTCTAGAAGACAGCCCCATGTACCGACAGAAGGCTCGGGCCACCCCCTCTCCGGTATCCACACTGTTCAAAGTAGATATTGCTTTTTTTGCATTATGACTTGAATGACTAACATAGAGTAAGTAAGTTACTAACAGTGCTATAGTAACGCTGTTTTTGTTGACAACTAAATAGCAACAATTGTTTTTTATTTGGTTTATTGTAAGACCAAATATATTTTAAAGACAGAATGCCTAAGTGATCGTGATCTTTTCATGGAAAATGGCTTTGAGTTTAAACAATCTCAGTTCATCGTAGTTCTTATGAGGCTATTGGTTGACTGCGTGTGCTGTTGTATTTATGTTTTTGTTAGTAGAAACATTTGCTCAACAAATGATTAGTGCTTGCAACCCTCGGTATTATGACGACTTTGTGTTGCAGTGTTTCTACGCAATTAACTACCTATGCTATGTCTTGTGTTTACTGCAATGTTTCTAACACTTTCCCACTTTTAACAAAATCGTTATTATTTTTATTTTGAACAACAAATATTTTCTAACAAATGCATATTTTAATATTTTTATTTTCCAATTATAAAACTTTTTTTATATCGTAGACATGTTATTATCTCCAGAATGATTTGCCAGTTTTTTCAATAGATTTTTTGAATGTTTTTTTTTTTATTTAATTTGAGTAACTTTTGCCAATTGTTTGTAGCTGCTACTACGTCAAATGGGTGAAAGAGGGTCCGTCTTAGTATTCATGACGAATATCTGGGACGCTTATAATCAGGTAAACTAGACACCGCGTTCGTTACGTGTGAGCTAGGAACCGATCACGTACTCATACATTATAGTAACATTCACTCATCAAAAACAAGATTCATTTACAGCTTGTTTAATCAATACTATGTGGGCTCTCTTTCAACCATGTTTTCGCTAATAATTTCATTAGAAATCATATTTGTCTTTTAAAAAGATTGCATGCAGAGAGCATGAGTGAGTAACCGCAGTAGTAATTTCTTATGAAAACGTCCAGAATAATATGTCTAAATTCATATTTATTTATTTCTAATGCCGTTGCGGAAAATACCAAAAATTTAACAAATCGAAACAAATTTCAAGTGCTTTTTCATAGATGTAATGTTTGCAATTCTTTTTTTCACATGAAGCTGTGATATTTCATTTTCACAAACAAGTTATTTGTACCGAACTTTCTAACTAAAATCATTATTACAATGTAAGCAACATATTATTAGCATATTATATCTAAGGCACAGTATACCAAACCTAGCACATATGTCTAAGTTCCATACATATGTCGATATCTTTTTATAGAAATTAGTTTCATATTCTTAAAATCAGACTGATGTAGATATTACGAGGTTAAAGATCTTTATATTTTTTGTTTTTGGTAAAAGGGCGTTTTCAAAAAAAGTTGTCGAAATGACGTTTTTTTTAGATGTGGATGAAATTTGGTATTCCTACTCAGAATCAGGAACACTTTCGATTATAATAGGACAAAAAAAGTGTCCCAAGATTTTTTATTCCATTACGTTACCGTTTTCATACGCGTGTCTGTGGCGGTAGTGTAATGGATAACACAAAATTATATGAAAAACCTGGGACACTTTTTTTTTCTATTGCAATCGAAAGTGCTCCTGATTCTGATTAGGAATACCAAATTTCATCCACATCTAACAAAAAAGTCATTTGAACAACTTTTTTTGAAAACGCCCAAAAATCAAGCAGCAAAAAACTGGCGTTTTCACTTGAAATCGACTCAGCCAGCACCAATGGTATATTCAGTATTTGACGCATTGGTATTGACGATACAATATGCGTTTTCAGCACGTCCCGGCAATCACAGACGGGCAAGAGAACAAAACTCCGGTACAAAATAATGTGCAATCTAACAGTGAATCTCCATCCACACCCCAGGTAAAAATTGGGACTAATTAATATTAGGCTGACCCATTTTTCATTCCTCTATAATTACAAGACAAATCGTCAACATTATTCAGATTATCTATTTTATTACTAACTTTTCATTGGAGACACATGTTTCCGATTTCGCCAACATAATTTAAAAGGAAAAATTATAAGTTATAACTTATACCACAAAAATAGGATACATTCTCATTTAAAATTCCTGTTTCTGCTTCTCCGTTTGTGTTTGACGATCTAAGCTTGCTTTTTATTTATATTCATGGACACAATATTAGCGTAGTGGTGATTGTTTTCCACAGGTTCACGCTGAGCTTCGTAGTGACTAGCGTAAAAAAATACTGCGTTAACTTTAATACTTATCCCTCCCTAATTTTACAGGTGAATGGCGGCACTCCGCCCGCCCTAACGCCTCAGAAGCCCGTTAACTTGCTACCTGAGGTACCAAGTCATACGTCGCGTAAACTTTCCGATCGGGAGCAGCATGATTGTGACGTCATCGGTGAGTGATTTTGTTATCTGTATGGATTGACTATTATCTTGCATTGGTCTTTAACTGTAATGCTGTAATTTTTCTTGGAATAAATAAATAAATAAATATAGCTACTTCTTTTCAGTGATGCATTCACTATGTACGGTCAGCCAAATAAGTGATCTATCAATTTTAAAGCAAGTTATCAAATGAATATGTCGCTAAAGTCGAACTTTCAAGTTGACAGACACGTCTATTGGCGGGTGTTCTGCCTTTTCGCAGAATTTCATTTGGCCGAATATCACTTGCCAACCAACGTTTCGCCGAAGATTCACTTTGACAACTAACTATTACCAACTTTTTGTATGGCAACGTATCATTTGGTCGAATTATTATATAGCAGAATATCATAATGACTCAAAACGTTTGGAAAACTTATCATTTGTCAAATCTTTCACTAGGTCGAACAACTAAAGGAAGAACGTTTCGTCAGTATAAGTGTCAGTGTGTGTGTGTTATTTTTATACATAAGTCAACTTTTTACTAAAAGTAAGTACTTAAGAGATACACACCAGTTCATCAATTGGCAATATTAATTACAAATAAGAGTTTAATGTGTTAGTTAAATCTAATGTGTGGAAAAGTCCAGTTAGGTGCGACGACGAGCGAAGCGAGGAGGAGCGTGTTAGGTTAACAGTGAGCAAACAGCGCAGGAAGCCGAGCGAGCGAAGCGAGCGTGCCGCGGCAGCGGCCGGCGAGTGCCAGAATCGTATTTTTATTTTTTAATATATTTCTTTTTAAATATCCAAATCATGAGTCTAATGAAAAATAATATTGAGCTGAAAATGGTATCCTTGTAAATAAATGTTTTCAAAATTTGACCGAAGACTCGGTAAATGCCGGTTTTTCGAAATCTAACACACACACATTTGGTACAAGATTTATACTGTGATAATTGCCGTATTGTGTCAAAAAGTCAAACATTGTCATATGGTTATTAGTGCACAAACAAAAACAACGGAAATGTTGCGCTTACCCACATTACTTATTATATTATAGTTAAGTACTAAACGAAACCCTTATTCAATAAAAAAAAATTGGGAAACATTGTACAACCAAATGAGTATTACGCCAACCAAAACATTCTGCTAACCGAAAGTCGGCATTTTGAAAAGTGACTTTATAACAATTAGGCCAAATGTACAGTTGGTAACTGTGAGGTTGGGAAATAAAACTAAACATTTTAATAAGTTGGCGAGTGATCATTCGGCGAAATGAAATTCTGCGAAAAGTTGGTTGGGAAGTAACATTCGGCGAAACAATTTTCGGCGAAAAATTAGAGAACCCTATTGGCGTTATTGTTTTATGACTTATGACATGCAAACGATTATCAACTTTAGGGTGGTAGATCACATATTTGGCTGATGTTACAACATCGAAAGACTGGTTGCCATTAAAGAAGCAATTGATTGCATATTTGTTAGACTTAACTAAAACAGTTAAATGCATTGCAAGCAATTCATCAAATTTGGAAAGATTTAAAAAAGTTTAAAAAAAGGAGGCTTTCTGGTTCCTGTTTCGAAAATGTTTTCATTGTTGTGAGTAGGTTGCTGTGTGACGATTTTTTCCAAAATATGTGGAAAAACTCCCTAGCTAGTCTTTCGTCAATGGTCTTTTGGTGAAACAAGAATTTCTTATGTTTTGTCATCATTTTTAATTCATGGACTATTTTATATTCTATTTCATCTGGAAGGTTTTTCGAAATTCACAACTTATCCAATTTTGTCTTCATTTGTCTCGCAACAGTTTTTGTGGTGTTACTGTGTTTGATGTTTTATTAAAGTTTGTTACTAATATAGCTGAAACATGTTTGTAAATGTCAAATCATTTTAGATTGGGCGCTGGAGGAAAATGAGATTGAAAAAAATTAAGATCATTATTCTGCAAACTTATTAATTACCAGCTTAATTTTTATTATTTGTAGTTTTAGCAGTAGAAAGAAAGATTATGTGTAAATTTCTGCTACCACGCTACAGTTCTTGGCATACAGCTCTGTAACAAACGGACAGCGAAGCGATAGCAAATACGGTTCAATTTGTCACCCTTTAGGTAGGGATCCTAAAGAATAACTAGAAAAAAGACTGACAAGATCCATTATTATGAGCCATTCTCAACTATAGTAAAATTTGTTGGCAAGCGGTCTTGTAATTTTGTGCAATTAACTACTCACAGCGCCTACTCTATGTGTACTAGTTCTCATTACTTGTTGTGGATAGAATTACGCATTCTAATCCGATGCAATGGCACTTCATATTAGCTCATGTCATTGTGGTGGTATTTGACTTTTGTGTAGGTATATAAGGGCATTTCTCATTTCAGTACACACACAGTCACTTCCATGGATGTCACTACCGTGGATGTAATTTAATTTCTTTTTTTTTTCTTCTATTTTTTTTTTGAGGCTTAAGTGCACCTGTTTGACTATGCCAGCCTCATTGAAAGACTCAATGGCCACATTCATCAAACACTCCTATTGCGATGTCCAGATTATCTGGCTGCAAAGGAGTGCTTGATGAACCTGTAAATTCGTACTGCATTTTCCGATACAGGACTACTCAAAATAATATTCACTGCACCATTGGACAGGTCCAAATCGCTCAAATACCTCTCACGGCTATCCTTAGTCACTACACACTTCACCAAAAAATGTATCGTGTGTAGTGACTTAATTTCGCTCTGATTTAATTTCGCTTTCTAATATTTCGAGAGTGTTAATGTTTATGGATGGATTCACAAATTATTTTATGATACGGGAACTCATTGTAAGATTAACGTGTTGTTTTTTAATATTTTATTGAGTTGTTACATCCACGGTACTGACATCCATCGAAGTGATTGTGTGCACAAAATTGAGAAGTACCCATTAAACAAATAATTAAAGTAACATGTAACTCACCAGTAACATCATAAACAACTAACCTGTGAATTTGTTCACCAGCTGTTTTGTTTCACGGTGACAGGTGGACGGAGCGACAGAACAACAAACGATATAGCTAAGATTAAAATGATTGAACGCATCAGCATGATGCATTTGAACACAATGGCTGACTTAGTTGGTGAGGATAGCAATACTGCTATGTGCATTTCGCCTTATCCCGTTGCACCAATTGCTGTCGTGTACATTTGTCGCTTATGCCAGCGGTCAAATTGGACGAAAGCAATTGTTACACAATAAGGCATTGGCTTTTCTCATCTTTCACTGTTAGATTTCCGACCACCTGCCATCTGTTTATGTGCTTTTGCTACTATCCTAGGTTAACAGCCTTATCACACAGGCGAGTTAAAAGCGAAACGAGCGCACAACGCGTTCGCTGCGAGTTCGCAACGCTTTCGCTGCGAGCGCTCAACGTTTTCACCATGAGAAAGATTTCACAACGAACGCGTTGCGCGCTTGCTTTGCTTTTAGCTCGCCCGCAAATCGCCTGTGTGATAATGCCCTTAATGGGTCGGCTCTGAAGCATTTCAACTGTCGTTTTCTATGTGTTACGAAAATCTAAGGATAATGTCCATGAACTAAAGCCAATTGTAATCCTACAACCACACACCACACGTGGTAGGTGTTTGAAATTTTTAGTTGACGGGCATATTATTAATCAATTTTAATAACAAAGTCAATGTAAAAATATCTTTATTCAGTTAGGCTATAACTAGCACTTATGAATGTTACAAAAAAAATCTAACGCACGGGAAACGATCGGTTGAAACAATTCAGTGCTATTATCTCTAAGCATAACATATAATGGGTGGGGTTCAAAAAGTTGGACCCCATCACGACTATAGTTAAAAAAAATATGTATCTTTTTCCAATCAGTCGTGTGGTAGTGTTAATTACGATTTAACGTGGTTCAAATTTTTGGTCTCCACTCAAATTGGTACTACATAGTTGTGTCTGTGTGTTATGTCATGTTTAAAATTGTATTTCTCCTGGCTTTACTTGTTTTACTTTTATTCATTTAGTCACTGCATTGTTCATTTAATTAGGCATGATTATTTATTAATCTGTAGTAGATCAAAATTGTATGTGTCAATTATTAAGGAGTAGAATTGAAGTAATTTAGAAAAGTTTATTTCGAGTCCATTTGTTATATTACTTGCATTCGATTGATTATTTGTAACACATGTTACAAAAATGATGACACGATACAATGAGCTAATTTCATTCACGCTTCTTTCTACACCACCAACATTTAATTGTACCTATCTAATAATATCAGTAGGTGTATACAATATAATTCGTAATAAATGTTATAATTGACGTTTATAACGGTTGTTTCTACTTTGCTCTTCTCGCAGCTATTTCTTATGCAACAAGCACAATTAAACAAGCTAATGTAAATAATACTAGCGAAATTCAACCCAAAACCATATCACGCAATCCCGAGCAAAACACTCCTTTCTCTTATCACATCTACTCCACTAATGCCTTAATTTTCTCTCTCCAGAACGATTGATCAAGTCATACTTCTACATCGTTCGCAAGTCGATCCAGGATTCTGTACCAAAGGCTGTGATGCATTTCCTGGTGAATTACGTGAAGGATAACCTTCAGTCAGAGCTGGTCACGCATCTTTATAAGTCTGACCAGGCGGACTCGCTGCTTAACGAATCCGAGCACATCGCACAGAGGAGAAAGGAGGCTGCTGACATGTTGAGAGTACGTACTGGTGTATAATAAGAGCCTTTTTCACTACTCCCTGTTATGGGAAATATCTGTGATGCCGTCTCTGTTTAGTAGAACAAAATAAACAGAGGTGGGATCATAATATGTTACAGAAAGCGGTGAAACTGGGGATTAAACTTAGGTTATTTTTGTAATCCAGAAAATAAGTATATTTACAGTGAAATAAATACATAAATAAATAAGACGTATTACTGACAAATGTGCTTATATTGTAAATATGTTTATAATGTATATACTGTTTTATGTAGACACTAGTGATGCGTGTAGAGCGTTTCGCGATACTAAGAGCCCGTTTCACCATAGATTGATAATTTTATGTCACAGATATCTCAGATATCTATGGTGTTTGTTAGTCCGAATAAACAGAGATGGCACCACATTTATCTGTCATATGAAATTTATCAATGAGTGGTAAAACAGGACCTTAAACGAACTATTATACGAACGCATTTTGATAGATTATATAGGTATAACAAATGTATTTTAACATTTACATTGGTAAATTCCGGAAAATATGTATGTTGTATTGCACTGTTGTGTTTCGGCATGGAGAGTAAGACAGCCGGTGAAATTACTGGCACTTGAGGTGTCCCATCTTAGGCCTCTAGGTTGACAACGCATCTGCAATACCCCTGATATTGCAGATGTTTATGGGCGGTGGTGATCTCTTACCATCAGGAGACCCACTTGCTCGTTTGCCATTCAGTGGAATAAAAAAAAATTGCCTGTTTAAAAAACTTACTTTTATATACTGACCTTAAAAATATTGTCATAATAAAATAGATTAACATTACGAGAGAGAGAGTAAGTGGCTAGCAATCGCATGGTGATGTCCGTACAAGATGCGCATTTGAATTACGTATCTATAGTATTTTGGTTCTGCAAATCAATTGAATGCGTTGAAATGCCAAGACGTCTTTTAACAAATATTTTTTTTATTTACAGGCATTGCAGCGAGCCGGACAAATCATAAGCGAAATCCGGGAAACGCACATGTGGTGATGGATGTCTGACTGAGAGGACTCTAGTCTGTGAATTAGTGAAATGAGCCCCGAGCTCTGTACATAGTCCTAGCGTAGGTAAAGACGTGGATCCGGCTTCATACTTACAACTGTTGCATACATTTGCTTTTACTACAATCACAATTTTTGTAGCTCTCTTCGCTAAGTCTTAAGTATTGTATATTGACGCTATTTTGACAACCCAATGTTCTGGTACGGTTTCAAGGATGTCCAAACCGAATTTCGTGGAAGCAAATGCATGTTAACCGTTTTGTGCACTTATTGAATGTAGCACAGCAAGATGGTGTAACCAAGCTTTTTATGATTTGTTGAGAAAAGGGTGTTTCAGATAATTTTACGTAGAATATATTGAGTGAATATTTTATATGTATGTGTATACTAACTATAAGAAGGTCCAAACCTCGCTGCTACCCAGCGCAACGATTATCGTTAATGTTACAATTCGTCACTACTTTGAAAAAATCTCGTATCTAAAATCAATATGTCAACAAAATTGAACCTTGATGTAATGTCTATAAAGTTCACTCAGAAAAATTATCTATTTTGAGCTACGAGTTTTTTTTAAAGTAGTGACGAATCTTTCGCCGATTTATGCCGACGTTTATGCATAACAATACTTTGTGGTGTGTAGCGGCCTTATGCAATATAGTGCCAATACAGTCCGAAGATTTTACTTGCTTGGTTTTACATCATAACTGTAATGTTTTAACTGAAAAAAAAAAACAATGTTAGGAATGAGATCAACAGTATTGTGACGAAGAGTCGTTACCTCGTTAACACCGCCTTCACTGTAATTTGTTGTAATATTATACCTCGATACTACTTACCCTTTTTGAAATTACTAGTCGAATGTAGCATATTAATTGCACAAAATCGATCACACCCTCAGTTACCAAGTTTTGTTTTATGATGTGCACATTTAGTAGGTTAGCTATCAAGTTTATGGAATTTACTCATTATTACATTGTAATATTAAAGCAGTGATATTATGTACTAATGTACTCACTATTTACGCGGTATATATTGATAATTTTATTCTTAGTGCTGGACGATAGTGAATTTTATTACACGTTTTAATAACTGAGTAGTGAGTGAGAGATCAACTTTACAATCCCGTTTTAGTCGCGTTCTACGTTTAATTAATTATTTTAGAATGGTTGCAGTAATTGTTTTCGCATACAGGGTTAGTTTAGCCAATTAAATAGCTGCATGTTTTTGTGCGAGCGCCGATGAAAGTTTTGTATTTTCTAAAATTGAGTTCCTGTTTGTAAATGTGAAGTGATCGCGCATGTTGTGTTGCCCTTTACGAGTTTGAGTCGTTTGGTGTCATGTCTACAAGATTTGTAAGTTATTTGTTTTACTTGAGCGTAGTGTAGCGAATATTCCAAGGTATTTATTGTTAGACAGAATGAAGTGACTTGCTTCATTATCTATAACCAATTGAATGTTTCAGAAGTTAAATTGTATTTAAAGTCTGTTATGTATTAAAATAGAGTAATTTCAAGGTCATATTGTTTTTTATTACCAGAAGATATAACAAAACACATAAATTGTCAGTAGTTTGGTTTATTCGAGTTCAAAAATAAGGCATTTACACCTGGCTTATAATATCGAAGAATACAAATTATTTGTTATAAAAAAAGCAATTATGAAATTCATTATGTTGTGAGTATCAAGATGTACACACTTGGTTTTAAGCATTACAGAATTGTGTAATTAACAATATTGCCATGCGTAAGATTAAACATGCCAAAAACAATTTGACAAACAGCTAACATTAATCAGACTACATTATCAAACTTCGAATTTCTAACACTACGCCAACTAAACTGGTTTATGACACTTCGGGTGGGTTAATATTTGCTATGGCTATTTTACTACTATATTTCATCTAATTTTATTTAGTCTAGCATTTATGTTTATTGGCAAACATTCTTATAACAACTTATGTAAACGGCATATTAAAAGAACTGAGACCTTAAAAGTCTTATTTTAACAATTTAACAAACAAAAAAACTAATGGCACACTAAAAATTGAACGTTATCATAGCGCCATATTTCTGTATAACCCCTCTGCGTGGGGCTTTACTCATATTACATACATACAGCAATAAATTGCAAAAACAGTCTACAACACTGAACATAGAAATGAAATGAAAATGAAAAAAAGTTTCCATTTCATTGAATATAGATAAACTGGAAGTTTTATTTCACAACACATTGATAGCGATAAGTTTTAACATTTACTAATCTAAGGTCATGGGTTGTAGAATTCATAGTAGGTATGCTACAAATAGTAAGCTATTAATTTGTGACGTACTTACTAATGTTTTTATTGTTATTGCTAAAATGAGTATATAATACTGAACTTTAATATCAAAAATACCGTGAGATTATCGTCATCAGATTATAAATTGCTTTTTGACATTTTACAAATTGCTCGAAACATTTAGGTACGTGCAAACATAAGTGATTATAAAATACATTTTCCTTTCAATGGCGAGATTCTATAACAATAACTTGTACTTCCCAAAAATATTGTTTTTTATTATGATCTCATTCTGGATCGCTTATTTATTCAGCGACGGAATAAACATACTTTTCACAAAAGACTGCAGTAACATTTTAGTTTCACAATTCAATTATAGGCCTACAACTTACTTTAGTAAATGCACTAGGATTCACTTGACAATCAATTTACTACACGAACATTTAAATATCCTCACAGAAACAAGTGTGTCACATAGGTAGGAAGGTACATAAGACCTTAATGGCATTCTATAAAATTGTTTGATTTATCATTATCACTATAACTACGATTAATTTTAACGTGCAGTGTTCAGTATTACATGGCAACTCTATAAATGCCACCTTGATGTCACTTTTTCAGCGCTGATTGAGAGCACGAAACGTCTGCTTTTTGTACACAAAGTCGGGTTCGCAATACGAATAAAATAGTATACAGTTGGTAAACGTATCCAAGTGGACTTAATACCTAAACATGTCTTTGATATAAGGTAGTTTCGATACGATACTGTTTACTGCTTTAGTTTTGCTTCTCGTTCCTCATAACCTTCGCTATCTAATGTAATATCAGACCAAGTTATGGTTTAGTTCACGAGACTTCAACAAAGTCGGTTTTAACGCATTTTCGGGCATAACTTGTTTTTGAACTGACGTCAATTTTTTTTTTTTTTTGGAAACAAGATACTTCCGAGGTTATCTATTTAAGTTTTATCAAAATCTGTTCGGAATCAATATTATATTCCATTTACATATACTTGATGTTGTTTAAGATTTTTTTTATGGCCATTGCGAACCCGGCGTTGGTCCCAATAGCTCAAACGGTCCAATGATAGTTCACTCACACCGGCGTGATGAGTTTGCTGTGCGACCGCACGGCCCGATGCTAGGACCCGGTTTTCCTGTCCCCGCTGTCGAGCATTTTGTCGTCGCTGCAGAACTTCTCCAACTGCTTCGCGTAGTACGTGTTGAAGTTCAATCTAGAAACAGTATTTATTAGCAGATTTAGGAATTTCACTTAATTTCCATTGGAATTACCGAAAGGATCCCAGACCTAAAGTATAGAAAATGTGGTTGCAGTTAAATATCCTGAGATTTTGATATGTTATACATTTCAAAGTACTGAACAAAAGTCTCTAAAAAAGCTAAACTAAATTCTGAAAGGAACCCGAAAACAGAGGTAGCACCTTAGAGACTTTAGTCACAATATAATTAAGCTAAAGCAGTATGGAACCTACGAACAAATCAATCGAAACGAACACACTCACACAGACGCGCGCTCTAAACGGCCTCTAAGGGAGTCTCGCGACTGCAGTACCGCGAGGCCTCCTTAGAGGCCGTGTAGAGCGGGCGTCTGTTCAGGCAGTCTGGTAAAAATACGATAAAGTCATACCTGGAGGATATGTTGAGCAGCTTATTGGCGTTGCTGTCGCGAACCATTTGGTCGGTGATGGCGAGTACAGAGAGCAGTGCGGCAGTGAACCGGAGCGCGTACCGGGACACCGAGCGAGAGAACGAATCTGCGGAACCGCCCCCGGACGCCGGCCCGCCGCATCCCGGCTCCTACGACACAGACATGTTCGATAGCTTCTTGGGATTTCATTTTGAGTTCAGATAACAAGGGCCTCTGCTAACTGGCCCGGGTGCACGGCGCAGACGCTCATGCCGCATGCTTGTTTTATGATATTTAAAAGAGCAGCGCTGCGTGAGGGGGGTTTCAGCTCTAATTAAACAGCACGCTGCGCGAGTTAGCGGAGGCCCTAAGGTAGGTAGCATCAGAGGGAGATAGCACGCTAATTTTTAACCGAATTCAAAATAAGGAGGAGGTTCTATGTTCCAATATTTGTATTTTTCTATCATCGTAAAATTCACAAACTTTATGAATAACATTGGCATAAAATAAAAGAAAGAAATCCGATCTTATAAAAAATAAAATTAAAACTAAAGACATGACTTAATTATTGTAATGAACCAACCTTATTTCTTTAGCAACATGATACAAATTTCACTGTTCCTTACTAAATTTAGTTTATAAGTAATTGTTTTTTCTAGTGACTAATTCCTGTTTTAATAGGGTATGTTTTAAGGGTTAGCTAATGCTACATAGTTTGACTTATGTAGAAAATGGGCGGTAATGTACTGATGGATTTAACTTAAAATCAGAACTAGTAAAACTTTCTGATACGAAAATTACTAATGAATGTACTGATAAATCTGAAATGGAAACCATACTTACCACGGTACTCTAAAAGAGAAAAGTCATGAAAAGAATAGTAAAAAGCGCACATTAATGATTTTGTCATCACAAATACTACATGGAAGCAATACACGTGACAGAGCTCTAACAATTACCTACATGTGAACACAGCCAATGGGTGTGAATTATTGAAATATTGTTTAAAACGGCAGTTACTTAGATGTTTTTTATACGTGATTACTCCAAAGGAAATGAGTTACAGACAGTCTTGTTTTTTCATATCATGGTTTTCATAAAAAGGCGATTCTCTCAAGACGTGCGGTCAGGAGCAGACGAAGCTAGACGTCAAGTCAATAACCCGACTTCGCCCAGTCGGATAAAAAAGCAGGCCAAGTGAGAGTCAAGACTGACTCACGCTTGACTGGGCTTTAGTTGATATTGAGGTTTGTATGTTTTAACATTATAGATATACCAAATCAACACAATAAATAGGTATGTTAATACAATAAAAGATTTATACAGCCAAATAAGTATCAAAACTCCCTTACATCTTTGATTTTATTTTATTTTTGGTATTTTGGTAGCGTTAAGAGAAATACACAACGTATAAATCTCAGATGTTTATCTATAGATAAACATACCTAATACAGCCCTGTGACAGGCAGAGCTACGCAGCGCTATCTGTAAGGAGCCCCCTTCGGGCACGGAACCCTAATTAATAATAAATTACTAACGTCTTTTCAACTATTTGTCTAATACCCGGTACCAATACAATATTAGGTCACGAATAGTTTTCCTTTACCGACAATAACATTCTGACACGCATAGAAAATGCTTCAAAACGTAACCGATGGTTGATAAAGAAAACTATCCATGATTCGATTGTTGGGATGGGATGCACTGCACTATTTAACTTTAAAATAGCATTACAGAATTTTGTGTTCCTACGTGCGCTTGCAACCGTATTTACCTACCAAAAATTCCAGTTGACACCGCTTTTAATACTTGAAAATAGACTGAAATTATCGGTATTTTTGGTACAGCTTTCAAGGCCTGGTTCGTACCGATCCAATAATTCACACCAAAGCTGCGTTCACATTACAACTCCATGATACATGACGCCACACGAAACTGATATTAAACGAGTATGCGATTGGTGCGTTCGCAAAACTCGAGTGCTAATGATTTATACCTCGCTATAGTCTGTACAGTCATACGTTGATCCGAGCATACTGTTAAGCTCTGCGTCCACGAAGTACTTGTGCATCTCCTTGCCAATTAACGTGTAGGTAGCGTTAAAAGAAAAACAAAATAAATTCCAGTTAGAAACAGCAGCTGTGGTACGCATGAAGATAAAAAATCATGTCAGTGATGCCACCAATGAAGTTATAAGAGAAAAATGCGACTGCGTAGGTATATCGCACCTCTATTGCAACAACGACGTAAATGCAATAAAAAAAAATATCGCAGCATTTTGCATCATTAAGATTTTTTTTACAAAAATGCATTTGAAGGGTCCACGGAAAGAACATGTCTAGTCACCTAAGCAACTTTTTGAGTTATAGAGAGAGAGAGACAGAGAGAAACATTTATTTATACATATTCGATACACATAAAAATACATTACATTGAAGGAAATTAAAAAATAACATCGAACAGTATAAATAGCGGGACGGATTAGCAGTATAGCGGTTTGAAAGTTAGTCATCACGAGCAATGGGGGCTATCGCGAATGAATTTTCCGCTAGAGGCGCTAGTGTAGCGTGAGGTCAACGAAATGTCAAATCTCATAGTTTTTGGGTGAGCTACGCGGGTTTATTTATAATTAGAATAATTTTGTGAATATTTTGCATTACCTGAAATTAATTATGGCAATTATGCGATAAGGGGCAATGAACGTCTGTAATATGAGACAGTTTTGTCTTTCGAAAACTTTTGCCCTCCCTTTTTTCCGAACAAAACGGGATTATGCAATACTGTGGTTGCTCAATATGTTTATGGTACTGTTTTACGATGTCTTAAATATGATTTTAATCTAAACTTTGTTTTCACGGCCGTTATAACAGACTTTTAAAAACCTCACGCAACAGTGGCGCCATCTAGTGAGAGAAAAAACGATAGCCCTCATTAATATGGTTAGGTACCATTTCTTTAAAAGTTAAAAAAATACATATTATAATGTTTTTTTAATTTAATTCAATGGTGAGTAATAGTACTTTGCGAGCTCTACATTTCGAGATTAAAATCTCAATTTAAAAAAAAATACTAGACATGTTCTTTCCGTGGACTCCTCATTTATTACGTCGTTATTGCAATAGAGGTGTGATATGGCTAAATATTCATATATTTATTGTTCCTGGTCTGTCGGTTTGTTTTTGTTACTGCTAAAAACAGGATGAGTAAGTCGAGTGCAAAAATATGAACTTCCAACGTTTCTAAAATATTATGTATAACATAGGTTCTAATCCGACGTAATAAGGCCGTGGTCACATATTTTTGCGTGTTTCAAATATATGAAAACCAAATGTATTGAATTCTTGTTGATAAATTAATCCAACTCGAATTCAGTTTCTAATACCTACGAGGGCGACACTGAAAGTTTTTAGAACTGGCCACTTATAAACAATATAATAAAAAAGTAAGTTTAAATTTTGAAAATGGAACTCTTTGCCAATATTATTGAGTATGTATTTCATTCATTTGTCATTAGTTTTACGATTTGGCGGCAAATTGAAAATTGTCTGTGTCACGTCAACATGAATTTAACTCGCGAAAATTTTCGTGCAATGATTTTTTATGACTTTCGATGTCATTTAAGTCAACAAGAAAGCTATGATAGACTTCGATTGGCCCAGTCTCGCGCAACTTAGAACAAAAAACTTTTGTATGGAATCTGCATGGCAAACCATTACCATAATATAATATAAACTAAAACCTCAGTACAGTTTAGCCATAGTAAAAGGATCAGGTCAACTGTCATGAGTGTCATGTCAGGCATGTTGCTTAGCTTGTGATTGTGACTCGCATACTTTATTCGTTAATTTCTTTAGATTTCTATTTAAGTTCGTCTTAATTGTTTTCTAAAGTAGTGACACGTGACTGACGTAAACATATTTTGTGAAATTGGCACCGAAAAGACGATTTATAACGTGTGAAATTTGTGGAAATCGAACAAGTCCACATAATCACGAAAAAAGGATTTTTATGGCAAAATTTCCCTTTGACGAGAACCGGTAAGTATTGTCTTAGATACTTTTAGCTATATTTTGTAGCAGCAAGTTAAATAAACAAAGGGAAATAGATATTTAATATCCTTATCATTGTCCACTAGGGATGTGTACTACAACTATCGATAACTGTAGGCTTATTTGTTTATCAGTGCAACTAATATTACTTTACATAAGAAGAAGAAAGATCGGAACTTTATGACAACTTGCATGCAATATGACCATAATTATAGGCATTTTCAAACTTCCGATATTTCAATGCAGTTGAAAATATCTTGATCATGGGTAGACAAGACACACGGCCTGGATAAATTATTGAGTTTAGTGATTACATAACATTTTAACCGTAAATTAAAAAAATAAATACCTCTGTTTTAACGATAAAATGTTTTCAGATGCAGGGCACAAACTAGTGGGAAAAGAAGATTTGGTGAATGTTTCCATAAAAAAATTACATGTATTAAAATACATACGTGAAATTCACTTTGAAAAAAATAAAGGAAATCAATAGAAAACTTGTATTTTATTTTGGGTCCACACCTAAATCCAATACTATGTGTAGGTATACGACTTATGTGGACTCGATCTTAACCTAAATTTGATTACAAAAATTGTTGACCTAAGCCTGTATTTCAACTCTCACCATTTTATCGATATCGATAAAAAGCGCAAACGTTTAGCATGCTGCACTATTTAAATCTGTTATGTTGGTAGTATTGTTTTTTGGCGTTAAACGGATCTTACACACACACATACATACACGCGTAGGCGTACATTTTGGTAATGGTTTGCCATGCAGACTCAATACAAACTCGATTCCATTCGCTAGTATGGGAGTCCCGCCTCTTAAAACGTAGTGGTTATATTCTCTTTGGATTGGCCTTTCATGATGAAGCTCCATCTCGTGCGACCATTTACAACTGGTTTAATGAGTTTAAACGTGGTCGCACTAATCTCACCGACGATCTGCGTGAGGGACGGCCTTCTACGGCGACGACTGAAAATAACATCAGTGTTGTGCAGCGTATGATAGAGACTGACAAAAGAGTGACGTATCAGCAGATTCGGACAAGCTTAGGCATCGGTATGAGTCAAGTGCATAAAATCCTCCATGAACATTTAGCGGTCAGGAAGCTTTGTGCGAGGTGGATACCTCATAATTTGACCGAGGCCCAAAAACTCCGTCGGGTTGATTGGTGCCGTGAAATGATTGAAAGATTTAAGGGAGGTGACTCAAATGCTGTTTTCGACATACTTACGGGTGACGAAAGCTGGGTTTACTGTTATGATCCAGAAACCAAGAGACAGTCTGCTCAATGGGTGTTTCCTTTCGAGGAGTTGCCAACTAAAGTGAAGAGAGGTCGAAGCGTGGGAAAAAAGATGGTGGCCTCGTTCTTCGGAAGGACAGGTCACTATGCGACAATTGCTTTAGAGGATCAAAAAACAGTTACTGCAGAGTGGTACACTAACAATTGTTTACCACTTGTATTGGAAAAAGTTCGGGAGAAGCGACCTCGAAGTAGGATCCTTCTTCACCACGACAACGCCTCGTCGCACACCGCCAGGCGAACGATCGACTATTTAGTGACGTCAAACGTGGAATTACTGGGTCACCCGCCGTATAGCCCCGACCTCGCACCTTGCTATTTTTATTTATTCCCGAAAATAAAAGAAAAACTTCGAGGAAAACTTTTTATGAACACCGAGGAAGCAGTGGGTGCGTTTCAAAAGGCCGTCGAAGAGACCCCTAAGGACGACTGGGCTAAGTGCTTTTCTCAGTGGTTCCATCGGATGCAGCGGTGTATTGATGTGAATGGACACTATTTTGAAAAGATATAATAAAACTAATAACTTGCTAGTTTGCTCAGTTTTTGATTTTCTAAGAACTTTCAGTTTGACCCTCGTACCTATCAAGTTAAATGGTAAAACTATTGAATTTTTAAAATCAACAGTATTTTTAGGAATAACGCTCGATTCAAAACTACAGTGGAGACCTCACGTCACAGCAATCGCGGGTAGATTGAGCTCTGATTCTTTTGCAGTTTAGAAAAAATACGGCAGCTAACTGATGGCGACGGTACGGTTGGTGTATTTTGCTTACTTTAATAGCATAATTTTGTACGGCCTTATTTTATGGGGATGTGCTGCAGACATTGAGTTCATTTTTATCTTACAAAAGAGAGCAATTAGAGAAATTTATAATTTGAAGACGCGTTAATCTTTATGATCTTTTTATAAGAAAACAGGTACCTATCCTAACCCTGCTGTCATAAGTGAGATACTTAATTATAAATATGTTACACTTGAACCATGAGTTTTTATCTTTCTACGTACTCTATAATGCACATAAGCAACTAGAAAATTATTACACAGATTGTACACTATATTTCAAAGATTTGTAGAAATCAAAAGTGAATACCACTCGCGTTTAATATTAAACAACTGAATTAAAGAATTTTAAATTAAGTGGTTGCATAAAAAATAATTGAATACACAACATGTAAGAGTACTCGTAAAGAAAGTAAATAAAGGTAACCTTTACCAAATTGAACTTTACATAGAAACAACAGTTTATTTAGTTTATGCAAATAAACAGCGACTAATACTGTAAATCATTTAAAAAATAAAAATATATATTCCATTTTTATTCCCTTCACATGACAGTATGTAAAATACTTTGGTAGGTACCTAAAGCTTAAATATATAAATAAATAAAATATTCCCTGTAAAATTTTCATAAGACTCTCTAGGTATCCTAAACTCTAAACATATCAGTATAACTTTCCTAAAATTCTAAAATCAAATTTACAAATTTCTGTTCTGGACGCAGGTCCGAGTTGTAAAAGATAACAATCCGAAAAGTACGACGCAAAGTACCTTACATTAAAATATTGATGCATTCACTTCTCACGTTACGTCCATCGCAAGCGAGCCTTTATATTATACAGCACGGACTGTGAGCAATGAGCTTTACAGCTTTACGTTCATTTCCAAGTAAAAGCTAATGATTGTGGGGATCGGATCATTTACAGTGCTCATGTGGTTCTCATTAAACAGCTCAAGCACAGTATTTCAACAGCCGTGCCTTGATTCTGCTATCTTTACTGCCGAGTGCATTTCATTGTATCACTTAATTACCTCTCTACGTACATTCTAACCTTTCAGAGATAATGTGGTAAATGCGTAACACGCAAGTGGCGTTTATGATGTTTCATCCCTGAAAGAACATTCTTTCGATTTGTTATGAAATCGCTGCAATATAGGGAGGTAAGTAAGTTTTTGTTTCACGTACGAGAAGGTTTCTTTTTACTTCCGTGTGCAAATTACGATGAAGAGTACTGTACAGGTCCTAGCGGATCGGCTTAGCACATTAGAGAATATCACTGACATAATGACATATTGTCACTACTTTGAAAAAAATCTCGTATCTGTGATCAATACGTTAGCAAAATTGACCCTTGTGAAATGTTCACTCAGAAAAAATATCGATTTGGAGGTACAGTCAGCAGCAGAAGTGAATGAACGGTTACGGTGCTGAAAATGATCTACACACGGCTCTACTCCGAAGGTAATAAGAGAGTATGTATGTAGGTAGATCATTCCACAAATAATTCCTAATTTAATTTGAAATCTATTCCTTACTTCTCCATCCATTCCATTGTAAAGGTTGCCTGGAAGAGATCGCTCTGACGCAAGGCCGCCTATTGCTTACCTCAGAAAGTCTCTGTGTGATACCTTTGTTTTCTGTACTACTTGCTATGTGTTGGTGTGCAATAAAGAGTTATTGTATTGTATTGTATCATTTTGAACATCACAACTGTACATCTACTTTCGCTGCTTACTGTACGAGTTTCATTTAATGTAGTGACGATACGGGTAGAACATCCGTCTTCACATACACTTTAAATTTATTTATTCTGTAATGAAAAGCACGCTGTCCCTAGCGGAGGTGGATTTTCTTTTGCTAGCTGTACAATCAACATTGCTGAATGTGAAATATATATAAATAAATATTGCATTAATCTCATTCCCTTTCGTTATTTACACGCACACCGTACCTGTATGAAAGCGCAGAACTGCACGCAGACTTGGCACAGCGTCGTTACAGCCTTCAGCAGCTGCGGACTGGTGAGCATGCAGTCGCCTAAACACTGCTCTAGGAAGTCACTGTGCCGCTCTAAAACTTCGTCCACGTTGTTTACCTAGAAATAAACAAGAAATCGATTCAAGATTACGATTTGGAGTCTTTTTGTATTTTTTATTTCAACTCCAAATTTTTTGTTTCTTTTACGGTTATCCCGTGAAAGTTTAATATTAACCAGTCCAGTGGTCCAGTGGTGGTGTAGGGGAATAGCACGCAGCACGGAATGCTGAGGACCTGGGTTCGATTCCCAGCGCTGGTCTATTTTTCTGGTTTTTCTGTGCATTCATGTTTCGGCTTGTGTTTTCGTGTGAAATATTAAGAAATCGATTGTTAAAAAATAATAGGTACCTAATTAGTTTAGTTAAGTACCTACTAGTTCCATCCCAGCCTATATACGTCCCACTGCTGGGCACAGGCCTCCTCTCAGAACAAGAGGGCTTGGGCCATAGTTCCCACGCGGGCCCAGTGCGGATTGGGAACTTCACACGCACCATTGAATTGCTTCGCAGGTTTTACAGGTTTCCTTACGATGTTTTCCTTCACCGCAAAGCTCGTGGTTAATTTCAAATGTAACTCCGCACATGAATTTCGAGAAACTCAGTGGTGCGAGCCGGGGTTTGAACCCACGAACCTCTGCTTGAGAGGCGATAGGTCATAGCCACCACGGCTTCTACTACTACGGCACCTACTAGTTGATTCAAGATTATTTTTGTAGTTATATTTGTTAACATGTTTAGAACTCAACCTGTTGAATAGTTGAAAACTTAGGAAGCGGTCACTATATGAGGCTTATTGCTCTCACTGCTTCCTAAGTTTTCACTCAATTATTTGAAAAGCACGAGCGCTCGAAAGGTGTTTATCTTACGAGCGGCCGTATCCGAACTTTCTTAATCTAACAAACACTACGTTCTAACACGAATAGTACGTAGAACTCTGAAGAAATCTGACGTACGATTTGAATTTTATGGACAAAACAAAGTAGCTGTATGCGATAACCCGTCGGGAGAAATCACCCAACAAGCAACCCCTGTACAAAGATTCTTTGTTTATGTAAGTAAAGCATTTGAATTAAATTAAGCAGCGCAATGAGTAACGTAACCTTGTGCCGCGTGAGCCAGCACCGCCTACGAATTAACAACAACTCGCTCCGCCCACTGCAAAAACTAAGGTTCTACAAAAAATATATAGAACATGGCTGTCTTAAGGTTTCAGCACAACTAAACCTTCTTCAACAATTATATCTAAACAATTGAAATGAACTTGGAATATTATTTCTTTCTTATTTTTTAACGACAAATCTTTACCAAGGAATCGCATAACAGTGCGGAAGTTTGTCTTTCAGTTTTGGCTGCACGCGATTGAAAATATACCTACCACCATCCTGATTACATTGGCAAGCATATTAAAACAATATGTACTTTAAACTTTACAATATACCTATTTACAACCAAAACAAACTGTTCTGTTTAACAAGTAAAGCCGACTATTAGCTATCAGACGGTCATTAATGCAGCATGGCTGGTAATTGGCGGTGGCAGGATCCGAGCGCCCACTCGCGCTCACTCCGACGAATCCCAGCGACGCAGGCGCACCGTCGCCATGCGAGCCAAGTGAGCAGTGACCAAGTGATTGTGGCCAGTGTATTACAGTGAAAAAAAACAAATTCAGGTGGGTTTAGAACTAAAAAAATCAAGTTTTCGCAGTAAAACCCAGTGAGTGCGTTATTGGATAAACATAACAAAAGAAATTGTTGTACGTCGCAATTTGAAGCCCGCGCTACCGTTTATCGCCTCAGGTATCCAGTGATTTTCCAGAAGTATCCACTTTAGTGGCCTTTGTGATTTTATGAAACAAAATGTTAGATCTCAATTTCAACTTTGGTTAGGAAGCATAAACATTTCAAAACAATTGATACGAAACAAGCGGAGTAATACGTCACAGCTACAGAACATCCTCGCATTAGGTACTACTAAATATATACTAAAAATATAAACAAAATTCAATAAAAGTGTACTTCAGCCTTGTATCGTTCTACAAAGTGTCTACGATTAGCTTTAGAAGCAGTCAATACACAAAACATAATGTGGGTGTAAACATAAAGGAGACCATCACATGTGTGGACCCGTCAAGCCCTCATACAAGGTCGCCATGACGTCACTTATGATGCTGGATAAAGAGCAGTGTATAGATAGACCACGGGAAGTTGTGTCATGATGAGAGCAATTGATAAATTGCCACAATATTGTAACGGGCAGGCGCATATCCGGTGAAGGTTTAAATATATTTTCAAACACAATGAACCCGAGCCGTTTGATTGCAAATGCGTGTTTAGCAATGCAATAGTGCTGTTACACAGGTACCGGGGTAGGGCTCAAGGGAACTGGTTTGTAAGTGATTCGCCTATACTGCTGTCTGCAGATTCCCGTCTTGACGTTGAGTTCAACAATGGATGAACGAAGACTTTTGAAAACAGACATGGCTAAGTGCTTCATCTAATTACGTTACTATTTTAGCCCTGTCCTAATAAAAGCATTTACGCAATGTAACAGGAACACTGTAAACTCAATTAAGGTCCTTGTTAAAGCTCTTTTACGAGGAACAACTAGAACGTTCCATCAGTTTTACCGGTCGTTTATAAGGGCGTAGTTATTAGGAGATGGATAAGGAGTGGAAATCGGGCGAAAATTGTGGTTTTTGTTTAGCTATATACCTATAAATAAGAAACTAAGGTAGTGAACGTTACCGAGGTCGTTCTGTATTATCTTGATGTCTAGCCAGATTGATGGTGAAACTAGCAGGTAAAAAAATCTTGAAATGCTAAACTTGACGGACATGAGATGACCCGCGTCGACCTCATAGCCTTTATTGAACAGTCATCAATAAAAATCAGTTTAATCATCCACATACCCGTTTACTACATGCGACCTCAAATACTGTTATCTAACGTGCTCTTTTACAAACTGGTCAACAGCGGACCCTGTTTGTAGAGTTAAATTCGAGAATTATGTGTGAAACGACTATTTAGTTATGCGTAACGAATACCTAAGATTTGTTTGGCTTAACGTGTAGTTTTACATTTGACTCGTATTCGTTGCAAGTGCCGTATTTCAACTTAACCACACATGTCTTGCTTGATTTTTGCATCAGATTACATTACCGGTGGAGGGAAATGCTATCATATTATCTGCATATTTCCATATTCAATAGTCGACGGTAGCAAACGTACGAAACACTCAAACATTGGTGCAAATGTTGACAAAAGATGACGGCATTCGCCTACATGTCCAGGCATAGTTACACCAAATAGGGACCTCCGGCTGTTATTTGGACTTAATATATTCACGCTCGTCCTTAAATAAATTATCGACTACCATATACACTCGGTAAACGGTTCTTCGAATACGGACATAATTTGGCAGAAATTACTTATCGTCAGTGTGACATACTGTAACTTGACAATATGTTTTGTTATTTTGGATGTGTGAAACGCAGTGGAAACAGACTCTTAAATCACGCAGAACCGTTGACGGCAAATGAATCGAATCAAGTAATTTGAAAGAGCTACCAAGTAATCATGTGTAATGATATAATGATACATTACATTATACGGACCGCAAACATAACTATATCGTCTAAAAAAACTAATAAGCAGCTTCATTTTAGCATATGCCATCGTTGTTTCTGACTTTGGATACTTTCATTCTATCGGAAAATGAGTACCTAAGTCCTACTTATTTGTGAAAGAGCGATACCAGCGAAGTGATTTGGATTCTGATTTCAATACAACAATACGAGAACCCAATGAATTTACGAATCTCCGACGTGCGTAACAGCGATCTGAAAGTGTTTAAGATTATAAATAAGAATAAAAGCAGCAAAGATCACAGCAAAAACTGTTAATCACAAGTACGTACCCGCGCAAGCGCGTCGGTCCAGCGATTCGAAATAGCTCAAAGAGTTTAAACGCTCTCTCTTGCGTGTACCTACTTCAGCTCAGGGTGTCGTAAATGACCGGGTAGATTGCTCGATCTTTATGGGCTATTAAGCACTTGGTACGGAGAGTTGATTTGGAATAACGTCATTAATACAAGCTTTCCGGTCGCACTTTTAATGCATCACGTCTCGAAATAAACACTCCAACATGCCATATCTTCATTGCCCGTTTGAAATATGCAAGTTGTTTATTTATCAACATTTCAACTCATAAGATCACAACGAATGCTAATTCGCTGAAAGATAACGGAGGTTTCTCGAGAGTTTATTCAACGATTTCTAAGTGGGCACATGCTTACGACGACTCTCTTTTTAACGGCGGAGCAAATTAAGCACGAAGTTGACAAAAAGCCTCGTCTACTATTTGAGACTAGGTACACGTGTGTGGAAATTGAAATGTCGACAATGTCGTGTGTGGAACGGAAGGCTTTTTCTGTTTAGTTGGTCAAGCACCGGATGTATAGAAATTGTACCTACTCGCAGTAGCGACGCCAATTTTCTACGGCTAACTCGACATGCATTTGTCTATTATAAGATAGTACAAATATTACCTACATTTGAAATTTTAGTCTCATGGCAAATTATATCACGATTTAGCTATAACCATAAAAGCAATCATCTTTATGCTTTACATGTCTGGTAAATTGTGCGTAGAAGAGCAGTAAGAGACATTTGGAAGCATAAAAGTCAAGCTTCATTAATCTAAATGATTTATTTACTTTACAAAACTAGGGTAAAGTTCTGTAAACATAATTAAGAATGTTTTTATAATTAGTTGATTTACATTACATTAAACTCATGACAAAATTACAAACTAGTTTTTTAACGACCGTTGTTTAATACTGAGATATTTGACTTTATCTTCAATGGGACTACATTAACTTAATTATAATTACTAACTAAGTAAATCCGACTTTTGGCGTTGATTTGGTTTTGTGTATCCGCAATGACTAATACGAGGGCGACACTGAAAGTTTTTAGAACTGGCCACTTGTAAACAATATAATAAAAAAGTAAGTTTAAATTTTGAAAATGGAACTCTTTGCCAATATTATTGAGTATGTATTTCATTCATTTGTCATTAGTTTTACGATTTGGCGGCAAATTGAAAATTGTCTGGGTCACGTCAACATGAATTTAACTCGCGAAAATTTTCGTGCAATGATTTTTTATGACTTTCGATGTCATTTAAGTCAACAAGAAAGCTATGATAGACTTCGATTGGCCTTTCATGATGAAGCTCCATCTCGTGCGACCATTTACAACTGGTTTAATGAGTTTAAACGTGGTCGCACTAATCTCACCGACGATCTACGTGAGGGACGGCCTTCTACGGCGACGACTGAAAATAACATCAGTGTTGTGCAGCGTATGATAGAGACTGACAAAAGAGTGACGTATCAGCAGATTCGGACAAGCTTAGGCATCGGTATGAGTCAAGTGCATAAAATCCTCCATGAACATTTAGCGGTCAGGAAGCTTTGTGCGAGGTGGATACCTCATAATTTGACCGAGGCCCAAAAACTCCGTCGGGTTGATTGGTGCCGTGAAATGATTGAAAGATTTAACGGAGGTGACTCAAATGCTGTTTTCGACATACTTACGGGTGACGAAAGCTGGGTTTACTGTTATGATCCAGAAACCAAGAGACAGTCTGCTCAATGGGTGTTTCCTTTCGAGGAGTTGCCAACTAAAGTGAAGAGAGGTCGAAGCGTGGGAAAAAAGATGGTGGCCTCGTTCTTCGGAAGGACAGGTCACTATGCGACAATTGCTTTAGAGGATCAAAAAACAGTTACTGCAGAGTGGTACACTAACAATTGTTTGCCACTTGTATTGGAAAAAGTTCGGGAGAAGCGACCTCGAAGTAGGATCCTTCTTCACCACGACAACGCCTCGTCGCACACCGCCAGGCGAACGATCGACTATTTAGTGACGTCAAACGTGGAATTACTGGGTCACCCGCCGTATAGCCCCGACCTCGCACCTTGCGATTTTTATTTATTCCCGAAAATAAAAGAAAAACTTCGAGGAAAACTTTTTATGAACACCGAGGAAGCAGTGGGTGCGTTTCAAAAGGCCGTCAAAGAGACCCCTAAGGACGACTGGGCTAAGTGCTTTTCTCAGTGGTTCCATCGGATGCAGCGGTGTATTGATGTGAATGGACACTATTTTGAAAAGATATAATAAAACTAATAACTTGCTAGTTTGCTCAGTTTTTGATTTTCTAAGAACTTTCAGTTTGACCCTCGTATTAAAATTTTCCTCCAATTTGTTTGTCAACTAATGAACACGCGTATTCTCGTAGGCATTATGGCAGTGACATAATTTCAAAGGCAGTTTTAAGACTAAACATTGCACAGAGCAACAAGTTTTGTTGATGATCTCGATCTCTTATTGCCTTTTGCAAGTCCGATAGCGCGGTTGGTCAAGGCGATCGAGATGCAAGCAGGTTGACTCAAAGTGCACAATATTGTAATGCTTACATACAAGAATCCAGTATACCCACGCATGAGTCACAGACAGTCACATAACCAAATCAAACAATTAGCAGATTAAGTTATGTTCAAACGTCAAAGTTGAATCATTGAGTGATTTGGATGGACTGTTGACGGATACACCTACTGATCAATCCGTAATGTAATCAATTCAATGTATAAACTGCTAAGTAAAGGCGTTGTCTTGGTCGTTAACCCTTTTCCAGACCCCGCTAATTTAGGTAAGCTACTACAAAATTAATCAAAGTTTTATGTTGTTTACCTATGAGGGATTAATTTAAAAACAATTACATATAATTTTTAATGACTTAAATTGATTTTGTACCATATTGTAAATATAGCAAGGTCGAATATTTGTGTAGATACATTTATGTGGTCTCTATATGCACAATACCTGAAAAAGGATTAATAGTGCTGCTACTTAAGTAACGTAGTAAAAAAAAAAGTAACCTGAGATATGTGTGCATAGGAGAAATTTGTGTCTAGATTCCTGTCCAGCGGTGGTTTACGGGGTTATAGCACGCAACATGGATTTCTGAGGATCTGGGTTCGATTCCCTGCGCTGGTCTCTTTTTCTGGTTCTTCTGTGCATCCATGACTCAGTTTGTATTTTCGATACGGTTAAATAGCAGTCAACAAACTAACTGATTTGGAATACGTAACCACCAACAACCACAGGCTAACAGAGGAAACAACACGCAATTAACCGAAATATACGTATGATTCAATTATAGAATTGAAACAGAACATTATTATTAAATTACACCAGTATATTGAATCACGTTTCTGATTCAATTTTGACAAAACGTGCGCACAGACTTGCGCGAATAAGCTTATTACACTAATTTAAAACCGCTTTCACTTCCTCAGAGGCAATATGGTCTTATAATACATATGTAATATCACTGTACAATTTATAATCAACGACTATACCTACACGTACAGCCAACACCAAATACCTAACTACGGATTCCTTGTTCAATATGTACTCAAAACTGCAACATCTAGTATCTAATGACTTCAGAGGTTGGAGCACGTTAAAAGTTAGATGCTTGACGACCGGATGGCCAAGTGGTTAGAGAATCCCGGGTTCGAATCCCGGCCGGGGCAAATATTTGTATGATGAATACGAATGTTTGTTCTCGGGTCTTGGACGTTTAATATGTATTTAAGTATGTATTTATCTATATAAGTATGTTTATCCGTTGTTTAGTACCCATAGCACAAGCTTTGCTAAGCTTACATTGGGACTAGATCAATTGGTGTGAGTTGTCCCGTGATATTTATTTATTATTATTATTATTAAGTATATCTGACAAGAATTTACCGTCGACTTTGCGCGCGTGAACCGAATAATTCCGGCAGTCGAATTAAAATCCCAAGTTTTTACCAAATTCCCGTGGAAATTCCCAAAAAAACGGAATGGTCATCATTCAAGTTTCATAACGAACATGCATGCAAAATTTACTTAGGTTTACCTACTTCACTAAACTCAATGTTGGAGATTTTGGTATTGACGCGCATAAAACACGATCCTGTGGGAGAAGTTTAACCTGTGTTGTTCCAGAAATCCAGCTTCTTGTATACCATTTCATTCAAATGTTTCCAGCCGTTTTAGCGTGAAAGAGTAACAAACTCGGACACATATCCGTTCTCATATACTTTCATCTTTATAATATTAAACTAGCTTTTGCCCGCGGCTCCGCCCGCGTGGTATTCGGTTATCGCGCGCTGTTCCCTTGGGAACTGTGTTTTTTTTCCGGGTTAAATGGTAGCCTATGTCACTCTCGGGACCATAAAATATCTCTATGCCAAAAATCACGTCGATCCGTCGCTCCGTTACGGCGTGAAAGACGGACAAACACACAAACATACAAACAATATTTTCGCATTTATAATATTAGTAGGTATGGATTTTAAAGTCACAGCCAAAGTCAAAATCTCTTTATTCAATTTAGGCTATGACAAGCACTTATGAACGTCATAAAATCTACCACCGGTAAATACCTAATAGGGTCTAAACGCTTTCATATTTCATGCTGACGGTAGTGTTTTTTGTTAATTTATAAAGAAGCAGGTCCGCGGAGGCGTGCTCGGCAATTAGGGCGTAGCGTACTAGCGGTAGCGCCGAGATAAAGCCCGCTTACCGATATCATTGAGAAACAACGGAAGGGGCTAATTGCGCTGACCATTAGAGAACATTTCTAAACAACGAATTGACGAAAGAAAAAGTTTATTAATGTAAATTTAAAAGCTTACCCGCCTACTTTTATAGTAATACTATTCATATTATACATAATAAACTAATATTATTATTGCGAAAGCAATTTTCGATTGTCTCACCTTTTCACGCTTAAATAAATCGCTGAACCGCTTTAGACGAAATTGATTATAGAGATAGTTTGGGAACCAGAGAGGATAGCTTTTATCCCGGAAAAATGCATAGTTCTGTGGGCGAGCGATAAACAAAATCTAGGCAGATGAAGACGCAAGCAAAAGATACATAAAGTACTTACTATCACGTGTTGACACACGTATTCCCTTTAAAAAAAGTATTCTAAAATGGTTGTTAGTGTGTTTTTCATTCGTGTGGCGATTTCATTTTGGTTCGAGTTTGTACGAATAACCTCTACAAAGACTAGAAAAAAAAACCGGTCAAGTGTGATTCAGACTCGCGCACCGAGGGTTCCGTACAAATTTGTTTGTAAATAGATCGTTGATGGAGTAAGACCTTCTTTCTAGCCAAATTTCATGATTCTAGGTCTACGGGAAGTAGCTTAGGTTCCACTGCGAAATGTATGAAAAATAAGGCTCAAATAATCTTTTGATTGCGGTAATGTAGAAGCTTTATTTTTTTACAGCTTCAAGGAGCCGCAAGCATAAGCATTAGGTTTTAATTTCAACTTGATACCTCCACGCGTTCCCCAGAAAAAGGTCTTGACAGACAAACGGACAGCAAAGTAATCCTATAAGGGTCCCGTTTTTCCTTTTTTAGATACGGAGCCCTAAAAACATAGTAATGAGATTGATTGCAGCTGGTAATTTTCAAAACGATGCCAATATTATTTAGCAATAGTATAACAACGTCATGTTGCATAGTGGTTCTACAATTAAACTAGCAATGCCATAATGTAAGCTTATGCTTAAATGTTGAGTTTTATTGAAACTTCCAAAAGTAGTTCGTGATCAATGTTTAGAACATATAAATCATATTATATCTGACGTGCTGTATAAACACCATTCACTATGCAAATAAAAGTGTTGGAAGCTACCGATAGACAAATACGTGAAGGCATAGAAAAAAATCGACTTATGTAATTTATTCCGGTAAGACTTTTCGAACTGTGTAAACTTTTAAAAGTTAAGATAAACATGTTTAAATTTATTAGTTCTGTAAAAAGAAGTTATGATATTTGCAATACTAAGGACCTGTTCACTTTTCTGTAAACTTTCTGTCATTTTACATGACAATCATGTTAATATTATAAATGCGAAAGTGTGTGTTTGTACGTTTGTCCGTCTTTCACGTCGAAACGGAGCGACGGATCAACGTGATTTTTAGCATAGAGATATTTTATGGACCCGAGAGTGACATAGGCTACTTTTTATCCCGTAAAAATGCACAGTTCCCGGGGTAGGTAACTAAATTTCATTTCGTATGTAACCATGAAGTTATAGATAAAGTCTTCGCTATAATAATATTAACATTTTATAATCAGATCGTAGCAATTTGAATAATCGAATCAATGTAAGAAAAGGTCAGGTTTTGAAACTTACAATAAAAGACATGGGGTCTATGATCAAAGGGCGCTTAAATGCCAGCAACGTCAAAATGATTGGCCTTTTGCTATGGTCATTGGTTGTTGACAGAAATGTTAAAAGTAGCGATGGTATCAAGTACTATCTATAAATGTAACTGAAGGCACTTAATTACATCCACTACCTAACTACATTAATTTCTACTAGCTTTTGCCCGCGGCTCCGCCCAATATATCCGCCCGCGTGGTTTTTGGTTATCGCGCGCTGTTCCGTCGGGAACTGTGCATTTCTCCGGGATAAAAAGTACAGGGAACTAAATTTTCTTATACTTTTTTCTTATAATATTATACATATTATATTTTATCGGATTATCAAATGGCCCATTGTATGAATGGTCCCTTTCCTGACTCGTGCAAATCAATCCCGATCACGACCTCCGAATCATCCTGTATCGATGCTGGATACAAAGAGTAATTTTATTTCCTAAGATGAAGTGTTACTTGGCTCAAGTTGGCTCTAACAAATCCCATTAGCGTATTGTTATCGGCTATCTCGGCTCGCACGTCATAATGTGCTGATAATCTATTCTGCTTATTGTATCTATGCATTACCATTTGGTTAAGCAACGGTGAAAAGGTAGTTCAAACACGCTGATAAGATATCTCCGGAGTCGGGGGCTACCCAACTTCTATTTTATGTGATTTTGTTGATACTTTGTCCGGGAGGCAATTTTAGACATTTCGATATTTGGCTTCCCTAATTTTCATCACTTTCAGCAATAACTGGATGTCTCAAACCACTAAGTTAAGTTAATACCTTTCTTCTTTTGGTTTTCTTTTTACTGGCACTAAATGCTAAATTAAGTAACTTTATGAAGAAAAAAAATGACAACCTCTTTGGAAATTGTAGGTAAGGCTATAAAGTATGTATCTCCCGCACTTTTGGAACTCACTATAAGAGACCTACGCTTCCCAGACTCTAGCTTGCCGAGTCATCTCTATCTAGGTAGTTGTTTGCTAGTGCAAAATGATGTAGTAAAGTAATTAGGTACTATTCTAGCTCAAGTCTGTCCACGTAGAGCTAACGTTGACCTGGAGAGGTAGAGTCTGATGATAGTAGAAGCTCAATGTTAAGCTTTAATAATGGAAGAGGGTTGACTATCCGAGCGTTTTGACCACTGTTAAACTTCATTACCTACCATATCCTATATTTATTAGCACAACGGAAGGACAAGTCGCAAAAATTTTGATCAGCCCAGCTTTATCGGTATCTTCTCATCATCAATCAATCATCTCTTTTAACAATACTCGCCGAAAAGTTAATGACGAAAAATAAACGCCGAATATTTACCCTGAAGCCCAGATAATCTAATGGTTGTTCAATTAAAGCCTTCCACAGTTCGGCTCAGATTTCCGTGACCAGTGGCAGGCTGCGTAGGGAGCCATAATGATGTAGCAATTGTTCCAAATTTCACCTCCACCATTAAATTAATGCTACACGCGTGCTGGGCTCTCTCACTTGCTAGAAACAAGTAATTGGACCGATTTACGCACTGCATTAAATTATTTTTAACTATCATTATAAGCCGCAGTCAAAAATGAACCTTGGCATCTCCAAGTTAGTTCGTAGTCTTATTTTCGTTCGAACGTTTTACATCGGTTAATTTGGACATGATTTTATTGCTGCATAATTGTTGTAAGTGAAGCGTTGATGAATCGATGAGATACAGTAATGTGCTTTGTGTAACAATTTGCATACTAAGCACCCGCATGTGCCGTTGTAAAACTTGTAAAGTTACCTCTGTAGGTACTATACTATTTAACATCTCGTGTTCGTCAAAATAGCAATTTTCTAACAAATTCTTTTATTATCCTTAAACTGGTTGCTCCTAATTTTGACAGATATAATTGCACATAAAATTGTTAAATGTATTACAAGTTGGTATGCGGAAGGATAATTTAATTAATTCGGTTCGGTAAAAAGGGTTTCAGAAATATGTTGTTCTTTACAAGATTATAGTTATTGTTCAATATTTTTCTACCTCATTCTAATTATAACAGAAAATAAATATTTCACCATACAAGTTTTGATCATATCGCACGTTTAGAGACATAAATAAAACACATGAACATGTTATGTGCTATGAAGCTTAAATAAATAATGACTTTTAAATTATTTTAAAAAGTTTGAAGGTGGTAGGACCTTGTGCAAGGTCTGCCCGAATTGCTACCACCATCTTGCTCGCTAATTCTGCCGTGAAGCAGCAGTGCTTGCACTGTTGTTTCGGCGTGGAGAGTAAGACAGCCGATGAAATTACTGGCACTTGAGGTATCCTATCTTAGGCCTCTAGGTTGGCAACTGATCTGCAATCCCCCTAGTATTGCAGGTTTCTATGGGCGGTGGCGATCTCTTACCATCAGGAGACCCACTTGTTCGTTTGCCATCCAGTCGAATAAAAAAAAAAGTTAAACATTGATGACTAATAACAGTCAAGACCGCGTAATGCGTTTAAAAGATTCCTTGAACTATTCAGAATAATCCTTCATTTAGCTCACGGTGCTTAATTTGCCACGCTTGCCGGCTTTGTTGGAATAATATTTGTTCCTGCTATTTTATGTAAGCATTAAGCCTATGACTAACCCATGCTTGCGGATTACGTAGTTGGACAAATATGGAGCAATGGTAGGTAGACTCATGTAAAAATTAAGTTTTCCTCTTTATTAAACAAAAACATAACATTATGCAGAGAAATCGGTCAAAGTGGCAACTGACTGTTTTTATACGCCTATACGTAGTCTAATCTTACTGTTGAATTAATGACATACCATACCTACTTATAGTTAGGTATTGCATTTCGCTGAGGTTACAGAGAACGATGCTTTACCACATGATAATATAAATAGCATTAGGCTGCGTTTCCACCAGACATGTGCGAGGATGTATGTATGTATGTATGTAAACTCTATTGCACATAAAAATAAAAATAAAAATACACAGAGAGGAGAACAAAGGCGAGCTTATCCCTAAAAAGGGATCTCTTCCAGCTAACTTAGTACTCTAGGTAGTAACCTAGATGTGTTGCGAGAATGTGTTTTTCGTGAACCAACCAATAGAAACTCATTATTTGCCTAGCCTCGCACCGCTCAGCTGTTACCTACCGCCAGAGCGGTGCTGTGCGAGGATAATAGGTAAATGAAGCATTTCTATTAGTTAATGAAAAACACATTTCTCGCAACATATCCTCGCACATGTCTGGTGAAAACTCAGTCTTATTCTAATATTTATCCGTTATTTCTAATTTAAGTAATTTATTGAATCAGGCGTTACTTATTTCTCATCCGTGACCTTATGATAGTTACGACTATGGAACAAATGTGTGTTCATGGATACAGTGAGGAGCTCCTCCACCTGCACACTGTAAGAACACGCGTTTCGAACTCAACCAGAGTTTATCTTCAGAGCAACCGTTCCCCATTGTACCAGATGTTAGACATACACACATATATAACGTCTATATATACTGTTAACATTAAACTATAAGCACCATCAGCCAAATAAGTGATCTATCAATTTTTAAACAAGTTTCTATCAAATGAATATGTCGCTATAGTCGAACTTTCAAGTTGACAGACACAGCTATTGGCATTATTGTTTTATGATATATGACATGCAAACGATTATCAACTTTAGGATGGTAAACCACGTAGGTATTTGGCTGATTTCCTATAATTACCTACTAGCTTTTGCCCGCGGCTCCGCCCGCGTGGTATTCGGTTATCGCGCGCTGTTCCCTCGGGAACTGTGCATTTTTCCGGGATAAAAAGTAGCCTATGTCACTCTTGGGCTCATAAACTATCTTATGCCAAAAATCATATCGATCCGTCGCTCCGTTACGGCGTAAGAGGGACAAACATACAGACACACAAACACACTTTCGCATTTATAATATTAGTTTGGATATCGCTTTATTTGCAAAAGTAGGACTTATAACTTCATCATACAGCAATTCATAAAGCCTTTAACTAAAGCAACTAAACACCGGTTGTAATTTTCGCTCCGACACGCTATACGGTTCCAAAATAAAGATGAAAATGAAAAGTTCAAAGAGGCATAAAGTGCTCGCCGCTAACAATACAAGTGCTCGGTCATCGGAACGCAAAGAGATACTCCATATGTTCCGAGTTGTATTCGTACGCTGGCAAGTGCCAACATACTACCAGTTTGGCATTATCGTTTTAAAAACCTTCAATGTTTACTTGCACGTGTTTTTAAAAAATCGGCTAATTGCCAGTCAGACTAGCATACAAATTTAGAAGCAAACCCAAAAGTTAATATTTTTTTTCTTTTGCGGATCAGTGTTTTCGAATTTATTTCATACTTTTTCCTTGTCTAATTTCGTAAGGAAGTATGAGAAATGCACGCACTTTTGAAAGTGATATATTAAGTAGGTACGCGTTTCTTTTTTCCTTGTTCTATTATTGTACTCTACTTGCATTTAAGGGCATAATTACGTCAACTGTAATAGCCTAATAGTTTTATTTACTTTAGTATGACATTTTTTTATCAAAGTTAGAATAGATGGATTACCAGGTACTAGAATAAAATTCTTTGAGACCAAATCATCTGGCCGAATTCACATTGGCATAAGTCTGTTTATCTAGTTGCCGAGAAGAGTAGGGCACCTGCACGGGCTTTGTCGTATATCGGAACTGCCAAAATGATCTCGGCATAGGTACCCTTAAATATACGTAAAACGGATTGCAGAAGCTTTCATTCTATCAGATCAAACAGCAGCTGTTATACTCGTTTGAGACCACATATATTTGACCACATACATGTGTCTATGTATAAGTACAGTTCTTTTCTCGTATACGCCGAAGATTATGTACCGCGTACCATTGTGTGTGGAGGCACCTGCTCATAGTCAGTCGACTTTTATACCAGCCATTGATTAATTGACAGACCGGTTCGAAGAATAAAACATGGGTTAATTTAGTGGAAGTAATTCGATTTGTGTACGGGTATACGTGTAGTTAAAAGATAAATTATCACGCTTTACGATCCGTTCATAGCATAGGCTTATTCTGCTTGGTTGAAACTCAAGCGTATGTAAACTTTTATACTGTCGAAATTACAGCCTTGTTAGCCAAAGTTTTTCTTTACGATCGCTTAAACCGATATAATTCAGTCACGTAACTTTAGATGTCACAGACGGTAGATGAACAAATACAATTATTCTTTACATTACTCACAACATCAAATAAGTACTTGATTCAATTTTGTACCTAGTAATTATTCTATTCTTCAACGATTTGTTAATAACACTATAACATTGATTACTTTATTTGGTTAGCTATGATGTCGACAAATTTGTAGAAAATCCTGTCTATAAAAAGTGTTTTAAATTAAACACATTATATAATTTAGCAGATAGTTGTGTTACTCTGTTTGAATACCCCTGTAAAGGTTTATCATCGAAGCTTCCAAATATGGTCACGCTTTTGACGCGGTAGATCGGTATTTTGATTAAACCAAGTAACTTCATAAATAAAAATCCTGAAAATCGTTTACAGGCTTGATCAGTGAAACTAAACTAAACACCTGCTAAAATATTCCTGATTAAATCAACATATTGTAGAAGTTTAAGCAATGTACATTTTGCCTAACTGACAAAGTGTTAATATGTATTTGGTGTGCGAGCATCGTTAACACATTCTACAAAAGATTATAGACAACTAACGACGCCGCCTTGATTCATCACGGCCGCTTCACACGAATGTTTGCACAACCTTTTAGCATTTTCATTAAAAACCTCGTTGACTTAACAAATTAACGATACCCGAGTAAAGACTAAATATACGGCCCATGAGAAAGTGCAACAGATGTCGCGGCAAATTAAATTCAATTAAACAATCAGTGTAATGACCGGTTGTACACAAAAGTATCAAAACAATTTGGCCCAATGAGATAATTGTCTGATAAATTATTTTAGCTTTTTTTCTGTCCTTTACAGATGCCAGTACGTTGTGAGCCATGAGTCGCGACAATTACGAGATGAACTCCCGGCAGCTGTCACGGGGAAGCTCCCTCTTCGGCACAGATCCTCAAGTGCAGCTCAGAACTGCTCTACGGACTAACGACTTCCCAACTTTCAAGAAATTAGTCAGCTACGGAGCCGTTGATCTAGAATACGTGAACCCTTACCCAGACCACAAAACATGCCTTGAGCTAGCAATATGTGAGCCGAACAAACAGGAATTTGTGAAACTCTTACTGCAACATGAAGTACAAGTGAACAAAGTGAACGAAACGTTTGCTTGTGCTCCGATTCATTTTGCCGTAGAAAATGGCAATATTGAGGCGTTGAAAGCTCTGTTAGATGATGACAGGATAGATGTTAATATTAAGAGCAAAGGCAACACTGCTCTATTGATGGCAATAAAGAAAATTGAAGATTTGGAAGATGATCGCGAACGAGACGTCTCCATCTACGAAGATATGGTTGAGCTGCTACTGAAGGCGGATTGTGATGCCAATTCGCCAGACCTCAAGGGAATAACGCCAGTTTATTCTGCAGCAAAACAAGGTCTGGGAAAAGTCATAACATTAATTATAGACTACGCGAGGAGCCCAGTGGATATTGATACTTATAAAGACAGGAGAGGGAAAACAGCTCGCTATTTCTTAAAAGAGGCTTTTCCTCATTTGGTGGATAAATTTGACTCTTCAGCACAAACAGAAGAAGTTATCAATAGTGACAAGCTGTTTTCATATCTTAGTCGGCATGACGAAAACAATTTCATTCGTGACTTCACAAAACTGGTAAACAAAAACGAGCATCGCCAAGTATTAGCCGCGAACAATGGAATGTTCACAATGTTACAATTTGCATCAGAAAAAGGTTTAGAAAAAGTTGTGGCTACGTTACTGAACGCCGGCGCCGATCCCAATGCAACGTGTTCGGGTGAAACCAGCCGGCCAGTAGCTCTTGCTTGCAAAAATGGTTATTGTACGATCTTGAAAATGTTCGTCGAACACGAATCTACATTGTTTGAGCCCATAAACGGTGAATCTTTAATACAAACGACTGTGAAAGGAATGAAATCTTATGGAAATAATGCCAACGCAGACTACAATGGATGTTTGGAATTATTACTGAAGCATCCTAAAATCAACATTAATGTCAACCATCCAGATATAAAGAATAACACTGCGCTACATTACGCGGCTAGAAATGGAGATAATGAAACAGTTTTGGAGTTGTTAAGGCACGGAGCTTGCGTAGGTTTGCGTAATAAATTTAACGAACCGCCGCTTGCAGATATTAATGCAAAGACACTGGAAACATACTTGGACGAATGTATCACAACAAACGGAGAACGACCAAGCGACGACGATTACGAAATTCACATGAAATATAGCTTCCTGGTTTATCCTAACAATTCGATTGAAAACGAAGTTTGCAAAGTTCCTCTTATCGATACTTCAAACAATAACGTTAAAGAATGTGACGCCATTCTAGCTCCAGAAACTGATGCACTTCTGTACATGACAAGAAACGAAGACCTCAGACCACTTTTGAAACATCCGGTTATAACCAGCTTTTTGTATTTGAAATGGCAAAGAATAAGCTGTTTATTCTATGCAAACATAACATTTTATTCCCTGTTATGGTTGTGTCTGATTCTCTACATTATACTTGGATATACGGGAAAGAAACAGTGGAGTTCCATTGAGGCATTGAATGTTGTAACGCATGTCGGCGCCATCGTTGGACTGATTCTTTTGATAATACGAGAATTGTTCCAGTTTCTAGTATCACCGACTAGATATTTGCAAAGTATAGAGAACTGGATGGAGGTATTTCTCATATTTGTTACGGCGTGGATCGTGTGCAATGACTCAGCCGCAGTACCAATAAAGCAACAACTATCAGCTATAGCCATTTTGCTGTCATCTGCAGAATTGGTACTCCTCATCGGCCAATTCCCTACTTTGTCAACAAATATCGTCATGCTAAGAACTGTCTCTTGGAATTTCTTCAAATTTTTACTATGGTATTGCATTTTGATTATCGCGTTTGCGTTGAGTTTTTTCACACTATTCAGAAACGAAGTGTTAAATGATGAAAAAACGGCACCAGATCCAAATAAAACTGTCAAAGAAGGTGAGGAAGAAGAGGAAGATTTCTTTGAAGATCCAGGACGGTCGCTATTCAAGACGATAGTTATGTTAACCGGAGAGTTCGACGCCGGGTCCATTAAATTCAGCACATTCCCAGTAACAAGTCATATCATATTTATTGTGTTCGTATTTATGATTCCGATTGTTCTGTTTAATTTACTGAATGGCTTGGCTGTAAGTGACACTCAGGAGATCAGAGCAGATGCCGAGCTGGTTGGACACATCTCTAGAGTAAAGCTAATATCATACTTCGAAAGTGTTCTCATAGGTAACACCAAAAGTAACTCTAAACCTTCAGCTTGCTTCGCGTGGCTCCCCGCCTGGATTCGGGATATCAACATAATAAAACCAAAGACATTGTGTTTGAAACCATTAGCAAAACGCATATCTCTGTTCCCGCACTTCTTACCAAAGTACAGGATATTGGTGAAGCCGAATAGGGATAACGTGATAGAGATTCCACACGCAGAGCCGATTGGTAAGTTTGGAGACGATTACGAAGACATTGAAAGTGGTGGTTGCTGTTTTGAAAGATGTCAAAGTTACAGACTGGACAGGAAAATTGTAAAGAACGCCAAGCTTGTCATCAGTAAGAAAACTAATGTAACGGAAATAGATGAACTGAAGGCTAGAATAGATGAATTACACAAGTTGCTGAAGGAATCACTGCAGATACGACAATAGTTATTTGCCTCGCCGAAAGTATTCAACTTTATTTTTAACTATAATTTTAGATACTAAATAATATGTATACCTAAGCTTCTAGCATATTTTGGTGTGCTCTATATTTTAGGCCAGAGAACAAATATTTCTCGCTTTCTAAGCTTTTTTTAAACATTCTATAAGTACTAATTGATAGTGATATCATAAGAATCTCATTATTTCGAACTGCCTTCCATAATTGTTAATTCTATATTTAAAATAAACTATATTAACAAGATGTCTTCTTAAATATTTCATCTCCATTACCCTCAGATACTTAATACGATACGAATTAACCTAATACACAGTCACAGTCCAAAAAAAGCAGTGTTAAAAAGATTTATGCAGTGAAATAGCTATTTATGCAACTGTATCGCAATATAATAGGGGTCCATATAACACGAGTGTGGTTTCATGAAACGAGGCGTAGCCGAGTTTCATAAAAGGGTCACACACACGAGTGTTATAAGGCCTAATTGCGTACAGTTGCATACAATATTTTATCTACGTTCATATATTAAATCCTCTATCATGTGTTCAAGAACCATTACCTGCTGGTGAAGAATTACCTGCATTGCAACCAGAACTTATACTAGGACCTTCACTTTGCTAGTAAATTATGAGTCATTTCCTTCGCCGCATCTAAAATATCGGGCGGAGTCAAATCTTCTTCGCATTCACTGATATCAGACATTTTTAAGCAAAAACAAAATTTTCTCACGAAAATTCGTACAACAAAATAACAACCTATGAACGGAATGACAGTAAAACCTAGTACATCACTGCGCATGTGCGGCATGTGCGCGCATGCGCTGAAGCGGGCACTGCCACAGACAAGTGAATGTTGGAATCAAAACTTGTTGATATAAACTTTTTGGATTTGCCCTGTATCGTAATGGTTTAAAAAATTATATTATAACATTATTTCGTTAGAAGAGAAGTGTTATAATGTGATTTTTTTTTAATATTTCGGTATTGTGTTTAAAAAGTATGTAAATATAAACTCGTTTTGAATTTTATAATTCGAATATTACGATGCGAGAGTAGATAAAAGTAATTTAGTAAGTATACAAGAGTACGAGATTTTTGAAGATTTGGTCTAGGGGCTAGGGCCTTACTTATTGTCACAGAATCAGCTTTAGCCGATCAAAAAACGCTCTAGGTCTATGCAATAAACCGAAAATGATGTCGAAAGGGCCGATCGACGCGAAATGACATTTACCTACCGACGGAAAAAAGTATTTTTCGTATTGCGTGGACATGAAGCGTTTTTTAACCGGCAAAAGCCGATTCTGCGTTAATACATCTGGAAAGACCCTGAATAACCTACTTTTTTACACCGTTTAAGAATGAGCTAATTTAAATAAATTAACCAATCTCATCATTATAATATTCATAATATTTAGTTGAGCATAATCAAAATGCCTGTTTAATGTAGATAGCCGATGCCTTGGTATGAGAATGATTAGAAAGTGAGATGAGCACCATTAGAAATAAAATAACAATCAATTCTTGATATCAATGAGGGTTTTTGGAATGTATTCGACGTTTGACGTATACGTCAAACGGACCTTACGATACTAGCTAGCGCCATCTAGCGATATTTCGCCTATCGAAAATCCTTAATTATAACATCTCTAACCAATAAGTGGCGTTTTCCTCGCTAAAATAAACAGTCTTGCGTTAGATTTGTTTTTAAAAATAAAACTCTGGCTTTCTCTTTTCATTCATTTTCTTCAATTTAATTTCTATAGTTATTTTTATTGCCCACATTTTATTCTGCCACGACTCGTTAGTCCGATTTTACGCGGTGGAAATACGATACGCTAAAATGATACCAAATGTGTACTCATCCTAAGGCTACGTACTCATTATGTAGTTAGCCATACGGTTTTAGCGCGGCGTCTCGCTTCAAAGTATCGCTTGAGAAAGAGACTGCGTGCTAAAACCGTGCGGCCAGCCTCATAATGCGTACATAGCCTTAGACAATAGAGTCTGTGGTAGCGACTGTGAGATTCGGAGATGGGCTAATCAACTTTTTTACCGACACTAATCTGTCCGCGACATTTTTCAAACAATTGCATATTTTTGTAAGTAAACATTTTTTTCTGTAATTTAATAGATGGTGTACTGTACATGAATACGTATGTTCTACTTATTAAACCGTGAAATATCTTATTGGAAGTACGATTTTTTGGTAACGCCAGAGACAATTTTGGTAACGCAGGAGTCGCCCAAAGTGTGGGTAAAATAGTTGATTGGCCCAGATCCCAATGCTATAAGAATAATAACACTGACCTTTTCAAGATTCTGTATAAGCTGGCACCAGGAAGGTTCAATGACTTCCACGCACATGTAGTACTGCAGATGCTGTATGCAGCTCAGCATCCGTTGGCGGAGCGCGAACGCATCAGCGTACAATCGAGCCTCGGAGAAACGTTTCACCACCTTATTGTAGAGCCACACTCTGAAAATTAAATATTTATTTAATGGGTAATTCTACGAGCGTTTTAACCGCTATTAGTTGTCACTTATACTGAAGAAAGGAGACCGGTTGAATTTTTAAGGTTGAATTTTATAAAAGAAAGAAGAAAAAAAGAAAGAAAGAAAATAATTTATTTATAACAGCAATGATACATTAAGGTTAGGAAAAATAACAATAAGAAGTGTTACCGCTATAAAAAGGTCCAACGTAAAACGGGTAAAACGACTTTCTTCAATTCAATATATGCGACAGGAAACTGACAGCGCTTAAAACGCTCGTAGAACAACCCTAATAAAGGATGAACTGGACTACATAAAGGATTGGCCCTTGTATACAGTGGACAAAGAGCAGTGGAAGTATCGGGGGGGCCTTTGCTCAGCAGTGGGACAGAATAGGTCAATAATAATAATAATAAATAACTTGTACCCGCCGCTTTGCTCGCATGGTTCGATTACGAATGAGTCAGAAAAAGACGCGCGAGGCGACAAGTGAAAAAATCTGTCCACGTCATTTTAAATGATATTATAACGGATAATTTGCGACTTAAATCGAATTTAGCTTGACATGTTTCGGGCTATTTCGTAGCCCTTCTTAAGAGCACGCGACTCAGCGGCTGCCGCAAACATGTCGAGCTAAATTCGATTAAGACGTGAGTTATCCGTTATAATATCATTTAATAAGAGTGAGTCTCACAGTAGTTTCATGTTCGAAATCTGTCCACGTCTTAGTTTATAGTCTGCGTAATACATAGGTTAATTTATATCCCGATGAGATCGGATAAAAACCTAAAATTACAACATCTAGGATTAGACAAAAATTGGCGTAAGTGTTTTTTTATGCAACTATAATGAGCAGAGCACAGTTCAAGCGGAAACAGCTGAGCGGAGCGTAGGTAAATGAAGCGTTTCTATTGGTTCATGAAAAACACATTCCTCGCAACACATCCTCGCACATCTCTGGTGGAAACGTAGCCTAAAGGTTAGTGACATAATATGGTGCTACTTACTTGCAAAGCAGCCTTTCAACATGTTTACAATAGAAGAGATGCCTGAATATCATCTGGTAGCAGGCAATGGCTTTGTGATTCAGTATTAGGGACACTGGCCATTTAACCTCCAGCCCGAATGTAAATGTTTCGATACCGGTCAGTGGTGGACTGTCCTTATTTTGTTTGTATTCTGTAAGAAAAAGTTTATATGATAAAATATAAACAAACGTCCAGTCTTCAACATGTCATCTCAACACTACCAAAAACTCATGTATATTTTCTAATTTGGAACGTTTGTTCGTCGCACGTTACCATAAAATGCAAGAGCGGCCTTTCTTAATTTTTTTACCAAGTACAGTCAGCTGCAGAGAAAGGGTACCACCCCTGTAATGGCGGTAGTATGGATACCGCCGTTACAGGGGGGTACCTTTTCTCTGCAGCTGACTGTACACTGTACAATTGAGCAAACAGTATCATACACTAGGGCGAAAACTTTGTGCTAATATCATCTTGACAGCCCATGCTTTTGTTGAGGAAATCAAACTGGAATTGGTTATTATAATAAGGTTCCACCTTGGTACATGAATCAATTCATTCGTCTGTACCCTCGGCCAAATATGTGGTCTACCACCCTAAAGGTGATAATCGTTTGCATCTCATAAAACAATAATGCCAATTGACGTGTCTGTCGACTTGAAAGTTCAACTTTAGCGACATATTAATTTGATAGGAACTTGTTTAAAAATCGATAGACCATTTACTTGACTGATGGTACGTACATGGACTTGTGGACGTCATTATTATCCTGTCAGATTTTTTATAGTCCCACAATGTATTTGACGGGACTATTTATGGTAGTAGAATTTCAAATTTAATAACGCTTGAAGAACGAATGCATACCTTTTTCATCCTCTGTTTCTATGTACAATATTTTGAACATCTGGAACTGCAGATCGTAAGGAAGTAACTCCACCCTCATATCCTCGTTATAAGGGTCATGACTAGCAGCAGAGAGTCTAAAACAAATTAAATATTAACACACGTCAAAAACTAACAACAAAATCATCCATGTAACGTAGACAATAGACATAATATAATTGGTCCCTGTATGATATGACATCCACCTGCAAATTCGTCACCCATAATCATGCAGCTGTATCAAAATATCAAGAGCTCGTTAAAGGTCACCAACGATTTACATCACGTAACAAATATATCAAGGTAAATAACCGTGAATCATACAAAATTTAGGCAAGGCAAAGTCAAAATCAAAATCTCTTTATTCAATTTAGGCTATGACAAGCACTTATGAACGTCATAAAATCTACCACCGGTTCGGAAAAAACCTCTGTTGAGAAGAATCCGGCAAGAAACTCAATGAGGTATTTTTTTTTAAACAAATTCACAATATTTATAAATGATATCTATATACTGACGCTTGGTGGTGGGCTTTCGCGTTTCGAGTCAAATCCATCTGAATAGCAATAATAAGAAGAAGCGTAACAAACAAACTAACGTACCTACATAGATACTCTCTTTCGCATTTCAAATTTTAAGCAAGGTGTTTATTATTAGGAGCTAAAACTAACCTTAAACAGAGCCCCAATAACGACTCCAATTTGGATGGCACGATGTCATCAATTTTCTTAGACAACTCCTGCTCCGTAGCATCCATGAACTGCACAATAAAATCTCCTTGGCACATGAAGAAGTAATTCTTGACGGATTTGAGTCGCCCCATGAGATCATACTCTTTCAGAAGGAGCTCTAGAAGAGATTTGCTGGCGAAAGCGAATGCTTTTTGAACGACCCCGCTGTAGTTTTGTTCGATAAGCGAGTATTTGATCTCCTCTATGTTTGTTTTCATTATTGCGTTACCTGAAATTAAACGTTTAAGATTAAATTTCAAGAAATATATCGGCTATTGGCATTTCCTCTTATCGGTATTTAGATTTTAGATGTGTTAAACTTCGATATTTATATGTAGGTTTTATGAATTTTCGGTCATTATGATGCTCTATTGACTAGGTGTTGTCTGCGGCTTAACTTCAGGGACATTTAAAACGAATATCTGTCATAACATGCAGTCTTAATGCACCTCTATCTCAAAATTAATGACTGCCAATTTCCAAGTCTCTATCTCTAACTACTGCTTTAGACTGTGCGTTATCTGTAAGTCACGGTATTGTTTTAAAACTGGAACATGAAATCATACCGCATTGGCTGATGACATTCAGATATTTTCCAGTCCTGAGTATTATGTCAGTGTATTTTTCTAGAAACTTCGGCACCCTGTCTTTTTGTACGCTGTACCGCTTCTCCCAGTAATCAGCCGAGTAGTCTACCGGCAGTTCTTCTTTATTTACAAGCTCGTTGTCTTCAATCATAAATTCCTGTAGGATATCATAAAACTTTAGTATGCAGGTTTTATATAGAAAAGCAGGATGTCTGAAGAGTCCAACTTCACTGTAAGTGTCGCCACGAAAACGATCCCCTACTAGTAGCCCTAGAGTAGGTAGATGTTTGACTGAAGCGGACTAATTGACTCGATTGTCAACCTGAAGGAGCTGAGATGACTTTGGTGCGCCCTTTTCGATAGTGTGTGTACAGAGAACTTTGGCACGACTGCAGAGGTGAGAATGATGAGAATCGAAACAAAGGAGTAAGTGATAGAATAAGAAGCCTACTAAAAGAACTAGTGAATCAATTATATATACATTTCAAACTGATTCTAGAACTGAGAGATGAAGAGGTAATCGAGAAAGTAGAATGAATTGAACAGAAGGCCAAGAATGTGCCAAATGAAGTGTGGATAGGGTCGGGCTATAAGGGGAGTTGTGGAGGCCCGTAGCGGGGACAGAATACCGCCATCAAATGAGACTAAGAACTAGAATAGAATGTGTCAACAGTAACAGTAACAGTGTCAACTTAGAACTCAATTCATCTCTCATCCGTTTGTACTTTGGTTGTCCATCAATGATGTACATTTGCAATTGATGTCTTGTCGTCATGTCTTGCAAGAAAACGACTATGGTTAACACTTGGGCCACAGACAGTGAGAATTAGACAAGGCGACAATAAGTTCGTCGGATGCCCCACGCGACTCAGTGGCGCGTAAATGACTAGGCAGTGCCAGATTAAGACTATTTGATGCCTTAAGCTTTATTTGCTTATGGGCCAATCGGCACTATCTATAAGTTTCCATCACCCTTTAACGTAACAAAATTACCCAAAAAAGTCGTTGGTCGCGCGGATAAATTAAAATATAATCAGAAAAGTTGTTTACTTGTTTTGTTCCGTTTTACAATATGGTGATATTTTTCAGTGTCGTTTATTCGGAGGCCGTTACCTCTACATCCAACGCCTGGTCTCCCAAACATTCCTGAATATTTACCTGAAACGGATCAACAATGATGCCTTTATGGATCCACTGATCTAATATACAGAAGAATGGTTTGCAAGCCCGTTCAGTGAGGAACAGGGAGATCTCCTGCGCTCTGGTGTCGCCCAGCAATTTGTTTGTTTTGTCGTGGAGAGCTGTAAGGACGCTGCCGCCTCTGAGTTCACTCTGGAATATTTTTTTAAACAATCTTTACTTACATAATATAAAATATTTTTGTAATAAAAAAGTTATTTTTTACTGACTGTACTTTTTGTTGACTGTGTTGGCATTAACGAAAATACAAAATGAAACATTAATGCACATAAAAACTCAGAAAAAGAAACCAGCGCTGGGAATCGAAGTTTCATATTTTGAAAACTCTCACCTGTCCTATATGAGTAACTATAGCAGCGAGAACTTGCATAGTGTGCATGGTCGGCAAAACAAAGTACCATAGCTTTTGTAATGTCAACTCTCCAGATATATGCTCCGTTTCCAGTTGAGCTATCATAGTCTGAAATTATATATACCAATGACAGCAATAGAAAAACATAAAACAAGTACATATTATTATAAACTACCGGCTATCTCTGCGTAATTTTTTATATGGTATAAAGTAGTTTTAGCAGGACAAACAGCTAACACACTGACACACACACATACACACACACACCCTCAAACTTTTGCATTTATAGTAGGTATCATTGAAAAAATATTGTAGTAGTTTCATTACGGTAGTGTGGCAATACTTGACGAGCGAATATGCTTACCCCCCCAAAAGGACCCCATTGCAACATTTAGCCTCCTGGGGTTCAAAGTGATAATACTAGTAGGTACATATTGTTAGCAATAGAATTTATATCATTTAAAAAAGGAATAAAATGTCATTTTCTCTGTATCATTCAAATTTTATCAATAAAATCAATTCAACTTTGTCTATGATACATTAATTGTATGGTGGCCCGCCGGAGGATAATATGCATTGTAATAAAAGCAATTAAATTTTGACTTTGATTGGGTACTTAATTAATTATTATGATTAATACAACTGAACTATGATTGCAATAGACACTTACATAATAATCCTTCAACAGAATCTCAATAGCAGCGACCAATGCGTGAAGTACCTGCCCAGACCACATGTCACAATGCTCAATAAACCTTCTCACAATAGAGTAGTTTGAAGCGAGCGGCAGCATTTGCTGTACTATCTGTTTCAACGCATCATCCAAGTCTTCGGATATGGTAAAGGTACGAGGCTCATATGTGTCTTTGGTTTGCTGATGAACAATGTAGTTTCCGGGAACCCCAGAGAATAAATACAGGAGGTCATCAATAATTATGTTTTCCTGGGAGGCTAGAGGAACATTTGCTGAAAATTATAAAAGTTACATTCAAATTAGATTATTTGCACCAACCTCAACCACAGATACAGAAGAACAGATAAGAGTAGAACCCTTTTATTTTGTACTGAATTCTAAGTCGACTGCTTTCAGAAGAAGCGATGCTAATTTACAGGTTCATTAGACAGGCCTTTGCATCCAGAGACGTGGCTCAAGCAGCTCAAGGGGTAGTGCAAGGGAGAGTGTAATATCTGTAGGGTGGTGTATGTAAGTGAGGCTCCCCATGAGGCTGACATAGTCACATTTGGTGTACTAAAGCCTCGTTAAAATACTAGATAAAAAAAAAAATTGTACTGATTTAATGAAATAACTATTACAAAAATTTCTTTAGTGTGTAACTTTCAATGAAATCTGATGAAACAACTTATTTTTTGGGGTTGAGTTGCCTTAAGGGCCAAAGACACAACATATACAAAGACAGTACATATACTGTAAGATCCGCGTACCACATAAAATCATAAAACAAAGCATAAAATAAAAACATGATCGATCAATTAACATCGACTACATGGCAGAGAGCCATATTCTCAAAGCAATAATAAAACCAGGACCGAGTCATATGGAACAGCCAAAGTACCCCGGCCTTACCGTACTTGCTTTTGCTTATTTGTTTTTTTTTAATTTTATATGAGGTGCTCGATAAGAGATGGGGGTGTGCAATTGGGAAAAATCCATTATTGATGACTGGAAAAGCAAGGCCCAGACAGTGCCGGACTCTCACCAGCTAAAAAACCCGGTAGCACATCTCCAATTACCTGGAGTTTACTATGGTGAGTAAAGGTTTGGAGGGATTTCTTTAAAACAACTTACCTAGAGAAGCAACAATAGGCACAGCCTCTTTAGGGAAATCCCAGGACATAGCAGGATGGTCCTTCTGCCAGGTCGGCAGGTCAAGGCTACTATACCAATTTGGGCGTAGCCTGGCTTCTTTTTCCTCAAAGGACTTCATGACATATTTCTTACTTTCATCTACTGCTTTGAGTAGTTTATCTTTGATCTGTATGAGCCATAATCAAAGGTGATTTAAATATGTATTAATCTATTAAAACTAAAGGTTGGAAAAGGTGTTGTTTACAAAATTGGTTTAACACAGGTCATAAAAAGATTTTTATCCAATATTTAATTAAATTACATTGTCCAGGGTTGTGGATACACTGATCTGCAGCAGTACTGTTCAAAATCTATAAATTGGTTTGCATCATCATTTAAACATAGATTCACCAGCTCCGACAAAACTAAGTAGTGTGTCCAAATATTTCATAGGTAAGTTTAACTCTACTTCCAGGGCTGGTAGAATGTCACATTTTTGCACAAAAATGGGCAAAGAAATTCATTTTAATTTAGTTTACTTGCCAACTGGTTTAGATCAAGGCATAAAAGAAGTAATATTGTTCCAGTCATGCAAAAGGGTGTTTTAATAGTTAGGATTATTGCAAATTATCCAACCTGTGGGAGATCTTCTTTAGTAATTTGGTGTTTATTGTCCCCTAATACGGGCTTTGGAGCCACTTTGGGTTTCGAACTTTTATTCCGCTTCTCATCAAATACCAGTTTGTAGAAAAGCAAGATGATATCTGGCAAGTTATCTGTGCTGCAATTTTAAAAAACAACTTAAAATGGCAAATTTCCCTGACCAATTTTTAATCAAAATATGTAAATTAGAAAATAAAATATTAGTAGCAGGTAAACAATGCCAGAAGCTCTTACTTTCGACTTTTTAGCTCCTCATACTTCTTGATAAAGGTCTTAGCATTGGAAGCTTTCAACGCCAATCTCTGTGCGTATTCATTAACTTGTTTGGAAGACAGATTACTGTTGCCATAGTTGGGATCATTCTGTATGTAGTCAAGCACCGTATCAGCGTCCAAACTACATCTGTAAACAAATAACAAACGATTACGAAAGGACAATCCAATCGGTGTAACTAATCAAGGGAACGTGAAATCTTGTTCGTACCCAAGAGCATCCAAGAGCTCCTTGATGGTGGTTTGCATTTTTTCTTTGGGAAGAATCCAATTTTGATACATTTACAGCCGCAATATAATTTAATTAAAAGTTACAGGCATTATGTCCGAGCGACCATTTGACAGATGACATTTACGTTAAATACTACAGAATAGACAGATCAAGCGTCTACTTTTAAAAAAATTTTCATATTTATACAATGAAAAAATGAATTAAGTTTTTCACCTTTACTTGCTACAATAGTAATCAAATTTCTAAATCCACTAGTAAAAAAGAATAACTAAAATTACTATTTTATCCCATTTTCAAAACAACTGTTCTTTACGTTCTATCTAGTTATACTATTCATCACTAGATGTCGACACGAGGTCAAGTGTATATTCGTCTTTAGTCTACACTATAGTGTCGCTACTCAACAACAGATGTCGCTTAACGTATCTAATACTTCATTACAAGCTTTTATTTAATTTCACCTGTCTCGTTATTAATTTGTCTGCCTGTCTATCCATCTGTAATCAAATCTAGCAAGTTAAATTCGACCAACTTCCAGTAGTTAGATTGAGTTGAAATTTGGTACGCTTATGTAACTTGCATGACAATACAATAATCTGGTAGTGACATCCGGTAGTCCGGCCAGGATCGTCTCCACAAGACGGAACTCTTTAACGGTTAATAGCATCGACTTGAAATTTGGTATGCAAATGTAGTTTGGGTGATAATACAAGTACAATCAACAAAAAGTACAGTCAGCAAAAAACAGCTTGTATAAAAAGGTAATTTTCACAAATACATATTTCAGTCTTCAGTCTAACGGGGTCTGTCATTAGTTCTAAAGTACCTACTACCTACGAGTACTTACCTATAAGAGATAAATATAATCCAAAAGACTCAGGCAAACTTAACCAAAAAGAACATTCATTATAGAAGTGCGTAAGTTAAAAACGAAATGGTACACCTACGTACTAAAATTCGCACAATAGTTTTTTTACGCAAACGATAATCCGATTTTATAAAGAAATATAACAAACAGAACCATATAGGAAATAGCGTAAAAAGCGGTTTCTCACAGAAGATAAATGTTGTGTCATAAGCGTAAAACTTTTTTTCGGTAACGGCGGCATGTCACAAAAGCTTCGACAAAAGCTCTGACAAAAGTTCGGCAGCCGTTTGTAGTCAAAAGCAACTCGAGTCTGTTTTGATTGTTTGATATGAAAACTATAGATCCGGCACTTGTACAACAATGTCGATTGATAGAAATAAAAATGTTGTGATTGTGTTGTCAAACAAAGCAAGTGGCCGCGCCGCGTGTGAAACACGAATCTCGCAATTTTGTCGAGATCTAATTTCAACAAATTGCAAAATCTTGTGTTTGGTTTGACAAGTCGGAAGGACTAAAATATATTCGATTTACCCAGGCCTTTGAAATTTTAAACGTAATACAATAACCGAGCGTAAAAAGCGTAATGTAAAGCAAGGTAATGTAAAAAAAAATATATAATTATTATTGTACAATATTGGCGTGCAGTGGGTCAACTCCAGTAGGCAGCTGCTAGTTTGCGCCTGCAGCAGCGAGCCAGCCCACCGCAGCGGGGTAGCTAGCACTAGCGCTGCCTACCCTCAATGGACACCCCAGGGCACGCACCATTTAGTTTGCTTAATAAGGAAGGGCACATGACGCGACAATCCAACATAATACACAGTGTTTTTCTAGATTTCTAAAGATAGAAACTAACTGGTAGCGGTAGCTAATTAGGTAACTTTTAGGCACAATAAAAAAAATTTTTTTCTTCACACATACTTAAATAACTTCACAGTTATTTGTTATAGGTAAAATTCACAAACTTAACAAGTAACATTGACATGACATAATTATGCCAGAAAACTGCTTTTTCAAAATTATTTTACTAAATGTCAGTTTTAAATTATTATTATCCTTAATGGCGGCCTTTAAGGCTTGGGCCAATGTCAGTTAAAAAAAGATAAATATATTCTTCTTCACGTAGTACGGTGATTGTAGTTTTTGCAACTTGATAGCAAAATTCCAAAAACCACGCGGAAACAACTTGCGCATTAAAAAATGTCAGACACGAGAGCAATATCGAATTTTGTGATCACTGTTCACTGTTAAGGTTAATCGCCGCATAAAACACTATCAAAATTATACTTCAACTAGCCAAAGAAGCAGAAATACCAAAATAGGACATGGCCCACATCCGCCATCTTCGAATGCCACAAATCGAATCCCCTAGTTTAAAATTGAAAATGTGTGAAATTAATACCGTTCTTGTATTTCAAGTTAAATAAAATCCCATCTTTAATTATCATATTAAAGGGTGTTATACCGTTAGTAACTTAGTACCTACTGATTTACTGTGCAAAAATTATTTATTGGTTATGTTTTAATTAAACAGTAGGTAAGAGTTTACTGTGAGAGGCTAATACTGTGTCTTGAAAAAACTAACTTCATTTGACTTATCGAATGTCCCCTTAAAGCTAAAAAAAGTCAAAAATAACACTGTATATTCCATTAAATTAAAAATACACATTTCTACGTTAATCTCCAACGGTTAATTCTTATTAAAAAATAAGCCAAAAAAATTACTTCTCCCATAAACACCTGAGTTTATAGACCGAATGAAAAACGATGTCTTAAGAAATCCGCTCCTCTGATGTCGGACAGGGATCGGGCCATTCTTTTGCCTCAGATTTATGTGTTTTAGACGGCCAGTCTATAAATGCCGCATTTTTATTAGCCGCCAGACATTTACTGATTAATAAAGTGGGTGGAGACGCGGAAGAAATGATGGCGCTTCCTAGAAGCCCGAGATTAACAGGGTGAACTTTTTGAAACGGTAATATTGAGATCCGTTTTACCTTCTACTTAGAACCTAAAATACGATCAATTTTAGTTAACTGCCACGTGGAATAATGGTGCACGCACTTTGTTTATTCTGACATAAAGTGTAGGGGTACTTACCTCGAAAATAAGATAAAACAAGTAGGTACCTAGTTGATATATAGTTGTGTTTGCGTGATTTGTGTGTCTAGTAGTAAAATCGTCGGTGAACAAAGTAATTGTTTTTAGGGTTCCGGAGCCAAAATGGCAAAAACGGAACCCTTATAGTTTCGCCATGTCTGTCTGTCTGTCTGTCTGTCCGTCCGCGGCTTTGCTCAGGGACTATCAATGCTAGAAAGCTGTAATTTTGCACGGATATATAGGTAAACTATGCCGACAAAATAGTACAATTGAAAATTCAAAAACATTTTTTTTTAGGGTACCTCCCATAGACGTAAAGTGGCGGTGATTTTTTTTTCTCATCCAACCCTATAGTGTGGGGTATCGTTGGATAGGTATTTGTATAACCACTAGGGGATTGCTAAAATGATTTTTCGATTCAGTAATTTGTTTGCGAATTATTCAACTTTAAAGTGCAAATTTTCATCAAAATTGAGCGTCCCCCCCCCCCTCTAAAATCTATACCGGTTGGTAGAAAAATTTGAAAAAATTCAGGATGGTAGTTAGTATATCAAACTTCCAAGGAAAACTATAACGGCTAAGTTTGCTTGAGAATCATTAGTAGTTTATGAGTAAATAGCAACGTAAGGTATAAAATATACCTAAACTTGGAAGATTCCGTATAAAATACGAAATCCTTAGAAAAATATTACTTAATTTTTTCGTAATGGCTACGGAACCCAATTTCGGGCGTGTTCGACACGCTCTTGGTCGGTTTTTAGTTTATTGATATATGGACTTCCGCAAAGTACCTACCGCCGGATTCAATAAATTAAGACAAAGTAAATTGCCACTAAATAAATTTCCATTTTTAACGTTACTTGGATTGTTTTTAAATAAAAAGCGTAAAATGATCTAACCTATACGAGTAGACAAAGTTGCCTTAGCCTCGTGACGATGTGTCTGTCCGTGTTTTTTTAATAGTCATACTTGTTAGGACCATTTTTTGGCCGGATGCTGCACTTCATGATGAAAGCAAGCCGCTTTGCACAGTGATAGTACAGACTAAACTGAGTGATTTGACCCGCAGCAGCGGAAGTTTCACCCCTTAGGAACAGAGATGGCGCCACTTCTTAAAAAAATGTTTCAAAAAATTCTACAAGCTAAAGTAATAAACCGATTTCAATGTTTGATATCTCAAATGAAAGCTTATTATATACGTTACTTATAAAAAAATACTGAAAAAATATATACTGTAAACTTCTGGCAAAACACGGCATCTTAAGTTTTTTTTTCTTACTTCATTTGTAGTTTTTACTTGATTTCTTAAAAAAACTGTATGCAACATGAATGGTTTAATGCATATACATATTATAGAGTATATAACAAGTATAATGAAAAAAACCCGACACCAATACCTTTCATATTCCACGAAATATGAAAGTTTAAATGTGAGCACAAATTTATTTAAAAAATATTTCAAAAAATTCTACAAGCTAAACTAACAAACCGATTTCAATGTTTAATATCCCAAATGAAAGCTCATAACATTCATTATTTACAAAAAAATACTAAAAAAATCTTTACTGAAAACTTTTGGCAGAAAACGCCATCTTAAGATTTTTTTTCTTATCAGATTGGTAGTTTTTACTGGATTGCTTAAAATATTGTACGTTTTATGCAACATAAATGGTTTAATGCATAACTATATATATTTTTGAGTAAATAACAGGTATTATAAAAAAAAACCGACACCGATACCTTTTATACTTTACGAAATATCTAAGATTAATTATGCACGCTTTTCTTACAAATAAATTTCAACGAAATCTTCAAGTGAAACGAGTGCTCCGATTTTAATGTAAGTATAATATTAAACGAAAAGAAGAAAGAAATTACCTATTTTATTAAAAAAAAACGAATAAAAAGTTTTTTCCTGGTGTTAAGAAAAAATATAATTGCTTTAAAATGTGTAATTGTTTTTATTCAAAAAGAAGACAAAAAATAAAAACTATATCGTTTTCGGCATAGTTGGTTCTTAAATATATTATATGCTGCTTAGTAGTTGGCGAATTTATTTAAAAATTAGCTTTTTACTGATAGGACCTCAACTTATAGATATGTCACATTTCAAATAAAAGACTATGTACATCAATGTTTATCAAATATTTTAATTATAACTTATAAGTCCTCTTCGGGTTCATCGGCATAAGTAGAACTGAAAAGGAAAAGCCGTTTTGAAGTACTTGTGCTATTCCAATACTACAAAATCACTGATCTTTTAGACATATAATTTTTTGTGCCTACCTCTGGAAATCAGTGGTCAGCATACAAAATAAGCCTACAACGATTATTATATTACGGTCGATGTGTCAAAAGGTTCTCGAATGGAGTCCGCGGACCGGGAGACAAGCTGTCGGTAGGCCTCCAACAAGATGGAGCGACGACCGCTTAAGATCGCGGGATCGCGGTGGATGCGAAAAGCACAAGACCGGTCTAAGTGGAGAGCCTTGGAAGTCTTTCGGCTGACATGATAATGATGATGAATATTATAACTAACTTGCTTTTGAATTGTACAGCCACCTTTGCAGGATTTACACTGGGCAGTGCATGGTAAGCTGACCCGACGACACCCACAACGCATGGTGTCGCAGCCAGATTTGCAGCCACAATGATCCAAGAGGCTTAATAGCGACCAAATCGCTGTAACTGCCGATCGTTCTGGAGTCCAACTCTCTTTTGCCTTAGTCCATCCCCAAGACGATAAACATGGTAAGGAAACTTCTTATTTCAGAGCGTTTACCCAATTATGGCCTGCCTGATAAGCTGCACGCAGTGCATGTTATAGAGAGCAGCTGATGTAGGTGGCAGGCTTGTCACGAGCTTGTTTTTTGAAGATATGATGCTCAAACGGAACACATGTATTGAAATGAAGTTCGTAAATACTTGTTTGCTTCAAAAAATAAGCTACCTACCATAGCTGCTCTCCATAAACATGTACTGCGTGCAGCTTACCAAGCGGGCCACATATGGGGAAACGCTCTGAAACCAGAAGTTTCCGTACCATGTCCATCTTGTTGGGGATGGACTGAGGCAAAAGAGAGTTGGACTCCAGAATGGTCGGCGGTTACAGCGATTTGGTCGCAATTAAGCCTCTTGGACTATTGTGGCTGCAAATCTGGCTGCGATACCATGCGTTGTAGGTGTCGTCAGGTCAGTTTACCATGCACTGCCCAGTGTAAATCCTGTAAGGTGGCCGTACAAATCAAAATCAAGATATTATAATATTCGTTGCAGGGTTATTTTGTATGTACAAAATTACACATGTCTAATAATAATAATAATAATAATAAATTCCTTTATTTCAGGCAACTTGGCCCATACAATAAATACCTAACAGACTAACATACATATTATAATTAATAATACTTAAAACTAATTAAGTAGGTGACAAAACGGCGTGACCCCGTTGAGTCACCGTCCCCGACGTCGCATTCATCTGCGGCATGGTCCCCCGGAACCGCCGGAACACGACGTCTTTCGGCCAGAAGGCAGCACTCGCGATGGTCCCCATCAGCAGCCGCGGCACGCGCACCACAAACGAGCTGAAGTGCACGTAGTGGCGCGACTGCAGCTGGAACACCCTCAGCGTGTATCCGCTCTTCCGGCGGACGTATTCCACCACATCTGCGACTGCGACATTGTGATGCAGACGCGACACATACAGTGCCGTGTTCGGCGTGGCCGCCCTCAGCCCGGAGCCTGGATCCGGTTCCGCAGAGCCACACTGACTCTTGCAAGGTTTCTTTCGAGCCTTGCTTTTCTTCTGCACCAATGTGAACCCCTCTTCGTCCACTTTAGTGCCCAAGGGCCTGTTCGGCGTCGAAGTAGCCCTCGGTTCAGCAGCCTTAGGCGGCGCAGGAGGCTGGCGGGGCGCGGCAGCTCGGCCGACCGCGTCAGCATACCCGCGCCCAGCTGGCTGCTTGTTGGCGGAGCGCTGCGGCCCGCGCGGGGGGCGCGCGGGTGGTGGAGCGGCGGGCGAAACACGAGGCTCAGGTCTCTCACGTTGCGCCGGCGGACGTTTCGACTCGAAACTTGATGCCGCTGAATCGGCATCTGCTTCCAGTCGATTGTTTACATTAAAATTCGACGTATCAACAGGTGACCGAGTTACCGGGGCACTATTGCGCAAACTGATGATTTCTTTACGTAATTCGGTGATAATGTCTTGCGATACGTTGAATTTTATAGAAAGTTCGGCCAGATTTGCTTTAAGGGTCACGATGTCCTTTAGCAAAGTGGTGACGTCGACGTGGTCGAATGTGACAGGGGGCAGCTTCCGCAGCTCCTTTGCCACAAAAGAAGGCACATCGTCCGGATCGGTCGCCTTGAACAACGTGATGATGTCCTGGAGACTCTTCACTCCTCCATCCCTTCTGCGGGACGGCATCTCGTCGGTCTTGCCGAGCGTCTGGAAGAGCAGCGCCTTGCCACTGCAAATCTCATCCTCCTTGAAGTTGGACTTGCAGATCTGCACGATGCTGACTTCATCCATGGTGTCGATGGCGTTTTGAATAAACGCCAACAGTTCATTCGCAATGAGTTGTTGCGAACTCATAGCGACGTCAACGGGCGCGGCTAGGCCGCGCTACGCGATTTCGCAATCTTTCGGTGCAGTGAGACACGTCCGTTTCCGAGCATTGCACGCACTGGACTGAAAGATCTGTGATTTTGTAGTATTGGAATAGCACGAGTACTTCAAAACGGCTTTTCCTTTTCAGTTCTACTTGTGCCGATGAACCCGAAGAGGACTTATAAGTTATAATTAAAATATTTGATAAACATTGATGTACATAGTCTTTTATTTGAAATGTGACATATCTATAAGTTGAGGTCCTATCAGTAAAAAGCTAATTTTTAAATAAATTCGCCAACTACTAAGCAGCATATAATATATTTAAGAACCAACTATGCCGAAAACGATATAGTTTTTATTTTTTGTCTTCTTTTTGAATAAAAACAATTACACATTTTAAAGCAATTATATTTTTTCTTAACACCAGGAAAAAACTTTTTATTCGTTTTTTTTTAATAAAATAGGTAATTTCTTTCTTCTTTTCGTTTAATATTATACTTACATTAAAATCGGAGCACTCGTTTCACTTGAAGATTTCGTTGAAATTTATTTGTAAGAAAAGCGTGCATAATTAATCTTAGATATTTCGTAAAGTATAAAAGGTATCGGTGTCGGTTTTTTTTTATAATACCTGTTATTTACTCAAAAATATATATAGTTATGCATTAAACCATTTATGTTGCATAAAACGTACAATATTTTAAGCAATCCAGTAAAAACTACCAATCTGATAAGAAAAAAAATCTTAAGATGGCGTTTTCTGCCAAAAGTTTTCAGTAAAGATTTTTTTAGTATTTTTTTGTAAATAATGAATGTTATGAGCTTTCATTTGGGATATTAAACATTGAAATCGGTTTGTTAGTTTAGCTTGTAGAATTTTTTGAAATATTTTTTAAATAAATTTGTGCTCACATTTAAACTTTCATATTTCGTGGAATATGAAAGGTATTGGTGTCGGGTTTTTTTCATTATACTTGTTATATACTCTATAATATGTATATGCATTAAACCATTCATGTTGCATACAGTTTTTTTAAGAAATCAAGTAAAAACTACAAATGAAGTAAGAAAAAAAAACTTAAGATGCCGTGTTTTGCCAGAAGTTTACAGTATATATTTTTTCAGTATTTTTTTATAAGTAACGTATATAATAAGCTTTCATTTGAGATATCAAACATTGAAATCGGTCTATTACTTTAGCTTGTAGAATTTTTTGAAACATTTTTTAAAGAAGTGGCGCCATCTCTGTTCCTAAGGGGTGAAACTTCCGCTGCTGCGGGTCAAATCACTCAGTTTAGTCTGTACTATCACTGTGCAAAGCGGCTTGCTTTCATCATGAAGTGCAGCATTTTGACTCTAACAAGTAGGACTATAAACTGCGTCAAAGTTCGAGGTGCGTTAAACTGAGTCGTCTCATCCGCATTGTCGCATGCCGAGCCGTGGCTTGCGACATCCAATCTGAATTACAATGTACGGAATTTACCGACTCCAGCCGTTCCCTCCGCGTAGGGTTGCCATACGTCAAGATTGTCCTGACATGTTAGGTTTTTTGACTTTTGCCAGGATTGCGGCCGGACTTTGCAAGTGTCAAGGTTTATAAAATTTAAGCACCTCATTAAATAAAAATATATGGGTATATATGTATATGCTTTCAATGCTTTCATACATACATGATATAATATTTATAAAAAAGTTTACACAATAGGTACACACAAAATATCTAAGTAAGTACTTAGTAAGTAATCAACCAACCCAATAATATTTCTCTTAGAACAATGCAGTTTTATTTTAATTGATATGTAATTATGTCAAACAAAATATGTTTACAATAAACAATATTCTTGCATTAAATTAAAAAACAAGCTAAAAAAACCAAGTAAGATAAATGCAGCTTTCTCGCACAGCGTATTCGCATCGCCATACAGCGAGGAAATGCTGCCAGCATTCTTGGAACCATGCCACAGTGGCCTTTTTTAGAGTTATATTAGTTTTTAATTATTATTATTAAGTTTTTATAGTTTAAATCATTTCTAAATGTATTATTTCTTCCTCAATAAAAACTTATACGAGTTGTAAAAAAAAAGTAAGATAAATTACAACTAAAGATCAATATTTTTGTTCAAAACTCTAGGTACGATCTAGTTTTGTTATTTGGTTTCAATTAGTAATCAAATTGTCAGGACTTTTAGGTTAATGTCATGATTTTTATCAGGACATTTCATTTTTCCATATGGCAACCCTACCTCCGCGGAGCCTCCGTGTCCGAGCGGAATAAGAAGCAGCTATACTGTTACTCTATTGTTCAGGAACATACCAAACAATGTATTTTTGCCCAATATGGAGGCGCGATTATGTCAACGAGTGTGTTTTGTTTTTAAATAATGGTCCACGTCGCGCGCATCAGGCATTGGCATCGCGAAGGGAAGCGGTGTGCTTTCAGCATTTTAAGTTCCGTTTATGTGAACGCAGAGCTTATTCCATTGTTCCTTGGCATGTTATGTACTTTTATATTCCCTTTATGTAATTGCTGAACCCCTTGAACATTCGACTCTAAACCTTTGAAATGTATTATGTACTTAGATAATTTATTGAATCAGGCATTACTTTGCGGAGGTCCATATCAATGAACTAAAAGAATTTCTTTGCTTACCCGTGACCTTAAGATAGCTAAGTCTATGCAAATTATGCGTGTTCATGCAGTTCCTCTAACAACTGGTAGCATGGTGTACGGTTGTGTCACTCTGAAGATGAGCTCTGGTTGAGTTCGAAACGCGTCAGTGTGTTGTGGTGGTGGTGATAGATGGGTTTGTGTAATTTATGTGTGTTCTTACAGTGTGGAGGTGGAGGAACTGCATGAACACGCATAATTTGCATAGACTTAGCTATCTTAAGGTCGCGGGTGAGCAAAGAAATTCTTTTAGTTCATTATGTACTTAGGTCATCTGCCACAGCGGAGCGTGCAAAAATATCTAACACGTCCAACTGGCTCTAAAAATAGAGTTACTATCAGATATTTATGCACGGTTTGTTGTGTCACATATTGGTACTTGCTGGTGACTATATCTACCTATTTTTCCGCGGGTTAACTTGTTGTGACAGACCAACATTATCAACAGGAACGGCACGAAGCACGTGTTAGTAAACATTCTGTTGCAACAAAATCTAATTTATACGTATCCCGACGCGTCAGAGTTCGCGGGTAATATATTAGTGATTAAAAATAAACCGTAGTCATTTGTGAGTTTTATGATGCATGCGTACGTTAAACAGGCGTTTGTTCGCGTTTAAGACCACGTAATGGTGTAGTAATGTAATTATTTCCGCATCGGCATGAGCTGGCGGGCTGACAGTATTTAGTGCGTCGGCGGGAGCAGCTGGATATTGCGTCAGCGGAAAGGTTGCGGTACTTGAGGTTACATCAAACGCCTTGCGCCACGGTTACCCAACGGAGCCAGAGACAACTCCTCGATCCCGCAAACGACCAGCCGAGTCTGCGTGCTATTACGCACTTTCTAGCTCAGTCTCAATAGCTTTAAATCCAATCGCGCTTGAGCTCGGGTTCGGACGTTTGATAACTGATTCCAAAAAGGCGGTAGTTGGCTGGAGAAAGGAACTAAACTGTTTATCGTTATTACATATACTCACTTGTATACTTTGGTCTATTACAGTAACTATATATTTTTATATTTTAACAAAATAATTAATAATAAAGCCCTTTATTCTGAACTACAAGCATGAAAAAATAGAAATAATAATAATAAATTTGTAAAAATAGGTTAAAGAATATCCCGTAGTTCAGCGTGCCTGTTGGCATAGGCCTCCTCCAAACTTTTCCATTCGGTTCTATCACGTGCTACCGAGCGAATAGACCAACAGAAATGGAGATGGGCAGGACACATGATCAGGGATCCACAGGAGAAATGGAGCAAGATTGTCTCGGATTGGTACCCTAGAGACGGCAAGCGCTGCCGTGGACGACAACAGACGAGATGGGAGGACGATCTAAAATTATCAGCTGGACACCACTGGAGAAGAGTAGCACGTAACAAAATAATTAACCGACTTCAAAAAAGTAGTCTTTCATTGACTGTTAAACTTTTTAGTGTAAGTAATTCAAGTTACAAGCTAATATTATCAATACTGCTCCTTCTCTGATGCAGAAACGTTATTGTCGAGGAGTCTTTCTGGTGCTTCACCATCCGTTCCACTACCACCAAATAGTAATTTGCAAGACTAATGCACAAGAAAATAATAATAATAAATATAACCAAATGATCATAGGTAATATTTGTAGAGTTAATTCGATTTCTCCAGGATCCCCTCTTAAGATCCTGACTTAGTAGGTAGTAACAGAACCTAATTGAAACTATTGAAAGTATTCATAATCCAAAAAAAATGGCAAGTCGGTTCATACTCGTAGGTACCTAAATGATAAGTTAAAGTAGAGCTACTTTAAGAGCTCTCTTAAAGTGGCCAAGTTCAAAAACTTAAGTACTTATGTATATGTATATGTATTTATGTAATCTGTTCTGTAGTCTCCGCATCTTCTATGTATTAACACCTACTGATGTCGAAGAGTTAGCTCATAGAAGAATGTACCCAACTTCCGGTAGCTTCGTGGAAATGTCCATATTCGCAGTAAGCGCGCGCGCACGTGGTCTGTGGTCCGGGAGTCGCTGACCGCGGCGCGGGCGCCTTGCATAAGGAGAGCGACGGCTTTGTATTCACATAAGGCCACGCCATGAGAATAAAATAGTTGTAGAAGTGAAATAAAAAGGGTCGGTTTGTAGGTACTTTAAAATATAGCTATTTCTATTGAAAGGAATGAGGCGATTATGCTTATTTTTTCTTTAAAATCATCTTTATAAATATTGTTGAGGATTTAGAAAATATGTAATTAGAACCACTTACTAAAGTGTGAATCTATTTGTTTGATTAACATATTCAGATTTCTACCACAATTACCTTATTCTGTGCTTCTACATAAAAGAGTAAGACTACGTAAAAGACAAACTTACCTATTTCGAAAAAAAATGCCGTAGAGTGTGACGTCCTTTTCATTTCTAATCTAGTCTGTATTTTTGTACTTACAAATACATATAATGTGACCCAATGCGATAGGATAGGGAAATAAATTGAGATGACTGGATTTTAGTACCTAAGTAAATTGATACTACACCTCGAATATAAATAACGCAAGCGATATTAACATAATTGTTTATCCGAATAAGCTTCCGGAGTATTTCAGGAGGTTATGATTAGTTTGGCTGAAGGGGTTTCAACGATATTTACAGAAATCCAAGGCAAAACAAAAGAGTATCGCTTCTGGATGCGTACTATTCTCTAGTTTCGGGGTCCCCACCTAAACAGAACGGCGCGAAACTATTATTCATGTTGACACTCTTCAAATACCTGTTAACGATTGTAATTTTTTTGTCATTGTCATATTCATGAGCGTCCCTTAACAGTTCTACGAAAGAATGGCTTATTTGTTTCGTGCGTGGTATTAAACTTATTCAAGGCAGACAGGAAAGGAAAGGCAAGTACAGTTGAATTCATAAACTAGTGAGCAAGATTTCTGATCAAAAATATCTGAATACGACTGTATTGTTAACGGGGTAAAAGCGTGTTCAGATATTTTTGATCAAATTTTTACTCACAAGTTTATGAACTCGACGGTATCTACTTTCTTATGTAGGTACCTAAGTATATAAGTAATGCACTATTAAGTACAACATACCAAAAAGCACTAAGTAAGTACCTAATGAAAATTAGTAATGGAGAAATCGTAAAAATAATAGTATTTTATGCAACAGTTGTATAATAAGGGTCAAAAAATGTGAGTGGCGTAAGTTACGATGTGAGCGAAGCGAACATCGTAAGAAAAAACGCCACGAGCTTTTTTTGACTTATTTATACAACGTTGGATACAATACTTTTTCTACGACTACCTACTTAATAAATAAAACATAAAATTAGAGAAAGAAAAATTTAATATAATAAAAGAGTCTGATCGATTCTATTTTTCGTGTTCATCACATGTACTACCAGCGTACCATGGGCATCTATTTTTAAATTATGCAGCTCTTGTCTGCGACAAGCACCCATGATCCCAAATATTACCGCAACCTGTAACAAAAAGAGAAATTGGAAGATTATTATAATCAAATTAAATACAAACTTTGCTTACACAGGAAAAACTGCAATATTTATCAAATAAATAGTAAATACATATCTCGCTGAAAAATATTTTTGAAACAATTACGTACCTTGTTGAAAAGATAGATTTGATCTGGTGCTTCATCGATGAATTTCCTTAAGTCGTCCGGAGAAAAAGTTTTCGCTTTCTTTACATTAAAACCTTCAGATCTTCGTTTCAATAATATTTTGATATGTTAGTTTGGTGATATATACTAAGCGTCGACTTTAATTTGGAATATTCCACCCACATAGTGAAGATGGCTTCAATTTTCCAATAAAATTTTGGAAATACGCTAGTAATACGTTCTCCGAAAATGACGAGGTCTGGTGTTCTAATCTCCACGACATGAAATTTTTGTAGGATTTGTTATATAGGTGCCGTGATTTAGAAGGCAACAAACTTTCAGTCACTACTTGGGCTGCTGCGGATATTTCTTCGGGCGTAGAAATAATATTTTCATCTGCATCCATGTTTATTAAGTTTCACGTAAACTTGCTAAAAATCACTAGTTTCTATCTTTTAAAACTTTACTCATACTAAAATATTAAGGCGAACAATAATGGCGGGAAATTTTTTAAATGTCAAAAGTTGTCTATGGTGAACTTTGTTTTTAATTGACGTAACTTGCTAGCGACTATTTTGAAAAAAATATGTGTTACTTATGTTGGCAGCTATGAATTATGTTCGGAAAGTTTTTGTTCTATATTAAAACCAAGTAAGTGGCTGCACTTTAGCTTGTCAAAACGGACGAATTAAAAAAAAGTAAGTGGCCGCAGTATCGTTTTAGCAACATTACGATACAGTTGTTGCGGCAGGCAATTAACCCTTTTTTGAATACTAGTTTTAAAATCAGAATTGTCTATGAAAAACAACACACTTACATAAAATGTCAGTTTTATAAAATTTGTACAAGATATGAAAAACGAAGAAAGTAAATAAAAATATTAAATGCTAAAAGCCGCGCTGTTTCCTTCGTTAACATTTGTGGCGACCGTGAAAATATGGAACAACATCTTCGGACAAGGAAACAGTTGCGGCGGAAATTCACGCAAGCTGCAAACACACTCGAACTAAAGCTAGCAGAAATTCAAGGAGTGTTGAGAATCCAGGTGAAAACGGATTTTGAGTACCTTACTGATGTGGCTGAAAGGATGTTCTCAACCGATAGTGCCATACAAAATCTTACGCTAGAAGCCAAAGAGGAATATGATAAGAATGAATTTGAAAAGCTCTTTGATGAAGCGGAGAATCACAAACGAAGGTGGATGGCGCTTCGATTAATGTATGAACAATAAATGCAAGAGTTTTGCCAGCAGTGAAAAACATAACCTCATCTTGGACTTGAAGTAACTATAATTTTGACAAGGCTTCAAGTCAAGAATAATGTATTCAACGAGATGGTGGTACCGAAAAGCACTGAATAGGCACAGACAGTCGGTTTCAGCACTAACAGTCAGAAGTGAACAGAATCTCATGCTACCCAAGAACTGGAGGAATTGAAGAATAAAGTAAAAATAAATTAGTAAGAAATGATGACTTATCTAGAAACCTTCGCACCGGTTAAATGTTTGTAGGATTTTGTTTTGATTTTATACCTACTTACTTGTCATTTTTTGTTGTGTTGGGAGGGTGGTGTTTTGGATATGTTTTGTGTTGTTTAGTTTTAATTTGCTAGTTTTTCTTTTGAGGTGGAGGATGTTGCGGCAGGCAATTAACCCTTTTTTGAATACTAGTTTTAAAATCAGAATTGTCTATGAAAAACAACACACTTACATAAAATGTCAGTTTTATAAAATTTGTACAAGATATGAAAAACGAAGAAAGTAAATAAAAATATTAAATGCTAAAAGCCGCGCTGTTTCCTTCGTTAACAACAGTGCTGTTATGGGGAATAGACTATAGATTTTGCCAGAGTCTTGTTCTTATATTAGCGTTGGTGATTAAGTAAGTCACAGATAACAGTATTGGAGTAGAAAAAAGCAAAAATCTGGATGTCCGAGTTTAATATGTACAGTCAGCTGCAGAGAAAGGGTACCCCCCTGTAATGGCGGTAGTATGGATACCGCCGTAACAGGGGTGTACATTTTCTCTGCAGCTGACTGTACAGTCGGTGTCCTAACATAGATATCCACTTTTCTATACAACTAGTATGAAAAAGTGGATATATAAGTTAGGGAACCGACCGTACTAAGTTGCCTAGTGTCACCGTTAATCATTAGGTAAGGTACCTACAATGATTTGTTAGTTTTAAAGACAATGCTAATTTTTATGTACTTAATAGACAACTTCTTGATTGGACTTAAAGACAAAAAATTAACATCATCTTCATCGCCGTCAGCTGAAAGCCTCACCGTCAACGTCACAATGACTGTGCTGTGCCGCCCGCATTCATCGGTTTCTATCCGTGAGCAAAGTTCATCAGTCTATCATCAAAAAATCTTAAATTGTAATTAAATAGCTGATACACAAACAACAAAGCTAATTTTGTTCATAATCAAGTCAGTGGGTACCTGGGCGACCAAGCTTTACTCGCGCTAAAACTCGTTTATATGCGTTTTCCCAGAGATAAGACCAAGCTAGATCGATTTGTCATCCTGGAAAACCCCTGCAATACCAAATTTTACCGAAATCGTCAAACCGTTTCCGAGATTCTGATTAAGTATATATGTAAACAAGAATTGCTCATTTAAAAGTATATATGTATGTATATTGCTCGTTCAAATGTATTAGTACTCGTTATATATATCTAGTGCCATCCACGAAGATGCGTGATTTTGTCAAAATTATCCATTAATGACATTGTATAATAAGAACCACGATACGGTTCATCGTGAATGTCTCTACCTATATATACTCGTAGATAGATGAGGCCGTGCAGATCTTTACTTAGGTATATTTCATTATTTCAGTTCCTTATACAAACACAGTTTAAAAATCAAGCAACAATTATAAAGGGAACCAACCAACGGCACCGCGTGTATCAAAAAGTCGTTAACAGCTAAATTACAAGGAGTCAAATTAACGACGTCTAAGCAAATTATTCTCCCAGAGGAAATTGCAACCCACGCCGTGACCCACTTCTCGGATTGCCTATTAATGCTTACACAAAACAGTCGCTGACAGGGCCACTAAATGTAACCAAGCTTGTCGTGATTAGGCTTCCCATAAAACGTTAAAAAGCCCGTCGTTAATCTGAAAATCAAGATATTTTCATGCGAACGCGCGTGTTAAGGCTCCCAATTCCAGTGGAACTTTCTGTATCTATACACCTGCAACTGTCCTAGGGCCCTAGATGAAACCAGAAATAAGACATGAAAACATCCTAGCTTGTTATGACTTTAATCATGCCATGTCAAGCGTTTTCGCTCGTTAATGTGGCAAATCGGCTGGCCATTACAGCACGGAGAACAGATGGCCGCTGGGGCCGAAAAGTCCTCGAGTGGAGAGAGTGGAGACGAAGACAGATGACCTGGTTAAAGCCGCGAGTTCAGTAGACGCAGGCCGTCTCCAACCGAAGCAACGGAGGTCTATGGGGGAGGAGGTCCAAAAGTGGACATCTTAGGGTTGATATGATGATGATGACATCTGGTAACCCTAAGTCGCGATTACTCAAAGCGACAAATCGTACTAGTATCTGTATGCGGCAGCGCCGGCGCTTCCTGCTGGCCGCGTTCCCGCAACCGCTATGGTAATTTAATTGTATAATACGAGTACAGAGTAAGTTAGAACTTACCGCTTGGCTTTTATGCGGATTAAATTAACGCAATAACATATAAGAATAAATTTGCGATAGCTAGCTTACGTATGTACATACATATACACAGACGATGTTTTGAGAAATGAGTTTCTGCTAAGATTTTTGCAATGATATACATGGATATACATATTGTTCGTGGATATACATATTGTTCGTTGGCACGGTATCGGTACGGTCAGAAATTAATTCATTTTTAATTAGTTGCCGATAGTGTTTTGGAGTGTAACTTATATCAAAGTGATCCTAACTGCACTGTGAACACATTTGTAAATACTCTAAACGTAATAAGCGTGTTTATTAAACGTTTATAGAACTTTAATTGTGGAAGTGAAAGTGTTTGGCGTGAACGCGTAAGCGCCTCAATATACACGGCGCTTAAGCCCTTTTCGTCGCGAGCGCGCTCTTGTGTCGACGGGTTGCGGTATAGGCGAGCGTGCGGACAAAGTTATTCAGTTAACGATTGCTAACCCCTATTGCTATCGAATTGGGATCGCAGTTAGTTTGTCGTGCCTGTTCTGTATAAAATGGCACCAACGATTAAATGTGCAGCTTGTCATAAAAAGATACCGTCAAATAATAAAGATTGTTTAACATGTTATAATTGCAAGCATGTATATGACCTGGATTGTGTAAATATGCCCCAAAAAAAATTTTTAAGCATGGAATCGCGACAAAAGGAATGCTGGAAATGTCCTGAGTGTTGCTGTAAGCAGCCAAAATCGGGGAATGCGAACACCCCAGTGCGTTCCGCTACTTCCGCTGCTGCGGGACCCCCTGTTGATGACGGTCGTAGTAAAGTCAACCAACAAGTTGGGGAGGACGAGGAAAGTGATTTTGCTCGTGAGATGAAACTCTTCAGGTCAGAGGTGACGGCGTTGCGGCTGGAGGTCAGCCAGTTTCGAGAGGAGTTCAGCACCGGTCTTGGTAGGCTTTCGCAGGCCGTAGAGTCTGTGAGCGGCCGCCTGGATGGTCTCGAGCTCAGGATCCAAGCTTTGGAGGATCGACCGGTTTCCAACGGCTCGGCCGATGACGTCAAGGACCTCGTTGCCACTATTGATCACTTGCAAATGGAGCTCAATGATCGCGACCAAGAGTTGATGCTGATGGACGTGGAGGTGTCGGGTCTCCCCGAGGTGCCGGGAGAGAGCGCGATGCACCTGGCGAGTGTAGTATCCCAGAAGCTGGGAGTGGTTCTGGAGACGCGTGACGTGGTGTATGCGGAGCGGGTCGGCGCGCCGCGCGGTGCGGTCGAGGGCGGCGCGGCGCCGCGGCCGCGCGCGCTGGTGGTGCGGCTGGCGCGGCGCGCGCTGCGCGACGAGCTGCTGCACGCGGCGCGCCGGGCGCGTGGCGCGGATACCACCGGTTTCGGCCTGCCCGGGCCGACCCGCCGATTCTACATAAACGAGCGCCTCACTCGCACGAATCGCCAGCTGTTTTACAATGCTCGTCAGGCGGGGACTCGTCTCGGGTGGAAGTATGTTTGGACTCGTGGCGGTCGTATTTATGCCAAACGCCTTTCGGATTCCGCCGCGCACAGGATACGTACTGAGGCGGATCTTATAAAAACTTTTGGCCGCCCGTCTACGGCGAGCCCTGCCCCGGCCCCTGCGACTGTTTCGGCGGCGAACGCTTCAACTTCTGATGCTGGTTCCCAAGATTGACTGCTTTATAATGTTTATTTTAACCGTAACTCGCTTTTAAAGAATTTTCATATTCAAATATTTAAATCTGTTACGTATATAAATCTTTATGTTTTGTTAATTGGTTTGGCAGGACCGACTGTGTTCCGCTTCTTAACTTCAATGTTTATACTTTTATTTATGTTATCGTTGCATTCAGAGAGTTGTTTCATGTTTGGTACCATCTGTGGTTTTATAATGTCGAAAGGGAATTGGCGTAACTCGTACATTTTTAGCAGTTATATATATTTTTCAATTGTTTTGCATCATACTCGTAGACGTTCGACTACACTTGTTATTAAGCGTTTGTTTACTGTCCGAGACTCATCACTACACAAAGAAACGCATTCATTTTCTCAAGAAATATTTTACTATTTTTCCCCTGAATATCTCATTGATATTTTATATAGTAGTAGTATGATATATGAGCATGGGTCGTAAACGAATAAATTTGAAAATTGGTCTGTTGAATGCGTGTTCACTGGGCACTAATCATGATGAATTCATTGTCACCATGGAACATCACGATGTGGACATCATCGCTATAAACGAGACGTGGCTGAGGGAGGGGGAGGAGGGGCGAGCGCCTGTGCTGCCCAACTACCGGCTGCGACACTGCCCTCGCGCTGCCTCGGTGCGCGGGCGCGGTGGTGGCGTCGGTTTCTACTTTAGAAATAGTCTTAACGTTCAGAGATGCGGTCATCCTGCCACATCGCAGGTGGAACAGATATGGTTGAGAGTATCCGTAAATGGAGAAAAATTGCTTGTGGGAACAGCTTATCGACCACCGTGGCTCGATATCGAAACTTTTATAGACGCAATGACAGAATCTCTATCGTCGTTTTCTGGTTTTGATCGCATAGTATTAGTGGGTGACTTTAATATAAACTTGCTTAAAAATGATGCCCACTCAAAGAAATTTTATCACTTATTAACATATTTCGGCTTTAAACAGTACGTCAATGAACCTACACACTTCACTGACCACAGCAGTACTTTGTTAGATTTAATCTGTAGCAACGCGACAATTTTAAATACTGAAGTTAATTATATCCCGACCCTCAGTCATCATGCGTTCCTAACCTGTGAATTAGACATAAAAAACGTAAAACCAAAATCAAAAAATATAATCATAAGACCTCTAAGGAGTATTGATATGGAATCTTTTAATCATTCTGTGGAGTCTTTTCCATGGGATAATGTATGCGATTTACGAGATGTAAATGATATGGTTGCCAGCTTCAACGGTGCTATTATGTTTTTATTTGATTTATATGCACCATATAAACAAATTACCGTAAGTGAAGGTAACTCTCCCTGGTTGACCTCCACCATTAGGGAAATGATGCGTCTGCGTGATGAAGCTCATAAGAGATACAAAGAGTCTGGCTTAGTCAAACATAAACAGTATTATAAGGAGCTCAAAAAATGTGTGATTTCGGCTATGTATAACGAAAAACGTGCATATTTTGACCACTATATAAACCGTAATATCAATAGTCCTCGAGCACTGTGGAACAATTTGAAAAAGAATGTCAAAATTACTGTCAATACTCAAAATTCAGAAATTCCAACACATTTGCAAAATCCTGAACTTATCAACTCTCATTTCCTTAACATTCCTGGTAAAAATGAACCAGAATCTTCTTACTTGGATTATTTCGAAAACAACTATTTTAATTCCTCAAAATTCCGTATAGAACCAGTTGACGATGATCTAATATTTAAGGTTATTAAATCCCTGAACTCAAACGCTTTGGGTATTGATGGCATCTCGTTGGATATGTTGCTTCTCACCCTGCCTAAGACATTGGGTATTATAACCACTTTAGTAAACAAATCCATTACATCTTCGGTTTTTCCTGATGCGTGGAAGCCAGCGCTGGTAACGCCGCTGCCAAAGAAGTCCAACATTACCGACCTGAAAGAATTGCGACCAATCAGTATTCTTCCATGCTTGTCAAAGATTCTCGAGCGCGTGGTCTATATGCAGCTGTCTACTTTTCTCGAAAATAATAATATCTTGCCGGTACTGCAGTCTGGCTTTCGCAAATCACGTAGTACAGCGACGGCCCTTATTGATGTTATTGACAATGTTCTATCTGCACAGGATAACGGTGAGGGTACAATTATGACATTTCTTGACTTTTCGCGTGCATTTGATGCTATTAACATGCGTCTATTAATTTCAAAAATGAAATACTACGGGTTTGAACCAGAAACAATTGAGTGGTTTTCTAGTTACCTCAGTGGACGTACTCAAGTAGTAAATCTTCATGCCACAGACGGTTCCTGTGTGCGATCTAGTCCATCTGTTGTGGCAAGAGGAGTGCCTCAGGGGTCAATTTTGGGACCTCTTCTTTTTATATTATACACTGCAGACGTTCACGCTGTAATGGAAAATTGTAAATACCATCTCTATGCCGATGATATCCAAATTTACCTCTCTTTTCGCCCTGAGAATACAGAATCGGCTGTGGCTAAAATAAACGAAGACTTAGAGCGCATTTCAACTTGGTCTGAGTCAAACTGTCTGGTTCTAAATCCAAGTAAATCAAAGGTCATATTGTTTGGTTCCACTAAACAAGTAAAGCGAATAACTGACCACAACCCAGTGATAATGATCTCAGGAGATCAGGTGGAGAGGGTATCTGAAGCGCGTAATCTGGGAGTTTTGATGGATGAGTCGCTCCGTTTTGAGGGTCACATAGCTGAGGTAGTTAAGACTTGTTTTTACAGGCTCAAAATATTGTACCGTATTCGCGACTTTCTCAGCGTTGATTTGCGAATTAGGTTGTGCGATTCTCTGATACTTTCAAAATTGAGTTATGCAGATATAGTGTATGGTCCGCGGTTGCTCTCTCGCACAGATCGTGTGGTGCAGAGAGTACAGAATGCCTGTGCTCGTTTTTGCTTTAAGATTCCCTCGCGTACGCACGTGACGCCATATTTAAACTCTGCAGGCATTCTGAAGATGGTCTATCGGAGAGAACTTCACTTGTCCTCATTACTTTTCGGTATTGTCAAAAGTGGAATACCTGAATACCTGTTCCATAAGCTGAAATGGCGCAAAAGCAGATCCAGTACGCATGGAGTCAGAGAGGTCAGCAATGAGCTAGCTGTTCCGTACCACCGAACTGCCGCATTTAAGGGTAGTTTTAAATACACTGCCACAAAGTGTTGGAACAACTTGCCTCCGCCATTCAAAAAATTAGTCACTGTTGGTAATTTTAAGCTTAAACTTAGTACATATTTAATTAATTTGCAAAAAGCACTCCCCGCAGGTGGTAAGGCTACTTATTCATTTCTCTAACACACTACCTTCATTTTGATTTTTGAACAGACTTGCGTTTGGTTTCTGCATATTTAATCATGGATTATGAGCTCTTCGTGAATCTATAAATTTATTATATTAAGTATTTTGTTGTACGCTTTTCCGACACAAACTTATTTGTGCTGATTCCGGTCCAACACATTAAAAGTGCAAAGATATGAAGGTGTTGGCTGAAAATCAGCGCTGTAGTAGGCAGCATATACTTACTGCAGCATGTGCTGAGTCAATTCCTTTTCGACATCACGAAATATTTATCTTTTCTGTAAATTATGTATTATTGTAAGTTTGATGTCGAAATAAAGTTATGTCTATGTCTATGTCTATGTCTATGATGTTTCCGAAAGCGCTGGTTGTATAAAATGTGGCCAGAATAGAGCACTTTGCGGCCTACTTGTAGAATATAAACGTTTTGATTTTGATTTTTGACTGGGTGATACCCTGTATCTTACTTGACACGGTATTATCAAAGTTTCGCTTGTTTTAGTCTTCGCTATCCTTTGGAAAACTCCTTTTCGAATGAGCATGGCCATGAGCAGTCTGACAGGCTAACAGAATTGAAGAATATAGTTTGCGTGGTATACGAGCTGAAAGTGGCATAAAGCTTTGACAGCCGACATCTAGTCAAAAAGGTTCACCAAATGATTCCCTTTGTCCCAATTATTTCCGCTCTCAATCAAGATCAGAAGTTAAATTTTGTCGAGAATTAGCACAGACGCAGACTGTGGTAGGCATAAACCGCAATTGTCTTGGAGATCTTGAGGCAAAACAATGGGGTAATCCCACACCCACTTTGGGTTTTCGCAGATATCGTTACCTATCTAAGTTTTTCCTTGAATGATCGACTCGAGGGGAAAATCTAAGTTGGTGTTCAAATAATGTATATGACGTAAGTTATGTTTCAATCAACTAATGTATAAAAAACCCACAATTGATCTTACTTTCCTGTAAATGAGATTTGTCCAGGTGAAGTTTTAGCTTGGTATCGTCATGGAGTCAGCTGACAATATCAATGAACTTTGATGAACGCGCAACTCATACCTGTGGTAATGTCGAAGCAGCGCCGGCGGCCATGGGTAGAGGAAAAAGAGTGGTCACTAGGCGCTAGACGGCAGAGGGCGCCATTTTTCAATTTCCAGTGCAAATTTCGATGGCGCCTTTTGAGAGCTCTACCTTAACCAACTGCTAGAGCCAGCGCTGTGTCCATTTTGACACTGGGAGACTTTATACTCTTACATCATTTTTTTGACGGTGGATTTTTTCTACACTTCCACTGAACGTAGATAGTTAAGATGTTTAAATAGTTTTAGTTTCATAAGTTCATAACTATGCTAAGCTACTCTATACTTACATCCCTGTAATTTTCATTTTGATTTTATATTATAATTTTATTTAACATATATTATATTTTATTGAGAAAAAAAAAACTTTCTGCCAAGTTTCTTCTCGTAGCCTCTGGTCCTCCAAAGTCTTTTCTAAGCTTTGAACTGGGTTTCCCCATTTGACGCGAAGCCCTATGGGGTCGATGACCCAGCCTTCTCCGTGTGCCAAATGTGAATAATAACTATGTAAGGAACCACATGCGACACGCACCGCTCAAGCATTTATATTGTATCCTCGTTTAACGATTGAATTCAAATGCGCTGCTGGTAATCGTAAAAGTATTTTTACATTTCTTCGTAATGTTAATGAAACTTTTGACATTGTGTATTACATGGTATTAAGTACTTACTTATTACAAGATGTAATATTGAAATTTGCAAATACCTACATTTTCTGCGAGTGCGAGTAAAAAATGTATGAATTCGCACTAATCACTTATCAAAGTGTAAACGGGGCCTAAGTATATCAGGTTGAAAGACGCGTTCGAAGTTTGGACATTTCAAATTTAATAAAAGAAAATTTGCAATAGATTTGGGAATTGAGTTGTATTCAGCCAAAGTATCAGAATGGAAGTATAATGTTTTTCATTTAACGACCATTTAGTACAGTACTCTATATCCGGATGTAATGTAACAGATATGGTTTTATCGGAACTGAAAGCGGAACCATATGTTTTCAATTCAGTTTATCGGGGCCTGAAACGGAATCGGAACCGAAAACAGATCGGAGCGAGTGGGGCTACTACGAAATTCGAAAGTCGAAGTTCGTGTCGTTCCGTCTCTCTCTGACGATTATATACTATTTAATATGTGAGTGAGAGGGACGGTACGGCACGAACTTCGATTTGCGAATTTCGGAGTAGGCCCTCTGGAGTGATAGGTGGACGAGTGTTAGTGCAGAAGGTACGTGGCAGCGGTTAATGAGTTTATGAGCGAATGACTGGTATAGGTAAACCTGGGGGGCGCAGTTCGAAAATCGAAGTTCGTATCGTAGATCCCTCTCACTCTCGTAGTAAATAACATTAGCGTCAGCGGGATAGCAAGATACGAAGTTCGAATTTTGCACTTGGTAGTAAAAGGATCTGTTTGTTGTTGATATACGCCACTCAAATCCCCGCCACCGCGCTAAGCATTGACATCCGGTATAACTTCCGTTTCAAAAGTAACGGATCCGGAACCGAAACGAATCTGTAATACCAAACGGAAGTTCTGACTGAACGGAAACGGAACCGGACCTCCATAACTTCCTTGCTCCATATTCACATCCTATATAGGTACTCGTAATGTAAACTTACATGTTATTTTATTAGGGGTTTTAAAAGTCCGGGATAAGTCAGCACTCAGCAGATAGTTGAGTATTAGATTAGTTTGACTGAAAATTTCTGTAAATACCCTTCTGCGGTGTGGAAGGGAAACCAGAACTTTAGGTATTTTCCCGAGAAACTCATCACGAAGGTTTACTACTGATCCTCATCCGAGTGCCCTATTTCACGTTTGTATTGTTTGTATTGTAGGTATATTGTAACTTGTAGCTTCGTGAAATGGGCCAGCACTTTGATGCGGTACATTTTAATCATAGATCAATGTCATTCAATGTACATCCATACTAATATTATATATGCGGAAGTGTGTGTTGGTATGTTTGTGTGTATGTTTGTCCGTCTTTCACGCCGTAACGAAGCGACGGATCGACGTGATTTTTGGCATAGAGATAGTTTATAGGCCCGAAAATGACATAGGCTACTTTTTATCCCGGAGAAATACACAGTTCCCGAGGGAACAGCGCGCGATAACCGAATACCATGCGGGCGGCCGCGGACAAAAGCTTGTATATGAAATATTTGTCAAACGATTAAAAATTGTTACCCGCTGAAATATTTGGTATTCAACTATTCATTATAAGACACCTTGAATGTATTTAAATCAATCAATTTATTTATTTCAAAAATGTTGCTACTTTTAAAATAAATTACTCGTACATTGGCCCCTACATTAGGCAAGGCCTGTTCTGTAGTAGGTAACCAATTTGTATGTGGGTATTTATATATGTTTCAGTAAATCAAGCGTACTGCGTAATATAATTAAATTATTACTTACCTAGTTCCATTTGCGGATTAAGTATTCAAAGTTGATTTGCATGGGTATCCCTGTTTGTCGCATAAGGATCGAATGTAAAAACAGTGTTTAAAAACAATACAAACGGTTCAATATACTGTTGAAAAGGAATGTGGATGACTAACAATGTATCCGTTCGCAAAGTGGATATAATAGTGCAAAAAAATAATGCAAGCCTAATAAAATAAATTTGCATCGCACTAAGCAGTAGTCACACGGCTTATGGTACTCATGGCAAACATATGGCGTCATGGAATCTCAACAGTCCACAACATTTTAAAGAGGGTTTTAAGAGGGTCAGATAGCACTATCTAAGCAGTAGAATTTTGTTTTGTTTATTAACGAAAGTATTACAAATTAGCAATAGAACAGTAACATGCAATTACTCGTACATTTTATCCAAATATTTTAAAATTAATCTGGAATATTCCAACATTATTCACTTGATTGACTTTTTCTAATGCTCGCAAAAAAAATTGTAATCTATTTATATAAAAATACAAGTCTTCTATAATCTTGGATAGGTACATATTTGAAGAGTTTTCATTTATTAGACAAACTCTGCTCTAAAACAAACAGAAAATCCAATATTTCGTAAGTACACGTAACAATTGTGCTTACTACGTAACTACCTACCTACTGGTTATATCCAGGGAATACAAATTACAATATTTGGCGGTCAAGCAAGAAGCCAAGTGCTAGTTAAAGTAAACTTACGAAGCGGGATCCGGAGTGAATGTATAAGATATAGCAATATTAATACCCCTGCATGACATCACGTACGTACCTCTGTGAAATTCGTAATAAATAATGGCATCAATTGATACTCAGAACTTTGAATATTATTGTAATTGCTTCCGGTCACGTATTTCTTTGGAAAATGAACACATGTTACCTATTTGTTGCCGCATGATGTTTGTTTGTAACTGTTAAATTAGTAGCGGTGGGCACAAGTCTGGAATTCTGGATATAGAATGACGGCATGTGGTATAAAAAGTGGGATTTATTCATATTTTGTCAAAAGGTAAGTACTTATTAAAATTAATAAGACTGCTACATGCGCGCCCTCTTTAGTTCACTGATAGAAAATATGTTATCGTCTACTTGGCACTAGATGGCGTTGTGTGCTTGTAAAAAATATTTCTATCAAACCAAAGAAGTTCGAAACGAGAGTGTTTCACTCCGTTTATAGGTGTGTGAATGGCCCGGTCTAGTTTCTTGATAATTTAAACAAATGTTACGTTAAAAGCCAGTCTAAAAATTACATTTACTTCTTTCTTTAGATTTTTATTTGTGATCACCAAGCTTGAAATGTCAACTTACTAGGTCTAAGGTCCTTTCAAGGTCCTTTTATCCATCGGTTCTAGGCCTGTGGCAAACCGTATGTATTCGTTACTGAGTAACGAGTACTTCATCTGATTTGAAGTAACGAATCGTTACTCACGAATACGTCTCGTTACCCGTATAACTCGTATCGGTCGTACTCTGCTCTGCTGGTCTACTACGAAACTCGAAGTTCGTGTCGTGCGGTCGCTCTGACACTTATACTATTTATTACGAGAGCGAGAGGGATAGTATGATACGAACTTCTAGTTTCGTAGTAGCCCTGCTGGAGACGCTCCGTCGCCTCCGTCTGTAGTCTGTGGAAGGCTTTATACTTACCACAGATTATGCTATGCGAACAGATACAACTGCAGAATGTATGAGGCGAATCTAGCGTTTAAGTCGTGAACTGAAACAGTTCGGTGACTGATGTGTCGTTATTATTATTGTTACTGTAGAAAAAAAATATTTTGGTATTTTATGGTTTTATAAATAATAATAATAATTAATAAATAATTTTCCTTTTTGTTGTTTGAATAAAGAAAGGCTTTTATTTCGAATGTTTAAACTGAACGCTCTATTTTTAAGTAAATTAATAATTCTTTATTCTTACGACCCAATGTTATTCTCTTTTTTATTCTTAGATATTGTTCTTAAGAATTTATGTGCATGATATGCGATAAATTCAGTTATTTTATTTTTTGTAAGATTTGACCTGATCCATCATTTAAGAGAAACCAAAAATAAATAACTTTAAATTGCAACAGTTCGACTGTCATTATTTATTTAAGTATTATAATAAGAAAAGCGCGTTCAACCAAATAAAATAACTCTTCAACTTTATAATATTGTTATAAATTAAATATTAGTTTGGATTTATTACAAAAATCACTTCAAATGGGGCTAGGTCAATTGGTGTGAATTGTCCCGTGATATTTATTTATTTAAATATACAGAACATTACGAACCACATTAAAAAAATCAGTTACGGTGTGTCACAGACCGACGATACGATAACGATACAGTTCGGTTTTGCTTTGTACAAAGTACGTTCGTTCATACCGTATGGTGACGGGATGCGGTGTTTCTGCTTCATACTCGCATCAAAAGTAACGATACGAGTAACGATACGATAGTAACGAGTACTGGTTGATAAAGTAACGAATACATACGGGTACCAAGGTTTTCGTTACTTTTACAGCCCTAATCGGTTCTTCTGTCCATCTGTAAATAATAGGTAAACATCGTCTATCATCAAATAATAAAATATCAAATAATAAAGCAAAATTAAGGGGGCCCCAAATAACCACTACAAAATCTTTAAAACCTCTAAATTTGTACGGAATGTCTCTACGCGACTCGCACTTGGCCGGTTATTTATCAGTAGCTTTTAATGGCACAGATAGATGAGAAGTGCCCATCATTTGGGGCAGGCACAGGACAGTTATCGTAGACAGGAACACAGATATAGGATAGGATTCTTAAGTTGGAAAGTTAGTACTTTAGAAAGTAAGAAAACATTTTTTCGTGACAACTTGGAGAAAAAATGCACATGTTACAAAATTGTCCAAAGAAAATTAGGCAATTGTGCAATGACAAAGTGACCGGGAAGAACAGGATGCAAAAGGCTGGAAAGCCAATGCATTAGGAGGAATGGCAATGCATTAGGACCTAGGTAGGTATGTTCAAGGAAACTAAATCACGTACGATTTCGATTACTACGACTACGACTACGATTTCGTTGGCAGGCGTATGGGATGTCAACATGACATTAGTAGCACAAAAGTTCCACCTGATACGTTATTTAGTTTCTTCGACTGTACAGTACAAACATATTTTTTGACTCTTGCTTCCATCGGCTTTATAACATAACGTGTAGGTAACGTTGCTTCTAACCACAGAATATATTTGTAACGTATCGTGTATGTAACGTTTTTTCTGTGTAACTTATACCTATGGAAACGAGCACGTGTGCTAAGAGAAGTGTGTAACATTTTTTTATAATGTCCTTTTTATTGTAATAACATTCCCACGGTAAAAACTAAACGCGTAGACCAAAATTGTAATTCTTATTCGAGTCAGGTGCCACATAATGACATACCTATCGGCCTCCTTGCTATGCGCGCAGCGTCACCGGTGGCCTTTTAGGTTCCTAATTTAGGCGTCCTATATAGCTGCGAATAGTCTAGGAAGATATTTACATGGGAAAAACTATTTGTCGTACTGTAATGTATTATTGGGTGCTCGTAATTGAATACGTAATCATTGAGTTACATTAAGTGTACATAACAGAGAATATTTAAATCCAAATAAATTATTACTATTAATTTTTATAGGTGGATAGGGACGGGCATTATTAAATACGGCGCATTTAATTATCTACATTTTTTTTTAACTTTTATCCCAAGTGATAACTTTGATCCCAAGTAACTAGTTTAATTGAAATTGTTATATTAATATATAACCTTTCGACGGTTCAGTATCTATAAATTCGTATAATTTAACATTTCAATATAAATTATAATGTCCAATGTAAATTAAGCACTTAAAGTTATTAAAATGGCATGTCATATAACTGGGCGATCGAATTTTGATGGCAGATCTCTTTTGTTAAAACTGGAAAACACCCGTATTCCAACAAGACAAGACAAGATGAAGCTAGATCGATTGTTCACCACAGAAAATATCCACGTAATGAAATTTATTCAGGAGCGTAGAGTCGTTCCCATACTCCTGAAACAAAAAAAAATACTTAGGCAAAAGAATTGCTGGTTCATATAAGTATTAAAATATTATTAGAAGGTTCTCGAATGGCATCCACAGACCGGGAGATGAGCTGTCAGAAGGCCTCCAACAAGGATAGAGCGGCGAACTGGTTAAGATCGGGGGATATCGCGGTGGATGCGGAAAGCACAAGACTGATCTGTGTGGAGAACCTTGGGGGAGGCCTATGTCCAGCAGTGGACGTCTATCGGCTGACATGATGATGATGATGATGATGAATACAATGACTTTTTATTGAACACCAGTCACCAACACATAGTAAGCAGTAGGTATAGAAAAGGTCAGATAATTATTATACAGATTTTCCAGGGTAAGCAAAGCAATAAGTAAATAGCAGTGGACATCTTTCGGCTGTCATGACGATGATATTATTTGAGAGATATAAACGGATGTTCTCTTGAACCTAGACACTACAAAACACCACAAGGTAATTGTGTAGGAATCCCGTCCACCTGTTTATTACTGTTGTCCAATCACAAAAGGGTTTTGAATTTGAAGCGTTTCACTGCGGGCTCGAGTGGCTGCAGGCTGCGGGCGCATTGTCCTTTACTCCGCTTGAATGCACCCCAATAAGGGACAGACTTGACTTTTTGTTTGTTTATTGAGTCGAGACAGGCACCTTTCACTTTACGACAGATCTGTATCTACATTAACATAGTAAAGAACACAATTTGTTTATAATTAATACCACACCCGCGCCTTAATCACGATGATATACATATTAATAAGTATTACAGCTTTAGTGAGTCAAAGGTATTTGATAAAATTACAAAAATTAACGGTTCAACTCACGATTTTAAATCAGTAACGGTCAACTAGTTTCGGTGTTTTCGGAAGATCTTTTTCACAGGCGAGTCGTTCACGACGGTGGCGCCCCCTACACACCGTTTCTCACTTATAATCGCGAGTGGAACTGTTTAATTTTGTAATGTTATAAGTACTTATTGTTAAAATTACCTCGATGTCTGAACCGCAGCAGTCATTGGTCAGGAGTAGACTGAAGTGTTAATGTAAGGTCGGGATACTTGGGCCCTGAAGGGTAACTTTGCCCATTGGGGTTAACTCGGTCAAGGATTAATTATGGCACATTGCCATTGCCATGTGGCCGCGCGGCCGGTTTTAGCTAACAGCCAATGTTTTTACTTTTCTACCCGATAGATATATTTTTAAGCATGTAAATGCCCTAAGAAAACTAACTTAAACTTTAAAAAATAACGCTTTTTTCGGAGTATTTCAGTTTAATAATTAACATTTTGTATATTCATTATCATCATCATGTCAGCCGAAACATGTCCACTGCTGGACATAGGCCTCCCCCAAGGCTCTCCACTCAGACCGGTCTTGTGCTTTCCGCATCCAACGCGATCCCGCGATCTTAACCAGGTCGTCGTTTTCATTTGCTACCCATATTATTACATTTATTACCTACAATTAAAAAATAAATCCCCTCCATATTATTTTTGCGGCCACATTTCGAAATATCATACACCCTATGTCACTTCGATAGCGTTGATAATACGTTTTTATATTGTTGAAAATATACTTACATACATACACGCTCGAAAAATTTAACCCTCCTTCGGGCAGGGTAAAATTTTAAATTCAATTTAAATTTTAAACTGTTTATTTCAATAAAAATTGCATAATTTACTTGATAAACCTTAGCTTCTAATCTTTAATTAAAAAGATTTTAAAAACTAAAGAATTAAAAACTTTGCGAATCTTTGATTACCTTCAAAACGTCTGTTAAGGCTGACCAGTGATCAAACTCAGCTCTAACGGTTAGAATTATTACTTCGAACTCTTTCGTATTCACCGGTATTTGCTTGGCAACAACAAACATGTCTACGTAAACTGCTAGCTCGTTAATGCCTCCCAACCTTGAAGAGCCGGATACACCGCCGTCTTAGTCGCGGCGGTATTCCGTACGCGCATTTGCAGGGTTACCTCAGGGACGAAGTTACAGTTACCTATAACTAAAATCAGTCAACTGTAAGCTGTTCACACAAAAATCCAGGCCAGGCCCCCCCTGAAAAATAAACCTAGATACGCCAATTGTACTGGAAAGCATTTGTATGAAAAACAAGTTCTTTTTTGCGGTTCAGTATTTTCGGTCTTACATATTTATTTTTATCGTGTTGTGAGTGTTGTTGAACACCATGATGTTCTGACTCCATAGTGCTACTAACCTTGCATCTTAGCTATACTGCTAGGCATACCGCATAACTATCGTGAAAAATACGAGTAGGAATTACGGAAACAAACCAATGCCGACTGTCGTTTTGCTGGGTCAAACGCTTTTTTCATGAAAAATCATCCGTATGATTAATTTAGCGCAGTGAAGCTTCCTGACCTGGTTAAGCTACAGGCTCACGTTGGATGCAGGCCGCTTCCAACCGAAGCAACTGGAGGTCTACGGGGGCATTGGGGGAGTTGTGTGTCCAACAGTGGAAGTACCTGCTGGCTAATATAATGTTTTTTTTTTTTATATATTTAGCCCTTAATATGCCCCACTGTTGGGAAAAGGCCTCCCGTTTCCTCCGTCACTCTTTTCTATCCGGGCATGCATCTGCTAATCGAGCCGGAAAGCGCTCAATAAGTACATTTCGCATCTCTTGGGCGTTCTTCTGCTATATTAGCCATAATGACGGTGATCCACCCATCCATTTCAACCTATAAACTCCCACTGCTGGGCACAGGCCTCCTCTCAGAATGCGAAGGATTGGGCCGTAGTTCCCACGCTGGCCCACTGCTGATTGGGAACATCACACACACCTTGGCTTTACAGCAAGTTAGTGCAGGTGATGATGATGACGATGAATTTTGAATGAATTTTATTATGAACATGAAAGTACCGTGAGACTCACTCATATTAAATTTTACTGTGTCGGACAGTCGCGCGAGCAGAGCGGTGGCGCGTAGAGTGCGTGTTGCGGCAGCCGCCGGGTCGCGTGCTCCTTTGAAGAAGGGCTACTAAATAGCCCGAAACATGTCAAGCTAAACTCGATTTAAGACGTGAGTTATCCGTTACAATACCGTTTAATGTGAATTTTATTATGGGCTAAAAATAATGGAGGTAGCCCTACAGTTCCACAGCCGCAGTCACAGGGTGCTCCGACTTCCTAGTGAAGGCTGGTGCGAGCGAAATGTCAAGGCCGCGCGCTCACTTCCTCGCTGCGATTACCGGCAAAGTCGCTTTGACGCGCTGATCGCCTGTGATTGCGATATTCTAAAAATTCTAACTAAAAGAGGCTTTCTGAAAACTCCTTTTTTAAATCTTTTACTTTAACTTCGCTAATTAAATTAAAACAGTTTTATTCCAAGAGAAAAAACCTTGTAAAACAGACTTTCAGTCTCCAATTTAATTTAAGTATCCAGTATTTTTTTATTTTGAACCTTATCTCGGGATTGAAACCGTTGAAATCTAAAAGGATCGTCCTTTTCTTTGTTCACGAAAATTAGGTAATATCCAAATACAGACTATCTATGCATATAAACAAGATTGACCATACTTTTTAGTTTAGGTAATCCCCCGAACATATAAGCTAGGTACTACTTGTTGCCTGCGACGTAGTCTGCGAATAATTCGTATATCCTTTGATAGCAGTTTCAAGAATAAAAAGTAAAAAGAGTCCTATGTGTTGATCCAAGTCATAAAATATGTATATCGTCGCTACTTTGAAAAAAGCTGGTATCTCAAAATCGATGATCTTTCCGAGTGAACTCAATGGACATTGTTTTAAGGGTCAAATTTGTTGACGTATTAATTTGAGATACGAGATTTTTTCAAAGTAGTGACGATATGTGTGTGCTAAATCTAATCAAAATACTTTGAGTCGTTTTTGCGTAATGGTTACTTTACAGACATGCAGACAGGTTATTTACAAACATCCAGATTATTCAAATACTGAATCATCCAAACTTTCGCGAAAGCATCAATAGCATAGAGAGTTGGGCAGCGAGCATCTCATAGAATCATAGTATTAAACTAAAGTTTAGGACGGTATAGGCATGCACAGTGCAGTGCCAATAAAACCAACAACATAGCCCATGGGGTCATTCTTGTGTACCTTGTTATATACACATGTACCTTGTTATACTTAACTATACTGACGTTTCCATCTTGAAAGAGCTTGGCATCAAGCAAAGACTTTCGTCAATTGTGCAAGTGCGAATACACAAAATGTTTGGACATATCATTCGCAACGAAAGCTCTTTGGAGCGATTGGTGATTCAGGGAAGAGTAGAGGGGCAACGTTCTCGCGGCCGATCTCCCACAAGATGGACAGAAGGACTACTCCGAAACACAACGTTCGAAGTTCGTGTCAAGCGATCCCTCTCGCTCTCGTATCAAATAGTATAAGTGTGAGAGAGACCGCACGACACGAACTTCGAACGTTGTGTTTCGGAGTAGCCCTTCAGACTCCATTAAATCTTCCACAAAGTGTTCCCTTACTGAGTGTGCGCGCAGTGCCACAATTAGAGTGAGATGGAGAAGTCTCGCAAAAACCGCAGCCAATCTACAAGACAATCCATAACCACGACCACTCCGTCAGGAGTGTACGACTGTGAGGAAAGAGGCCTTGTTATAAACATCTTTCTTTCTTCAAAATCTTTCAAGTGCACGACAGAAACCGCCAACTGTTATTCCTAATCCTTATTGCAGAAAGCCTTTTATGAAACTCATTGTCCCATACGGGGGTGACCGCGACGGTGACACTTGTGTCAGATGGCCCGAGACCGGCAAGGGTCTGGCGCAACGCGTAACGCGGCGCCAATGGAGCGCGGTTCCCCTCAGCCTTTCTTATTATGTGCTGTGATTTCTGAACAGCGGGAACTGTGGAGACGATTTGTTTTGTTGTTGGTACTGGTACCCCTACGTAGTTTGAAATAAGTTTTTGTGACTTTTTTTTTACTGACCGTAAAAACACTAAAATAAATAAATAAATAAATATCATGGAACACTTGACATCAATTGACCTAGTCCCAAACTAAGCAAAGCTTGTACTATGGATACTAGGCAACGGATAAACATACTTATATAGATAAATACATACTTTAATACATATTGAACATCCAAGACTCGAGAACAAACATTCGTATTATTCATACAAATATCTGCCCCGGCCGGGATTCGAACCCTCAAGCTTCGTAGTCAGGTTCTCTTACCCTAGTGGTAAGAGAACCTGACTACGAAGCTTGAGGGTTCGAATCCGGTCGGCCATCCGGTCGTCAATTTATAAACTAAATTAGCTACATACAAAAGTAAAGCTTTCTTTCTTGTTTAATGTTTGTAAATTAATTATTTTAACCTTGAAAGTATGTAGTTGATTCGTTTGCAAACGCTAAAGTACCTTTGCGTTACATTATCTTATGCGAATGTAACGTCATTATAATATAATGAGCAGCAACATCTAATATGGATACGCCAAGGAAGCCTGCTGCTTACGGAAAACGGAAACGAATTATATTTAAGTATGGCTGGATTGTATTGTATTGTTCTCATGTTGTTATTCTAATAGAGTTGGGCGGAGTTACAATGGCAACAGAATAGCATTCGACTATTCATAGTATTTAGTATATGGGCATGATGTGGATTACTTTAGCGAATTAAAAATAATTTTTAAATATGTACATTTAGCCTGGTATTTGCTAGATACCAGGTTAGCTTACCATCAGTTGATTGCTTACTCGTTTTTAGGGTTCCGTAGCCAAAATGGCAAAAACGGAACCCTTATACTTTTGCCATGTCTGTCTGTCTGTCTGTCCGTCCGTCCGCGGCTTTGCTCAAGGACTATGAATGCTAGAAAGCTGTAATTTTGCACGAATATATATATGTAAACTATGCGAACAAAATGGTACAATAAAACAATAAAAAAAAAATTTTTAGGATACTTCCCGTAGACGTAAACTGAGGGGTGATTTTTTTTTCTCATCCAACCTTGCAGTGTGTGATATTGTTGGATAGGTTTTTAAAGAAATTAGGGGGTTCCTAAAACGATTTTTCGATTCAAGGATATTCAATTTTAAAGTAGGTACAAATTTTCATTAACATTGAGTATCCCTCCCCTCCCCTCTAAAATCTAAACCGGCGGGTGAAAAAATTTTGAAAAAATCACGATCGTAGTAAGTATATCAAACTTACAAGGAAAACTATAACGGTTAAGTTTTCTTCACAATTATTGGTAATTTAAGAATATATAACATCCTAAGGCATAAAATATACCTAAACTTGGAATACGAGTATTCCGTACAAAATACAAAATACGAAATCCTTAGAAAAATAATACTTAATTTTTTCGTAATGGCTATGGAACCCTATTTATCCATTCCTATTCTCTTGGCCAGTTTTACTCCTTCTTTTAATCGATGGTGGAGTTCTGCTGAGTACATATAAAATTTAAAAATGGGTTTAAGATCAGCAACGCACCAACAGTTCCAATTGTGCCGTAAATGTACGGGTGGCGGTGATGATTTATCATCTAGTAAATATACCAACACAAATAGAGTAGCGTCTCGTATTTGTAAACACGTTAATCAGCCATCAATTTTTCTGCGCAAAAAACTTTAAGAAGCAAAAAACACTACATGCATTTTGCGTCCTATCCATTCATAGTATAAAATGTACCTATTTAGCTAACTGGACCACACGGTGCAAAGCGCATAAAGAATGCCTGATCCCTTACCAATCAAAAGTTCATCACATGCCAATAGATACTTAAATACATAGACTGCTAAAATCATTACTCTTCCTTTGGCTTTGCCGTAGTCGAGTAAAAATAAGTGAAATATGAAACCCAAAAATATTATTATTTATTATTATTATTATTAATCTCCATACATCCCCTGTGCCGCAGGCTGTTTTCGTGGCCGTCGAAGCGGCACAGTCCGACGCCCACACTTTCCCACCGGCGTCCCTCGCCCGTCACCCGAAGCCTTATTAGCGACTAATTAAGTCACGCAATGTTGATCAATCTGTTTAGAAAATGCTTGCCCATTTGTTTCTTAATCGAGTTTCCGCCGTAATTTCTTCCGGTGAGCTTGGGCTTTGATGCTTGATGCTGTTTGTAAAATACTTACGGAGTGAAAACTGGATGTTGTTTACCTTCAACTTTTTTTTAATCACCCCATCTCTCGTGACGTAAGTATTTGGTACCTAGTAATATTTCGGCCAGTTATAAAATTATGTAATTAGGTTTCTCCGTGTGTGTCGATATCGCACTGATACTAATCGCTAACCAAACATGGAAACCTGTTTGTTTTGTAAGTACCATCTCCAACACAAAGCCCAGATATGGTGCTGCGAATAAGGCAGCATAATGTTTTTTTCCTGCTCTTCTTCCTCAACGTTGGATAACCCACGCTACACATCCTTTACCTATTTTAAGTACACTCACGAAAGAAAACACTCATCTTGTAAATAGGTAAGACTACAAAGCGTTTCAATAGCCATGTCTTTTTGTCTACCAACATCGACGTACTACAGGATATGCGGCCAAGGTGTCCACAAGAGTAGATTTATCCCGTTGGGGCCAGTGGATGTCGCGTCACTATAGATGGAAACTAACGGTAGACTACGGTTATTTAACAAAATTTGTCGTTAGCTACCAATACTTAACCGGTTAACTATGGTTATTTAACCGCAGGTCGTATTGAAGCTTGGTGGTAAGTGGATAGCTTTTTCTGTTTTTTTGTTAGTGTTTGACATTTATTTTAGATTGTTTAGGTACATAATCCATAAATCGGAATCGGAACTAATTTGAGATGCATACCTACCTATGATATGGCACTGGTACCTACTATAATTTTAATTTTAATTATAATATGCATATTTTGTATGTTCATACTTGGCAATAAAGAGTTTATTATTATTATTATTATAAATACTTAATTTCATAAACGTCATTCAAACAAAGTCATAAACGCCACTATGCAATACTAACAATCACCGCAATCACCTAATAAATTTAATATTTTTTATCAATAAAATTAAATAATTACTTAGTTTATTTTAATTAGGTATAAACACAGTACAAAAATTTCCGTAATGTACCAAAGTAACCCGCTCAAAATGGTTATTAACCGTTTTTAACCAAAAAATCCGTTAAAAACCCGACGGTTAAAAACGTTAAAAACCGGCTTCCCATCTATACGCGTCACTAAGCTGTGCACCTTTGGCACCCAGATTATTGAGTCTTGTCATTGGACAAGGAGGGAATTCGTATAGTTTTTAGTGGGTAAATGCCCCTTGTTGGAGAGTCTCAACTCGTATACCTACACTGTTACTCCGAACAGGCCTGAATGCGTAAGGCGTATTTTCCACATTATAAAACGTCACGGACATTTGGCAGTGTATAGAAAATACGATATTTGAATCTCTTCACGGCTTCAGGGATGTATCTTCTATTTATCTTGTTTTATTCAACTAGCTTAGAACTTAGAACTATACTTAGAACAGTTTTAATGACTTATTCGCTGTAGTTCCTTTACAAGTTCCTTCCTTCCTCACTTATGACGGATCTAGTTCCATTACTGGTATTGGCGAAGAAGCGACTGTGAACCATACCTTTTGATTTAATCTAAGTACATAAGTAACAAGTTTAAAGCTTTAAATTTCTCTTTGATTCTTCAATTGTTTTAGACGTGCGATGATCTGCAATAGAAACTGTATTGATAGCATCATTATACCGCGCCTGCATCGCCGTGCATGCTACGCAGCGAGAGCGCATTCTCAGGTATTGTAGCGATTGACAATGACATAGCATCTTCGCTTTCCAAGTTCATTGACAACGAAAGTGTGTTGCGCATGCGTGAAAACTCGCGCCAATTAGAAGACGCGGTCGTTGCCGCTGCGCAGTGTTACCAACTCTACTGTTTGAATAATAGACAAGTGGCTTTATATTCAGCTGGGCTAGTTTTTCGAAAAATTCTAATTATTTTGAAGCAAATATACCTCGGTACTCAAAAGCAGTTGCAAATGCAAAGAAATGGGGTGCCCACACACAACAAAGCAACTATAAAAACTCTGCCTACTGGCTTATTTAATACTATAGGCACCCATCTTCAAATTCATTTTTTTTATTATGATAGGGAGGCAAACGAGCCGGCTATCAGATGGGAAATGATCACCACTGCCTATGAGTACTTGAGACCAACTAGGTACTCAAGGAGAGTCAACAAAAGAATAAAATGCAATTGGCCATGGGCACTAGGTAATTGTCTTGACACTTGATAATAATTAACCCAACCATAAAAAAAAACATTTTTAATACAAGCTTTTTTGATGACTGCACTTTTTATTGACTGTACTTGCATTGTCGCCCAAACTACATTTGCATACCAAATTTCAAGTCGATGCTATTAACAGTTGAAGAGTTCCGTCCTGCGGAGACGATTCTGGCTGGACTACCAGGATGTCATAACTAGATTATTGTATTGTCACGCGATTTACATAAGTATTTCAAATCAATCTGAGTACTGGAAATTGGTCAAATTTAACTTTCGAGATTTGACTACAGACAGACAGACAACGCGACAGGTGAAACTAAATAAAAGCTTGTAAAAATAATAAATGCAGTTTTATTATTTTTTTGCAGACAACAATATCTTAGTGTTGGGTAATTTTACTGTTTTTCTTCTACTAAGTAAGGTAGTTTTCTAATGGTAAATTGCTGGTCTACAGCCTCTCCTAGGCTTGGCAACACTGCCGCTGCGCGTGCGACGACGCGCCCGGCTGCGCCTCACTGCCAAGGCCGATGCTTTCTCCACGATCTAGCGTTGCATGCTCGACTCTTGTATAATCATTACTAAGCTGACGTAATTGGAATTTTGTTTTGCGACCAGTTTCGGACCTGATTCGGCGGCTGTCAGCTGAATTGAGAGCAGTTGCTTATCTGGCACGTGAGCTCTTTCGTATCATTGGTGCAACGTTGTGCTTCATACTACTGTATGGCTTTTTCGAAAGCTTGCTATAGAATTATAGACTGATGGATTGATTTTGATCGCGGTCGTATAGGGATTAGAGCATTGCAAAAAAAAATTTTACGTTTTGCCAAGTCAACTCTAAGTATGAGGCATTCCAACTTAGGCCTCTAGGTTGGCAACGCATCTGCAATACCCCTGGTGTTGCAGATGTTTATGGGCGGTGGTGATCTCTTACCTACCACCAGGAGACCTACTTGCTCGTTTGCCTTCCAGTCGTATAAAAAAAGTACTTGATTTTTAAGTCTATATGCTCACAATTTGTACGTATCAGTTGTACTTCGCCGTTTGAGAAGAAAATCAAAGATCTTTACAAAAAAACGGCCAATTATCTCAGTAAATATCATGCCATGAAACTTTTAGACTGAGCATAGTAAAAAAGGAATTAAAAAATAACCTAACCATAAAAAAACTTTTTTAATAAGTACAAGCTTTTTTTTTGCTGACTGTACTATTTCTTGATTGTATTTGTATTGTCACCCAAAAGCATTTGCATACCAAATTTCAAGTCGATGCTATTAACCGATGAAGAGTTCCGTTCTACGGAGACGATCCTGGCCAAATCCAAATCTCAAGTCAATCTGACTACTGTAAGTTGGTCAAATTTAACTTGCAAGATTTGACTACAGACAGACAGACGGACGACGGGACACACCCACAATCTAATCTAAACTAGAGTGTAGCCAATCGATTCTAATCTTCATTTTGAACTAACTAATTTCAGGATTCAGTAGCTATACGATAACGGAATCAACATGCAGAAAGTAAGAAGTCAGAAAATAGGCTTATCATAAGAAGCATTTTTTAAGGATTCCGTAGTAACTTAAAAGGAATAATAGAACCCTCATAGAATCACTCGTCTGTCTGTTCTGTGTCTGCGAGATTCAAATGAAAGGGTTTGTTACACGAATCTCGACAATTTTAAACATGAAGTCATTTTACTTCGAAGGATCATGTATATTTCCTACTTGCCTAATAACTTGCTTAAATAACGTGTAATAATTAATTTAGTATTTTAATCTCTCTCTCTAACTTAAGAGTTACACTCTTGTCGGTGGAGTATCTTCCACACGTCCCTCCTTTGAGCCATGTTCTTGACCTCTTGATATGACACGACGCCGACTTTCTCCTTTATCTGATCGATATAGCTGCGCCTAGGTCGACCTCTTCCTCTCTTCCCCTCGATCTTTCCTTCCAAAATTGTTTTGAAGAAGTCGTCGTGTCGTATCAAATGCCCGATCATATTCCCGCGTCTAGCATCTATTATTAGTATTTTAATAATAACCAATAATATGTTACACAACAAAGCTATGTTAAAACCCATCTAGCAAAGCAAGTCTGACACAGTTGCGTGCCTTTAAATAATACCTGTCAATGCCAGTCGAATTGCTTCTAACGTAACGAGATTACGAAATGATAAACTTTTACACCAATACCTATTAAATATTGTTTTAAAGTATAAACAAACCGATTACATTACTCTTCTGTGTGGTTACGTCAAAAGGTCTAAATTGAGTAATGGTGGGCACTGGACGGTCTTGACCCACTCTATGGTGTCTAGCACAGTTTCCGTATTGTCTAATCTGTTACTAGTAGCAAACATCCATCTGTTTTTGTTGTCATTAATAAAAAAAAATGTACGCCAAGTTTTACGGTTCCGTGTTCCGTAAAGAAAAAAGGAATACTTATAGGATCACTTCACTGTCTAGTTGTGTGTCTACGTGTCTATCAAGACCCCAAGCTTTTGCTCTTCAATTCTGTTATGTTTTGAAGACTATACTTACATAAGTAGAGTACTTAGATTTACAATTCTGAGTTATAAAAACTTTAGGTTTCTTTCTATACGTAAGTTCAGTTTAAGTGATTAAAATACAGATTTTATTGGAAGTACATAGATACTCGTATTTTTTCATACAAAAACTATAGGAATCAAAACTTAGGTAAAGTAGGTACCTATCAGCATGATATTAGACAATAAGCCGAGTAAGGAAAACATCCGAAAATCACTACTAAATACAAAATAAATTAAGTACAAACTTACTCTAAAAATTTTAAACCGAACCCTCAGTGCGCAAGTCTGACTTAGCTGGTCTTTTTACAACCGGAATAGTTCCAATCCAACGATGTTTTTCACGGTGGATTCCGGCTCAAAATTAACAGCAATGCAGTGGCTCTCATGAGCATCCGAGGCTATCGCAAAAACGTGGTTATTGCTCAACCTCTCGCTCGTTTCTTTAATGTGTGAGGGAGAGATGTAGCAAACAATATTCGATAGAAACTATGCTTGTAACTTGTGACGACTTTATTGACGACTAATGACGCCGCCGGACGTCTGTAAACAATCCGGAATAACACGCTCCAAGGAGTGGAATGATTGCTTGTATAATTTCGTAAGTATTAGTTTAAAAATGTAGATATTATTTTAATTATAATGTATACCATAATATTGTCATAATAAGTTTTCTTTTCACTCACATTTACTAATGTCACAAAAACATTTATGTTTAAAATTAAAATGAAGTGCAATGAAGCTTAAAGAGCGTGATGTTCCGTCATTTCGGGTGTTTTATTAACCCCCGACGCAAAAAGAGGGGTAGGGTGTGTCTGTCTGTCTATCTGTTTGTGGCAGCGTAGTTCTCAAACGAATAGCTCGATTTCGATGCGGTTTTTTTACGTCAAAGCGAGTTTTCTTTCTTTTGTTATGTTTCATTAAAATTGGTTCGTTTTGAGATATTGCACTTTGAAATGAAAATTCAATTCAGTTTCTTCTTCCACCAAATGTTTTTCATATTGTCTCCTTATTCTTTTTTCCACAATGTCGGGGGTTTTTCAATTTTTTTAAGCTGTAACCAACTTACAATGATAAGGATAAGTAATTTGCGGTGAAATGTCACTAATTCTCTTCACTATCTTTGACGTATTTACTATTTATTGTATACATTCTTACTACTAGTTAAACTTGGGTAAATAGAAGCATTATAGCGGGTACCATGGAACTTTTCCGGAAATGAGAGACTGGCAGACAAATCTCAAGGCTATGACGTAACAAATCACTTAACTTGTCCGAGAGTGGAGAGAAAAAAATAAATTGATCTTATGCGGAGTCAGTCGTGTGTGACAGCTTCGCTTCCCCAACCACACGCAGAAGGGCTACTCCGAAACACAACGTTCGAAGTTCGTGTCGTGCGGTCCCTCTCACACTTATACTATTTAATACGAGAGCGAGAGGGATCGCACGACACGAACTTCGAACGTTGTGTTTCGAAGTAGGCCTTCAGAACCCGATATTATTATAATGATGACGACAAATGTGTAGGCAACACAATGATCTAAGATCTCTGGTGTCTTCCGTACTAAATATAGCCCAAGTAGTTTTTGAAATCATCACGCGACCGATACAACTATGATTTCAAGTCAATTCACAGCTTGACTAGTTTTAGGTTTATTTTGTAAAAGGGTCGCACTGAAACGCTTGTAGATCTTATTAGAGAACTCAACATATAGGTACAATACTTCCAGTTCTCCTAGAAACTTGAAGTTCGTTATGACGATCGATAGTTAGGAGGGCCTACTCCAAATTACGAAAATAGAAGTTCGTATCGTACGATCCCTCTCACTCTCGTACTAAATAGTATAAACGTCAAAGATGGACATAGGTTAAGGTATACCGTAGGCGACCGGCTAGCAACTTGTCACTATTGTACCGTTTTTATCAAACTTTAAACCTAAAATTGCTAAAAGTGGCTCCGAAGCGGTAACGTTTCGTGTGCTCTGCCTACCCCATTGGGAACACAGGCGTGATGTTTGTGTGTGTGTGTGTGTGTGTGTGTCAAAGATGGAACGACACGAACTCCGATTTCCAAATTTCATAGTAGCCCCCCGCTGAGAGCACAACCAAAGAAAAGTCTTCACTGAAAATATTTTTTTATATTTGTCTGTCTAAGTATGTTAATATCATAACGGAGAAAGGCTCTGCTAACGCTGGAAATTCACATATAATATCATCTACGCTATGCATCTAATATAATAAAATTCTCGTATCATAGTGTTCGTAACCAAACTCCTCAGAAACGGCTAGCCCGATTTTTATAATGATTTTTTTTCTGTATATTCGGTAGGTCTGAGAATAGGACGTAAATTATTTTTCATACTTCTACGCGGACAGAGTCACGAGCAACAGCTAGGTATTTGTATACTTAAAGCCCTCGATGTGCGAGTCCAAATTGCGCTTGGCCGGTTTTTTATTCCAAGTATGCTTATTGCCAAACCGAATTATGCACAAAAAAATGTTTTGTTCCCTTATTTTCTTTTCTTTCCGATTAATCCAATATCAACCCAGCCTATCTTTAACTCAACAACTACGCGCAAGTAATAAATTACGATCCTTTCAATTCGATTAAGTCTGTAGACGTAACAAAAGGACTTTATAAGCTGCAGCTGAAGGAACATCGCTTGCATTAGTTAGTATAAGTTTGTGAGTCGGCGAGTGTTCATTGCCGCCGGGGAGCGTTGAACCGGGAAGTGGCTGTCAACCGATGCACTAGGTCAAATTGAACCGCAATTCCTGGATTAAGTAAGATTGCTACGTAATAACACTTTATCATCATCAGTGCCCTAAAGTGTGCTTTATTTCTGGTCGTAAGAGCACGCGTGGCCTTCCTCAGTGACTGAGAGACGGAAATTTTAGAAACAAACCGTCATTCTTAATTTGTATATGCTTCACAACTATGTTATACTTAGATCATGACAAATATAACGAACGTACAAATGTTGTGTCTGAAAAGTACGGCTGTTTGACTAGGAAATTATCATACGAATTATTATGTCCGTGTGGTGAAGCTTCCAGTACAATAGGAAGTGATAATTAGAGGTTAAGATTCGATTCTGACGCAAGCAATCACTCTGTGTGGGCGTAGGTACGGTTGCTTCCGTCTTACTCTCGAGCACTGCCGGCCGGCGCAGCCTCGCAGCTCGCACCCACAACCGACAACTCGCTAAATAATGTATTTGACGTCCGACAATGACTCGCCAAGTGGACGCGACGAGCAGGCCGCTTCGTTACGGAATTGCACAAATAAGTATTCCACCGGTCTTGTTTATACACACATAACAACCGAAACGAGTTTTTTCTGGTATTAATATATCCAACAGAACCTTAAAGGCTTTACTAGAAATGCTAGTTGCATTTATCAATGCGATTGGGAGTCACTGGGTGTGTTCCATTCAGAGAGTGTGGGCGATTGCGCACCGTTGCACATCAGGCCTTCGGATGTAAAAGGGAGGCATAAAAAATGCTTCATAATGCGAGCGTATACGGACACCCACGTCGCAAATTCCTGGCCATTATCACTGCAATCCCACGGGCTCGTGTGACGAGCAGAAGCCAATGCTGGGCGGTACTGTAGCAGAGATTTACTTTTTATAGCAGTAATTCTTCGCAACCGATCACGTATGCCCTGAAGATTTGTTTGCTGCTTCGTGGTTTGTCTACTATATATCATTATGTACACAGACGTAATACCAACAGTAAAAAAATGTTAGCACCTTAACATCCTTCCTTGTACAAAAAACAAAGAAGCGTTAAATTTTCTGTCTATATATTTTGCAATGTGTGCGCTTAGATCTTTTAAACAACGGATTTTGATTAGATTTTCACCATCAGATAGATAATTTTTCACGAAACGTCCACATGATACCTACATACTAATGTCGTGTCTTGGCTTCGCGTGGTTGTAGTTTGTTTGTTTGATTATACTCTTTATTACAGGTACAAAAAGGAAATAAATACAAAAAGGTTTTAAAGGGTTAAAAAGGTTAAAGGGTAGTTTTTGGGAAAGGAGCTGAAAAATATGAAGTGTTTTGATTTGAGGCCTTTTTACGGTTGCGTAGCCAAAATGATGACAACGGAACCCTTATAGTTTTGCCATGTCTGTCTGTCTGTCTGTCAGTCCGCGGCTTTGCTCAGAGACTATCAGTGTTAGAAAGCTGCATTTTTGCACGAATTATATGTATATAACAATGCATGCCGACAAAATCACATCTGGAGTATTTACCAATGGAAAGTCACTTTATTAGGGTTTTCTATCCCCCCTTTCTAATTTCGGCACACTTTTACGGCGCATTTCGTCATTTTGAGGCGCTTTTGAATCGCGCGCTCCGCATACTTTGCCTACGGTGTCACAATGCAAACTGAAGGGGGAAAATGACATATAAGCCAACAGTTGGCTTATATTTTTTTGGGACGTTTCCATGCCGCCTGAGGTCCATCTAGTGTTGTATATAATCAAAGGAGTTTCGATCATTAGTATAATATAATGTATGAAAACCAATATAAGTATGAACAAGGTGTATGAATAGTGATATTATGAATTCCGATGATTATGAGTTTCGATCGTAAGTATTAAAAAAATATGAAGAGTGATCATTATGATGTAAAATGGTATGAGAAAAATTTTCGAACTTTCGACAATAGGACTTAAAAAATTATGTGAAAAAATGCGCACCCAGTAAGTAGGTATATCAAATTTACAAGGAAAACTATAACGGCTAAGTTTGCTTGAGAATTATTAGCAGTTTAGTTCAGCAGCCTAAGGTATCATCAAATAACTATACTTACTTACTTCAACATGGAAGATTCCGTACAAAATACGAAATCCTCAGAAAAATATTATTTGATTTTTCGTAATGGCCACGGAACGGAACCCTATCTTAGGCGTATCCGACAACCTTTTGGCTGGTTTTTTTCCTTCAAAATTGCACCCGTGCGAAGCTGTGGTGGGTTGCTAGCTTAGAATATACATAAGCAAGCTTTTGTTTTATATATACTCTAAGGTTGCTAGTCTTATACAAGCGATAAAAGTCTAAAATTCGCCGCAAAACCCAGCTCATCTCGAAAAGTGTATAGTGTTTTATTTCGCGGTTATTTCATTAAAGGTATTAAAGCAACCTGAACTGTTCAGCGATCCTCATCGTAACCACGCAGGCGTAATCATAACTAAGATAAATAACGCGTTGTTATTGTTTATGGACCACCAGGCACGAGTTAGGCAGGCTCGTATCCCCCGCGTAGACGCTCTAATCTCTGCCACCTACATTAGTCTTGTTGAATATTATTTTAAAAAGTTTTAAACAGAAGTGCACCACATGTGCCGGCACCTGACCTCGAGAGTTCCCACGCTACGTCTCCAGCCCTCGGGGCAAAAACGTCGACGTTAACGTTTCTACTTAACCAGATTTTTCTCTCAAACACACGGTAAACCCAGAGCACGCTTAAATCATCTTATAAACTGGCGTTGTTGTTTTCGGGAGCAAATGCCTCGGTCTTAGTGAGGCTTAAAACTTTTTTGTTTACTCAAATGATCTGGTGATTGTTTTTTAATTTATTTCGTCGTTCCGCGGCGTCATGTGGTTCCAATCAGAGATAGTCGAGGCTTTTAATTTTTTCTGCTGATGAACAACACTGGAAACCTTACAATAGGACCAGCTTAAAATAACTTCGGTAAGTAAAATTACCAAATTAAACGGTTTATCTCACGATAATAGCCAGGAATGGTCCGAGTACTTTTGATCTTTCGGAAGATCTTTTTCATAGGCGAGTGCGTTCAATTTAGTAATTATATCAATATTTCTCATGAGAATTACCTAAGTACATAATATTAACCTAGGTAAGTATTTGTTACAGGGCAGTGTTTTCGAGATTACTTTATTGATTTCGCGTTCGTGAACAATAGTTTTAATTGGACGTTATGGAGATCAGCTGCGTTCTCAATGGCTTAATGAATCCATTAACAATGCCTTATCGCGCCCCACATAAACGCAAGGGTTAACAACCAAAATAATGTGAATGAGCGCCAATTGCGCGGACGCAGGGCGTCAATCAACGACGGACTTCGACGTCCCGCGGCGCGAAGGCACCCTCATTCCACCATCTGTCGTCAAAATGCACCGACTTAAGGCCCGTTTCACCACTCATTGATTAACTTTATATAGCAGATAAATGTGATGCCGTCTCCGTTTATTAGGACAAAGCAAACAGAGACGGCATCACAGATATTTGTCACTTAAAACTTATCAATGAATTGTGGAACACGCCTATCATCTATACTTAGTAGTTTTACTACCGTTAATGCAAGTCATAGACTTTCAAAATAACGCTAGCCTTCGCGTAGTTTCCGGTTAACTAGCAGTTTTTTTTTAAGTGTCAATTGATTTCCTGAATACATTAGCATTACTTAGCAATTCTAATTGTCGTCCAACTAATTGAAAAATGGTTAGATAAGTAATGGAATTCCGTGGCAACATTTGCTTAGTTAACTTCTCTGCCCAGCAGTGGACCATATGTCATTAAAAGACTTAAAAAAAATATTTATCCGCAATGGTGAATCATTCCACAAAAAAGACTCTACCTTTACTATACATGCAAGTTTTTGTCAATAATGCGTGTGAATTTATAATGAATGATACACAAAAACTATTAGATCATCTTGTAGGCGAGACGATATAAATCATTATTATCGCCACGTAAGACAAAGACATTTCCTTTTTTGAAATTTTGGAAAAAATATGGTTTTTCTTACTCAGAATCAAGAGCACAATCGATTCCCGATCGATTATACTTGTTTATTTTGTGTATTTATTTTTATGTAATTTGTGAAATTTGTGAATAAACGTTTTTCTATTTCTATTTTCTATTTCTATTCCGATCATTTAAGGCCGTTCCCTGAGCCAAATACGCAAAACTAGCCCAAGAATGATCCTACTTTTCTACGAAACGTTGATATTTGTAGACGTGGGAAAAATATATATGATTCTTGATTATATTATCTTGTCAACGACAGCTTTCGATACACGATTCATCACACTTCGCTCGATACAATTAATTCCCAAAGTAACCTCCAATGCGAATTTTTATTCCAACTTTACTTGTTTTTTTACTACGTGACACTATGAAACAAAAAATAGAGAAAAATCAATCATAACTTAAATAGTCCTTTGACAGCTTCCGAATTTCAATAATTTGAGGCAATATTTTTAAAATAAATAAAAATCGACAAATTCTATCGTAAAAAGATATTGACTTACGGCCTGCAATGTCTATCTCCGTCATTCTTTCGAAATGTGACAGTGACCGCTGAGCGCTCGTGCTAGACGGACATGTACTAAGTTTCCCCAAAAAAATACAAGATTTTATTTAATGTGCCTTGCAAATATATTATTGTAGTGTTACTTGCAAAAACTGTGTTGTGTGTCCTACTGATATACCACCGTGTGCGTGTGTATTATGGGTAACAAACAATTGAATAAGAAGGAAAAATCTCGAAAGACAACTCATAAGATTCTAAAAAACGATGAAACTAACGTAAGTAAAAAAATATATTTATTAAACAGTGAAAATAGTATTTATTTCGTTATAAAATTACTAATTTGCAAATTTAATTTTCTGTGAACAAACCAGAACAAACATTACAATCATGAATATGCATATAGTTCAGAATTTCACGCGCCACAATTAAGCATTGATGGCGTAGTGGTTTCACCGATAGAATATATAGGTATTAGGCGACCATAATCAGTCAAATGTGCCGAGAGTTCGAATCACAACTCGTAACTAAGCTTTTTGCTTTTTTATTTTTAGGTAAAAGAGAAAATTTGATATTTTTACAGCCGAACAAAATACAAAATCATCGGACTCCATCGAGTGAGTATAATTAAATTACTTGACTTATGCTGTTTTATCCCTAGCTACGTAACACAATACAAAACAATTTAGGTATCTTTATTTACAGACTGCAAATGGTGCAAATTTTTGCAGGTGGTAGGACCTTGTGCAAGGTCCGCCCGGATTGCTACCACCATCTTGATCGCTAATCCTGCCGTGAAGCAGCAGTGCTTGCACTGTTGTGTTTCGGCGCGAAGAGTAAGACAGCCGGTGAAATTACTGGCACTTGAGGTATTCCAACTTAGGCCTCTAGGTTGGCAACGCATCTGCAATACCCCTGGTGTTGCAGATGTTTATGGGCGGTGGTGATCTCTTACCACCAGGAGAACCACTTGCTCGTTTGCCTTCCAGTCGAATAAAAAAAAAATGGTAACGGAATCTCCGATTTTATCAACCGCTTGCACCTGTAGCGAGTAAGTTCTAATCTCCAATAGACTTTATTTATCCTTATAAATTTAAAAATACCTACCTACCTAGGTCGCACGTAAATTCGTGCGTTGCGATAAATACCTTACTACCCACAGCGGCGCGTACCTACGAAAAGAATGGTCGCGTGACCTTAGTTTTTTTTTATTCGACTGGAAGGCAAACGAGCAAGTGGGTTTCTTGGTGGTAAGAGATCACCACCGCCCATAAACATCTGCAACATCAGGGGTATTGCAGATGCGTTGCCAACCTAGAGGCCTAAGTTGGAATACCTCAAGTGCCAGTAATTGCACCGGCTATCTTTCCGCGCCGAAACACAACAGTGCAAGCACTGCTGCTTTACGGCAGGATTAGCGATCAAGATGGTAATAGCAATCCGGGTGGACCTTGCACAAGGTCCTACCACCTGCAAGTTAGATATAGTGAATTAAAAAACCGGTGAAAACTAAAAACTGGTTAATAACCACATCGACGGATACAAAACCGGTTAACCGGTTTTTTGCAAACTGTTTAAAATTGAAGTATTAGACGATAATTTTACTATTATTGGTTGTTATTGATGTTAACGGCGTATTTTGTGAGATTTAAATATACTCTCTACTAATAAGGGAAGGTGGGTTACAGTGGATCATGGGTAACAGTGGTCCAGTTGAATGAAGTTTTAACTCATTTATTTATTAAATTGTTTAATAGTCTTTTATCACAAGTAAAAACAAAGCTAATACACTAATATAAAATCGCGATGTAAAAAAAAAACAGTTAAAATTCAGTGTAATAAAGTGTAATCAGTTAAAATCAGTGAAATCGTAAAATTATATGATAGAGTTTCATATCCATTATGCCATTGACTCTCACGAGATCACCAACTTTATCACCCGCAAAACATCCCCAGACCATAACCGATCAGTGATCCAGTCCTGCACTGTTGGCACACGCGAAGCTTTGCCTTTTGTTCGCCTTCTTGTCGTCGAATATATTTGACGATGTCTCCCCCCAAAAATGCAATTTCGATTCGTCGTAAAATAAAACTTTTGACCACTGCTCAGGCGTCCAATCTTTGTATTTTTGTATCTTTGTCTTATTATTCAGAGAATAATATTATCCTTTGTATTAAATACATAGCTAGAATAACATTGTTTTAACTTCGCGTACCAGATTTGCGTCTAGGGAATGCAAACCGGTTAAATACCGGTTTTTTGTAACTTTCGGCAGTTATTAACCAAATTGGAAATAGTCCTTAAATATGTGTAAATTGCCTAAAATAGATACCCCAGAATAATCTCGAGACTAGAAAACGACGAATGTAGCATGGGAACTTTTTTTTTAAACAAGAATACACACTCGTATTTCTTCGTATAGTGGACAACAAGAAGTTGGTTCTTCTTTTTAATTAAATTTCGTCATCAATGTGCTGATAAAACATACGAGCCAAAAGGAAAAATTACATTGCTGATTGTTTTGCGGGTAATAAACTTGGTGATTTCGTGAGAGTCAATGGCATAATGGATATGAAACTCTATCATCACATTTTGCAACTTCACGCTTTTCCATCCAAAAAACGAATTTTAACTGATATTTTTTGTGACGTTTTATTATTGGGTTAGGTTTGTTTTTACTTGTAATAAGAGACTATTAAATAATTTTATAAATAAATGAGTTAAAACTTCATTCCACCGGAATCACAGAAAATTTCATTTATTTAGAACTTAAATATGTACTTTTTTACTTACTAGGTGCCCGATGGGAACACACAAATACTCCCAAAATATTAAATTCCGAATTCGCTAATTTTGATTTTCACAATTCCTAAGACATATAATTCCGATTACTTAAAAACACGAATTTCATTTTTCCGAATTTCAAAATATCGATTTTTTATATCCAATTTTTAAAACTCCGAAGAATTAAAAGCACGAAATGTTATTGGCCTGAAGTACAGTATTCTGATTAGCAAATTTCCGAAATGACATCGCCAATTCGGAAATATGACATTCGGCAAAATAAACTTCGTGGTTTTATTAATCGGAAACTTGAATTTCGAATCTTGAATAAATATCAATTAATTTAGGTAAATTGAACTGCATAGGATAGGTTAGGTTAGAATTGCGTCAAAGCGCGAAGCGCCTTAACTGCGCGGAATAGGAGCTCCGTGATGCAGAGCTCCATCGAACTTGTAACACATTGCTGAAAATGAATAACAGTATTACTTTTTAGACCAATCTAACCTACATTACCTATCCATAGCTTACGTTTAGAATTCGGGATTTATTATTGATCGGTGTAATTTAATTCCTCGGAATTTTGAAAATCGGTATTTTAGTAATCGGAATTCGTATTTTTGACATTTCGGTTTATTATTGAGTCGAACTTCTTATTGTTCGATGTATTAAAATTCGGAATTTTGAAAATCGTAATTTAAAAAATGACGATTATTAAGTTTCAGATTTATCAAAAATCGGAATAGTCATAGTAAGACTTTTAAAACATTCGGAATTATAAAAATCGGTATTTTGAAGTTCGTGATTCCGACTTTCGGAATTTCTTAATTCTTCTTTTTCTGAATTTCTTTCGGTATTTATGTAGTGTACCCGTGCCCTATACACCGCAACATTACCTCTCGTTTCGATACTGAGACGATGACTAGTTTGGCAAGCGGGGGCGTAAGAGCAACAACTTCGAATCCACTCACGGGCATGCGTGTAATACACATAAAATTATACCAAAAGATCCACTGTTACCCATGATCCACTGTAACCCACCTTCCCCTATTAATACAGAGTATATTTAAATACTTATTTAAATCTCACAAAATACGCCGTTAACACCAATAGTAACCAAGAATAGTAAAATTATCGTTTTCAAATAGTTTGCAAAAAAACTGCTAAAAACCGGTTAACCAGTTTCGAATCCCTCAATACGGTTATTAACCGATTTTTGGTTTTCACTGGTTTTTTCATTCTCTATTTGCGTCGTAAATTGATTTATCACAAAGTTCTTATAATCTATCGTGCAGGGCTTACTTCTGTTTCTCTCGTTAGTTCTTTGCCACCGGTGCTTTATAGGTACATATGTCCATGACAAATTGTAAATGCTAACACATTTAATATATTTTCAGTTACAAATATCGTTCGATGTGGAGAAGAGGTTCCTGACAAAACAGTTGATCGAAGAATTGTCGCAGTTATTAGTATTTTTTTTACAAAATTACAATCATTTGCAATCATGGACCCTTAGAATGCGGTATTCAAAAGATGCAGTTCGTTGGAGAAGTACCTAAAACATGGGCTAACATCAAAATTTATGTTTCGGTGTAAAAACAATGTTTTTGAAATAAGAGTTGACTTCATTAAAATGAATATTTAATTTACACTATGCTCTATTTTATTACTTCAATTTAACTTTAACGCCATCTATGCGATCCTGCATGCTTTTTTCGGACTAGTAATACGTTTTACAAATCAGTGTCCTGTTAGTTCAGTTGAGTCGCCACTTTTTACGTGGCGCTGTTGTATCGGCAATAATCGGCATTGTATCGAGGGGCGGGACGGCTGGCGCGGGGGAGGGGCTCGATTTTAGAATTCGTTTGGGTACGGGAACGGCCTTAAAAAATGTCCCCATTTTTTCATACAAATTTTTATGAGTCAGTTTTGTCACGCCCATACTAAGTGTATGAAAAAAACGTCGCAAAACTTGTCATTTTTTTGGTGACATTTTTTTATATAAACTATCGGAATCGATTGTGCTTTTGATTCTGAGTAAAAAAAACCATATTTTTTCCAAAATTTCAAAAATAATGAAAGGGTACACTTTTTTTTGAAAACGCCTAGGTACACAAAATCATAATGTTACTACTTATAAAACATAATTGTCTCAGGCGTTAGGTATTTTGCGGGGTCAATATCAATGAACTAAAACTATGGTCTGTCCCATAATTCTAGATAATAAAATGACAGTCTGAAATGTCAAACGTAAAAATAATGTGGCCAGCATAAAACGAACAGTGCGGCTCCATGATTCCGGTTTCGTAAATAACCGATAAAAATGTATATTTTACGATAGCAAAAATAACATTAAAGTATTCAATAATATACTACTTCTCATTTTAAAAATATAAATACACTTTTACGATAAAGTGATAAAATCTAAGCACAGGTACAAAACAGGTAAAATACAGTGTTCATCACTTAGTGCCAACGTAAAAAAATATAATACAGAGGGGCTACTACAAAACTAGAAAAACGAAGTCCGTATGGCAGCGTCCCTTTTACTCGAGTATTGAATGAGAAAAGCGTCAGCGGGACGGCAACATACGAAGTTCGAGCTTTGCAATTCGTAGTTAGGGCCAGAAGAACTCTGTTGTTGTAGTAAATGCGTGTTGATATTAGTTTTAGTTTTATATCTATTTGAAATTTACAACTTACGTAATTGCTGCCGTTACTTTCAAGTCTTATTGTATTTCTTGAATCCATTAATATGAACCAAAATTAATTTCTTTGCTCACCCGCGACCTTAAGATAGCTAAGTCTATGCAAATTATGCGTGTTCATGCAGTTCCTCCACCTCCACACTGTAAGAACACACACAAATTACACAAACCCATCTATCACCACCACCACAACACACTGACGCGTTTCGAACTCAACCAGAGCTCATCTTCAGAGTGACACAAGCGTACACCATGCTACCAGTTGTTGTTGTGTGTGTTTAGTCTAACGCAACTCGCGAAACTGAAGCCACGGCCGAATATTCGGTTTCGGTTTCGGCCGGAAAACCAGTTTCGGTCGGACTACTGATAATTCAATCACATGTCACTTGGAATACTTACACTTCCTCACCTTTACGCATCTGTGGCAAATATCCGAACCGCGCACGCAAGCGCGCGAGCTAAAAGATTTGAAAAGAAACTGTTACTGAACCGCCAAATTGCCGCCAATTTGAAGCCAGCTATGCACAACCCCTGTGTATTAAACATAATTTTACTGGACCACAAAAGCCGCTATAATAGTAATATGGTGTTTATTTGTGAGATTGTATACCTGCACAATCGGGGTTGTACGTTGATTTGGAGACATTTTGATAAAATATCGTTTAACAGATATTTTATCTCATAATTGTCGGTTCATAGAATAATCAATACGCAGAAAATTTATTTTGAAGAAATTTAAACCATTGTTTTTTGTTAGAAATATAATTTTTTATTTAGATATTCATATCATAGAATAAGAAGTCAAATAAGTATTCATTATTCTCATATTATTTAGTTAATGTAAAAATTACTATCAAGAAAAACATGAAATTCGTTTTCTGATGTGGTCTCAGTTCTAACCTAACCTAAACTACATTTCTAGTACCTAGCAAGTCGTTTCGGAGGGGGTCGCTGCAGGTCTACTACGGAACTCGAAGTTCGTGTCGTGCGGTCTCTCTGACACTTGTACTATTTAATACGAGAGCGAGAGGGACCGCATGACACGAATAAATGGATATATGAATGAATGAAATGGAAACAATTCTACAATTTGATAAGTTTGATAAAAAATTAAATGAGATTATAAAATTCATTGAATAGTTTTTCTATTAAATATATTCCATTCAAGTTAATAGTCGTTAAAATAATAATATTCCAAGTAAACATACGAAGAGCCAATATTATATGAAATATTTTCTGCGAAACGAAATTCTACGAAAATTCTGTCTGTGAAAGAAGGGAACACCTATTAAGTGTATTTTCAGCTTCTTATGGCAATGATCTTACTTAGAATTTAATTGAAACTTAAACATCAACATCTATAAAAAGTCGAAATTATCTTCAAAACTGTCGCATTTTTATTAGACCTATTTTGCCTTTTCTAGAATGTCCTAAGTGTCCTACATGTTAGTATACCACGGATCCGTTCCTATCTTAATATTTTATGACATACATATATTGGTACACAGGTACCTAGAAAATCTTTCGGTGATTACCGGTTGCGGCACATCACTATTTATGAGACGCAAAAAACAGGTAACACATGAATAGTATATTTTTTACCGAGAGACTAAAACAAGCCAATACATACCCGAGGCTGTTAGCCACCCGAGCTTTAGCGAGGGTGGCTATTTATCCGAGGGTTTGTATTGACTTTTAGTCTCGTGGTGAAAACTCTATTTTTCACTTCGATTGCGAGAAAAAAATAGTCAGTTTGGTATAAAAATATTAAACCAAAAAAATAAAAATAAATCTTTCTAGATTTCGGCGACAGAAAATTATCAATTATGTCTTTTGCTCTTATTATTATTTCCCTTGATTGCTCGACATCATAATTTTCGCTATCACTTGACGACATTGTGAGAATAATCAATTTATTTTAATCGTTTACGATTTACGCTCTACAACAATGTCAAAGTTTTCGCGGTAAGTATTTTTTTCCAAGACACAGACATAGCAAAATTGTTTCGATGAAATGGTCCATACACAAACGGAAAAATAGAATGGCGCCACCTTCTATGCGGAATAAGCAAGAACTAAGACCACGTAGACTAAGAACGTAACATTTTCGTCATTAAAATGGTCCACACACAAACTTATTTTTTGCAAGTAACTGGCTGTTTGAGTTTATCTAAGTCAGTCGAAGTAAATTAAAAAATTAATTACTTTTACTCCCTAGGGAGTAAAGTGCTCACTTTACTCCCGTCTCGTAAGGCTATATTGACCCACTTTTAGAGCATGAGAAGTGAAAACGTCATTTTATTATCTAGAATTATGGGACAGGGTATAAGTAACCTTTCTTGTCCGCTAAAACAAGCAGAGTCCATAACTAAAACCAACCAACTAGTCTCTTACAAATTATTTTAAATATGAAAAGCCCTCTAATATGCATGAAACAATTTTTTCCTTAGAATAACCATAGTAACTTTAGTTTACTGTCTATCGTAGTCCGAATCAGAATCTTTTTAATCCATTTGAACGGTATATGATGAGGGTAGAAAGAAGTACGTAGATAGATAATACCTGCGCGTAACACAATACGGCCTTAGGTTTATCAACTACTATGTCTTTCCAAGTGGCCATATTATTTGCTTCAATGGTACGCAGGTATACTTGCGACTCTGGAGGGCTTATATCGAGAGAGATAGGGAGGGAGGGAGGGTTTGTATCGTATTGTATTGTAAAACTCTTTATTGTGTATTACTTTATTGTTTATTTGTATTCTGTGTGCCTATCCTGTATTGTTCATGTTGGCAAATAAATCAATCTTCTTCTTCTTCTTCTTCTTATAGCAAATATAAATTCCTAATCACTCGTGAGTTAAAGTGTCTTAATTTATCGCCATAACAATCGTTTCAGTGGTTTAAGCGAGAAGAGTTAACAGAGACAGAGTACTTTCGCATTTATAACATTACTAGCTTTTGCCCGCGGCTCCGCCCGCGTGGTATTCGGTTATCTCGCGTGGATAAAAAGTAGCCTATGTAACTCTTGGGCCCATAAACTATCTCTATGCTAAAAATCACGTCGATCCGTCGCTCCGTTACGGCGTGAAAGACGGACAAACATACAAACACATAAACACACTCTTTCGCATTTATAATATTAGTATGGATATATATAGAACGCTTGCTTGCATGCTAGGGCGAAACAACTGCCAAGTGAGGAACTAAATAAATTAATAACGTGAGTTATTCCGTCGGACAAGGAAGCGTGGCGGGTGCGGCGGATGACGTCACAGACTGAATTAACCCGATTCCGAGAATTGAACCGCTTTGCATGTAGTGTTGCCAGTGTTGGTACACTTGTCTTGATCGACGGCACACGTGTGGACACTATGGGTATGTTTAGTCTGCATTTTATTTCCGACCATATACAGTTGCGAGACAATGTCGCGTTTGACGTTGTTTAATTTCATTTTGGGAATGACGAGACCACTACTATCCTATTTCAAACCAGCTTGCTAAATTGACTAAGTGAAGTAAGTAAAAATAAATTCACTTAGCTAATTGCAGATGTTGTAATTGATTCAAAAATAGCATAAACTCCACCAGAAAACCACTTAAACGACCAGAAAAAGGATGTCACGTGGAAAAATGATCGAAAGTTTGACGAGACTGAATTATGAGTAAAGTTCGTAGAGAACATTCTGAAAACGTATTTTTTTACCTACAAGTTTTGATTTACCTTGTAATTTTGGTTTATATATTTGTTAAGGATAAGTCTTGGCACTGCTTCTAGCGATCGGATTGACTTAAATTTTAGTACCTATATACAGATATATAATTTGGATGTCAATGCAGTTAATTAAAATCGACAAAAAGCGAAATTTCGAATGGAATTTTTACATAATCTTGTTTTGCTTTAGTCATGCATGAATTATATTTTTAACTTTCCAATTATAAACTGAAAAACATTTTCACGGTTGGCTCCCGATATAGCGAGGGAGAATTAGAACAAATTACCTACTCCAGGTTTGTTTATACTACCTATCTACGTCTGAACCTATTCTAAATTAAATCGGGATGTAAAAAAGATTGATTGTTCCATATATACGTTAACAGTTACGCCCGGTATTTCGTAGCAACGCTGAGTAAGTAACTAACCTCGGGTACAGTCATCGTACAGTCATCGATACACCGCAAACTGCATTTTGGCAGATACCTAGTATTAGAACCTATGTTTTACTGTCTAACAAACTCAGAAGCACATTATTTTTATTTTATCTCTATACATTCTGTTACAAGGTATAAGAGCTGGATAAGGGTAGAAAAAGGTTGTATACGAGCACCAGACCCCCGAGGCCTTAAAACGGCTTCTGTTTCACTACTCTCTAATAAGTTCCTAATTTTATAAGATTCTAATTTTTTTTTCAATATTATAGTTTCAGTAAGTACCTACTTAAAAATATTATGTCGTTTTTCCAACAATCTCAACAAGAACTCTCTTAATTATTCTAAGTATCGCAATCTAACCATACGTTTAATTAAGCCGTACAACGTAAATATCGGATGTAACACGTAATGCCCCGTTTGGGCGCCGCAACGTGGTAATAACCCCTCCTAATAATATTAATAAAACCACGCTCTCCCGCGGTTTCTACACTCGACAATATTTCTCGAGCCGAGCTCATTTTTTCATAGCTCGGCTATCTAAGTGCAGAGTTATAAAATATGATTGCGTACTTATCTTTCGATGGTGGATAGTAAATATTAAAAAAGTTATTATCGATGTAAAATCGTTTGGTTTATGTAATTTCAGGAACTACTAAAGTAAATGATTGTATCGTTTGTCTTGTTAAGTCAATTATTTTATAGAGGATGTTATCGATGTAGGAACTGTTCTACTGAATGTAGGAAATATTTATTGATGACTGTAAGTATCCTACTATATCACGGTTGTGAAAATGAAGTAGGGCGGTAATTTTCTCTTGCATCATAAGAATTTCCACTTGACAGGCCCCTGACTGTTGGTCTCTTGGAGAGGCTCAGAGTCGAAACGAGGTATGGAGAGAGTTATGCTCTGAGTTTTCCTATCTGAATTATTCTTTAATAATATTGTGATACTTTGTACACCAAAAGCAGTGTCCTGACAACCCAAATATAACTCCTTCGGCTAAAAATCCAAGTACAAATGAAACAGTGTGAAAATCTAAAGTGTTCAAACCACAGACACGCGTAAACAGCCACTGGCTTCGTTTGTGATGTAATTGACTGGGCAGCAACGTTAAACACGAACTCATACGCAAGCAGATGTCTAGCCGTCTCGTATGTAACATTATTCTATAACGAATCCAATCAGCACATTGTTGAACTTGTCGATTTTGCTCCCATAGGTTACACATACATTTTCATTAAGAGATATTTAAAACAATGTATAATAACAGCTAACAAGAGCGACAATAATGACACCAAAGGTTTTGTAAAAGAAGACTCCCACCAAAAATCCATTTCCGATCCCAAATCAATCCAAATCCCGGGAAAATCTGAGCCCCCCTAAGCTCTAAACTTGATTTAAAGTTGGCCATAATACCTGTGCCATAACATAAGAACTGTGATGTAATTTTTTACCATAAATAAGTCCATCGGACTGTGTGATTGATTGATACGTAAGGACTAAGATTAAATACCTACTATCTATCACAATTTTGAACATAAACTTAACAAAAAAAAAACCTTCTGAACCACATGGAAAAAAATGTCATTGAGGCCATTATTTTGTTCTAAAGTCGGTTTAACAATAAACACTCCAGATTTTTACCTAATTTTCGAAAGTAACGCTCACGCCAATTACCCTTTAGCGGTTGGATTTACATGTGCCTACGGTCACACCACGGGACTGTTAGGCCTTGTCACTGTTCATATTTTAGCCAAATAAGATATATATAGAGAGATAGAATACTAGGACAGACACGTAATACTATATTATTAATTTACTCGTTTAGCATTACGCGGCCAAACAATGAACAGTAGCAAGTGGGTTGAGCCACGCCATCACGTGTTGTGACGTACATACTGCTGCATAAATTCAGATGTTTTTTCTATAAATTAGCTGAATTTAGACTCGTGTGTATGGTTCCTTACGCGGAAGACCTCACGCGGCGCAAACGCCTGGCGAACCCCGGGAGGTGCTGATGTGATGTAATACGGTATTACTAAGACTCATAAGTATACGGATAGGTAATACTTTGGCCGCTCTGTAATATATACCTAGACGGTGTGGCCCAGCAACAACGTTAATGGCCAGAGAACTACTTCATAACAAGATATCGCGTATATTTCCTTCCACTGACTGTCGATATCGCCACTTTTTGCCTTTTCCACCGTCAACAAGCTCACATTTTTTCGTATCTTTCACTACGTCCGTTCGCTATGTCCGTCCGTGTTTGGCAAAAAGTTAAACTAGAATAAAATTGCACACAATACGGATGCCGAAAAATTATTTGAAGCATAGAGCTACGAGTAGTTCGAATAATAGGATTTATGTAGGTATTTTTGCGATTTGGAGTTGTTTTGTATAAAATAGTTTGACAAACGAGCAATAAGTGTGTCACCAGATGGCAAAAAATAAGAGAATACCAGAGGATTGCAGATACGCTGCCAGCATCGAGAGCCAAGATCCTCAATCTAACCTCATGTCCCAATAATTTCACTGGCTGTCTTAATGTGCAGTGGTGCATGCAGATGGTGGTAGAGACCCGGACGAACCTTCATCATCATCATATCAGCCGTAGGACGTCCACAGTCGGAAATAGACCACCAAATACCTCCAGTCGCTTTTCTTAGAGCGGTCTGCCTGCTTCCACCAGGAAACCACGGCTTTAACCAGGTTATATTTCCATCTCTTTGATGGCCGTTTCTTACCACTTGTAAATAATATGATTAATTGAATGTTTATTCTCTTTCTACCCCTACAAAATGCAGGTTTTCCCCTAGATGCAGTGCCATTTTGTCCGTCTTTAAGTAGATGTTTACGTTTTCAGTGCTACGAAGATATTACAACTTTATTGCTACGGCGTAGACACCATGAATCGTGTATAAAGTATTTACTCGCTGTAATTTGTAATTCTAATGTGATTCTAAAATATAATTCTAACTTGGTGACAAAGGGACCGACTCGGGAGTGTACTCTTTAGAATAAATATATATCGGTGAATGTACTTAAAAAAAAATACATACAGTGGGACATTGAGCCTCCTTCTTTTTTGGAGTCGGTTAATAAAATAAAAGAGGCTTGAATATTTTTACCCCAACACAAAATTTCACTGATAGAAAACCGGATGTGAAATCCCGGAAGGGCGAATACGTTGCCGGAAGAACTCCTCTCCCCCCGGCCTCCCCACTTCCCTCCCCGTCATATCCGGTCACAGGATATCCGTCCCGCGCCCAACTTATGACAAGCTGGATAATACACTAGGTAAAGTAAATATATTTATACATATATGGAGTTTTAGTGAGCTTTATTAACTTTATTTTGATTTTTACTGTGTTATGCTTTATTAAATAAATTTATACATTATAATGCCATTTTGATAGCAAATAAAAAAGCTAATATGAATGATTATTTTTTTAAGTTAATAATTAATCAGTAATTAATTCAAACGTAACCTTGTAAAAAAAAAGATTTATTTACTCGATTTCGAAAAATTATACACAAATAATCTCAAATTATACAAAATTAATACCTTTTATATAATATTTGTAAAACATTGACGTCCGCTTCTCATTTTATCACAAACAAACATATATATTCATTATTGAACATAAAACGTATGAAAATAACAGTTAACAAAGCAAAGTAAAACGGTGAACTAGTGTTTGACTACCTTCAGTCTGTGCCGGTTGCGTATCCCATATTCCCAAACGACCGTATTTGTATCCGACGACGAAAAAATGTGCCTGGTTTGATTTGATGCGGCTTTTTGATCGAAAGCTATTTTAATGAAAATTATTTTTAGTTAAACATTTAAATTCAAAAGACATTAAACTTTGAAATGATAATGTTTTGGGGGTTGTTCAAATTTTTCCAATTTGGTTATTGAAAAACTGACCAGCGATTGACCTCTATCATAAAATAAATAACAGTAAAAGAAATCTCACCTGCGGCCCGTTTATCAAAGCTTTACAATTCTAATAATACCAGTGTTTTATCTCATAAATTGTATGAGAAAATGAGACAAAACACTAATATTATTAGACTAATATGCTTCGAGGAACTTGGCCCTGGTGGTAAGCGCAATACTTACGAGTAGGTGTAAGCAGGAATCGTCTAAGGCTGTAGATCGAGCGTAAGATAAGAGGGCTTTAAGATGTGGATGTGTGCATAAATTTACAACCGTCACACAAGTACATGCAGGTAATGATATCCTTTATTATAAAAAGTCCATACAGTAAGATCGTTTTGCATTATCTTCTGGTTGTCTCGGATTTCTCCGATGACACGTGAAGTTGAATAGATCACCTTTGAGGAAGGATGCCACACAAAACGCATTCAGTTTATTTCCATTTATACCAATCTAATTAAGAGCAGATGTTAAGTTATGTCTTGTTTTAATGTTTTATAAAAGGTTTTAATTTCTAATTATCTTATCTAATTACAGTTTTGTACGAAGCCAGTCGAGATTTTCCGGTAACAACCGGGAATCTGATGATAGAATGACTTTAATTCACATAACGATGTCTTTAATTAGAATCGAAGATAGCCATTGTTGATCCCACGTTTCTACGGCTAAATAATAATAAAAAATCTCTATTCTCCTATTGCAACTTACAAGTTTATATCATAGGTAAACATTAAGTTGTACCATGGGCTACCAACTCATACAAGATATATTTAGTACTAAAAAACGGCAATAGATGGCACTACCATTAACATCTGTAAATTATAAAATGTAAATAAGCCGAATTAAGTAGAAATATTGATATTAAAATAAAGAATAGCATATTTTATAAACACAACTTCACATCAACTTTATTTCAACTCCTTAATTTGAAGATAAGAAACATCATAAATAATAAATTGAGAATACGAAAGTATAGGCTACATGTGACTACGTTTCAGCTATGAGGTTTTCGTAGTAGTTTGCAAAAGTAACGCTAGATGGCGTAAAACCGGTGTGCGTTTGCAGCGGGCTACTACGTAATTCGAAACACGAAGTTCGTGTCGTGCGGTCTCTTTCGCTCTCATAATAAATAGTATAAGTGTCAGAGGGACCGCACGACACGAACTTCGAGTTTCGATTTTCGGAGTAGTGACGATATGTAGTTTTAATTTTTTTTTTTATTCGACTGGAAGGCAAACGAACAAGTGGGTCTTCTGGTGGTAAGAGATCACCGACGCCCGTAAACATCTGCAACATCAGGGGTATTGCAGATGCGTTGCCAACCTAGAGGCCTAAGTTGGAATACCTCAAGTGCCAGTAATTTCACCGGCTGTCTTACTCTCCGCGCCGAAACACAACAGTGCAAGCACTGCTGCTTCACGGCAGGATTAGCGAGCAAGATGGTGGTAGCAATCCGGGCGGACCTTGCACAAGGTCCTACCACCTGCTATTATGCGATTATGCAATTATAGTATATAAGTGTTGTGTAGTGTATATACTTGGTTTGGTGTTTTTCAAAATCCTCTAATATCTCAGAAACGGTGCGTCCTAGCTCAAAAATAGCCAAATTTTCAACCCCCCCGTAAGCCCCCCCTACGGGACTACCCCGGACCCAACCCCAAAATTTCATCCCCCCCCCCCCCCACTTTTAGCACATTAACCAGCCTAAATCCATTGCGTCATACATAAATGTCAAGTCAAGTCAAGTCACAGCCAGAGGGGCTACTCCGAAACACAACGTTCGAAATTCGTGTCGTGCGATCCCTCTCGCTCACGTATTAAATAGTATAAGTGTGAGAGAGATCGCACGATACGAACTTCGAACGTCGTTTTTCGGATTAGCCCTTCAGCACAGTAGGCAGGCTACTCCGAAAATCGAAACTCGAAGTTCGTATCGTGCGATCTCTCTCACACTTATACTATTTATTACGTGAGCGAGAGGGATCGCACGACACGAATTTCGAACGTTGTGTTTCGGAGTAGCCCTTCTGGCTGTGACTTGACTTGACTTAACATTTATGTATGACGCAATGGATTTAGGCTGGTTAATGTGCTAAAAGTGGGGGGGGGGATGAAATTTTGGGGTTGGGTCCGGGGTAGTTCCGTAGGGGGGGCGGGGGGGTTGAAAATTTGGCTATTTTTGAGCTAGGACGCACCGTTTCTGAGATATTAGAGGATTTTGAAAAACACCAAACCAAGTATATACACTACACAACACTTATATACTATAATTGCATAATCGCATAATAGCAGGTGGTAGGACCTTGTGCAAGGTCCGCCCGGATTGCTACCACCATCTTGCTCGCTAATCCTGCCGTGAAGCAGCAGTGCTTGCACTGTTGTGTTTCGGCGCGGAGAGTAAGACAGCCGGTGAAATTACTGGCACTTGAGGTATTCCAACTTAGGCCTCTAGGTTGGCAACGCATCTGCAATACCCCTGATGTTGCAGATGTTTACGGGCGTCGGTGATCTCTTACCACCAGGAGACCCACTTGCTCGTTTGCCTTCCAGTCGAATAAAAAAAAAATTAAAACTACATATCGTCACTACTCTACTACGAAACTTGAAGTTCGTGTCGTGCGGTCCCTCTGACACTTAAACTATTTAATACGAGAGCGAGAGGGACGGTACGATACGAACTTCGAGTTTCGTAGTATAGCCCTAAGCTGTAGATAATCTATAAACTAATATGGCTGACAGCGTTTTCAGCAGATTACGAATAGGTTTGGATCTACGAAACCTCGATTGCTTACGCACTGACCAGCGGCCGTGAGTAGGTTATATAACGTAGCGCCATCTACCAACCCTGTCATGTCCTAGTCAAGCTATAGATTGGGCTAACAAGCGACACCCGTATCATTAGTGTCTCGCTAGATGGCATATAGGTATCGTGTTATTTGTGTTCTCAGTGGTGCCTTCTATTGTAAAATAAAGAAAAGAAAAATAGCCAGTTGTATAGCCAGTATTAGGGTGATACCGTTTGCTTGTACTAGGTGGTGTCTCTGTATATTATGTTCTCTGTGGTTGTACTATTTTTAAGTCATACGAGTACTACTATTATTCATTTTTGCGTATACTTTTCCGTCCCAAATTCCACGAGCAAACGTATCGGACCATTTAGGTTAAACTCACGCTCATTTGAGTTAAATCGGTTCAAGATACGCGCTTCAAAGGCCTTCTGTCTGAGGCTGATTTAGCGTAAAAACATTCTGTCTCCGTTCACTTATCGCATTTCGCATTAAGGAATCCTTTATTATCTGACTGGTATTTGATACTCCGCCGGCTGCCGGCGCCTACTGCTTCCGTACGTTAGTACGGATTTAATTCCAGACGAGGAATTTGATCTTTTGTTGATGGAGGCGAGATTTGGGCATTTATCTGTGGAAGATAATCCTCAGTGTCTCGTGCGCATGTCATCCTCATGTGTAACGTTAGACGGACACGCTTTTGTGGTAGCAGCACAAAAGACAAGCATATGCCCTGGGTAAGCGACTGAGATGCGATGCTTAATCTGTGACAGGATCAGTAGCTTAAGAGTTTGCATTTGAGAGCATGAAAGTAATTGTGTGCAACTCGGATACAGCTTTGGTTTTCGTGTCAATATGACACCATCACAAAAAAACACTTAAGATTTGGAGATATTCGTAGTATAGCATTTACGCGTCATGTGCTTTTAAAACACGTGTGTGTTTTTCTTCCACGTAATGCTTGATTTTTCCGCTATGGGATGAGGTATTTGAAAGCTTTTCCGGAATAACAGCTTAAATACTTATTATTACAGAGGACCTGATCACCCGGCCACTCATATCACAAACAACCTAAACACAGATTTACAAAAAGTGGATTCTTCCAAAAATCTTAGTACTTCTGTGACCTGCTCCCAAAATATTGAGCTATGACTGGGCTTGAAATATATGTATTTAATGTACACTAAAGTCTTTTTCAGACCTCTTATAACTTTCTTCTAAGCAGCCTGAAACCGCAGTTACAAGTTTTGCAAGCAGCTTCGTCCACTCCAAATTGAGAAAAAACATAATAGTACTTTGTGCAACTAACATAACAACAGAGTTCGCAATGAAGATGCCAAATAGGATGTGTCGAACGGTGTGGATGCGACCGACATGCGCCCCACATGCATAATGCGCGTTACGGCAAGTTACGTGCGCCCGCGCCGCTTATGCAAGCGGAGCGACGCCGTGAGAAGCGGCGCAACACCCGTCATTAGGGTTACCGTATAGTTTTTCAGCACATATTTCGTGAGATAATGAGCATATATCAGATGCAAACAGTGCTTACGCTGATTACAATCAATAAGTGTTATGAGCACAATGAACTTTAACTAGTTGCGCCAATTGTACTAATCCTAACAACTTTGTGAATGTTATTCAACATCCTTTTTGTATGGATAAGAGTTATCTTAACTTCATATTTATATTACTTACCTATGTATACCTGTGGAAAAATCGTGATACATTCTTCATCATCATATCTATATGATACGTCTAGTGTTGGACACAGCTTAGGATGACTTAGGGCTTCCCAATATACCTCCAGGTTTTTCGGTTTGCAGCGGCCTATTTCCATTGTGAATCCGCGGCTTTAGGTCATCCGTTCATCTTCTTGGTTCATCTCACAATAATAATAGCGGTCGGTGAGAACATAGACCCTAGTGATTTGACCTATTCCTTTTCACGCTGATGGACGTTCGACCCCGGGCTCACTTATTTGTTTTTCGGAGTTTATGTCTATGAAATTGATGACATCTGTAGTTATAAAAGCATAACGCGGCCGACGTACTGACTAACAGATAAGGCAAAGCCTAAATCGCTATTACCTAGAGCCAAAGATAATTGGGAGATAACCATGAATAATCATTAATGTATTAAAAAAATATTTTTCGAAATTAGGATTAGCTATTTGGTGAAGGAACTGTTCGCACTAACCCGGCATTGAAACTATAGTTTCAGTCTTCTAGTTCTATAAGCTATAGGGTGTGAATTGGCTGGATTACTATATTTACTGTTGGTACAAGTTCCGATCATTTGCGGGCAGATCTCCAAACTTGCTAAACAAAGCCAGGAAAGCCTTCTGTTTATCAATGTAGTGTGGAATTGAAATAGAACAAGCGTGTCAGTTGAGTTCCATCCAATGAAACGGTACTCGTAAGCGGTTCTAAAGGAACTTACTTAATTGATTTGGTAACCCTATCCGTAATGTGCTGCACAGTAAGTGCACACGAACTCGTTCTGGAACTAGTCTAACGGCTATAGACAATGCTCTAACTGCTGATCGCCCACCGGCCTCACTTCCTATACAAATTACCTAACCCAGCTCACGAGCGTTAACTCCGTCATACGACACGCAGCTCTAATGACGGAATTCACGAGGCTGACAGCTATTTCAAGTTTCATTGCATTTAGGGCAGACTTTAAAAAAACAGCTACCTACATACACAACTTTGAAAGACGATGCGTATGTTGAGCAAACATGTGCGACGCAGTTCCTTAAAAAACTTGTTGCTCTGAAAAAAATGTAGAAAAAAGCCACTCGAATGCTGAAGCTTGCTCCTCTGACAGGAAATATGATATTTTATTTTGGGCGTGGGATCAAACCGAGTCGATAATTTGTGTCTCGAATAGAACATCTTAAGGAACGGTGAAATTAAATTGTAAAAGACATTTTTATGTTATTAATAAAGAAACGTCCCTTTGAACGCGTCGTTTAATAATGGTGATGTCGATTTTTCAAAGGGAAAAGGTGCAGAAGCGAAACATTTTACTTCTGTATTAGACAGAAAGTCATTATTGGCATGTGGTTTACGAAAACCCGAGCAGCTATTTGTTATAAATTAATTTTCTTTTAACTTTCGGTCCGTTCTCGCGGGCACTAAAGTTGATTGGTTTGTAGGTAAAGCTATTTCAATCTATAGCTGAATCCTTGCAAAGCTCTGGCGACAGCTTAGAAGTGCGAAGCGGGCGGGGCATGGCAACAAGTTGCGATAATGGGGCTAGAATCAATTGCGCGCAATCTGCTACCCGGAAGCCGTATCATGGACCAACTCATTATCGGTCGCATCCCCTTGCTTTTTATTGTTTAGGTACTGTAACACGTTTAAGCAAACTACCCAGTCTATTAGACAAACTATAGTCAGGATGGAATTCAAAAAGTTGCATCCAAAACGATTAATTCGAGAAAGATCCTTTGGGTATTCAATGTGTACCAAACCGTTGTAAAAAAACAAGTGGTTATTTGTTTTTAATATGAACTTACTCAATGAAATGGAATAATTTTACTCTTCTTTGAGCGGTACCTAATCACTTTGATTTTTTTTGCGTTACTAGGGTTTTCTAGTGCTTCATTACTTTTTTTAAGTAATACGCTTGTTCAACAAATTCTAAGTTTTTTTAAAGGAAAAATATTTTCCGGACGTCGGACGTGATTGGAGCTCGCACTTCCTATGGCATGACGTGTCGGAGGTGTCATACCAACTAGACCACCAGAGATCCGTCCAACCAATCAAAACTCATAATTGCTTACTTGATGAAGATCAATAAGTTAAGCATACACCTGTAGTTAAAAATAATTCCAAATATCGCCCTGTTCTTACTTAGAAATTATTATGATGCGTAAAATCCAGTTCAAGCAGCGGGTCGTCCTTATTCGAATTCCAAGAATTCATCACAAAAGTAGGTCAGGCAACTAAGCTTAGATATGGATGCCTACCTTACTCAAGTCAAGAGGTTTTACCCTCCAGGAAGTAACTTCTGTAGCAACCAGTTCTGCTTAGTTGTTAACGGCACATTCAGTGCGCAGCGTCTAATTAAAAACATTCGACTGACTTGACGCGTTCGTTATTGACCACGTCGTTTTGTAACTGAACAGGTACTCACAGGTAGTAATGTAAATATAAAGAAAGAAAATGAATCAATTTTTTTTTTTGTATATCAAGGAAAAAACCTTTAGAATAAGTTTTCAGATACGCAATTTCCAGATACCCATTTTGACAAAATATGATTTCCAGAGACTGTAACTCAAATTGCCAGTCACAGAATTAAAAGAAAAAAAAGACTTAAGAGCTTCTAAAATAAGAGAGAAAATGGGTGCTTGTTTTTTATTACGACTAGTTTAATAACGATTACTCAATGTTTCTATAAAAATAAGAGCGCGTTCGTGGCGGTAACTCGGAGCATGTGAGCTGCGAACTGTTCCTTATATGTGTGTTATTATGGCGTGGTGATGTCGTTGCGCCTATAAAGTCGTCTGAAGTGTAAACACGCGTAAATATCGCCGCCCGGCCTGCGGCACGCACTCGTAAAATCTATTTCTCGCGCCATTGCCACTGTATATTACAAAAAGGAACCGTGATTTATTTTTGTTTAAGATCTGCAAACGTACGTGGCAACCAAATTTATGAAATTTAGTAGCAAAGTAATGTAAATTTTAAGCACTCGTCTCGAAACACGTAATACTCGATGTCGTTTATTGACGCAATGCAATCTGACAGAATTCCATCAAAACAAAGAGAAGAGAGCTGATCTCTTCCCTTTTTAACCCCCGACGCAAAAAGGGGGTGTTATAAGTTTCACCGCAATGTGTGTCTGTATGTCTGTGTGTGTATGTGTGTGTGTCTGTCTGTGTGTCTTTCTGTGGCACTGTAGCTCTTAAACGGGTGGACCGATTTGAATGCGGTTTTTTTCGACAATATTAAGTTCTTACCTAATCTATTCTACTCTACATAGACTCTCATTTAAATTATATCAGTTTGTGTCATTTCATTAGTATACTGACAAAGGCGGCAAGCCGATGCCTATGAGTCATCGACAGGATAATTCCCCTTAGTAATACTCTCATTCGCACCAACACAGAGTAGATACGACGCAAGTGATGATGCTCGATCCATCTTGATTGCTATTTCCGAGCCGCACCTCCTCAGAGCATCAGGTCCAATGACGTAATAAACAAAGCATCTTATTGAACATCAGCGCTACCAAGAAACAAAAGTTACACACTTCTAAATGAGTTCAACTAAGTTGAGTAAATATTGTAATCATCCCTACTAATAATATTATAAATGCGAAAGTAACTCTGTCTGTGTGTCTGTTACGCTTTCAGGTCGAAACCACTGAACCGATTTTGACGAAATTTGGTATATAGGTAGTTTGAACCCCAAGGATTAACATAGGATACCTTTCATTCCGGTAGAGGGCGCCACCGCGCGATAACCTAGATCCGCGCAGACGAAGTCGCGGACATAAGCTAGTAACCTTATAATAGGCTAGACGACTAAAAAAACTGTTTAGTCCGTCAGGTGGATAATTTAAAAATATTGTGCACATATTTTTACTTTTGTTTGACAAACAAAAAATGACGAGGAATACAGTGCTGAGAAGTTTCGAGCGACGTCACTATATGGTAGGATTTTTACCTTATTTATAGTGACGTCACAAGCCCCCACTCCGGAAGTTTGATGAATTGACCTTTGTCGATTTTTAATAAATATATAAACCAAAAAAATTACCAATTGATGATAACTAACATTATCGTCACTACTTTGAAAAATCTCGTATCTCGAATGAAAAGGTTAACAAATTTGACCCTTAAAACAATGTTCATTAAGTTCACTCGGAAAGATCATCGATTTTGAGATACCAGATTTTTTCAAAGTAGTGACGATATTATGTTCCAGCTGAAACAATTAAGCTTTCCGAGATTGGCAGTAGTAGATGTTCTTCCAATGATAGTTACTAACAATTCTGTTTATTGCATCATCAAACTCGATTATTGTTCAACGCGTTTCCGTACGCGGTAATCGATCTGCATTCCAGAATCCCATAATTTACAGTTATGTCGTATAATCTCCGGCTCTACGATAATATTATAAGGCTTTGTCACAGTCGAGAAGCAAACTCGAAAACGCTCGGCACATTCTTGCTCAAAGTTCCGATGAATTTCAAATATAAGCTACACATGGATAAAGTTTGATCGCTTTTGGTTCAAGTGCATCCTTAACTATAATTTAAAAAATATATAACAATAAAAATGTACTTAATTTAAGATGAGAAACAAATTCCCAATTTATTTACTAATAAAATACAAATTTCCAATCTTTAACCTTCACCCGGTGGTGGTGGAATATAATTTTTAAACTTTACTTGTATTGGCACTACGAAGTAGCCGGTTACGATGTCCCTTGTATGTGAAGCTGCTAGCTGCAAGCCCACATATGCCAATGGAACAGGCGATGGGTACTCCCGAGGTTTAGCGCTGACGGCGATTTTTGCCACAAGCCCCGGAGCTAAAAGGAATCTCTTGCGAGGATAGCTCTTCCAACCAGCACCGAGCTTAGCGGTGTCGTCCCATAGTCCACAACACTGAACGTAGATCAAGTGTGTGGCACTGTTCCACACGCTGAAGGTAAGTAATGAGATTAATGAACAAAGGTCGGTAAAACGCCCATCATTTCACTATAATTGCATAAAAATTTATTCCAGATCCACTTATAAGTCAAAAAAGTTTCTTACCCTTGATATTGTGATGACAAACTCTGTGCGATTTACGGTAATTGCAAGCCAGCAAAGTTGATTAAAGGTCTTGGCATCGATCAGATTGTTATCAAATGACCGCATAGAAGCCTTATAAATATAAGTAAATATATTTCTTTGATTGCACGTCTACTTACGTCAATTGCTGAACAACCTTTTCCTCAAGCAGTTCAAAGCATAAACTTGGTGGGGACCATGCTATACTTAGTGCATGACGAGGGTAAGGCTGACTAGGCGGTCCAGGATCCTGCTCCCAAACCAAGGGAACATTTTCGTCAGGCTTTTCTTTGCGGTGGATTATCAAGTCCGCAACGGGTACCTGTATCAAAAACTCGTGGCTTTATTTATTTATCAGCCTAACAAACAAACTTAAAAATAATTACCGACCTCTTCTGGTAGAATTTTGGCTCTTGGATTGATACAAATGACAGTTGGAAGTGCGTACCCACCGTCATCGGTATTATCTGAAATAGGAGATGCTGGACCCATTTATTTAAAAAGGTTTGTCTTCGAAACGAAATTTTATTGCATTATTTCCATTATTTACACATAATGCTTTGTTATGACGTGTAATTGACATAATGACACGTCCTACTCTGTGCTACACAGACTTATATTATATCAGAAAAAGAGGATATAAATGACATGTAGCCAGCATTTTCACAGTTGTCTGTTGAGTTTTTCTTGCTTATTTCGATTTTATAGCGCTAGTCCTATAATTGTATGTAACATTTCAATGGCCTTCGCGCTGTCATCGTTCATCCACCATTCCATTACCTCTCATATTTCGTTTTCTAGAATTTTTTACCATACAATGGCAAAACCTACTAGACACTGGCCAAGTGGTCCTCCAATGGACAGAGCCATATTTAAAAAAAAAAACAACATATGAATGGTACATATCTGACACAACAACGCATATCTATATGATTCTCTTTCTAGCGCCGGTAGAACGTGTCCATAGTTTTGCACGCTCCGCCTTGTCAGATATTATTTATTACAGGTAACTTACAGGTAACCTGCCGTGAAGCAGCAGTGCTTGCACTGTTGTGTTTCGGCGCGGAGAGTAAGACAGCCGGTGAAATTGCTAGCACTTGAGGTATTCCAACTTAGGCCTCTAGGTTGGCAACGCATCTGCAATACCCCTGGTGTTGCAGATGTTTATAATAATAATAATAATTTATTTATTTATTCAGACAACAAAGATCCATAAATTATTAGTAATTAACTTATAACTATGTTAGTATACATATTGGACAAGTGATAGTGTGCTATTAATTAAATTTTGCATTATAGAGCACTCATCTCTTACAGCTATCATCTTCAGGAGGCTGTTGTTGCTGCCACGTATTCTTGTCAGAAGCGATGCCTTTTTTTTTCGTAGTACCGCATTGAAGCTATCTACTCGCGCTTCGGCAAACATAGTGGACGCACTGCAGAACCGTGGCAGCCCTAACAGCGCCCTGAAGGCGTTATTGTATTGGACGCGCAGTGAGCTGATGGAGCGTTGCGTGCAGCTCGCCCACAGGGCGCCCGAGTACATTGACGTGCAGTATGCTCTAAAGAGCGTTATCTTAACTGCACTCGTACACCGAGCGAACCTGCGCGCCAGCATATTCGCCCGCACCGCCAGCGCCCTGCGCTCCCGTTCTACATCTACATCATCTTTTACATTGTCAGTCAAATAATGGCCTAAATATTTAACCTGACTCACTCTAGTAACTGAAGTCCCGTCCAGCAAAACTGGGAGTGTCAGATCCGGGGCCTTCCTACCTGGGGCCTTGAAAGTCATATACACTGTCTTTTTCAAGTTGTACATTAGTCCATGAGAGGTAGCGTATCTATGACATATACCAAGCAATTCGTTGAGCGCATTGACCGAGGGAGCCAGCAGCACCATGTCATCGGCATAGCTGATATTGTTTACGCTTACTCCGTCTATAAAACATCCCGCATGAGTACCACTGAGTTCCTCGATCAATGCATTCATGTACAAATTAAACAGCTTAGGCGATGTTAGCCCCCCTTGCCTCACACCGCATTCTAACACATATGTTGACGAAAGTGCATCGGCCCACCTTACAACATTAACTTGATTGCCATACCAAAATTTAAAAATGTTGAGCAAATCTCTTGGCAACCCTGTCTTCTCTAATTTGCCCCAAAGTATTTATGGACGATGGTGATCTCTTACCACCAGGAGACCCACTTGCTCGTTTGCCTTCCAGTCGTATAAAAAAAAAAAAAAAAAAACTTGTCCTCTGTCTTTATGCCTTTGACTCGACTAAACTAAAATTTTGCAGGACACTACACGTATCGTCTGTTGACCGTCGGTTGTTTTCGTGAAAGTTCGGTACGGCACGCTGCGCCGGCGCCGGAGCGTGACGCTCGTCCCGAGGGAGCGGAAGTCTTGCGCGGTTCCGCTGCGACGCAAGCGCCGAAGATCCGGCCAACTTGCGCGAGCGTAGCCACTGTAACGGCTGCTTTTTGTATCGCCCTAGAAAATATTGAAGTGCTCAGTTCACTACTTAATCGTCTATGTAACACAATGTCCAACGACGCAAAATAAAACTGTCAAGCATCATTTTGCCCAATTAATATTAAGTAAGTTCGCCCAAAAAGAGACCATCAAAATAGCAACTTGTAGGTGTCTGTGTAGCATAATCTCTTCAAACTACGAGTATATAATCCCAAAAAGATTGATAGCAGATATTGCACGTTCCTTACCTACTAATGGTTAGCAAGGGATATTTACTTAGTCCGCGAAAAAACCTAGCATATTATAGCAAGCTTTTGGATATCTTGTTATGAAAACATGTGTTTAAATTTTATTGGTCTCTACCAGTCAGTAGCACCATGTAACACCCATATCGCCACCAACTGAACCACTAATAAATCTCACAGCGAACAATCACAAATTAGCAGTGCAATCAGATTCTGTTAGGAATTATTTAGGCGAAGTTGACGTGTAGACTAAACAATGAGATCAGCCCTGATCCTATTGCGGGTCTCATGTAAACGTCGTCTACTTTCTGAACAATGACATTGATTCAACTAGCCGACAAGAAATAATGCCAGAAATAAAATAAAAAACGTACAGCGACCATGAACGGCAGTGTGGAGTGTTGATTGAGTGACACCTACGGGTTATCAGTATCACATCTGGCTGAGTCTTTGCCATAACATATTGTATTAAATTTGTCATCGAGATTTAATTAGGTCGCTTCATAATTAAGAAAAAAATTCTACACACTCTAATGGCTGGGTGGTGTGAGAAAAGATCAAAGGGAATCGGCGTGGAAAAGCAAAACCGTGCTGTGAAGATTTTACTACATGGTCTAGTTAGAACTGTCTATGCCACATAAGCATCAGGTAGCAGTAGAGTAATGTGTCTCTTCTGCAATTGTATAGCAGTGGATTGATAAGGGTTGATAATGATCATAATTCATTCAGTGGTTAGTTATGCCTAATCGTATCGATTTTTCGCAGCCCCACTCGACTCTTCTTTATCAATTGCTGGCATATCATTTTAAAATAAGACCTCAAGAGTCGCTTGCACTGTCTAGGATTAAACATTAATTCGTCAAACGTGGGTTTGAGACACTATTTTCGAATATTTCCACTCAACCGAAACTAGATTTGTAAAGATAACTCTAGCCCCGTAAGCTCGCCTAAGAGTATTGAAATCCATAAGTACTAATATTATAAATACGAAAATGTGTGTGTGTTTGTATATCTGTGTGTTTTTATGTTTGTATGTTTTTGTGTTTGTATGTTTGTCCGACTTTCACGTTGAAACGGAGCGACGGATCAAAGTGATTTTTGGCATAGAGATAGTTTATGGGCCAGAGAGTGACACATAGGCTATTTTTTACCCCGGAAAATGCACAGTTCCCGAAGGAACAGCGCGCGATAACCAAATTACACGCGGGCGTAGCCGCGGGAAAAAGCTAGAGTGGTTATAAAAGTAAGAGAGCTATAAATAATTACGTTTATTAGACTGAACGGACGAGGACCGTGAACAACGGCGGTTAAGTTAAATCGATAAGTATCTATATAGGTAGGAACATTCTTCTTATTATTTATTAGTTTTATTACGTTTGCGAAAGTTTCTATGCTATTCTTTTACGTTAAAACGGCCACCGGAGGGATTTGAACTGAATTTGTGAAATAAGACTTTTGAAACACGTAGGCTACTTTTTATCCCGAGATTTTCTAACATGAAATGTTGCATCGGTGATTTTAGATGAATGAAATATTTTGAATTTAGCAATATTCCGCAATTTCAGTTCGATTATCAGGAATAATGTTTTACGCAAGTGAAGCTGCAGATAAAGGCTAATGATATAAAACAAATTCATCGTTAAACCACCAAAGTGGTAGCCGTGTACTGAAAAATAACAAACCCGAGCATTCCACGGAACTCGTGGAGGGACGAGGTGAAGTAACGGATGAATGTCCGTGGGAACGGCCGACACTTCCGCTCGCGCGCGCCGAGCCACTCTTGAGCTATTTCCTTTATGTAGGGTGACCTCGATTACTAACTACTTGGACTAAGATGAAACATTTTATAAGTTTTAACCCTTGGCTTTTTCTCTGTAGCTATTTCTGTGTCGTTTATTATGTGGTGTTCAGTAAAGCTAATTGTGTTTCATTGTTTTAGAATTTTTACATCATAGGACTATTTTATGGACATCAATTGACTTCCATAGTCCCAAACTAAGCAAAGCTACGGTCAAGGACTTTAACTAATGAGCCACCATGGAACCATTCCAGGTAATGGATAAACATACTACATTATGTAGAACTGCAATGCAATTATGTATATTGAAACGACATTGCATTAGCATTGCATTGCATTAGTTTTTCGGAATTAAATGTGTTAAATGTAAATTACATTTATACCTCGAGACTTTTTTTTCTTTTTTTTTATTCGACTGGATAGCAAACGACCAAGTGGGTCTCCTGATAGTAAGAGATCACCACCGCCTATTTATAAACATCAGCAACACCAGGGGTATTCAGATGCGTTGCCAACCTAGAGGCCTAAAATGGGATACCTCAAGTAATTTCACCGGCTGTCTTACTCTCCACGCCGAAACACAACAGTGCAAGCACTGCTTCTTCACGGCAGGATTAGCGAGCAAGATGGTAGTAGCAATCCAAAGTAGCAAGGTCCTACCACCTGCAAATTGATTTACGGTAAAAAAAAGATTATGAGGAAACATGTAAACAGTTGTGAAGCAATTCAATGCTATGTGTAAAGATCCTAACCCGCACTTGGCCCGCGTGGGAACTACAGCCCAAGCCAAAACCTCTCATTTTCTGAAGAAGCCTATGGGCAGCAGCGACGTATAGGTATAGACCGAAACGATTGCTAATAAATATTACTGTCCTTGATTGTAAAATCAGTTATATTAGTATAATATATTTATAATAATTAATTTCATAATTTCAATCAATTTCTTATATTCGTGTCGAATTCAAATATCCGGTCTTTCGATCTACTTCTTTGCCGGACATCCGGTTTCCTGTATCAGATAAAATCGCTATCTTCGTAGTAAATAATGTTTATGATGATAATTAATTGAGCTGTATCAATAACATACTTTAGTTAGTGCTGTATTTGTAAAGTCACGAAAATGACAAAATTCCGCTGTCATTACATGGCTTGTTATTGTGTGCGTGACCTCAACTCTGGTGATAATACCTATATCTATAGAATACTTAGATAGATTTTAGATTGCTTAACAAAAATCCTTAATACTGTTACTTCCACCTACAAAGGCAGACGAGCTGTGCATCTAATTAGCTACCTACATTACTGTCGATTACGAGTTCCGCTGAAGCGAGAACGTTTGGTTCCACTACGTTTATTAACGGGCAGTCTTAGCGAGTTGCACAACAGGACTGTGTTGTAATGTCCACTTCACTGTAATCTTTTGCAATATTTATAATGCGAGGTACAGTTGTTATTTGTGAGAAGCTGGCCGTAATTGCTTTAGCAATGTCAGGAAGGCTAAGTACGTCCGCTCGTAAGATATTTTACGGGCGTGATATCCTTACAATTAGTGGTTTGGGTGATTGCTCATACTTATTATAACGACGAGCCTTCGGTAGGCCTCCAACAAGATGGAGCGTCGACCTGGTTAAGATTGCAGGATCGCGGTGGATGCGAAAAGCACAAGGCCGATCTGAGTGGAGAGCCTTGGGGGATGCCTATGTCCAGCAGTGGACGTCTTTCGGCTGACATGATGATGATGATGATTATAAATACGAAAGTATGTTTGATTGTTACGCTGTTACGCCCAAAGTGATCAACCTATCGCGATTTAATTTGGTATGGAGTTAGTTTGAGACCTTGAGAAGGAAAAGTATAGCATTAGCTTTTATCCCGGAAAAAAAGTATAGTTTGGGAACTATACATTTTTTCTACCCAAAGTATGACAAATGGAACAACCATATTATTATCGCTACGTTGTCCATCTGTCTGTGACAGGGTTGTATCTCGAAATACGTAATAGCTGAAGTGTGTAATGTGTATTTATATTGCCACTTCTACAATAAATAATAAAAATGAAATAAAATTATTCCTTCCTTCGGGTTCTTATAAAGTTCAGGTATTTTTAAATAACGTGATCAAATTGGCAGAATTTGTTTAGCTTCTTTAAAATACCAGGTCTTACATATGTGTTACCAAGACGCCAAAATATCTACATACATATAGGTACACTTAGTACTACTAACCATAAGGTCGATGTATACGTATATTTGATGCTATGGTTGTATAGGTATATTTGCCCAGGACTGTACCTACATATCCAGTGTAGACGAAAGACTGAACCATGTCATTGACACCTATCGCTGCAATGGCAATAAACAGCTCATAAAGACAGATCAGTTAGCCAGCAACAGTAATGTCCCTAGAACATAAAAGTATATTTGGAGAAGGTATATAAGCATACCTATAGTTGGGAAGGAGACTGGCTCAATTGGTCTCGGCTGGAAAGAGCTGGGAAGTCGCGCAAGATCGAGCCAAATGGAAAACTCTTCTACGAGCCCATGTCTCTAGTGAGGGATACCAGGATCACATCATCATCATCATCATAAGCATTGATATATTTAGGTTAAATCCTACTGAACTAAAATATTAAATAGGATTTAGTTATGACTGGGTTTTTCTAAAAAAAACAAACGGAAATTTGCGAGTAATAAATAACTCGCTTGAAGAAGGGTACTTTCCTTAATATAAAGGAAATTACTTGTATTACTTTAAACGCCCTATGGTGGGCGTTGCGAAAAATATAGATGTTTTTCTTTTCTTTTTTCCTTCCATTAAAATAGTAAGTGTAATTAGTTTCTGACTTATACTACATATAGCTAGTGCCATCCACGAAATCGCGTGATTTTGTCAAAATTTGACATTAATGACATTGTATTTAAAAACCACGGCACGCGTCTCATCGTGAACGACTCTAAGTATACTTAGGTACATACTTGATTATATTATAAATGTAATAAATAAATAAATTTTTCCTATTTTGGACATAGATCGCTCCGCAAAGTAATACCTGAGTAATAATAATTGTAGAGTAAATACTGCAGTCTAAAAAAAAACTTGATATTAATATAAGATGTTGATGTATGTGTTCGTGATAGTAAGCGTGTTCAAATAAGAGAATAAACAATTTTTGAGCCACAACTTTATAGGTATAAATAAACAGTCCTTTAAACTTTATTACGGTATTTCACGGACTTCTACAAACTCCTGTTAAGAAATCCCAAACAAAGCCTTCTCCAGTCGATAAGAAGGAACGTGCTCTCCGGCACCCTACTACTCCCAAGCTCTCGTATAACATATTCGCTGTACCTCGTTACACTACGACGAAGCAGTCCGTTGACCGCTCCCGGCGTTCTTTCTGTTATCACCATCACCGGAAGTCGTGGCGGAAACGCGCAATCTCGACCAATTGGACGAATAGCTGTCACGCTGCGCGCACTTGCTTTGCCCCTTACTACGAACGTTACATATAATAAGTATAGTTGTGTTAAATACTTTTGATGTACAGAATCTCATTTCATTAATATTGTCAATCTGTTTAAGAAAGTATTCCTCGTTGAGTTTCTTGCTGAGGTTTTTTCGAACCGGTAGTAGATTTTTTTTCACATTCAGACACTGAATTTGACTTTAAAATACTGAAGCGAGGAATTAAGTATTGTGGATGGATGTTAATTAAAAAAACTTGATTATGTCCCAAGTTGAGTAGGGGTCATCTATAATAAATTACTAAGAGGTTAGCAGACCGTAGTTAGTAGAGTTGATAATAATAAATGTGACAAGAGGTCTAAAATGACCAAAAATTATGTAATATATTTTGTGGATAGCCCCGTAGTAGAGTCGAGGTCGAATCAATAGGGTCGCCTTATGCAAGATAAGTAAAAAACGAGTTCGCAAAACCGGGTTGTCACTATACGATTAAGTAAGATTAGTAGCTGTACATTATCTATTCTGTGGCTGTACATTGCGGGACTACCGAAATAGTTATGATGTGATCCCTGATCTACCTATTTAAGGCCCGCAATGTATTGCTACTAACTAGGATGATAATTTCACTCGTAGTTAAGGTAAAACCCCGCTTAAAGGCAGATGAAATAAAAAGTAAACAGTATTCTGGAAATAATAAAGTTGTATAAACTGAGTAAAACTAGGTACGTCTCGGTTCAATCGCGGGTAAGCAGCATGACTGGTTGGTTAGCTTAGCGAAGTTAGGTGCACTTGTGTGCGTAGGTACTTCTTTACTTTTTTTTTCTAGTTAGAGGAATATAGATGTTCTTACTATACCAATACTACACACCTTTTGTTTCTGATGTTTGCTTCTTTTAATTATTATATTTAACTAGATTTTGCCGGCGGCTTCGCCCATTGGGATTCGGTTATCGCGCGCTGTTCCCTCGGGAACTGTGCATTTTTCCGGGATAAAAAGTAGCCTGTTACTCTCTGACCCATAAACTATATCTATGGCCAAAACCACATCGATCCGTCGCTCCGTTTCGACGTTAAACAAACACACAAACATACAAACACACACACTTTCGCATTTATAATACTTATTGGTATGGATTCACAGCTCAAATAATTACGTCCGTTTGGCCTCACCCTTAACATAACGCAACTCAATCTTCCCATAAATAATGTGCCCTTATACACTAATATTATTATGAATTACTTTATCCAATCTTCGCTATTATTGTCAAGAAGCATTCTTAGAAAAGGCCCTCAATATGATAATCATAACATTGAAAAGGGCACGTTTAACAACCTACTGAATATACCTAAATATTACAAACATTCACCAAGCGGAACCGGTAGTCTACTGTCAATAAAGCAGCTAGCATAACTTGAGCTTCTGCGCCCCTCACCGCTGGATCAAAGAACAGAGAGAAAAGGAAAACGAGCGGTGCGTTACAGGTCTTTATTAAATTGGTCGTGTTCAGCTGACATTGACCTCTAGAGCGGTCGTGGAGGCCTCTCTCTACGCATACATATTCATAATATTCGTAGCGGCTTCATCTGCATATTAATGAAGGTGAAGATGAAAATAAGACGACGGGCTATACCGCCACTTGTTCCTTTGGGTGGTAATGAAACTCGGGTTGTTTGAAGTGATGGGGAGATGTTACAGGGAAAATATAATTAAGGAACTTTGGATTTGAAATTATCACAACACTTTACGACGACATAGAGATAAGTAATATAGTGTTTGAGATTATTTATTCGGTCTACAAACTAGTTACAACAAATCACCTTGACCTTTTTTAAGACAGCTTCTTCAAGACAGCAGAGTCTTCATGAAAAATCTAAGTAAGTGTCGCACATACGTAGCTGTCTTACTCATCTGGTAACGGTGGAGCAAGGTAAAAGATAGTTCATTATAAAGACTTCCGTAGAGTAAAGCCCAGTAAGTATGTACATACCTAATTGTTCGCGTCAATTTTCATTAAATATGTTAAAAATATTTCATTGACCACTCGAACTTATGATTTTTTAAGCCAGTTTTTCACAATTTGTATTTACAAAAAACGAGCCAAGTGCGAGTTTGTATTCCGTACAAATTTGTAGCTATCCAGTGTTAGGAGAGTCCCTCGCCTAAGTAAAATGTATGCCGTGTGGGGTAATTTTCGATAGTTACTGACATAGAAAAAAAGAGTCGAACTCGCCCTCGAAGGGTTGCATACCGTTACCATTATCTATACAACTTTTACGTTTATTAATATCAAAAAACAGCAAAAAAAATCAAGTTTGTTGTTTGGGAGCCCCCCCCCCCCCCTTAAATATATATTTTATTCTGCTTGTAGTATTGTTATAGCGGTAATAGAAATACTCTGTGAAAATTTCAACTGTCTAGCTATCACGGTTCATGAGATACAGCCTGTTGACGGACGGACGGACAGCGGAGTCTTAGTAATAGTAATTAATAATCTTAGTTTTTACCTTTTGGGTACGTATTCTTAAAAACAGACTTAAAAATATAGGATTTTTTTAGACCTGAGGAAACGTATATATAGGCTAAAATAAGATGATGATGATGACTTCATTTCTTTTTCTGTTTTTCAGAAAAAACTATTTCATTATTTGGGCGTTTTCAAAAAAAGTGTACCCTTCCTAGTTTAGTTTTTTAAATTTGGAAAAATATGGTTTTCCTACTCAGAATCAAGAGCACAATCGATTCCGATAGTTTAAAAAAAATCCCCAAAAAAAATTACAGCGACGTTTTCTTCATAGACTCAGTATGGGTGTGACAAAAGTGACTCATAAAACTTTGTATAAAAAAATAGGGACAGATCATATTATTTCCAAAATTTCAAAAAAAAGAAAGGGTACCCTTTTTTTCAAAAACGCCCATTTACGAAAGTAACTCAAGTTACGAATAAATCGGGAAATCAATCCATAACATTTAATGAAAGGTTGAGTAAGTTAAATTTCCTGGTTCCATTGGAAAATTACGAAGTTGGTTTTTCAACCGCGCCTACTCATGATTTTCTTGTAGTCGAATGTCGGAAATTGAACTTTCAAGGTTCTATTCACTAAAAACATTTCAACTAAAGCAATTAACTGTCAGAATGAGTGTGTAAGTAGGAAGAAAAGAGTAGTTGGGTATACATACAGCGGATTAGGTAGGTACATTTTACATTAACATCGAGTTAAGGGGGAGGCCTATGTACAGCAGTGGACGTCCTACGGCTGAGATGATGATGATGATGATGATTAAGTTAAGTCGAAGAAATTGAACGGGTTCATTGATAACTTGAAATTTAAAAGAAGTCTCTACTTTTGAACGTCTCGAGCGATAATACTGTAATCGGTGTAGGTATAAAAAGTACCTAACAATGAAAGTCTTAGGTACCTATAGTTTTCTATCGAAGCTAATCGTATCAGCAACGAGTATAACACCCCTCTTTTTGCGTCGCACGCACATAAATTCTGAAAAACTGAAAAAAAAAAGCGAAAAAAAAGCGAAAAAAAGAAAAAGCGAGTCCGGGCTTGAGCCCACGACTCTCCACTTAGATTTCCATCGATCAAACCATTAAGTTACCATAATACGACTTTATACGACTACCTGTAGAATAGAATAATATTTACGGAAATGATTTAGCTTATGGAATCAATAAGCAATTTTCGGAAGCAATTACGGAAGCTAATATGGCCAACAACCGCTTGTATACTGGCTCTTAGACTCCCACCCATATTTACTCAGTACCTACCTCACGTCACAGTCAACTATTGATCCTCCCAAGCATTTCTCGCAGTTCACAATTAGCATCAATTACCGTACATTTCGCATTCATCTTGAATGCGAAACCGACAAAATGTTGAGTCTAGACGCAAGTTCTGTTTGACCTTCACCATTACCGAGAGATAAACAGCTGACAAGTATGAAATAATTAAAAGTTTAGGGGTCCTTCGTAGAATTCAATACAAGTTTGGAAGTCAATAAAAAGTCAATCCATAGTACATCAATGGTTTAAGGAAGTAAATCTTATCATTACAATTTACTAAATAAATAAGTTTCATCTGAGTAGGTTTATATCAATTTAGTTACTGTAACTTCGAACATAATTTAAAATATATTACTAGCTTTTGACCGCTACTTCGTCTGTCAAGAATACGTTTATCACAATGCCGCGGGAACTACGCAATTTTCCGGGCTAATCCACCATCTATGTAATATTTCTTATCCACTCTAACTATGAGTATTTCCGCCATTGATATGGTGAGATATTGCGACGATACTGCATGTCATGATCGCGATGTTACATCGAGAGCTACGAAATCGACCGCACTAGTAATTGCCAACATTTGCAACTCATGAAAGACGGTAAACTACATCTCCGTTCCAAATTCCGACTTCGTTAAGCCCGCGTGCAGTTAGGAAAGAATTACGCGTTCGAATTGGCTTGTGAGAACGTAATTTTGTTTAACGGTCGCACGGTGACTTTTACGAGTCGAGGTGCGGAATCCTAAAAAGTTGTTTTGATCCCGTGTACATACCTACATACGAGCGGGACAAGATGTGAACACAATAACGTGACTCGGAAAGTCCACTCATCTCGTTTTCGGAATAACACTTGCGGAACCGGTCGGGCATACGTCGCCAAATACCAATATGTTTCCTTCCTCGTCGGTTTCTGGTATAATTTAGGCTTCACGCAACTCTACTTGGCATAAGTAAATTAAAACCGGCCAAAGTTTTAGTCAGGCTGTTGTTATTCAAATAAGCATGAACTGCACATTACTTTTATGGACTTTATTTCGCAGTAAATACATAAGTAACAGTATTTAAACTGAGTATGAAAGTCAGTAATATCAAGCAGAACCCAATCCACTTTATTTCGATAAAAAGATAAAGGGAACACAGTTTTTAGGTTATTATTAGGCTAAATAGTCTATTGATATACTTTTCTCAGTCCATCATATTTTGGTCTAGGTTAACATTTTTGTACATACCTATACTTATCGATTCAAGCGGATATACCTAGTGCTATCCACGAAGACGCGTTATTTTGTCAAAATTAGCCATTAATGACATTGTAATAAGAACCACGGCACGCGTCATTGTGAATGACTCTACCTATAATTGTGGTTAAATCCTAAGAAATCTCATCATTATACGTATTGTACGTGTTCATGTATCTGCACTAAACCGAGCGATTATCTAACAGGAAAACCGTAAAACTAAAAAAAACGGAAGTAATAAAAATTTTGTTTCAATAGTTTCAGCAGCTTTCATGAAAAATTTGACCCCTTTGTGTATTCAACTAGCGTTATATATAGCCGAAGCCCTGGAAGTAAACAGGATACGGAAGTCGTATGTAACGATCATGCAAAACCAAACGGATTTATCGATTGGCTTCTGCCAATATGGCGGCGCTTTATTTATCTTGTCTCTAGCTACCTTCCTGGCGCCGCTCTTCCGCCGGAAACGGGCGTCGTCTCCGCTTTAACCCTTACCGCGTTTCCGGTTTCCGCCCGCCTTTAAGGTCCGTTGAAGTTTCCACGGCTTCTACTCCTTTTAGGACTTAGTTCACAGCTCAGTAAACGGTCTAATAACTGCTCTGAACTTGTAGTTACCTACTCAACAAGGAGTTCATACATACGTAACGAAGGTACTTTGAACTTCTTTGCTCGAGCTTTGGTTCATATTACAGGTAACGTCTGTTTCTGACGCAGCTTTCCATGGCGAAATAATAAAGGAGTAAGTATACAATTTATCTGATAATAAGCACATTCATGTACCTTGATAAACATTAACCAATCATCGCATAATATATCAGTTCAGCACATTTCATTTCATAAAAGAATTATCATTATACACATGTTTCAAGACTGTTAAAAAAAATCATAACAATTAATTAATAACGCCGTCATCGTCGTCGTTAAAATGGTCTCGCCAGAAGACACCAGCACTGGCTCCACCTAAGGATTTCGCATTTTATGTTGAGGCAGGACCATTTCGGGCACAAGCAAATAAGTATCCTTTTTTTTTAATGTTTTGTGTTCTCATTTTATTTTATTTTACTTTATTTTATTTTTTGTTGTATCCATTATTTTATATTTGTGTGTCCTGAATAACCTTTTTATTTATTTTTTTCATTTTCGTATCAAACGTCGACAACAACAAAACATACCACCTATAGGTAGGTACATAACATACCAGGTGTAATCGATTAAAATTCCCTTGAATAATGTTTCGAACTCCATTAGCGTGCAACATCGGATTTCACAAATTTCACTGGAAAATTCCTAATCAGAGCAAGCCTGGCCGTCACCGGTGTTTCACAACAACGCTTCCTCGGTTACCGAAACGCAAAAAGCAATTTCTACATTTGCGCCACTTACCTACCTAGCAATTGATACGTGTGTATACTGCTAACTTTTACCTACTCCTGTATTCTGATTATTATGAATGGTGCGGTCAATTTTTTAGGGTTCCGTACTCAAAGGGTAAAAACGGAAACCCTATTACTATAACTTCGTTGTCCGTCCGTCTGTCACCAGACCGTATTTCATGAATCGTGATAGTTAGACGTGATAGTCAATAACAAGTACTTCACGGGTTTAATTTTAATTACTTTAACACAGTTGCTCAGCAATTTATGCTCTAGATACATATGGTGAAATGGAACGGGTGGTGAAGCACCAGGACTCCTCAATAATGAACGTCTCTGCACCGTAAAAAGCAATCTTTCGTAAAAGGTGACGAGCAATTGACATCATAACTATGTATCTTAGATAATTTACAGCAAAAAGCGTGTAAAAAAATATAACAAAAATTTAACCAACTACAAAAAAACATGAAAATATTTTTCTACCAGTCGAGGAGTGATCGAAGCCCAATATATAGGTAGTATGTAGGTGAGATAGACGACTAGATATAGGTCCACTCCTGCTGGCTTGTGCTGAGACACCGACTCAGACTCGTGGAAAATTATTATCAATGGTTTTTTGTAGTCGGTTCAATTTTTTGTTATTTTTTTTTACGCAATCGACAACCGCAGGTCCTTGGGGCAAGCTCCGTCACTCATATAAGCTTGTGTACATTTTTTACTGTAAGATAGCTAAAGTAAAGTTCTTCCATTGCAGTGTCCTTAATTTCACGCACGCCATCGATAAATATTGTGACCGTACCTACTTCCTGAGCAACTGATGTAACCAAACCAACAACGTGCCTGCGGTTGTTTAGCTAATATCTGTGTGATTTTGACGCAATAAAGTTGCAATGTGATTGCAGATCATTAAAATATTTTTTATGCAATTATTTTATATAAATGTGAAGTAAAAATTCTAAATAAGATCTAACAATCTATAATTATTTATTCAACATAGATAAGAAAAATTTCAAAAATAATTTTAATTTAGTTACAAAAATAATAATATCGATAAATAAAACGGGCCCGAAAGAACCCGTAGTGCTCACGGCATTTCCACGTTGAATAGCTACATCAAGTCTAAATGATTTTGTGTGTGACTGTAACTTTATTTTTGAGCCAAAAATAATCAAACAACCTTTATGTAAACAAATAAACAGTCGGGTAAAAACATGTCTTTTTCAGTCACAAACCATAATTGATTCAACTATGAATGGTCAATAGAGTCAACAATGAACCCGTTGAGATCACGTGCGATTGTGCAATTCGATTAGTTTCGGCGCATCTTGCTCAAAACTCGGCCCAGTTCGGCGAAGCCAGTGTTACCAACTTTACCGCTTTAACAATAGATTAGTCGTATTTTTTTGTAATATCTACAACGGAATACTAATAGGTATTTCGTCGATGATACTGCAATTCCGCGTAACCAATAATGGCTAATGCCGCGTAACTCACAAAGTGGTAAATTCGAGATTGTAAATATACCGGGTGTGGCCTGTAATACGAGCAAAAAATTTAAACTGAACAACATTAGTTCAGCGATTTTTAAAAATAATGAAGTCTTTGAATTTTCCTTTTTGGCTGACTGGATGGCAAACGAGCAAGTGGGTCTCCTGATGGCTGCTGAGTGGGTTGCTTCTTCGTATAAACTTAAAAGTGTAATATAAATTAAGAAAAATAATTATTTTTCAAAGTCGCTGAACTAATGTTGTTCAGTTTGATGAGTATGATCTTTTGTTTTAATTTAATCATGATCTCGACAGAGATGAATATCGGAAAAAAGAGGTGGCCTTTGCCCAGCAGTGGGACTTTCAGAAATGGTGAATGGGAAACCGAAAAAGGTAACGGAGAATTAAACGTAATTGTGAAGTAATTGAAGTAATAAATTTGCGCGTTCTTCATAGATTTTTTTTTATGTTATAGAGGCCAGACAAACAAACTAGTGGGTCACCTGATGTTAAGTGACACACACACAGTGGTGCACATTTTATATCAACAAGTTCAATGTTTTTTTTTTCTTATAATTTCAACGGTAAGTTGCTATTTCAATCTCGTAGGGTTGGCAACCCTGGCACCGCTTGCGTTGCGCCGACGCAGCGGCCCAGCCGTTACATCATAGAGCACGCGGATTGGGTCAACGACGGATGCGCCACGTCTAATAAGCCGTTCCCTTCCATGTTATGTCACGTATTAATAATCATTAAGTAAATACAATCTTGGTAAGGGCTGAATCAGTAGTAACTAAGTCTTCCGTATGTTACGATACGACCAGTGCCATGCTGTCAAAACATGTCGCCCAAATTGGAATTTTATCTGCAAATCTAATTTCAAAACGTTCGTCAATCAGCAAGCTATTTAAAGCAATTAGAAGGATATGACGCTAAGATAGTAAATAAGATAAAAATGTAATTAACTTCGACAGCGATCCTCATCTAGAACAGTGATTTTATCACTGCATCCTGCCGCAGGTGCTTTCGCAACCTATATCCTAGTATGCAGGCGAGTTGCCAATTACAGAGACCTACTTTCTTACCTTCGAACTTTTACTTCCTGCGGGCGCCTGGGCCGGTCGCGCAACGCAACGCATTACGAAAGTGGCGCGAAATGCTCGGCCGACATTCGCGCTTGCGCCACCTTCAGGAAGTGCTGTGCGGGATTACGTAGCGCCCGCGCCGGTGTCGCCTGCGTTTATCCTTGCTTAGTATCCGAACAAAACTAGTATTTGCAGGCGAAACCGAAAATTACACCTAATTTCTGTTTATGTGACAGTTTCCGTCGAAACGAAACTGGTTACAAGGGCTAAAAGTGATTATTCGATAAATTTATTGTTAAGTAAATAGCTCTAACATAATAAACTGTATTCCAAGCAAAAAGTAATTTTAATTAAATCTAAATGAACTAAAAGAATATGGATATGGACCTCCGCAAAGTAACGCCTGATTCAATAAATTAATTAAATCTAATTTAATTTTTGTTAATTTTAATTTGTGTAACTTTCAGATTTTACTTGTTCTATTATAATTTTATTACAATCATATTTTAAACCCAAAAACTGACAATTTTATGGACGATTGTCTGAAAATAAATAGTTATTGGTATTTTATTAATACATATTTACAATAGTTTCCTAAAAAGTACAAATAACAAATTAAATAATGCAAATATTATTAGTTTACTTAATCGTAAAGAAAATGCGAGTTATGTAATTTATTTGACCAACCAACGCACCAACCACCAACCAAACCAACCAAACCAACCAAAGACCAACGCAGCTAAGAAAATTAGGAAATGCACGTCAGTCGAGGTCACTCCACGACGCCGGCTACTCCCGAATGCAGCACGAAAGCCTACGAAACCAGTTTCGGTTCTAATTTTGGCAGACTTTCTGCATAAATCGAAACTAAAGCGAAACTGCAAATTAATGCCGAAACTCATCGAAACCAAAACCCACACCGAAAGATCGGTCGGACACTATCTGGTGGGTTATTCGAGCGTTTCAATCACCTCAACTTTCGTGGTCAATTTTTTTTTAGACTGGGTGGGTGTAGAATTTTATGACATTTTCGATTAAGTATTTTTTAGACGTCTTGTACTAGATAGACTAGATAGCGTTGAAACTGCAACAGAATCTTCTACCATGATACACGATATAGCCAAAATGAAAGAGCCAAATGATGATAGCCAAAATGTGCCCACGTCAATGAAGTACCAGTATATATAGTGTATAATGAGGTACCAAAATACCGGTATATATTAATGGGGTGTGTACCGATATTTTGCAATGTATTGTTTTAGAAATGTATTGTAGCTTCCACTATGCTAATTATTAAACTCACTTTTTGTCTGTCCCTGACTGAATGCTCCTCTCATCCACTCAAAGGTTGACTGGAAGAGATCCCTTAAAGGGATAAGTTCGCCTTGTTTTGCTTATTTTGTACAATAAAGAGTTTACATACATACATTTTGACCGATATATTGAACTAATTACCCTTGCATCTCATAAAAATAATATTATGGATTTGAAGACTTTTCATATAGGTAAATGTTTGCCCCAGCCGGGAATCGAACTCGTGATCTCAAGTTTGTTAGTTAGGTTAATCTACACCACTTTGCATCGTCGAAACAAAAAGGATCAATCTTATTTAACATCATCATTATCTAATATTTATCATTAGGTGACCCGGTTGGTGGTTTACCTATGGCTTTTTTGTTGCACTAACGAAAACGAGTTATTCTTTTTTATTTGCTATGTTGGATTTTATGTTTTTTGACATTTATCAGTTACCTACTTATTATTAGTCTTGTATTTCTTTTTACTTTTATTGTGCCCCGCTTTAAGTTAATTGATATTCAATGTCGATTTTTTTTGGGTTTTTGTGTTACAACAGTTACACAATAAAACACCATATTGTGTGCACCTCAATTTAAATTTTATGCAAATAACAGATACTGCAATAGGTAAGTACTTAACTTTATTTTTTAGCCTTTTAATATCCATACTAATAGTATAAATGCGAAAGTGCGTGTGTTTGCATGATTGTCCCTCTTTCACGTCGAAACGGAGCGGTGGATCAACGTGATTTTTGACATAGAGATAGTTTATGGACCCGAGAGTGACATAAGCTACTTGTTATCCCGAAAAAATGCACAGTTCCCGAGGGAACAGCGCACGATAACCGAATTCCACGCGAGCGAAGCCGCGGGCAAAAGCTAGTTCTTAATACATGAAACGAAAAGCGCTAACTGCCCGTTTGACTCGTCATTGCCTACGGACTTATCGTTAAGGTTTAAAAAACCTCCTGAGAATCAAACATCAATCAAATAAGAGGAAGAGGATAGTACCTACTGCTATTTACGAGCAAAGAGGTCTAAGCTAGCTACAGGGCCTGTACAACGAAATGCAAAATTCAAACTTTGTCCCTTGCCGTCCTGCTGACGCTTATATTATTTAATACGAGAGTGAGAGGGACGGTACGGTACGAACTTCGATTTTCAATTTTCGTAGTAGACTCCTAGTCTCCCAGTATATCCATACATATAGGTTCGGGATTTCTACCACTTACCTAGCGTATAAGTACTTACCTAATACACGAGCAACGCTTTGTTGAGTACGATGACAATAACAATCAATTAGCACTTCAGATATGTAGTTAAGTAGGTAAGTCCGACGGAAGCAAATGTTTACAACCATGTAGGAGGTTGAGTAGCAATTGATAAGAAGTCGTGTTTTCCAGACTCTCCGATATGCACTCGAACTAAAGTATAAACCCAGCAAGCGATCGACACTAACAAACAACGCACAAAATACTAACGCCCTTAGTATCACGCACTCGTCCGGTCTCTACCGTGAGTGATTAGATTTGTTTGGCGAGTAATTGGGTACGTATAAACAGCGCGTGTTTGGTATTTTGCGTTTTGCAGATCATAGATCCGAACAAAAATCGACATAACAATACTCGTACCAGGGATTGTATTAGGAACAACACACATCTATGGAACTCGAGGGATAGAACTACTCTGAGTTTACGGCCTAAATAATAATTCGGCAGCAAAAAAAGTCATTGTTTAGGGAGAGAGAGCAACAAATAAGCGAGACGCCGTAATTTGCTATTCATGCAAATACTAAATTATTTTCCCAGGGGTAGCCCTTTGATAAAATAACTAGCGATCCTAAGAACATGAAAAACAATTAAGAATTTAACAATTAAGAACTAGAATCCTTAAAAACAAAGATTAGCTAGGTAAATCATGTATTTAATTAATTGTAAAATTGTTATGAAATAAACAGATATATTTTTTTTACGTCAATGTGACAGGGAAATTATAGCCAGCCTTCCGCCAGCTGTCAGTGTTACGAAACAGAAAAATTTTGGTCACACTTGCTTGACATATTTAAAGAACTAATAACATATCTACATAATAATTGCTTAATATCAAAAACATCAACTTAAGTCAAATATAAATAGCAGCTACCAATTTTAAAAGTCTTTTTTTGACGCATTTCGACAAGAAGGAAGGGTTCTTCAGGTTTTTCAAAGTAATTTTAGCTGCTCGAGCAACTATACTCGAGAACTACGATCATAGATTTTGTAATCTGAAAAGAGAATGTGCCTGTTGAAACAGAAACCTGCCTTCGTCCATAAAGCAGGATGTTAAATCTCCCTCGGAACTATACTCAGTTACCTAATCCTGAAGCTTGCTTAACGCTGTAGCATGCCACATAGGCGTTGTTATGAAATTTAACTCGCAAACATACATGTCTACCGACCCGATGCCTTCCATTTTGTTATGTATTCTTCGCATAGATAATAATAAGAGGAATGGAAATTATACGCGAGAAAAAAAGCGTGAGGCGGCTAATACCCACATTATGGTTTAAAAAAGTCCAACTCAGTCGTAAATTGTTTTTTTTTTAGGGCAAATATTATGCTTTACATATTGTTTTCTATGATTAGTCACTCCATCACGTTTTTAAGTATGTGAATTAATTTTCTTAATCGCTTTTGAAATCCTTGATTTTGATATACCTACCGCATTAAACACGCTCTCCAAGCTTTTTTTCAACCCACATATAAAAGTGTAGAAAATCCTATAATCATGAAGGTCAAATTCATGACCCTCTATTTGAGCTTCGTCCCAATTCACTGGTGAGTGCCTTTACACCATGAAGTATTAATATTGATTAATTAATACTTTAATTAGTTTATTTACTTAGATAAAACAATCGTTGGTTAAAATCTTAATTGCTTGGCTTTAGGAAAAAAAACATAAAATAGATCATGTAAGTATTGCATCCGTACAAAGAATACACATTAATTACATACATACTTTACGCCAATTTATTTTTGCAGGTGCACATTGAAACCTGTAACCACAAGGAAACGCCATTTTACGTTCAAAAAGTCACCTTGCGATAACTTTCAACCTACTTTGGACAAATAATTCACGCCGACTCGTACCTAATACAGCGAGCCGTGTCAACCGTTGCACAAGTCCCGTGCACATTACAGAATCGGAAAAAGCATGCAAAAACGGTATTAGGGCGAGAAAATTCACATCACTATGTTCCGTTATATTCAGAGTGCATAACCCCATCTTCTAACACGTAATTGTGCAACGGTGTGCACCCGATCTCGCACGCCGCTCCTGAATGTGGGTCATCTCTTTTTGTTCCAGTGCGTTATTCCGTAATTAGAAAGAGAGGGGTGAGGATTCTTGACTGCGAGCCGCGCGTGTATTGCATATGCTGCATGCAATTCGGTTGCGTGAAAAATTTAATAACAGGGTTAAACACAGTAATTTTGCCGCTGTAATAAGTTTTTGTAAGAAAAAATATTTTTTTTTAACACAAGCTTTTCTTGACTGTACCGTACTTTTGTTGACCGTACTTGCAATGTCATCCAACTTACAAGGTGTAGTACTTAAATTTCAAGTCAATCTGACTATACTAGAAGTGGACTGAAATTGACTTCCAAAATTTGACCTATTTATGAAAAAAAGCAGCTCGTGATTATACACTCTTTGAGCCAACAAATGATCCCAACCATAGTAGGTAGGTAACCTGAAACACGTGTCGAGGTAAATATTTTTTTAGCGCAATAAAGCCCCCGTTTTCAGTATTTTAGACATAGGTACCTACATAGATACGTTTAAGTAAATGAGAAAGTCGAAAACGTTTTATAAACTTCAAATTTCAATTCAAAATAACATTGTTGGCAAAGTCGGAAAAACAGACCTTATAATATGGTCTATGTACGAGCAATGTAAAAAAAAAAAATCTAAAGTGGATGCTTGCTATCCTAACAACTGAACCATGAAATAATAATAATCTGCGTCAAGCCATGCAGGTGATTTGAGAAAAACTCGCGTGTAATAATCACCAGCGCAATGATCCTACCAATTAATACGGCTAAATCAGACGCAGCGCAAGGTGTGAGCCAAGATGGCGGCATGCGGAAGTGTGTGACTTCCGCGTCGCCCTGCGCGTGCGCCTCGTGACTGCGCGTGGACCGGCTCTTAGCACTGCTACTATTATTATTGACCAAATTATGTTATTTGAAGTGATGATCTTATTATTTGTGTTGCACAATGTACAGGTCTTTATACAAAGCTCAGCTTCGGTATTTTCTCCCTGGAGAAAAATCTGTTTGTTGCAACAAAGCTATCTACAGCATAAACTAAAATATCGACTAGCTGACAATGATAGTAAGAGCTGTAATTCGCTACTACTCCACTCGTACCTATTTCAAATTCCGCAAAATCTGTCCCTTTATTGGTATATTTTCAAGCAAGTATAATTGAAAATATAGGAAAAGTTCCTCACTTTACAGATATTAATGAATGATTTAATAAAACTAGAGCAACGCCTGACTCTAGAGGTAACCCAGACAACCGTTGAAAACACTTAATTGCCAGTATTAAAGGAAAACTGATATTTTACACATGTGTAAGACGAAGACGCCTAACTAGTTTCAAGACCTGAGGCCGTATTGCCTAATGTTTCTGACGCTTGCAATCGCAATCAAATGACATATTTCGCATACAAAAACTGTCATTTTATTGCGATCGCGAGTGTCAGAAACGTTAGCCAATACGGCCTCTGATGAGTGAATTCCCCGTATAAATACCTTCTGCGTTACCAATCTGTACCTTATTATAGGAACTAGCTTATACCCGCAACTTCGTCTGCGCGGATCTAGTTTATCGCGCGGTGGCGCACTCTACCGGAATAAAAGGTATGCTATGTTGATCCTTGGGGTTCAAACTACATATATACTAAATTTCATCAAATTCGGTTCAGTGGTTTCGACGTGAAAGCGTAACAAACAGACAGAGTTACATTGGCATTTATAATATTAGTAGGGATTAAATCTAGTAACTAGAGGGGCTTACACCTATTCACCATGTATGTTCACCAATATTTGCGATAACTGTGGACCGATTTTTTTAATTTCATTTTTAATCTGGAAGAGTTATACTTCCGAGTTGGTTCCACTGTCACCAAGCCAGGATCTGATGAGTGCATCCCAGGAAAATCGTGGTAATTCTTCAAATACTGTAGGCACACACTACGCACGCACCTCTGTTTCATTGGACTTGGCACAGACTACTAAGTAATCAACGCGCAGAAACATAAATATTAAGTTTTATGTATGTATGTGATAGCAAATTAAATACTTCAATTATTCTTCGCCTTTTTTAGTTATTGTCCTGATTATTTTTGGAGTCGATTAAGTTTTTATGAAATTGAATTCATTTGGTTTGTAGTTTGAGCGTCATCACAGCACAGCACAGAGCCAATTAGACACATGAAACACCTAAATGAGCATGATATCATGTGTATTATGTTGTGAGACGACCGAGTACTGATATAGGGCTGTACATTTTTCTTCACTAACCAATTTTTGATATCGATACCAGTTTATTTCAATTCTTGGTCACTTCTCACGCTTGCAATTTTTAATCAGCACACCCGGTGATATGATTCAGTGTCGTTAGTGTCTTAAATCGCGCTTCATTACAATACAAAGCAATAGGTTCATATTCTATATATGTATATACCATTGAGATCGCGATAAGACACTGAAACACATGTAGATTTGGATTACCACTCTTATGCGTTAGTCAATTGTAATGTTACCTACTCGTACGAGGAAATATCACTCGATATCGTTTAGTTAGACTGTGTCGAATAGAGGATCTAGTTAACTTAAATCAGATGAGTGTGACAAAGACCAAATCTTACTTATATTATAAATGCGAATATTATAAATGACAGTGCACGTGTGTGTTTGTTTACTCCTACACGCTAAAACAGCTGGACGAGTCGGATAAAATTTGGTGTGTAGATAGTAAGACAGCTTATTAGTTGTTTACCGTATGGCGATTACACACTGGTTAATACATTTTTCAAAAATTATCTCGTAGAATAAGGAAGTCTTGAGTAACATATAGGCGACTTTTTATTTTGGAGTCGAAATCCTAAAACAACAACAATTACAGCTATATACAATTTGACGGGGTATTTTTATGCAACGGTCAATAAATCCACTATATCATTTTTGGGAATTTCCAGGGATTTTTTTTACAAAAACCGTAAATTTCAGTTCAACTACTTACTACATAAATAGCTTCGAACGCATAAACAAACAAGTCTTAGACCTAAACCAAAAACCAAAAACCAAAAAAAAGTAGATTTGTAAAATTTACTTAAAATTTAGACATTTTCCTCTTTTCATTTGGTTGGCCGGAAGAGATTCCGCATCAGGGATAAACTCGAATCTGTACTTTTTCTGTATAGTCACATTTATTTTGTTTTTCTTTTAATTTATTCTATGCGCAATATAGAATTTACAGAGATACAATAAAATTCTCTATTTCCCACAACTCTTTGAATATCACATTATGAAGAAAAAAAAACTGAGTGAAAGTAGAAGTTCAAGGTAAACAATATACACAGTTACATTATAAACTCGTATAGAGGCGAAACTGCAACGTTTATAAAGTGTTTACAATAAGCGATATCTAAACTATGACTAATCAATATCTACGAATGTATCGGTATCAACATATGTAAAACACCTGTTTGATGAATCATGCAAAAGAACAGATTCTTTTCTTGAAAAGTCTGAAAACGTTATTTTTGCTGTTGGTAATAACAAATTAGATTAAGTACATTCCTTTTTATTACAGCAAAGAACTACCCGTGTAAAGTTTCTAACCACTTCTGTCTAAGATGTCACAAAGTGTCGACATACTCTTTTTATGTCGTATAGGCATAGGTGTGGTCATTGCTATCTCTATATAACTCAAGTTAGGCATAATCGAAATACACGTAAAAAAAATCTAAATAAATAAATCACAACATTCTTAATAATTGGGATAAGAGAAGAAATTTTAAGTAATTAATTTAAAATATATAACGACGACCGAATAGCCAAGTGGTTAGGTTCGATCCCCAGTCGGTGCAGATATTTCTATGAATAATACGAATGTTTATTCTCGGGTCTTGGATATTGAATGTAATATTTAAGTATGTATTTGTCTATGTAAGTATGTCTTTCCGTTGCCTAGTATCCATAGTATAAGCTTAGTTTGGGACTGAGTCAATAGGTGTCAATTGACCCAATACATATATTTAGATATGATATTTTTTTTATAATGTCTTAAACTTTCGTGGTTTTTACTCATAGTTAAATAGCCTTAAATAATATTACCTCACCGTAAAAAAAACAGTTTAATATAACCAAAAATTAGAAAAACAAAACAAGCATTAGAAATTTAGAATAGAGTGTCGCTCTCTGTTTCTTTTTTCAGCTTTGTGTTAAATACCACGTTTCGGTCACCACACCATACTTTCCCATCCCTATCGTCTGGCGTTCGTCGCCCGGACATGCCGTCCACAATTACTAGCAATTGTGCCAATTGACGGAGCTGCCACCCTTCCGCTTTCATCTCCGCAACTCGTCGCCTGACGTCACTCCTCGAACATCTGCCGTTCCTTTGAGTATGTTTACGTTTTGACCGGTGCATTTTGCATAATATTATTATTGTTTTTTTTATAGTTAGAGTAAAAAGAGAGCGGGTTCTTAAAAAAAACCTTATATTTTGACAGTTAAAGAAGCCAAAATTAAATAGATTTAGTTATGTAACGATGTACATTCTTATACCGCTTACTATCTGTCTCCTTTCTTTTAACTTAATCGCTAAGAAAATAAGAAGGTGCATACCTAACTAGCATATTATTATAGGTAGCTACTGATCTTCAAAAAACGAGCCGACAATGCAACCGAAACTCTTATGGGTGGCCATGGCCAGCGTTAATTGTTTTTCATCAAGTTACACGCGTCTCTTGTCCCCCTATATTATACAAAAAAATACACTTGACAAGGTGCATTACAAGGTGCATTAAAACACGGTCAGGACTTTTATTTAAATGATTAAAAACAAATTAAACAAAATGTAGGCATTGTGAATTTCCCTTTTAAATTTCGAAGCCGATCGTTCTTGTTTTCCTGCTGCTTCTGCGTAGATTCAGTCGAACAAATTGATTCATGTACCAGAGTGGAACCTTTTCACAATCGATTTCACTATGATTTCCTTGAGAAAAGTATGGGATGTCAACATGATGCAAAGCACAAAGGTTCTACCCTGGTACATGATTCAGTTATTCCGACTGTACGTGTTATGCAGAATCATAAACGGATATGTGGTTAACCAACATGCCAGTAGTGATTTACATACTAATGTCCACTTGCACCAATATTATTAAAGAGCGGTGGCGGAGTCAATATTTATTCAGGCTGTTACTGGATGACTAGCATAGCTTAAATTAAAGTTATTTGGAATATCACGTTAAAAAAAGGTAAGTAAGTGCTAATACTCAGCGGCACAAAATTTTATCCACTCTACATACAAAATAACCTTTCACTGCATATATTTTAGAGATAGATAATTTACGGCCCAAATAGGTATATCAAATTAGAAAAAATTGAAAGAAATAACGAACAAATACACTATGGCACAGAATAGATAATAATTATCCTCCTCTGATTAAATGCAATTTTCTCAGAAATTATCAATTTTACGGACTTACTTTCTGCAGTGGGGACGCTGTTTAGATTACACAGATTTCCGACTGCTTGTATTTTTTTATCTGTGTTAATATTATAAAGACCGAATACCATGTTAAATTTTTGACAAAGAACAAATTTTTGTTTGTAAACCTTTCATAATTGGATGAATCAGCTTTGTTATTTTCAGATACTTTGCTTTTGCAGCAAACCTAAAATAGGAGCAAACGTCAGGACTAAGAGTTAAAGCTAGGTTAACTACATCATCACCATGTTGTATCAGTATTATACTGAACACAGACAGGTACTACGCCAACTACATGTATTTTGGGGTGAAATAAAAGCATACATAATTGAAAGAAAACGATTTGTAAAGGCTGTGGCAATTGTAATCAAAAAATTCAAAGTTTAGGAAGCCACGCCACCACAAAATCTGCCCTGTTTTGTAGCTATACCTTTAATAGAAATGTGCAACATAGAGCAAAATAATGTAAGTATATACGTTCCAAATGAGAAGAGTGACTTACTGTCTATATCACTGTGCACTACTACTTTGATAAGTTTACCTACTTAATTATTTTTAAATATAAAGTAATTATTTCACTTTGAAGTGGTCAAAAATATAAACCAGCACAAAATAACGTTTCTTTTATTTTTCTTAGCTATCTTTGTCACAAAACTTAAGATTTTACAAATAAAGGCATTTTTTGCGACTTAACAAATTTCAGTTCACTGGAGTATAAAGTTAGCATGCAAGTAAATATGTCATGAACTAAAACCTACATATCTTGCTACTCCGCCATCACTAAATTCCGAATTTGTGGTCACGGAGTAACAAGATTTAGCTTTAATATTATGTTGATTTAGTTTAAATTTATAATTAGTAAATATTACGAAGCCCTCAAATTATGCGCTATTTTTAAGCGAATGACGTAGCTTGCAGTTTAAACTAGTTCTTCGGCAGCGGTGTTTACGGAATTCTTGTTTATTTTTATCCAATAAAACTCAAGACACGGAACTAGCGGAATTGCAATTCAATCTCAAAATAACTGGCTTATAAATCACAAGCAAGACTTAATTCCGGAACCGGAAATACCGGAATAGGAAACGGAATTCCTCATCCGGAAATCAAGTCGATCCTCACTCGGAGCTAAATAAAGCAGAAGTATCTACCTTTCTAATTTAGTTTATTTAATACCGGCCTTCCGCTACGCTACGCAGTATTGCTTTGGTTTTCATTCCTATAACTTATTAGTAATTTTCATAAACATTTACCTAAAGGGATGCAACAAAATTGCTACAATTGGCATTTTGGCATGAGCCATTACAAACATTATCTCTTCCATTCTTTTGTAATAAACTATTTAGCCTCCATTTTCCTCTTGATTGCAAGATGTTGTTGTCGTTTGCCGGAATTATTATCTCATATCAACAAAAATGGAGTTATCACGACGTTTAATTCAAGGAATCACAAGGAAAAAGATGGCAACAACCTACTTACCTATAATATTTTTTATGTGAATACAATTAATATTTTACATTATAACATAACCAAATTCAACTAAAATAAACGATTTTGAGGTTTTCGTAACATTTAAGAGATTACCTTTTTAATTTATTTTTATTGTGAGAGGGAGGAAAACGAGCAAGAATAACTCAATAAATCTGACAATTCTGACATCGTCAGATATTATCATGCTCCTATTTTTCGAACTTGGCAGAACACACTGCCGAGTAAATACATGAAATATTGTATAGAAGACTACACAGAACGGTTTAATTTGGTCCAATTTATTTAAGTGGCTGTCCATCAGGAGCGGACTCAACTAGCGCACACATTAGGCTTGATTTCTTTTCGCAACAGCAACAATTGCTTCAATTGGTTGCGGTCGCCGGTCACCCTTCCGCTTTCGAGATCTAACGCTTGTTATCTGCCGGTTCAACTAAATGGTAGTCTCGTGATCGCGATAGTTCACTTGCTTTGTGCTTCTGGAACATTCTTAATTCCTCACTGCTGTAGTTGAAGAGATCAATTATTGTTATTATTCTTACATTTTTCAAAGCGGAAAAGGTTTAGGATGCACCTATTACAGTTCCTTTGACTTTCTTATTGTTTTTTAATTCAGTCATAGATTTTTTTACTACCCTAACACAAAGAAGGTGGATTGTAGAGCTGCCTTTGGTACCTAGTTGTTTAAGAGGATCAATGAAAAGCAAGTGCATCTGATTTAACAGTAATTTAATTGATGGTAATAAGCTTATTAATATGTATTATCTGGCCACTTCTGTGTGATTACATATTCTATAGCCAATGTCATGTAAACAAGACCTTAAATAGATATTGCGACTTTCGACCCTTCATTTCCCTTTGCATTGAAGTACACTATTTGTACACTTTGTATATTAATTATGACATGTGTATATCTATCAGAGATAGTGTGAACATTTTCGCTAAGCCATTTAAGTAAGAGAAGCGTGAGTTAGTTATTTTTTCGGCTACAACACGTCGCACTAAGTGTACACAAATTTTGCTCTACATTCTGTTCTATCTTGATTTATTATGGTATCATTTCTTTCCCTCAAATCAATATCTAGAGATGTTTTTTTTTTCACGGCCATAGATTCTAAAACGGGACTTACCGAGTTTATCTCGCTGCCCCAAAACATCCTGTTTCATTTAATTTCTATATTTTAAACGGGTGACGTAATGGCGATACAGCTTGTTTCCGGGACAGGTCGCATGGTCGCGGACGTCCTGATAACGCTATCAGCCGGGCGAGGTGGATGATCGATATATCGCGTTGTTTGTGGAGCCACGCTGCACTGTTATCGACATACTTCGCACGCTGAGTGACAGGTGCTTGCAAGATTGTATGCGGATCAGTTACGACCATCCGGAGATGGTGATAAAAATGTAACTAGGACGTACCAAACAATCTAAGCTCTGGGTTATGTTATGAAACGACACGAGGCTAGTTTTTTCATCTTAGATAGTAAGGTAAACGTACGTGCTGGTCACTGTCCCAATAGTTGACATCTTTAATCTTATGACGTTAACAATAGAGATGACAGCAGGGTGTCGTCTATTGGGCATTAGCGTGTCGAGCACTCGGACGTTTACCTTACAGTAGCAAGTCTGGCTTCGTGTTTACAGAAGTAGCTACAGACGGGTATCAATAAGAGCGTAGCGTGCATGTCAGGCACTAGTTTGTTTGTTTGTCTTTATTGTACAAAAAGGAAATACAAAAATATCACACAAAAAGAAAGTCCACTACTGGGCACTAGTCGCAGTTTTAAGAATTTTATCTCTAATTAAATTTTAATTAAATTAATGTTTTGATTTTTTATTTTACATTTTGCATATTTCGGCCTTTTGAAGTGCAATATTTGGCGTGCATATTTTGGCACTTTGTTAGTCCATATAATATAATCCGATGTCGAGCCATAAGGGTTTAAATTATAGCCATTATACTTAGGTCGTGCATTATTGTCATTCATTCCGGATCGACAAATACGGGGTCGTACACTAACCGAAATCCAGTGATAGAGACATATCAATGAACTAGGTACAATCCTGTGTTGTTCCTTTACTAACAAACGTGTCAGGCAGCTACATCTGTATGACCCATACGTGTTTTTCAATGCATAAAAATCCCTCCTCTACTGCTACGTAAATCAACATACTGTCCTATTGTACGACGCTGGAATTTTCTTCGTAAAGGTTCCAGACCGGTGTTATTTCATAATAAGTGATAGGTAATTAATGGTCAATATTGTTATTATGATTGTGACATAAAATATTCAATAATGAATTGAAATTGTATTTAATGTTATGGAATTATTTATAAATCTACTAACATAGTAGTAAGATTTAATATTACTAACCATCTAGATGGACATTGTATTTGAAATAAATGGATTATTATTATTATTAAAAAAGAGGGGTGTTATAATATTGACCGCTACGTGTGTCGACTGTCTGTCTGTGGCACCGTAGGTCTTAAGCGAGTGTGCCGATTTGAATGCGTGTTTTTATTTGAAAGCAGGTTTTCTAGCGATGGTTCTGAGATATGTTTTGTCAAAATCGGTTAAGCCGTTTTTGAGATGTCGGGGGTTGTAACCCTCCTTCCTACCCACCAGGTTTACATGGCAGGTCAGCGTTTACCGGGGAAGCTACGTAGGTATGTACGTAGTTTAAAATTCTTCTTGGCGCTATAAATTATGTTGAAAATACAAATTCGTAGGTAAAGTAGATGCCTATTATATTATTACCTACGTATATAAATCATCATATGTCTGCTTATAGATAGATGCTAGCTCAAAAGATTTAAAATATCTTATCAAACTGACAATAATCTCAATTGATGCCTACTCGAAATGCTATCTGTTTATCTGAAGACATCAATTATTGTAAAATCTATTTAATTACTTTACAATCTAACGGAAAAACCAGGCGCTATACTCTACTTACGCAATTTCCCCAATTTCAAAGTAAGACGCAATATTTTTTACCGACATTCATTGCTACTTCTTGGATATACCTACGCCAATATCTTAATTATCTCCTACACGAACAAAATTATTTTTGTTAATAAATTTAAGAAGCTATTTTATGTACTTACCTACTTTTTTTTCATTATATTTTTTTTATTATCTTTTAGTTAATAATAAACAAAATCGTTTTGTGAAAAACATTACAAAAAAATTAAACAATAAATAAGAAGTATGAAACAATAAGCGGTATAAAATTATATTTGTTTTTTTTTTTTCACAGAAAATAAGCGTATGACTATTCCAAGCAATTACTAACTAAACATTTTATTGAAATTTGCTATTATCGTATATTATTATTTTTTGTATACAATTTGACGATCCTTTTGTGAATATCTTATAACTACTTTACGTGTACTTATAATGCATTTTTTCATAAGGAAATAAATGAATCTATATCTATACTAATACATATTTCAGGACTTAATCACGACAGGGTATTAAATATTAAAATTACCTCGACGTTTCGGCCACAGACTCGTATGATGCTATGAGTGAGAATCGCCAAAGCTTAAAACATTTCTGCCTGCCGAACTCTAATAACATGCTGGACTTTAGACCGGTTAATCAGATTTCAGCGTTGGAAGCAGTTTTTTTTAATATAGTTATCTTATCTTATCTTATCTTGACTTTAGGGGTGCTTGCGGATACACTTCGACCCGTAGGGATCTTTTGTGTATTTACCCCTCCTTCGCACTTACTCCATTGCTTTTATCACCTCATCCATAAATTGAATGATTTGACGTAGCGGTAGTGCCTAAAGTCTCCTGGCGCGGGGTATCCGACGCCAAAGAGTCTCATTCTTAATCTGGCGAGAGCGTCACATTCATACATAATGTGTTCCATTATTTCGTCATCCTCGCCACATATTCTACAATCTTCATACAATAATTAACCGTGATTTGAAAATCAGTCCCTAAGGCGGTAAAGCATTTAAACCATCCCAAAGGTGGCATTTGAGCGCAGCATTTTTGAAAATAATGAGAAGAGGGATGCATTTTGAAGTATTTCGTCGAAGTCGAAGTAGCGGGGTTATTCTAATAAACGTTATCATGGGTAATTATAACATCCCAATCCGTTGCAAGCCATATTGGTCACGCGCAATGCACTCCGGAGAAACGCGGGGGCGTCGACTGGCGCGCACGCAAGTTGTCACTCTCTTCTGTACGAGAGGAACAATGTGATTTCATTGCTTCACAGCTTGGCAAAAAGACGAGTGTGTACTTTATGTCACGCATAAACTAACTAAGAAAAGTTGCCAAGATACTAGATTTTCATTTAAACAAAACGCATCAAAGTGGGTACAGCTTCATAGCTGACACCACAGACAATTCTTCTCTTTTTGCGTCGGAAGTTTAAATCAGTAGAGATTTTAGATAGTCACTCGCAAACATAGAGTTCTAATTTCCCGGTTTTTCTACCTATCTAGATTTCTTTTACGGTTTTCTCGTTGAAATTGATCTAGACATTGCGAAGAAAGGCTAAACATTCGTGATTTTCACTCCTAATTATTACAGCAGCAGCAGTCCCCGGGGACTTATTATGCTTAACGTTTTGTTCGTGATAAGTCCCGGGTGCTGTTAATAGTTAAGAAAGGCTAAGTCGAACTCTTGTTAGTTCTGTGGAGTAGCAAGGTAAACGGTCTCAACATAGGCACTAAAGTACGCATGAATCTATCAATTACTTTGAGTAAGCAATACCTAAGTAATTACTTAGGCCTAGATCCACAGATTTTTGCACAGAGCTGTAAGGCCGCGTGTGAGCAAAGTAATCCATACTAATATTATAAATGCGAAAGTGTGTATGTTTCTGTGTTTGTGTGTTTGTCCGTCTTTCACGTCGAAAAGGAGTGACGGGTCGATATGATTTTCGGCATAGAGATAGTTTATGGGCCAGAGAGTAACATAGGCTACATTTGACCTGGAAAAATGCACTTAGATGATTGCGGCAGTCCTCTACTGTGCGTTTTTCCAGAAATTTCCTGCCTCGCACAACAAAACGCTGTGCTGTATTCCCGGACCGATATGACCTTCAAGCTTTCAAGAAAAGAGGGTACTTCCAACATAAAAGGCCGGCAACGCACTTGTGACTCTTCTGGTGCTGCAGGTGTCCATGAGCAACGGTAATCGCTTACCATCAGGCGATCCATTTGCTCGTTTTCCCCCTATTCCAAAAAAAAACAATACAACTTATATATTAAATATATTGACCCGAATAACTCACGTCTTAAATCGAATTTAGCTCGACATGTTTCGGGCTAATCCGTAGCCCTTCCTCCTCGGATCAATGCGACTAAACTAGTCTCACGTTAGTTTTATGTTCAAAATACAACTTATATACAGTAAATAAAACGACGTGTCAAAAATATATAGCGAATTGCAGACGTCATTGGCTATTTTCTCATGTGCAAATATCTCTATAACGCTACTGATAAGATATTATTTTAAGTGGATTAATACAAGGTACCTAACTTTGTTATCTATTGATTACAATTAACCCAAGGTCAACGATTATGTGGTACAAAAGTACTGGTGTATGCGAAAACCCAAACTGTAGGTAGAATAATGGAATGTCGGAAAGAAAAATCGTTATCGGACGGAAAGAAATAATCAAACTCATCGTTAGTAGCAGAAAACCAAAGATTATTTGGGTTTTAGTTAAGGAAGATACCTAGTCTTATGTGCGGTGATTGGAAACCAACTTAAATATCTAAATGAAGAGATTATCCATCCATATACTTATATATACTAACATTATAAATGCGAAAGTGTGTTTGTATGTTTGTGTTTGTCCGTCTTTTCACGCCGTAACGGAGCGACGGATTGACGTGATTTTTGGCATAGGTAGAGATAGTTTATGGGCCCGAGAGTGACATAGGCTACTTTTTATCCGGAAAAATGCACAGTTCCCGGGGGGACAGCGCGCGATAACCGAATACCACGCGGGCGGAGCCGCGGGCAAAAGCTAGTATACTATAAGACTGAGCCAACGTAAAGATAGGCAAAGTATGACTGAGGAAGGCATTGTAACTGTGGACTCATTCAAACTACCCTTCATAATACCCAAGTTACTATACTATACTTAGTTGTTGTATTTTTAATTGTTAAATTTTAAATTAATAGCGCGACCAAGCTTCCTTGGACCTAAAACTCAGAAATACGCATTTAAGCAGAAATAACACCAGGCAAAACCCCAAAAAAAATCGTTACAACCCATAAATAATTACTCATTTAAAGATATTATGCATTCTCTACATCCTACGGCAAAAATAAAGAGTTCTTTTTTTAAACCATCAATAGATCAAAATTATCGAAATAGGTTATGTTCAATTAAGTGATCGTTTGCCCCTAAGATCAACCTATCAGCCATATCAGCACTCGGGATATGAATGACGGAGATATATCGAACCAAATTATACCATGTCACCATAGCGAACGTGTAAAAATAATGACAGTGTAATCTCGTTTCTGGTTTAGCGTCCAATATCCTGTCTAAGGAGGAAACGCGTTATTCTAGCTAGGTGGAAACAATCGCCCTGCAGCGTTAATCGTGGGAGCCGCAATGTCCGGCTTCTGCCCATTCATTTTCATTTGCTTCGTAGTTTTTCTCATCTCGCGTGACGCAATCGCGGATGTTCTCAGTTCTTACCAATATAATTATTGCGTTTGTTCATTAACCGCAACGGCGTAGCGACTAAACCGGTATCATTGTAATGTAACTCAAACACCTAACGCGGCGAGTTCAGACAGTTACAGCAGGGTTAAGTGGAAAATAAATAATTATTATTTAAGGCTATTAAAACTCTATCAAATCATTTAGGGGCAGTTTCACCATTCCGTTGATTAGTGTTAACTGACGGTTAAATGTGATGCTGTCTCTATTTATTTTGTTTGAATAGACGGAGACGGCATCACATTTAACCGTCAGTTAACACTAATCAATGGATGGTGAAATAGCCCCTTAATCTAACATAATCAGCGTAAGTCCAAAGGTGCAAACAAGATGGTTATAAATTGTCTAAACTTGCTCTTACTTTCTATGATATAAGACTCTTTTTTTATTTGCAGTTTTCTCTGAGATAAATCAGCCAAATAAATCATTTTTTTAATTATTTTGAACCGGAATATCAAATCAACAAAAACTAAAATAAACAAGGTTTTGTTACGCAACTCTGTCTTTAACACAAGCGTCCACTCTTCTAATTGTTATTCCATTAAATTATCTACCTAGCGCTAGTTAATTCCGACTATGGATGAAAGTTGAGACGGTGAGACCTTGACAGCAGCCTTGCTCGTGGAAAGTGTCGTTAACGATGCGGAAGTATTGTTTTGTATTGTTTCAGCGGGGGGATGAGGTAACCGTGCAATGACTATTAAAGGTTCCCACTTCATTGTGTCATGCCATGACCGTAATAGGAACGTGTCAGGAACGGAATGTCAAACGTATGCAATATATTTTTGCCTGACACGTTGCTGAAAATGTTGAGCTTTATCGCTGGAAATAAAACCTCTTCAATTTCAGCAAAAACAGTGGTTTTTTTCATTCAATCCAATTTCTTATATTTGTACTTTATCTGAAGCTGATATTAAGAAATCGGCTTCCAAAACCAAGTCCATACTGCCTGCAAGAAACCATTTTGTTGCTGCTGCTCGATGCGGCGACTTGACGCTACATTTTTGAGTCGCGGGAAATTCAAAATCACCTTCAAAATGGGGTCACGTGACCAGATTTATCGCTGAAAACGAGCGACTAGCAACTGCATGTGGGAGCATCCTAAGTGATTATATAAAGTTTAATGTAAAAAAAAAAAATACTTGGGCGGCAATAACTTAATTCATCAGCACTGGTAATGACGCTAACTCGCTTATTTTCGCGAACACGTGGCAGGGAGTAATAAAATAATATGATTGAAGGCCAATTAAATTTGTTTTTAAAGGTTTATCTATCACAGACCAAATCGATCAGCTATTCTTCAGCTGACATACTCGTATTATGTAATTCTATTAGCAATAACATATGTATGCCAGCATACGATATAAGAATAGGTAATAGATAAATGTAAGTATTTTTGTGTTTTGAAATAAAATTGAAGTTACCTTTCCTGAGCCTGTCAATGAAGGTTTTTCGACAGGCGAAATATTGTTAGATGGCGTTATATCGTGAGGTCCATTTGACAATTGCGTCCCGCAATATCGATTGGCTTAATAACTAAATAAGCCAATCGCAAGCAAACGTCAAACGGACCTCACGATACTAACGCCATGTAACGATATTTCTCTAGTTAATATGCAAACTATGAATATTATTTTGATTGAAAATCAACGTACTGTTGCTCTATCAATGATCGTTAACGGATTAAACAACATTAAAGTAATAAAACATTCGCATAACTTCGTAGCAATTTACCGGACGCAGTGTTATGTTCGTTACAAATATTTGTACATTCTTTAACAACTTGGAATAAGTGGTTTGTTTGTCTCATTCAGTAACTTTTCTGGTAATATAATACTAATACTAAAAAACTGATTCGAATGACACTTCTACTACATTTCTTGCAGTCCTATTAAGCATGCCTTCAATGCCTTCAAGAGGGTCGAAGTATTGCATCTATTTAGGTAAAGGTAGCAATTTGAATCGAAACTGCCACTGAACTTGACTACTGTATTGAATATTTTTTCAGTACAGAGAGGACGAAGCGTTTATCTTATTTGATTTTACACCAAGTTAGCTCTCTAATTGTGGCGTGGTGGTGTAGCAACACGTTTCCCACCGGGTTGCGATGGGTCTGTAACGTCACGTAAGACAGTATGGCAAATTTTTACCTCACACTTCGGGTTTGCTTAAAGAAATCAGCCACTCCGCACTTCAGTACTGCTCTCTGGAAATCAAAATACACCGCTTATTCCTTGCAATTCACCTGAAACTTTAAAGTCCCCGATCATTTTACGCGTGTGAAGGTATGGTGTTACCCTGCGTCCCGGAGGCAGCGACCGCGCGTGTAGCATTACGGTGACCGCAGCGCAACAAAAACAAATCGAGAGAATGTCCTCAATCGTACGTGCGTGTCCTGCCTTCCCGGGCAGGGCTGTCCCATAAGAATAAATTCAGGAATAAGTCAGGAATTCTGCGTTAGAAAAATGGCCGTGGGTGCCTGTCCTAGTAGGCGGGGCTTAAAAACCGTGTTCTGCGCGTCATCTGACATTGCATCATGCGAAAAAAACCAAACCCTGCTCGCTTTGTTTCTGAATTTCTACTCTATTGCAACCTCGAAAATAATGCGTGGTTTAAAATATGGTTACTTTTGTGTACAATTTATTCTGAGTTACGCTTCCAGTCTTATTATTTATCCGTAGGCTGCCTCCTAAATGTATCTCAATTTGGAGAATCTTCATATCATAAGTTAGATTCCTTCACTCGACTTCGGTGTAGACCAAGAGTTTCTTCAGGGCATAGAGAGATATGTCAAAGGGTGACGCAGTACTAACGCAGTTTTGAAAGGTACTGGCTTTTACCACCCATTATTTTTTTGAGTTGGTTATTGTTCCATCAGTGGAACACAAAAACAGGCTAAACAAAAAATTAAAAAAATTGTTCCATAATTAAAATTAAATTGTAGCCGTTCTATGTATATCAAAAATCAGAAAACAAAAAAAAAATATTTTATTTTATTTTTAGGGGCATTACAAATAATATAATAATAATAATCTGATAAGATTGAAGAAAACCAAAGGTTCAGAAATTTCAGATAATTTGCACTTCAAAAGAGGAAATGTGAACTAACATCGTATCGTAACTTTTGCTCCAAGAACAATCAGCAGTGTTAAAATATTCCTAGTCATGAACCTATTTACACCTATTTCCGACGCAACTGGTTAAGTAGTTGAATAATAAAACAAACAGGTGTATTCGGGTATTTCCCGCTGTATACTTAGATATCTTTAAGATATATTATTGAATAAGGAAAAGACCTATTTTCCGTAACATCATAATGGCCAGCGATGAATTTCAATTATGTATCAATATTCTTCATCTGTGCAAATTGTTAAACTACAACAACTTGTTAAATCGTGATTAATATGTACATTATTATTAACGTCTGAATAGACTCTGGTATCTATCTTGTTGACATCATCATCGTGCTTCAATAACCTATAACTTCCTTTTTTATCGTAGTAACACGTGTAACAAATATCTGCGAATTCGTGTAGCGTAGATAATGGACTTTTAATTAGAATATAGCACAAACACCGGAATCTAAACATTAATATTGTAAATAAGCCGCAAAGGGTTCTACGTGTCACTTCGTCTATTATTATTTAAATTCCAGAGCTATTGGTAAGACCATAATTTCCAAAAAGAATGGCCGAAAGCTAGTTTTTCAAAATCTAAACATCTCATAGATTCAGTGCTGTAAATAGAGCGATGCGACCGGTGCCCAAGTACAGGGCTTAGACTCTGGGAGGCGCAAGAATGGACAGACCAGGCATTGCTCTAGGGTACCTATAATATCTAAAAAAAAGGGGCGTACTTACAGCAGCTTGCACAGGGCGCATAAAAGGCTATTTACGAAACTGCATAGATTTATACCTCTCTCTACCAATCAAGCATACACTTAGTTGTGCCTATACAGATTTATTAATCTTATCTCCCTGCACGTGGAGTGTGTAGACCATGCGTGCGGTCTACAAACACGTCAAATGAATGAAAAGGGAATCATAGAACTGTTAACCAGAATAAATGCTGTGCCTGTTTATTGTCGGTATTGCTTACTATTTGATGAACAATAAAGTCCATATTATTATTACACCACGAGCAAAGCGGACTCCGTACGGACTCAGTTTAACGTACAACGATTGGCTTTTTTTATATAAAACTAACTGTGATTGACTCCTATCTCACTTGATGTTAAGTGCAGATAAATCCAAAGACGTATCTCACTGCTTCAGTAACAGCCTATTCTCTCTAGCCTTGAAGAGCCTTAGATGTATTTATCCGGAAATACAGACGACGGTAGCGAATTCCATTGCTTAACAGTTCGCATTATGAAAGATGAAACAAACCGCTTGGTGTGGACCAATGAAACACTATCTACATAAGAGTGAAGACGCTCCCCCCACCTGGAATAGGAATTACGAGTAGATCATGTAATTCCTGCGCACACTCACCAAAATATATCCGGTAAGAAACGGACAGACAAGCAACTCTACGACGGTGTTCGAGGTTTTGTAGGCTGTTCCCGATCAGCGGACTGTCACCAAAGAGTTTTCGGGCCCGACGCTCTACCGAACTTGTACTTACACTGAACCTCTATAAAGTTGATCGATGTAAATTAAACTATATAGGTAAGTCATTAATTAGTCTGCTCCGTTCGCGGTGGAAACCGTGTATTAAGAGTAATTTTATTGTATTATACTGTATAGGTAGGTACGTTGCGCCCAGGCTCAAGAAATGTTACAGGCAACCCTGCCATGTAACCCGTTGGAGCGCAGCGCGGGTCGCGGGGGCGGAAGCCGCAGGACATCCGACACGTACAGGAAGCAGAACCAGTTCCAGCCTTTGTCCCTCCCAGCCTCTCCCCTCTGCGCCCGTCCCGACCGCATTCCTGCGGAGCCTCCCAGCGCCCGCGCACCCTAGCATCACGCGGTCAACTTGACGTCAAGAACACTACTGGATGTTTTATTTACAGCCGTAGTCAGTACTATCCACTAAAGTAAAATGAAATAATTCAAACAGAGAAAAGTCTATCGATCTTAGCTAAAGTAAAATGAAATAATTCGTACTTATAGAAAAAGTCTATCAATGTGACGTTTTATTTGATATCAAATTAATAGGTAGTTATCAAAATCTGATAAAATATATTTGCGATCAAAAGTATTTTAGGCGCCGTGTAGCTTTACACGTAGGTATGATTGACGTTTACTAAAATGTGACGCATTAATAAGGACTTGCGGATACTTGAGCCAAACATGAAAAACTATTTTCCCAAATTCCCAGATCTAAGACCAAGCTAGATCGACTATTCACCCCCAAAACCTCTGCATAGTGTAAGAATTACTTCTTTAAAGGTAATGTATTAGATAAATATTGTATACTGGTAAGGACCTCCATGGAATTGGAGACAGCACAAAGTTTTTTTTTAGACTAATCTCGTAGACACCGTAAACACGAGTATATCATGTTTTTTTATTCATATGTGTAGGTAGGTACTTAAAAAAAGAAAGAAAGACTACAAAGAAGTATGTACTTTGAGATATTCATACGCAATTTAGAAATTGTTTAAAAAAACCACGTAAATTACCAAAAAAAGCGAAGATAAATATTTGTAGCTTTATTAAAAATATTTAATGTGTTACCGTGGAAATAATTCTAAATTTGTCATATTGTACTTCTGTGTCCATAATTTTGAAAATCGATTCACAATTAACGAAAAAATCGATGACTATACGTAAAAAAGGCAGAAGCGGAACATTTTTTGAAGCCGGTTGAAAGCTTATCTTATCGCGAACTTTATATACCTCTTGTTTTTTGCATAACTCTTGATATAGTTTCATTTAAAAAATCATCCAGTAGGTACCTAGTAGATAAAAAGATCATGGTTATTCGGTTATCTATGAATTCAGTTTTACAAAAAAAATATGATTAGGTAGGTACCTTAACTACCTAACTATAAACTTTTAGACGAAAGTATGTTTACTTTAAAAAATATATCGCTGGCCGAGTGTAACAGTGGCACAAGTCAAAATTTTGAAATTTCTACAATAAGCACACCAAAGTTTTGACAACTGGACTTATACAAGTAATATGAGCATATTAAATTAGTTTCAATATTTTGACTTGTGCCACTGTTACACTCGGCCAGCGATATATATACGTGACTTTCCTAACTACCCTACCTATACGATATCAGCAGCATCCGTCTGGTCTCTGTGGATTTATCAGTATTTTCTATAACTCTATCTACTCTACATTAGTACCGTCTTATCTCAAACGAGTGGCATAAATAAGACACCTACAGATAGGAAAAGTAGGAATATGATGTATCATGCGTGTAGGTAAAACTAAAGCCAACTAATGTTTGTCAATTTTTCAATAAAAACAAACAATTACTTACACTGATGAGGACATATTTTAATCTTTCTTATTTCGTACACTGAAATCACAAAATATCACGTCAACACCAAGAATTAAATATAATTAAGTAAAATATATTTGTAATTAAATTAAAAAAATAATTGATGCTTAATTAATCTTATAACGACAACCTGTGTGGAAAGTAAATCGAAACAGGCCAGAGGTTAATATTTTAAGGCGAGGAGCAAAGCAATCATTACAAAAACACCGTGACATAATCCTAGCAACAGCGCGGAAGCAACACCCGCTTTCCCTGCCACAAGCGGCATTCCAGATCAGCTTCTAAATACAACTCAGACCAATTTTCTCTAAAAATAAACCGGGCTCCGTCTAGCAGAGATGATTAAATCGCCAAATGTCTCCATGAAGCGGAAAAGCGTCGGCGACCCGAAATAGCCGCTGAATATTTCCGACTCGGACTGTTCGACTCGTGGAAAATAGGTATGTACCTAAAGAGTTAAAGACGACGGCGTGCGCGCAACTTCCGGAGCGCCGATAAACATGGCCGCAGCGAGCCAACATGGCGACGCTTCCGGTCGCGCTGATTCACATGTGATGGCGGCTGAGTCGGGCTTGCTCACTGCATTTCTGGACTGTGATTCAGGCTTACGCAACACTAAGTGTCCTCAGACTACGACGTTTTGGAATTCAGTGTCTGGCACAAACACCCATCGCGTTTATTATTATAACCACAAAAATTTAATCTAGTGCGCATTGTATGAATACATCTGAAAATCAAGGGATCCTGGCTAGTAATCTATAATCAAGAAACTTGAGCCATGATATTTTATAGCGGGATAAGCAAATCTTCGGTAGCTATATTTTTATGATTCATTGAATTGCTAGCGAGAGCTAGAGAGTATGTAAAGGTAAAAGACGATTGCTGGTAATGGTAATGTGCCCTATTCGAATACATGTTTCTGGTGCTGAATGTCCAGCTGAGAAGGAAACAAAGGTACCTAAGGTACGTATCATAAACGTAAACATGTTACTAATCAAATAAATGCAGTAAGTGTCTACAGGCTTTACTCAGGTACTATTTCGCGTGTTATGATTATGATAACGTAGTATCAGTTCTTGGGTACGTGAGTGAGTAATTACTTATTCGTAGTAATGTGATATGATTATAAAATTAAAAAGCGGATAAGTAGTAGAATTCTGAGAGCTAATCAGCAGCATCTAAAAACAGAAATTAAAAAACTGAACAACCTTTTGCCAAAAACTTTATTAACGAAGTGTAAAAAAAGATTGATAACATATGTATACAGATACAGTGCGTGCGTAAATATTTTCTATACCTAGGCAAGGCAACTCGGATAGTGAGAGAAGCGTGAGTTAGGAGGTAATATGTCTTCGAACACAATTCCTCGAAGTTAGTGTACCTATTCGCAAGCTTTGCCATACTTGATAGGGAGGGTACCTATACATACACCCATTGTAAAAATTTTGACAATCCGGTAGGAATCGAGCTTTTACAAAGCCACTGCACAGCATGGTAATAAGTAATATTAGATATAGGTAAGGTACTTACCTAAATATTAAACTTAAAAACAAGCAAATAAGATTCAACACATTCCTTTTTACATTTCACAGTTTTTTTATTATTCTCCTTAATGGCGGCCTTTAAGGCTTGGGCCAATGTCAGTTAAAAAAAGATAAATATATTCTTCTTCACGTAGTACGGTGATTGTAGTTTTTGCAACTTGATAGCAAAATTCCAAAAACCACGCGGAAACAACTTGCGCATTAAAAAATGTCAGACACGAGAGCAATATCGAATTTTGTGATCACTGTTCACACTATCAAAATTATACTTCAACTGACCAAGGAAACAGAAATAGCAATAACAGTTTTATGTTTTTTTCGAATCCATATCACTGTTAACGTCAGTGTCAACGTGTCAACTGTGACTGCAGCCTAACGACAACAATTAAAACTAAATTTATGTAAAATCTTAACTGTCTATGAAATAAAAAACAGAAAAAAAATGTCAGGCGTATTTCCGAGTGTTGACTGTTTAGATCGGCGGTTCCTAAACTTTTTTAGCGACGGAACTGAAACAGAACCGAAAAGGTAAATTTTGCCGAAGCCTTAGGACTACCTACCTAAGGGTAGTCAAAAACAACTACTTCATTTAATGGAAGGTTATACTCAGCAACCTTACGGTTCACAGTACACCATAAGCACCTTTTTTTATCAATTCCATACGAAGCCCCCACAGAAGATTCGTGGAGCTACGGGGCTTCGCGGAGTACTCTAGAGACTATCTAAATATATCTACCTAATCTAACATGTTCAGGACATTATTGGCATTCATCAGTTTCAAAGTGGCCTAAAACGTGAATGGTAAATGCTACGCTGATATTAATTATGATACAAAATTAATAAATCAAGTAAATATCACAAATTCAATTTATCAGCAACACGAACGGAAATAACAGCTGTGTGGAAACACTAATTCAAAAGAAACAGTATAATCATCGGTGATGTGCAAAAGATAAATTATATCTATTAACGTAATAATCAATTAGTTATCTTCATGACTTTACTAAGAAAATCCAGTATTACTCATCACAACATTATGTATAACAATGAGTATCCATATCAATGTTAGAAGCAAAGTCTGCGAATAAAGGACATTATTTTGCATTATTATGTAATATAGCGAATCGATTTTGCATGTTATGAATGATACATAAGTGGAAATCACCGCGTTTGGCACAAGATAGGCAACTCCGGTTAAATAGGCGGCGGCAAGGCTGCGCGGAGGCAGTCGCACGGCCGTGGCAGTGAACTTGCTTTCTTCGCCGGCGCCCGCGCGGGTCGCTCGCCCAACCGTGAACCATGGCTAATCGTTGACATCAAATTACCTATTCGAGACCTCCACGGTCACAGATATCAGAAAATAAATTACTTACTTGACAATTTCGCGGAGTAATAGTCCCGTTTTGATAAAAGTATTAATGATAATAGTATGTTCAAGATAGGGAAGTATTTACCTACAGATGACGTGCACGACGGGGCGTTACGTAAGTTAAGCTCTTGCGTAACAGTGCACTGAAGCGGCTTCAGCAAACTGTTATCCTTGGCCCTTGCACGCTTGTTGCATCTAACACACCTACACATATAACGATGCGTTGTTGAAGCAACGTATAGGTATGTTAATGGAATGTGTCATGGAGTCAACAAACCCGGAATGCCTTGCACTTGGCGGCAGTGTGTTCTTGTAGTTTAATCGTCGTCCGCGATCCCACTTCCGCGTCATCCCGCTGTGCGACCTAGCCTAGGCCTCCCGTTATCAGCCAGCCCGTTACGTGACGCGCGTGACCCGGATCTGCTCACCGGCGCCGGCGCACCGTACGCGCAACAGCTGGAAAAACGCACTAACTGTCGCCCACCTACATGATGCTATATGGGACACTTGGGTGGACGGAAAAAACTTATATCGTCCGCCAGACAAGCTACGTTAATAATATCGTACTGGTTTCAAGTTGCTCGCTAACTCTCGTACTTATTAGGTAAACGGATAATTTTCAGATAATGTTTCCGGAAAGCGGAGATAGGCAGCCAGTAAAATTAGTGACATTGGAGGTACCTATACGATATTGGCCACAGGTCATCATTTATCCACAATTAATTTCTTCCTATATATACACTAGCTTTTACCCGCGGCTTCGCCCGCGTGGGAGTCGATTATCGCATGAATTTTTCCGGGATAAAAAGTAGCCTATGTCACTCTCTAGTCAATAAACTATCCCCATGCTAAAAAATCACGTTGATCCGTCGCTGCGTTTCGACGTGAAGACGGACAAACATACAAACACACACACTTTCGCATTTAGTATGGATGTGTTTTCTGTACTGCTTAAGTACTATTTATGTGTTGGTGTTCAATAAAGAGTTAAGTACCTATTGTATTGTATCTGTCGGCGGCCAATCGTAAAATCCACCAGATCAAGAACTTCCTAGGCAGTGCCGGTTTTTTGCACTTCCAGCGCCCTGGACGAGATTTCCACGGGGCCCCCCAACTTTTGGGAATTTCCTAGAAAGTATAGGCTTCTGGCGCCCTACCCCAAAGGCGCTACTGTTCCTAGGCATATCAATATCATGAAATGGCGCCATTTCATAATATGCCTAAAAATTGGCCAGGCATATCATGATGGGTCTGAGAAACAATACGGCTGATCGATTAGAGCAACGCATTCGTCAATATTCCTATAGCTAGCTCTATACCGGGCACATCGTAATATGCCGAAAAAAAGAAAAATTTAGGTACGACGAGCAAAGCGAGGAGTGGTTAGTATTAATTGTGCATTAATAGTGTAGTACAACGCACGAGCCGAGAGAGCGATACCGCGGCAGCGGCCAGCGAAGTGCCAAAATCGATATGGCGGCGTTTCATGATATGCCTAGGAATTTCATGATCTGCCTAAACGTCACTAGGCAAATCTTCTTCTTCTCTTTTAAAAAATGTCTTTCTGTCCTTATTAGGACAATTTCGCCAGTGTCAAAGTACTCTCTTTGAGAGGGACGTTGTTCGGTAGCCGTAGTTTTTGCAACTTGATAGTAAAATTCCAGAAACCACGTGGAGACAACTTGCACATTAAAAAATGTCAGACACGAGAGCAATATAGAATTTTATGATCACTGTTCACTGTTAAGCTTAATCGCCGCATAAAACACTATCAAAATTATACTTCAACCAGCCAAAAAAACAGAAATAGCAAAATTATATATTGACTACATCCGCCATTTTCGAATGCCACAAATCGAATCCACTAGGCAAATCGTTAAACGTTGAATTTTGAACGAAATGGCGGCTGTCCCTTAGCCAATTCATGAATTGGCGCCACTTCACGATATGCCTAGGAATTTCGTAATCTGGCGGTTTTTACGATCGGCCGCCGAAATATCATTGCTTACTTGTTTATCACCCTAATATTTCAAAAACCAAATAAAATAACTCGGTGAAGTTGTTACTGAGATTACACCCGACAGCAAACAGTCAGGACTGAGTATTTTTGTACCTACTTGTGTTAAGTCAGTAGTTGGTATGTTACGTAATTCTCCAGCGCATAAAGTTGTTTTTTTTAAGCTCACAAATGTCTTTACAAGCATTCTAGCAGCATATAATAGTCTTATTTTGTTCATATATTTTTTTATACCTGAGTATAATGTAGAGTAAAATATACAGTTATTACCTAAAAATTTGACAGGGGATATCGTACCTAAATTGAGGCAAATAACAAATAATATAATATATCTAAGCCACATAAGTAGCTCAAAATCATGTCAATGATTAGTGCGCTTTACTTAAATGTCATTACGATCAGTTATAATTTCAATACCGTTAGCTTAGCTACTTGTAAATGCAATTAAAAGCACAAGTAGAGTGCAAGTGGTGCCGCTACACCGGGTGACACATGCGAAGCAGGCTAGAGGCGCGTTCCATGACCATTGCAGTCACTAGACCCTAACCGACCCTAACCTGGCAAGTCAGACGAGACCATTTGACGATCTCTAGGTGAGTGGGACTTGCATGGGAGCTGATAATCGACTTTACCCAGAATCGTAGCGATTCACCATAGACAATTTTAATTGCATTTGCGTTTTCTTAGATGCTCACCTGATTAAAATCTACTTGGTTTATTTTAAAGACTGTTTTTTTAGTTCCGTTATAAATGGATAATTATAATGAGACTGGAGGACAGGAAAGTGATGAATCAGTATGGAGAAAAACATGAGAGAAAAGTTTAAAGTCTATCAAAAATCAAAAGGCAAGTTATTTTTAAAAGTTGCCGAATAAAATGTTCAGGAGTAGAACCTGTGTTTTAATTATTTGCTCCTCTTGCTTTAAACGCCTGGTATTAGTCGAACTACTATAAGCACAAATCTGTTATTGATGATAAACAAAACTTAGACAAGCAAGTACTATTATTAGTTAATAGTGGTGACGACACTGATGACTGCCCCGCGGACGGTCGACAAAAAGTATGCATATATTTGAATTTAATTTTGCGAACAGGAAATACCAAGACACCGCTCGAACAAGCTCTTAACAAAAAGACAAAAGCGGCAACTGGACATTCATACAATAATGCGGAAAACATCTCCACTTGAGCTGGTCCATTAAACGACATGAAACACACCTATAGCGACAACGACGACAAACCTATAGCGACTTCTTGTTAAATACCTACTAGTGTTTAGGCATTTAATATACTATCCATATCCATACTTGTCGTATATTTCTTATGGCTGACATAGTATAATTTCTTTTTTTAATAATGTAACATTACATTTGAAAACCCAAGTCATTACATAATATTATTAACTACCTAACTTAATACCTACTAGTGTTACATACGTGTTCATGTATATCGAAGAATAGTAATTACTAGAAGAAGGAATACAATAATTATGTGATTGATCATTATTTAATTCCTCGATGTATATTTCAACTATTTGTCGCAATTTCTGTCTTCTTTATAAAGAAAGGAGTAAGCTCTAGGTACCTACATAATTGTATTGTAAGTATTATATTATTTAACTTAAGACCGAGCAAAAACAACAACTGCTTATACTTAATTTAACAATAATTTTGATTATAATGTTTTCATTTGTTTTTTGACGGCTTTTTGACAGTCATAGACTCATAGTTATTCATACACTGAAAATTTCAAGTGTCCTCCCGATTACCTATCAAAAGCACTTGATATTGTAATAAAAGCAGAAAGAAGATAAATATTTGTAACCAACATTGAAATTATCCTCATTATTTAAATATAAGAAAATTCCATAAAAGCATAACACAAAGGAAAACCCGTCTTGCTTGATATCACTGCAGTGCAGCCACAAGTTGGTACTGCTGGTACTACAACAATGGCGCCCAAAACAGAACTTTGCATCTAGGTAATTTATGAAACCGGCTAAGTGCGTGTCGGGTCACGCGAAGTATATGGTTCCGATCTCCGAAAATATTAAGTGATAGGTACTTACCCCATGATAGTTTTTTTTTTATTTATCAATTACATATATTTTTAACATGTCATGATTTTTTTCAGATTTTTCAAACCAACGGTTTAGCTTGTGGAGAAGAATCAAAAGCGAACTTATAATTGTTTTCAAAAGCACTAAGGGTTTACTATTACAGACCTGAAACAAAAATTCACCCCCAGTTTACGTGTAGGTAGAGAATGAATAGAAAAAAAAATCTAAAATAGTCTGACGCAAAATTACCTACTGCTTTCCAGCACTAACAATCTCTAAACTATGCCGCGGACGGACCGATACTTATATGCGCACGTACGGGCAGGGCGAAACCATAATTCCTAGTAGGACTACGGAACCCTAAAAATATACTCTGTGATTACTTCCAGCAAGTATTATCATCGACACAAGACTGCTTATGAATAAAATTTTACCGTCACTCAAAGTTCTTTGAGAAGCGTAACCACAATAGAGAACAAAGTCTTAACGCCATTTGAGAATTACGAGGAAAAAAACAGTCTATAAACGTGCAACAATTGCAGGGAGTTCATCAATCTTCGCGCAGAGCATGCAACAGGCGCGCGGGCGCGGGCGGCGCGGGTGACAATGACTCCGGTCATCCAGAGAAATTATTAATTGGCCCCAGGGACATCACAAAGAAGCGGAAATATAAAACTTCTGCGATCGACCCCCGCCGCGAGAGGCGCTCTACCTGACTCTTGCCCTGCCATTGTGTCCTGATTCAAAGGAAGGTATTTGCTTTTGATACCCTGTGGGAATTGCGCAACGACGGTTACTCTTAGGAAGCCCCTGAACCGTCGCTTTATCGATGGCCGTATCGCAATACGAAATGCTTCGTTAAATCAAAATTAAGGCTTTAGTGTAACCCTTTATTATTGTACATTTATATTACCTGCAAGAATAATCCGCAGTAAAGAATACAGTTAGTTACGGGATCCTGAGCAATATTTGTTGTTGACAATACAGCCTTCACCGTGAACGATAAAAATGGTCGTAAAAAGATAAGCTATAGTGACGGCTGAAGTAGTCGTTCAAAAAAGTAGATTTAGTACCTTCATGTACCGAAGAATAATACCTAACTACTGAAAAAGCTACTTTAATAGAGATCGGAAGAAGCGGAAAGGTAAATAGAAATAGTATTACTTATGCTATCTTATCTAAGCTTAGATGACGTGGACGCAAATTGTACTAAACGTACCAACCTAGATAATTTTATTCATTACTACATATATAGCTTTTACCTGCGACTACGTCTGTGAAAAATTCTTTTCTCGCTATCCCGCGGGAGTTTTGCAAATTTTCAGTATAAAAACTATCATAATGTCCAGCCCAGAATCTCGAATTAGATACCTTCATACCTAAATTCATTTAACATGGTTCAGCGGTTTATTTAAATTCGCATACTTACTTTCACATTCATAATTATGAAAGAGGATGTAGTTTTTTTGTCTACTCTATATTGGCATACATGGATATGCGCGATAAGGGACCGAAGTCTCTACGCTTTGTCACTTATTATCGCGTAGCAGAATCTTAATAGCTCTTATCAACGATCGGTTCATGCGAAACCTGTAAATTCACACCTCATTGTTATCGTTGGTGCCGACCAAGTCGAGATTCGACGAAGTACCCCATCCCTGTCCACTGGTCGCTCTATATCTCACGGGCCGGTGTCAAACAAATACGAGACCGGTTCCTGGAAGGGCCGGGACGCCGCGGCGCTTTAGAGGGCCTAACGTTTTTGTACTCTTACAGATAATAAATGATGCACTTAAAAAAAAGAATCCGACCTGTTCACGGAGATAACGATCGGGAATGATTTTTATGGAAATGCTCGCCGGAATTATAATGATCAGGAATCCTTTGGGATGTGGTGGAGCGAGCAGACAATGCGTCGGCATACGACACACTCGCGTATCTGATCTACGGTAATAGCTGCTAACCACGCCTTCGTTCTGATGTCAGGTAAACGTCGCGACAGTGTCATAGCATACCAACCAGAGGCCGTATTGCCTAACGTTTCTGATGCTCGCGATCGCTATGAAATGACAGTTTTTGTATGCGAAATATGTCATTTGATTGCGATCGCGAGTGTCAGAAACATTAGGCAATACGGCCTCTGGATATCTGTAACCACACTTCAGTATACATTAAACATACAAATTCTTAACGAATAAGAAAATCACACGTTAATACAGTCCAATTGTCACCACCGAAAATAACATATCTAAACAATTTAATGCCACGTTACTTAGAAACCGTGACCAAACAACACCATTATTTTAATGAAAAGAATCTTAAGCCACAAAAGGATGTTCAAATACATAGGTATTTAAAGAGCTGCTGCTAAACGAGATATAAAAGCTTCAAAAGCTTAAAGGGAATTTTATTATTTGTCGAAACATAAAAGGACGCTGATGGAATGGTAAAGCCTTAACGGAACAATATCTCGGAAGACGCCGGCGTTACGTCCTTGCTTGAAAGGGATATGAACACAACCAAATTACACAAAAAAAGCAAAAATATAATTAGTCTATTTCTTATTATTATAAAAGAGAAACGAAGAAATTTCAATTGTATTTAGGAGATTTGTTGAATAATCGAATAAAATTATGATGATTTCGTTTAAAACCACACCGCATTAAAAATACGAGTAGCTACCATTAATTTATCACTTTTGTTTCCAGGATAAACGAGTATTTTATGTAGGTATGTTTTAAAATCTTAGCAAGTTAAAAAAACATAAAAAAATCAATTAATAATTTAAAAAAAAACCCTCGATATAAAAACCGAATAAAATAATATTTACGTATTGACATTTCATATTTGATACAAGTATAAGATATCAATTGAGGTATCTTAGCTATTTTGCGCTCCCCCGAAGCAACGAATTTCGTTTTTTTACAAAGAAAAATAAAAAATTTGTTTACCAGTTATCGACATTTAGGTAACAAATAAGGAACTTTAAATTAAATTTACGCGTATTTATGAATCAATTAAATTGGGTCAGAAGACAACGCATTTTTCACCCCAGGAATGCAATAAAGGCTCTCGTATGAACTTTCGACAGCAGAGACTACCTTTTGTACAAAAACTAAACTTTCATAATAAAAAAAAGGGAGAAACTATGCTCACCCTCTTGGGGACTGCGCATTGTAATCACTTCGGAATGGAACTACTTTTTAAAAGAACCGATCCATTTCGATTTCGTAGATTTTTTGTTGTTATCGCGCAGTTTAGTTACAAATGTCCGTAAGGGGCGCCGCAAAAGGTTTTCCTGGATCAGGTTTTTAATATTTCTTTGTTATAAATATTTCGTTCTTGAATTTAATTGCGATTATGAAGGAACAGGGTAGGCACCGATGTTTTTGCAGACAGATGGCAAATATGAATACCTACTAATATTAATTAACAAATATTGCTACTTACTTCTTTCAATCCCTAGATTGAATAAAATTGATCACCTTCGTAAAATACTGTAAGGATTGGTGGATCGAATTTTGGCATAAAGTGTTGGTAAGGGAGGTCTCAAGTTACACCTTGAAATGTCACATTCTGCTTTATCTAACTATCTTGGAAAAACAAAAACGCGGAGTGCAAAGAATCGAATCACTCAACACCATACAATACAAACCATCAAAGCTAGCAACAGTGGCAACCCTACTTCGTGTTCCCGCCCTCTCGGAGACGTTACAGCCACACCGAAGTCCCGGGTTCCCGGCGAACAAAGTCGGCCACCTCGCACCATCCTGGATCGGTAAAGGAACCACTGTTTACCACTTCGTTTCCCATTCAAACTATTGTTCGGAAGTGAAGAACTGCTTATACTTGGAAATATAATGTATTCCATTGTGCCAAAGTTAATATTTTAGCCGAACGAATTTCGCATCCATTGTATTTTCACAGACGTTACCTGCTATTGAAAAGAATAAGTGTGCGGATTGCACACTTATTATGCGAGGAACATCATAAATAGTGCAAATACCCGCGAACGGATCAGATATACGCGCGTATAATGTAAAATATTCCAAAGAACTTTTATAAGTGGGCTGGACATCGTAATTAATCGCTGCAAAAAAAGGTAGGACTATGCGAAAATAGACATACAAACGCCGTAGTATAAAAGGTTTTTAGAAGCGGACCTTTTGATATCTATTTTTTTTTACACCTAATATAAACAGTAAAGAGATAGCTTTCCAGTAACAAGCATTCTGGCTTTTAGGGGGACCAACGTTTGCTCGCATTTAAATATAAGAAAAAACTTTAAGGCTTAATGGGAGCATGTGCACGTCTAACTAAATTAAACAGATGTAAGTATTAAATATTCTGAATTCCACATCCAGAAGTAAATACTTACATAAGTAAGTAAATAAATGCAAATTGATGATCATATACATAGTGTACAGATTTTAAATAAGTACCTACCTACACTTACCTACTAATATGGAAACAAATAGGTTCGGACGTGTGGTTATCTTACAGGTCTAATAGAGTGGGGGACCGACCCGAGCGAGACGTTACGAATTGTAAAACAATAGTATCGTCGGCGTAGGAATGAGGCGAGGCGGCGCTGCGTAACGCGTGTACTGGATACACCGATGACCTTGGAGGACGCTAGAACGTCTTCCTACACGACATCACTTCCTGATCGACGCCATCTTGGCTCGTCTCAACTCGCGCGTCGATTGCCGGCGCCATGCCATACGATACATTCAACCACGTGACCCTAATGAACGAGTTCGTTAGGAGATTTGAAATAGTTCAGTAATACAAGCGCTGAGATAACTAACAAGCCACAGCTTTTAATTAAGCACCATCAAGAAACGATATTTGCGTCTCAGACGGAGTGATATCATCATTTCAACTACAGCGTCCTACAATCAGCGTTGCTAGACGTCCTTTTTGCAGGACATCTTGATTTTTATTTACTCAAAAGTTTCGCGCGGGACAGACTCAGTCCCGCTATGGGGGATTAGATTGCTTAATTTTAAACTCAAATATGTACTTAACAGACAAGAGTGGCAGGAGCAGCTCTGGACAGGGATGAATGACAGAAACAATAAGGGGAGGCGTTTTTCAAGCAGTGGGACTCTTTAACGGGCCAAAAAAAACAGGATAATTATGTACCTATGTAAAAGTACCAATTGTAAACTTAAAAAAATGTCCCAATCTCCACAAAATATTTATTATTATTTACTTACTTCTGCTTTTTGCGCTTAATGATTAAAAAATCGCGCTTTGCCGAAAAAACAATCTGGCAATGCCACCTAAAATGTTGATAAAAATTTTAAACGGGGTGTTATAATTATTATAAAAAAATTCATTAAGTACGTAATTAATGTTAATGTTTTCAAAAATCTTTCATATTATTTCCCAAATCTGCTACACTGAAGTAAGTGGTGTAGAAGCCATATAAGGATAAGAAAAATACGGAAATTACCTTTCGTACTTAGCTAAATATACATTTTGAAAACTCCTACTTGACGACTCAGAAAAGTGTTACCTATGCAACAAGTAACATAAACTTTTCTATATGTAGTATACAAGTTCAAGACTAACGTGGTATGCTCAGATAAAACACATTTGTTGTACCTACAACTATGAACATTGATATTTTGCATTAATTAACAACAAATGAACTCTTCCAGAGCAGAATTATTAGTAGGAATTCCCGCCGGTCTTTAATATGTAGGCTAAAGATGCTCTGAGGACAAATGAGATCCTAACACAAGCACAAGCTAGCCGTTATGGTTACAACATTGCCACAGCGGACTAGGATCGCTTTAAGATGAACGACTCCTTCGAAAATGAAATGTTAACTAAATACTCTGAAACTCCTCTTACATAAAAGAAGATTGTGATTACATTAAACAAACAAGTCGGCGTATTTGCACGGAAAAATACACACGACATAATCATGCCCGTCACGTGACCTTAGGTAAAACGCGATGCGACAAAAAATACGGAAGATGTGGTAATTTAAATCATCATGATTGTTCTTAGTCTTACTTTACGTACCTATTCGGATTTGCAAAAATACAGCAGGGCTGCTTGCTACGAAACTCGAAACTCGAAGTTCGTGTCGAGCGGTCCCTCTGACACTTATACTATAAAATACGAGAGCAAGAGGGACGGTACGATACGAACTTCGAGTTTCGAGTTTCGTGGTAGCCCTGCAGAGTTCTAAAACAAATATTAATTTCCATCTAGATTTTCTGTAAAATAAGCAAGTTCATGGTAGGTGCTTATCAAAATATGACATCGTATGATAAACGTTCATTGTCAAATTTTAACATTTTCGCTGTTTTTATCAGACGAACAAGAATTAATAATGAACGGGTGCTGAAGGGAGTTGAGTATGCAAAATATCAGGAGCGCATTCTGTGAATAGTTTTGAACTCTGTTCAGAAAAGATTGCAAATTATGTTCTGAATGTTGCCAGGAGATTCGGTGGTCCATTTTTTTACACCTCAATCCTTCCTCAATCCCTAAGACATCATGTAAATGGACTGAATAAATGCTTTTGAAACCATTTTCTTAATTATTTTCGTGACATTATCTAGACATTATCTATATTATCCCATTTTTACATGTTTTTGTTTAACTTGCAATATGTCTGTAGGTAGGTATGTCTGTATGCGGGTCAAATCTTGCAAGTTGAATTTGACCCACTTCTAATGGCTGGATCGACTTGACATTCACCCTTATTTCTCGAAGTACCACCTCATACTAATGTGAATCTGATGACAATACAATATCGTATGTGACATCCTATTGGTCCAGCCAGGATCGTCTCTGAAGGAAGGAACTCTTCCACGGTTAATGGCATCAAGGATAAACGCCATTTTTATGAACACAATTAAAAAAAGGATCCATTAATCTAAATAATGGAAAAACTTTGGAAAACTTTTTACCATTCATCGTCTAAGTATACCATTGTAAAGATCTGCACTGGTTTCCATTCCAGCAGCAAACCTAACCCCAAATGCACTTTCTTTGCCGCAGCCTCATATCTTTTGTCTATGAAAATGTAAACTTCCTGAAAGTATACGTACGGGATAATGGTGACAACACTAACATGCTAGGCAAAGACAATGTGTCATCGCAACGTAGCGGGCATAGACAATGTTTTGCAGCGCAGTTCGCCCCGCAATCTTCCTAATGAGTGCACCCTTTCACACTTCGGACAAAGCCGGGGTTTTCCGGGTGATGTGACACGTATTCACAACATCGTTCTTTGTTAGTGCCAGCCGAAATGAGTTTTTACTGTAAAATATTCTTAAACAGAAAAAAAATCTTTTAATGGAAAATATTTTTCGTACTTACAGTTATTTATTTCGAGAAAATGTTCAAGAGTATGGTAGGTAAAGGTAGTTAAGTATACTCTTGTTTGTATGGCAGGCATAAAAACTAACATCGAAGAAACATATATTTTGACCGATGCACTTTTTATCATTTACTCTTAGTACAAATTTGCAAAGTACGGGCTGTTAGTGGTCACCTCAAGACTCATGTTTTAGGATGACATTAAGAGATAATGGAAAAGGTTGCTTAAAGTAAATTTTTTCGCCTGCCGTTGACCACCTAAATGTAACCAAACCTAAATAAACTTTCAACCGAAGACTTATGCCGGCCGGCATTATAGTAATGAGTTGTGTGACATTGTCATTTCGTTTATACTTATTGCAACTATAAACAACCGATATTTGTACCACTACCATGAGTGCACAGTGACCGTACTCGATAGCGACGGCGTAAATTATTTGTATGGAGAATTGTACAGCGCCTCTACAAATAATTTACGCCGTCGCTATGGAGTACGGTCACTGTAAACTCATGGTAGTGCTAATTTTTTTTAATTTGTATAAGTCGTTTTCTTCTTAATTCTAATTCTTAAAATGGCACAACGGTTGTACTAACGTCATTTTTATCGATATATTGTTCAACTAATAAAAGTAGTTTAAATGTGTCCTCGCACTATAAAAAGTCCGTACAGATTTCCACCTGGTGTTTGGTCATTTCATTTGTTTCTAATATAATATATTTATTTTTCTTTGAAAAACTATTTGTTTTAACTGTAGGTAAATACTTAAATGATTTATTTATTTCTTTTATTTAAGTCTTTAACAGCGAATTAGTATGACCAATAAATAAACGGTTTTACTATTAATAATAGTTAATTGTAATTTTGAAATAGGTAAATGTAATTTCAGTTATCATTCTGTCGTTAATCTGTTTTCTACACTGTCTTTGCCTAATTACCTACCTACGTGTAAGTGCAATAACCGAGTAGGTAGGTACCTACTATAAGTAGGTAGTAGGTAGGTATGACATTAAATAAAGACAAGGCTAACTTACGTAGTATCTGTAAAATTAAATAACATTCTGATGAAATAAACCGGAAATAGTGTTAAATGGTTATACTAGTCTCTGGGCAATAGAGCGGTATGTAATTAAAACATTAATATATTTTTAATTGTTTTGGTAATTAAAGTTGGCCAGTAGACATCAAAGCTACCTACCTCGTTCTGTCTAGGGATGTTATGGAGCTCCGTATCCGTAACCGAAACTATCGGATATCCGAAATAATAAACTATCCGTAACCGTAACCGAAACCGATATAAAAGTTTCGGATAGTTTCGGATAGGGGTGGAATTTGAATGTGAAAAGTTATGACAGGTTCTTGTTTTGGCCCGGATGAGCCTAACGGCTCAACTCGACACATTAGCCGCTCGCGTCCATTGCATTGTTTATTTATTATTTTTATTACTTATTAGTCGTAAAAATTAAAACTTGTTGGTTGTTGTGGGATTATATTACAATTCAACATTTACGCGGGTACTTGATAAAATGTGTTGTGTATTTATTGTCAATTACTAAATAAATGTTATGTATGTATGTATGTAAACTCTTTATTATACAAAATAAGTAAAATACAGTTGACAAATAAAACAAATATGTACCTTAAAGGGATCTCAGGGATGTTATTGTCGTTATCTGGGAAAATGCGTCCTATGTCTAGTTAATTTTGGTCATTTTTTGATGAAATTAATGTAGATTGTGCTTTTGCGAAATGTAAACAGTGTGTTAAAAACTTTTCACGCAAAGGAGGTGGAACTAGTTCACTGAAACTTCATCTTAAATCTAAACACAGTGATAAGGATTAAATATTTTACTTTTACACTTCTTTAAGAAGCTAATATCCGTATCCGTAACCGAAACTATCGGATAATCCGACATAATTTAATATCCGTAACCGAAACCGAAACTGGTATTAAGTTTGACATATATCCGTATCCGAAATTGTATATCCTTAACATCCCTGGTTCTGTCTATTGGGATTCTAGGCTAAAAAAAGTATGACCCTAAAAAGTTTACTTACCGCAATGACGATTGATCAGTTTAACCATTTTAGAACAATTAAATTTTAGCTAGGCCAGGTTTTTATTTACGAGACGCCGAAATTGAATCTAAGAAATAAGACGAGATAATTTACGAAAAAAAATTTACCTAATAGTAAATCTCACGCCAAGCTTTTATGTCGTATAAATTGTTTTATATGAGGTTTGGTGTACCTAACGTTTATTTCCTTGTTTTTAAACGTTTTTTAACTTTTTTTACAATTAAGGTAACTTTAATTTGTCTGCAGAATATAAACAATGCAAAGAGTTAGGTAAGTACCTACTTATCAAAGTTAGTCTAGGCTCGCAAGCATTTTTAAACCAAGCACAAACTTTGCTTGAATAATTTACTGACCGGCATAATAGTTTGCATCACAGAATGCTAGTTTGATGCGTGTGCGCTTACCTACATTGCATTGCAGCGACGCGAAGCATCTTTCTTTAGCTTTGGTGGGGGCAGAAGTAAATAAACTGCAAAAGTAAAAATAACTCTGTAAAAATTTGACGATAGTGATATAAGTATTAAGATTGTATTTTTCATCATATCGCGTGGAGTTAGAAAACACATTTTCACTTCTCATGCTCTAAAAGTAGGTCAATATAGCCTTACAAGGCGGGAGTAAAGTGAGTACTTTAGTCCCTAGGGAGTAAAAGTAATTAATTTTTCAATTCACTTCGAGTGACTTAGATAAACTCAAACAGCCAGTTACTTGTAAAAAATAAGTTTGTGTGTGGACCATTTTCATAACGCAAATGTTACGTTCTTAGTCTACGTGGTCTTAGTTCTATGCTTTTTCCGCATAGAAGGTGGCGCCATTCTATTTTTCCGTTTGTGTATGGACCATTTCGCCGGTGCTATTTTGTTAGTATCTGTATTGGTAGTATCTGTGTCTGGATGGAAAAAATACTTACCGTGAAAACTTTGAAATTGTTGTAGAGCATAAATCGTAAACGATTAAAATAAATTGATTATTCTCACAATGTCTTCAAGTGATAGTGAAAATCATGATGTCGACCAAAGAGTAATAGACATAATTGATAATCTTTTGCCGCCGAAATCTAGAAAGATTTATTTTTATTTTTTGTTTAATCTTTTTGTACTAAACTGACTATTTTTTCTCGCAATCGAAGTGAAAAATAGAGTTTTCACCGCGAGACTAAAAGTCAATATAAACCCTCGGATAAATAGACACCCTCGCTAAAGCTCGGGTGGCTAACCACCTCGGGTATATATTGGCTTATTTTAGTCTCTCGATAAAAAATATACTATTTTATACCTACCTAAAACTATATAATATAACGGACCATAGCCCCCCTCCGACCTCAATAAATGTTTAACGTAAATATTTAGTTTGTATATTCTATTATTAACTTCTCTTATTATATAATTAGCATGTGTGACTTGACTGTAAATGTTAATTATGAGATTAAATAAATAAATAAAATAAAATAAATAGCATAGCTACGAGTAGCATAGCATAGCTGGATTATTATAAGGGTGGGTAGATATCTATTACTCAGAAAATAGTCTTACCTATCTTAACAGATAGACGCACATACGCGTAGACGGATACAGCACAGCCCTAGAAAGAAACCAATATGGGAAAAATACTAATTTATTGCCAAATAATAATAAACTTCTTATTAATGTCGATTACCCCAACCTTAAAATTAGAATACAAGTAAAAAGTAAAAAGTTGGGAAGAAATATGCCTATCTATAGTATAATAGACAAAGGATGACGCTGTGTAGCATTGCCATAGCACAGTCGAATAAGAATAGAATTGACTACCTGTTGACGCAAGGGTCGCAGGGCGTGACTCAGAACAATATTTACACCTGTGAGCCGGTCTTAGGTCGGTTACACAATATGCAGACTCGTAGCAGCGATAGAAACGCAATACAGACGCTGGAAACGGTAACAGCAGTGATTCGTTCAATCGAGCGAGACACAAATACGACACAGGATTGATTCAAACGCGATGGGGTGTTTTTAATGCTTCAACATTATGCTGAGCCAGTGTCCGATTTACAACCGCAATGACACATACCTTTGTGTTGTTTATTTGTACCTAATAATATTGTTGTCTTGTGTTGTGAATAAATGTATTTTCTTTCTTTCTTTATACAATCACGACCCAGACCCAGTAACACCCAATCCTTGCCAATACACCAATAAAATACTTTCGTCGCGACATATGCATGCGCGTTTGTATTGAGACTGTGAAGTATGTGAGTAAGTCTTGATACAGTAAACAAATTCATTTTAACTCCGACTTCGGCAACATCTATTTTTATTCTTTTGTTAGCATACGCCCTTCAGAAGCTAACTCTTCGTCCTCCTGCAACTACTGTCGCCATGACTAACCACTATTTTAAATTTACCTACATTGAGTAGGTAAACACCGCGCGAAACGCGCGATTGTGTCGCTCCTAAAGTCTCCGTGTGTAACCGGCCTTAAGGAAGGGTTGCGATGCGAGTCTTCTCACGCTCGCTGCAAGGTGTCGACTTACAAGTTACAAGTGGCATCGACGAAATTACTCGCCCCACTAGTTACAACCACTTTTGTTATTATGCAAATTACATGCTAAAGATAATAAATATAGGTTAAGCGTCTATTTATAGCAGTTTTGTAGCGTAAAGTTTTAAAAATGTGCTGTAGAATACCTAATGCATCTCGTGCGGGCGCAGTGTGTTTTCCATAGGTTTTTTTGTAATTCCTACTAAAGCCTGCCGCTGCTGGTCACTAGGCAGAAGTAGTTTTAAGTTTAAGTCGTGATGTCAAATGTTCTAAGCCGCTTATGCTTAATTAATCAGCATCCGGCAGTTCTTGATATTAAATACCTATAATAAATGTTTTGTGAATAAATTTTAAAAGGTTGTTTTGCCGACTCTATTTCCACTGTTCAAACTAGGTGCTTCATGCCAAATTTGAAATCGTCATACCATTAACCATTAAAGAGTTCCCTCCTGCGGAGATTGATCCCGTGCTGGCTGTGGTTGGACCAGTTGAAGAGCACAACTTACTAACTACACTACACTAAGGTGATACACTCCTACCTACTTACATACGAGCAGTAAAGCTAAATAAAAGTTTGTAAGAACTTAACAAGACATACATAATAATAGCTTGTACATAATATAAACCGGCAGGTAAAGTACAGATTATCATTGGAATGCCGACCCAAGTGAGAGCAAAGGTTAACACCTGAGTCCCGACGACCCCTCTATTTTTCTTGTTTGTTTATTTCGGCAAAAAGTTTTTATTGTTCCATTTAGAATACTTTCTGCTGCTGCTGGGCTTTTATCATTATTTTTATTATTTTCATTTGTTGACTTATTCAGTAATATTATTTTAATTAAGTCTTTATTTTGCCACTTTTTGCGTACATACCAAACCCACCATACCAAAATGCAGCTTTATCGTAAGGAGAGACTAAGGAACTCTGGAGCTTTGCTTAGATTTTTTGTTCTATTTTGACAAAACGCTCCAGATACATGATCCCACAGAGCAACCCCACAAGTGCCCTTATTGCATCGCTTCTTTGAGAACACATGCACGCGTAAATAATGTAATTGCATTACAGCACTGCGCTACTACACAATATTGTAATGCTATTGCGTGCATGCATGCATGCTTCGTTTTTAACATTTTCACACACTGCTTGAAACTTATGCGAGCTCATGCAATAAATCCATTCATTAGGAAAAAGAAACCCGTGGATGAGATCAAACAACATCATCAACCAATCATTGTTTAAAATAAGCTAAAAGGAAACGCTAAAAATACAATCCCGGCGTAGATATTTAAATACATCGTCAAGGGTATCTATCGAAAGCGACAACCCATAATCTGAAGCGGATATTTCATTCAGTCGACTTGGGAGCACCATGTGTAGATCACATAACACATTCATAAGTAATCCCTAACCCTTCGCTTTCACCGAAATCAATTAATGACGTTGTGTCTAATCTGAACTCCTATGGAGGTGACAGATGTGAACGACAGGAGGGTTTGGCGGTGAAAATGTGAGATCCCTCTGTAAATCCGAACGACCCTCCGTATTGTGCAAACTGCTCGTTGTGCCACATCTGTCCACTCGCTTTTCCTGGATGCAATATAGGGTAGAACAAGATAACATCGATATCGACTGTAAATACATGATCACACGCCTGATAAAAGTAATTAAGTAGAGCAGAGTTGAAATGCGTTGCGATCGCAATTAATCATTATTAATAAACAAAGTTCGAAATGACGAGGCTAAAAGAACTTATCAGCCAAAACCAACGCGTAAGCACTTCCTGAAACTGGCACGGTTTGCAAACAACAGCGGAACTGGTATTGTTTTGTACCGAGAACCATGTGCGCTTGAGACATATTCCAGCGGACTTTATGCTTCCTGTTTCCAATGAGAACGTAAACATTAGCTCTTTGTTTGCTATAATCTACGTACTTTCAGTGAAATGGCATCCGAACCCTAGTATTTACTTACTTATATAGGTACTGAATAGTTAACTCTATCAATTTATTAAGGAAAAAAGTGGAACAATATTTATACAAATATGTGTACATTGGTCACAATATCGATAAGTTTTTGCAACGACCCTATAGTAATAGGATAGGACGCTGCACTCTGTCCCTCGCTGAGATAAAGTCGCCCTAGCCAGCATTCAAACAAGTGGCTCACGCACACTAACACGTAATCAGGAAGTACAATGGAGATTAAAGAGACTTGACACACACGCGTGTCATTTAAGTAATAATATTCGTCCACTATATCTATAACACCGATAGATGTAGGTGAATATACATATATAATATTGCGTACGCACACAAAGGGACAATTTAAATAAAGCGTCTCGTACGTTGTACCAGGAAGTAGCAGCTTGGTACTCACACATGGGCGAGCGGCGATACGAACAAGTAGGTTGGTTTGTTATGTGGCGCTCTCGTCTCGCACACTTGTGCGTCAACTACGCGTGGGAGCGCGCGCACATGGCCCCGATTGGGAAATAGCCAAGCGAGCCCCCAGACGATACTTTTACGACACTGATTATTACAATTATTTGTCGCAAGCCGCATGTGTAAGCCCCCTCCGAATACGGCAAAGAGGTTATGTAAAAAATAAACTGGCATTCTTCTTGCAAAGGTAACCTGAATTTACTTAGGTAAATTGGTTTCGAATGAACTATGAAGCCGTGGTGGCCTAGTGGTTTGACCTATCGCCTCTCAAGCAGAGGGTCGTGGGTTCAAACTCCGGCTCGCACCTCTGAGTTTTTCGAAATTCATGTGCGGAATTACATTTGAAATTTACCACGAGCTTTGCGGTGAAGGAAAACATCGTGAGGAAACCTGTACAAACCTGCGAAGCAATTTAATGGTGCGTGTGAAGTTCCCAATCCGCACTGGGCCCGCGTGGGAACTATGGCCCAAGCCCTCTCATTCCGAGAGGAGGCCTGTGCCCAGCAGTGGGACGTATATAGGCTGGGATGATGATGATGATGATGAACTATGAAATAATTACTTTAGTAAGGTTACTCATTAGTTACTGTACTGCTGTATTGGTACTATTGTACTTTTGTTTCAATTGACTATCTTTTAAGTATTGTTTACTATGAATCCTGTAATTTGTCTAAACCTTCGTCAAAAATAAGATCAATGACATTTGAATATCATATCACTCTTATATTATAAAAAACAAACAGTCCAAGTTTAACTTCCCAGTAAACAAACTTTTTAAAATATCTTCTGTAAATACAGTACTCTTTATTGTACAAAATAAGTAAACAAACACAATTGACAAACATTACATAACATAAAGACTTTTGTGAAATCATTAAAGACAAAAAAAAAATGTACTATTCAATGGCTGGAGCAGGCTGTGCACTGCTGGTCTTGGGTCAGTCCATCTGATGGATTGGAATTTATGACGAGTGCCTCGAATGCACAGTATACTTGTGGCTCTACATACTCGTGACATTATGATTCTAGATCGAAACTTAGGGATTTATTTAACTCTGTTTGGATTAATCAACAGGCTCTACATTATATTTATAATATTGATCCATAAAAGCAGTTAGCGAGATGCAGCACACAATACCCAACAACTTGTGCCCTATGATACGGGTGCATTCCCGACCCGGTTTTTTTTATCGCGTTGATCCCAAATGCATGAAGGGGGCCGCTTTGTCATGTCACGAGACACTTGTGCGCATAGAATCTGCTCCCTGGGGGTTACTCGTTAAAATGTGGATTAATTGTATGAGCTAGAATATAATATTATAGGTAGAATATAATAGAATATCTACCTTAAAAAAGTATGTTGTGAATAAATGTATTTCTTTCTTAAATACCTACTGTTGGCAAAGTTGGTTCACAAAACTTAAACCATACTAATATTATAAATGCGAAAATGTGTTTGTATGTTTGTCCGTTTTTCACGCCGTAAGGGAGCGACGGAGCGACGTGATTTTTGGCATAGAGAAAGTTTATGGGCCCAAGAGTGACATAGGCTACTTTTTATCCCGGAAGAATGCACAGTTCCCGAGGGAACAGCGCGCGATAACCGAATATCACGCGGGCGGAACCGCGGGCAAAAGCTAGTATTTACATAAATCTTAATCTGCAAGTTAATAAGGAAGGATGCAATATGTATGTCAACAGAACGTAAATGAAAGAGAATAAACTGAAAGGAAAACGAATCACACACAACAAGTAGGAATGGGCACTGGAGTCCTACGGATAGAGGTAAGTAGGTATAAAGATAAAATAATACACAGATCTAAAGAAAGAACTGAATAAAATGACTGTGTTCTCATCGCGTGACTACAAGTGTCGAGTTGGAGTCGGCTGAGGCCAACGGAAGTGGACGATTTCTTAACGATCATTATAAGGGGCTGCAGGAAGAAACCGCGTGTCCTCAAATTTAAATATGTAGAAAAAATAATGCGGCTATTAGTCACGAACCCGAATATGCAGAAGAGTTAAAAATTTGGAAACCTAATGCGAAAATAAATAATTTTGGTTAGATTCGAATAAAAATTAGGCCGATCGCGTTAAACTCTCCAATTTTCCACTTCCACATTTAATGATGCTTCTTATTAATACGTCATTTCATAGTTGACGTAGGATTTCATAATTTTGTATTCACTTCCGTCCATTGTAGGCAAATACACCTCGATTTTCCTTTAAGTATTCAATGATGAGTAGGTAAGTATAGTAATTTATTAATTACAATTCACTTCAGTACAAAATTATTTCCTGTGTGTACGCATTTATAAACTCAACTCACACCAAACAATAATAATTCTATTAATATAACTGTCGTGGCATGTATAATTCACACTTTTACAGTCACCTATTAGTGTCATGGACCCGCCTAGTGACAGCATTTTGTATTAATTTTGTTTACTTACAATCTGTATTAAGTAAGCTTAAACTATAGCTAAGTATATAAAGAGTTTTAGCAAACTTATCTAAACTACGGAAACTCAGAATCAGATTCAAAATTCAACAGCTAACAGAGCGTCGTTTTCATGAGCAGAGATTTCGAAGTCATTGTTATCCGAAGCTGCGCCACGGCCTACTCTTACCTAACATAACATTACCTGATAGAGCCTCTTTGGTCTACAAGCAGTAAGTGGCGCAATGTTGCGGTGTGACATCATTGCCTAGTTCGGAGTCGAGTGGCACCCGATTATGTAACCAGAAACAAAAACGCGTGAATCGGGGCCGCGGACTACAGACCACGCTCTCGGAAGTGCGTGAAGCGAAGTCGTTGCAACACTGCGATATCGTGATTCATTGCAACCGTTGGTTGCTTCTTGAATTTTAAGACAGCGGACGGAGACAACACTGCTGACCTACTAACCGTCGAGCTAATTAACAATACGGTTTGGTAACAGTTTAAAAACAAAGGGAACTGTTATTTTCTGTCACTTAAAATTTAGATTTGTCACTAAACTGCGATACCTTAATTATTATATCTGTCCCTAAGAAATATATTGGTCATCAAATTAATCAAATCTGTCTCCAAGTTTGAGTCATCAGATTAAACCTGTGTGTAAACCAGTATCCTAAATTATAGTTTGATCATCAAAATTCGATCACCAAGATAATAGATCTGTCACCTAATAAATAGATCAGTTCCTTAATTCGATGCTTCTACCTATTCTACTAAGGCAGGTCTGGTTTGGTACGACGACGAGCGAAGTGAGGGCGGAGTGTTAGGTAGAACTGCGACCCTCAGTGCGCGAGCGTACCGTGGCAGCTGCCGCCGAAGTGCTAGAACCGAATATTTTTTGCTAATACTTGTATGATGAATATAAATGTTTGTAGTAGCTACTTGAGTCTTGGATTTTCTTCTTCTTCTTCTTAGCTGGACACTCTTGTCAGAGTGGTCGTGGTTGCGCAGACGAGGTACACGAATAGGAGTTCGGTGGGTCGCAGACTTTTACGAGGACAGCTTAGCCCTCTTAGCAATGTGCTTCCATTTCTGCCGGTTAGAGCCTTGGATATTTGTTTAGTAAGTAAGTATATATGTATGTATGTCTACCCGTTGTTTAGCACCCTTAGAACAAACTTTGGTAGTTTGGGGCTGGGTCAATTGGTGTAATTTGTGAGAAGATATTATTATTTCATTCATTGTATATCATTATCGTCAAATTTCAATTCAGTTATTTGATGATCAATATTATTTTCCAGTGATTATATTATAATCAATATTATTTCCGAGTAATTTTTAAATAATACTTAGGTAACTGTTTTGATATTATTTGGTGATTCGATTTAGATAACAGATCTACTATTTTAGGGACAAATATTATTTATTAGGTCGTCGAAAACGCATTTATTAGGTGATCAATAAAATCATACTCAAAAACAAATACCTAGCAGTTGGAATCACGATCGTTTTCGCCGCTTGTTTCTGTCATACAGTATGAGATAAGGATAAAAAGAGATGGTGAATGTAAACGCGTGCCTTAAACAATAGGGCGCCACGGATTCTAACAAACCTAACAACATTTTAAAGCCCTAAATGAATGTCTTACGTTCAAAGTATAACCGTAATAGTACCTTGCCGTGACCTGGATAATGAAATTAAAGACGCCATATCGTATAAAAATATGCATAATCACCAGAAAATCGGAACACAAAATGTATTAGGTACAATCGTCATCACAAACATCGGAGCTACATAGTTTACATGCTCAAAAAATATCTAAATTCACCCCTAAACGATACAATACGTTCTTGTTTAGATAATTTTGGGTTCTGAATTATATGATGGTGATGCTTACGTACGCACACACTTAGTTATTAGGTACTTATTCAGCAACAGATTTATAGTTAGCTAACCGTACTCTTTTCGATATTTACAATGATATCGTTGTCATTTAAGAAACCAATGTTATTTTAAAGCATTACCGTCTTCCCGACTAGATAGCATAGTTACAAAGTAGAAATAGATCTAGCGGACGCGAGTTGACGGGTCCACGCTTCCGCTACGTGGCCCCATTCCTTTTCCGGGCCGCGGCCATCACCGGAAGTTGAGCAGAGATTCGCGCGTCCCTCCCTGTGTAACCCCCATGCTTCCGGTGGCTGACGGCCGTCGCTGTCTAATTTCCTCTTCCCGCGTACCTATATTAATTTCCGGCTTAACAATTCTCTTATTTGTTTTCGAAATCAACATTGTTACCTATACATACGTGATGCGGGTGCAAATACCTAAATACATCCCGTAAGATGTGCCAATGACGCGCTTTCGCTCCACCGATCCAATCTCATTTCAAATTATTATTACCTACATATTTTGAAATTAAGATTAATGGTGCCAGCACAAAATGATTTTTAATTAATGTTGTTAATGTGTGTGTTAGAATTAGGTACCTACCTACCTTGCCTTTTGTTTTTATTTAGTAAATACTCAATCTAAATGTTTATCAAAACGGAACCAATTTCGTTGTGCCTAGTCTAAAACTGCTGTAAGTATCCGAAATTGCATTGGATTTAAAACAATAAACATTACAGGACATAAAATCTTATGTAATTAGGTACGAATTTAACTCACGTTGACCCTACGCCCACGTTCATGAAACGTACCGGATTCAAAAGTATGTACTTAGTTAGTTATGAATGTTATGATACACATAGTAACCGGAACTTCCGCAGCTAGCAAACCAAATCTAATCCTTCCTGTTAACAATGTTATAGTTTACAGTACAATAGGTGCCTACCAATATAATTAACATTTAAATCTGAAACGTTTTGCCGCGCATAGTCGACATTTTCGGTACCTAAGAGACTTCTTGGTTATCAATCACGCTTATAAGATGCTTGAGGTCACGGTCACGCAGTGAAGTTTGATCGACTACACTACACAACACTGCCTTTTATACTCCAAATTACTGCTTACAACTCCATGAGTTTCGTGATAGACGCCTGCGTGCCGCCAGCGCGCGACGGCGTCCAGCTTGTGTAGGAGTGAGATGGGGCGAGCGGCGAGGCGGGGTGGGCGAAGGGAGCAACAGGTAAAGATTCCGAGGCCACTTCCGTCTTGGCTGCCGAATATTTCTGTCTCGAACCGGTAGTGGGACGACGGCCAGGGCACACACAAGTTTAATTTAAACATGTACATATTCACCAACACAAGCCGAACATTGGCTGAGCTCTCGTCTGATCCAGATAATGCCTTTGATATACTCAGGAATTAAAAGACCGTTTCGCGTTCGTTAATTGTTATTGCGTGATTGTCATTCTTTTGCCGAAACCGAATTAAATTCAATTTAATTTACAGAGTTGTTTGTATAGTAATGTGTCGAAGTCGTAATCGGTATTAATTGACCTTTGTTAAAATTATTACTTTATACCATAACTTCGATGCAACAGTAAGTAGGTAACTTAGAATGCATTTAAAATATGGATCTCAACACCTACTAAGGACATCTTGGAATATCATTAAGACTGATTCGACATAGGTAAGGTACCTACTTACCTACCAAATTGTCACATTTGACTTGCCCGTATCTCGTAAATAATACCTACCGACTTAAGTTGTTGCCGAACATACCTATAAGATGTAGCTGGGTCGAATGAGCTCAACTGAAACCGGTTGGCACTCATATTGTCTCACTCTGCACCAGGAAACCGCCGCCCGACCGCTCAGACATTTCCTGTGCTTTGTCTCAACGCTGCCACGACACACGCGTGCCTCTCCAAATTGATGACGCCCGTTATAACATTGTAGGGATTTTGAAATATCTAAACACAAGCCCAACTGATAAACAGCAAAGTAGGTAAATCAACTACGAAGCAAATAACTTATTTTGCATGCGAAAAGCATTAAAGCGAGTCATGTCACAATAATTAACGACGGTGCAGAACAAGGAAATATTGAAAGTTATTAAAACTGTTGCGCTGACGTAATGCCTACTCTGCCACTAAGCACTTCCGCATGCCCTAGCCTTATTCCAGAACTGGCATGGCAGTATACATAATTGAGCTAAACTGCAACTCTAATTAAGAAAGTCCTCAAGTAATACCAAATGATGACTTCCAAGAAATATAGGAAATACTCATTTGCAATAATAGATGATAAATAGCATTCCATCAAAGATATTAAAATAACTAGTTGACTACTAGTTAGGCAAAAATTATTCCGTGCAAGCGTTGTCGTTTGTCATCAGCGGCAAATCGCGATAGCATTTTGCGGAAGCATCACTGATATTCGCGGTTCTACTCAAAAATTAGTCGTCTTGTTCCCGAAGTTTTATCTCAGCAGGCAATGTGTGCTCGGCGAGGCGGGGAGGGGTATGCGGGAAGGCGGCGGCCGCGCTCGTCCGCCCGCGCCGCCACCGCACCGCATCAGCAGTCCGCGCCGAAGAGCCGCCCGCGACGGTCGTCCGCGAGTCTGATCCCTCAGATACGCTGCTGGTTTACGGCGAGCCGTAACACGACACGTTTGGAGGGACCGACGCATCAACGCGTGTGCCTGGTGCTCTGTGAACACTGGATACTGTGCTATTAGTGTTGTGAACTATGATGCAAGTGTGCTGAAGTTATCCATTTGACGACTAATTCTAGGATTTTTAACACAGCCGGTTCCGGATCAGCTTAGCCGGTGAGTAACTAACTATCGGGCTTATCACGAACCACGCTATCGCGGACTCACGCATTTCCGACCGCGCCCGATAAGGCCGCTATGCTGTGGCTAATGATATGAAGTTTGGATGCGGCGAAAAAGCGTGAACTAATAAAAAGTACTTAAAAATACTTCAAATGTACTCATAAACATATGCAAGTCTCATTTAGGTTGTTAGCAGTAGGTTGTTTAAATTAAAAACTGCAATATAATTTTCAGTCAGTCAAATGCACTTTCATCCCTAAATTAACATCACTATCGTGCATGCACCCTTATTTTCTGTTCCTCATAGTTTGTCCCATGAGATCAGGGGATCCAAAATAATAATACGCACCCCTACTTTGTAACAATGTCCCCATTGATCCCTATAAAAATTGCGCCCGAGCAGGTGGCAACCCTAAACATATCACAACGCATTATGCCCTAGCGACTAAATCTACGCCCCCACAACTAATGCAAAAAATGACATAGGCATACTTAATAAGATTTTCGAACTCTAGGTGGCTAGATTAGTTTGTTTTCGCAATATCTCTTTAAATAGACCAGATGGGTTTTATTCCAATTAGGTATAACTAAGCGGTCCTTACAAATAAGTTAACATTCTGACCATAAAATGACCATAAACTGCATAAACATTCAAACAAAGGACGCATTTAGCGTTTGCTATAAAGAGTGACTGACACACAAGTTAGTAACTCGAAATAATTAGTTAAGAAAGATGATTGATTTACCGAACAACGTCTAAATTTGCTTAAATTAATAATAATACTCGATTCGAAAGAATAACTCGTCTTATCTCGTTTACTTATATTGAGTGAATGCACTACAAATTAACAGAATGCTTCTCTGTGTAGCTCTTTCCTTTAACGTTGCGATGTGAATGCAGAACGTCATTCTGTGTAATATTATTACTGTCTACAACTACAAGTAACTTCAGGCACTGTCATCCACAATCAAGAAACTTATCACATAAAGTGCCAAATGTCGCGATAATGTTATTCACTCATAAATTGCAGAAATCACTTGCACAAGAACATATATAGCAATGCAGAGAATCGTAAAGTTATTTATGAGGTGTAGGGAAACAATAAAATTCATGCAAATGTATATCCAAAATCTCGCTCTAGAAACGGATACCTACTAGGTATTGTGTATTACGCAATATGCAAATGATCATACTTAATAGGTAGTACCTACAACCAAGTTTCAGAAATAACTTATGCACTAGGGCTAGACATAAATACAAAACAATTGAAACTCAGAGACTGCATATGAATTATCTCATCCAAAAGCATTACCCAAATTTTGTTTACCATTGTTGCAGATAAACGTGATGAAAGTAGTTAGTTTACAACTGCCTTCCGGGCCAAGTATGGAGCGGCTTCCGCTTCCATTTAGCCCAACTGAGCTTCTGTGGCGGTACCCGCTACCCTGGGCACCACCACCGCCGTCACCTCTTGGGGACGCAAAGGCACAGCTTCCCGCTGGCCTGCCTCCAGAACCCCGTCTTTGGACCAGAGAAGATGTCTCCGTTTTCTTGAAGTGGTGCGAAAGAGAATTCGATTTACCGAACTTCGACATGGACCTCTTTCAAATGAACGGTAAGAAAAAATGCTGACGCAAAAAGAAAGACTTAAATTTAGATCATATTTATTTAAGGAGAACCAACAGCTACAAACACAATATGTATAAGTAGTGGGAATAGCAACACTTAGCCAATAACAATATCACACAGATAGCTATAGTTTATGTTTAAGCTTAACTTAAACGAGGTGACGCGAGGTATCTAAAAATAATATTTGTTTACTTGCAGGAAAAGCACTATGCCTCTTGACCAAAACGGATTTAGGCGAGCGATGCCCGGGCGCTGGTGACGTATTGCACAACGTTTTACAAATGTTGGTGCGTGATGCTGCGCTCCTAGGGAGAATGCCATCCTCGCCTGTCACACCGACGGCACGAGCCGCACCCTACCCGCCGTCTCCCCATTCGCATCCGCCAACCCCCACATGGGCCGTTGACGGATTCCACCACTTCCACAGCGCCGCTGCGGCTGCAGCGCAACCTAATTCTGTAACATTGAGCCCAGCACCATCCGTCGATAGTTCGGGTAGTCCCCAGAGAGGTGAAACAATGGGTTACGCACCGTCGTACGCACCCTCGACGCCTGCTGTGGTGCAGACTACCAGCTCCGGCAGCAATCATTCAGACTCCGATGAAGAGGCTCAATTCACACCACAGCCACGTTCACCTAAAGATATTCCGATGACAAATTCTGTTTCGCAAAATCATCAAACACAACAGCACTCTCACTACCGAACTCAACATAGAGAATTCTTCCCCAGTGACATGCCAGAATCTAACACGAGTAAGTTATCAAATCACATTTAAACTATTTAGACTAACGATTATTGACTATACACGAACAAAGTTATAATTAATTTACTATTATTTTCAGATGGAAGACTATTGTGGGATTTCCTTCAACAACTACTTAACGATCCAACACAGCGATACACAAATTACATCGCGTGGAAGAACCGAGAGACAGGTGTATTCAAAATCGTTGACCCCGCAGGTCTAGCGAAGCTTTGGGGTATTCAGAAGAACCATCTTTCAATGAACTATGACAAGATGTCGCGTGCTTTGAGATACTACTACCGTGTAAATATTTTACGAAAAGTGCAGGGCGAACGACACTGTTACCAGTAAGTACCTAAAGCATTATTTGTAAAATCTTAATGATATCCTTTGATGAATTATAACTGTTTAATTCATCAAAGATGATATCAAATGCAGATAGGTATTAATTATAATCTGATATTAATTACGACTTATTTCAACAGGTTTTTAAGAAACCCCATTGAACTGAAAAACATCAAAAACATCTCTCTATTGCGGCAACAAATGAGCCCAACGCGCGTGGCTCCGCAGCCTGTTGTGAAGACAGAGATGAAGGAAGAGCGGTGTGAAGAAGACGCCGTGGATGAGGATATGCCGACTGACTTGAGCATGGCTGCGTCAGAGCCCTGGCGCAAACGGGCGCGCTCGGATCCCGTCTCTGCGCCCACGCCTCACGAAAAACATCGTATCAGTGCTCTTATCGGAGAGAATATGCTGATGAAACGAGAACCTGACTACACCCCTGAACATTATGCCTTAAACCTCAAAAGTGAAAAATGTGAACAATGATCGTCGAAACTATAATAATGCTGGACACTAGTAGTGCAACGCGTGATAGATATATGCATGATTGTGCGCAAACAGCTCCACCCACTAAAATTCTAGTCAAAATCCTCTCAGATAGGATTTATTTGAAGTCTTCCTACAAAATATTTGGCGATATTGTAATGGTTTGTCATCGTCACAAATCGCTGAGAGTACTTTGACAGATTTAAGATGGTATATGGAGTTATAAGCAGGGTATGGACCTTAAAAGCCTTTGTGCCAAGTGATTTCTTTTTATATTTAGTGTCAATTAATTATTAAGTAGTTAGCAAAAGGGACAAGAGTTTATTTGTGTTAACATAATAGAGACTGTTTTAATACTTTGTGCAATGGATAATCGGCTGCTTTAGAAACAAGCAGTTGTAGAAAACATTGTTGCCAAAAGTCAATGACGCGTGCGTAAATTCTTACGTGCTTGTTGATGCATTTTTGTAATTTAATTTAGTTGTATGCATGTTTATTCTTTTTATGTATCTACCTACTGCAAAAAAGAAAACGTATCTTATTCCGGAGCGTAAACGAGTGAAATTTGTTCAAAGATACCATTATTGTCTTCCATTGATTATTTTTGGCAAAACCATTGTATTGTAGCGTAGCATGTGGATCAATTCTAAAAGCCTACCACGTAAACGGCAGCTTCCCCTATTGTTTAGAGTGTTCGCTTGTAAATTATTATGTCATTGAGAAAATATTTACAAAATTGACAATAACAGACAACAATTACCTAAAATGCCTTGAAATCATTAAAACTTCCACTGTGATAAAATGTAAAGTGGTAGAGGTGTAGAAATTCTAGGGCTTACTTATACTCAAAGATTTCCAGCTACAATTTTCTGTGATCTCTTTTATCATTATAGGTAAATGTCATAAAGAGTAAAGATAAAAATATCCTGTAAATATTAGTTAAGATATAAAGTAATTAGGACTTAAAAAACTGACTGTAAAGAGAATGTATGTATATGATTTGTAAAACAAAAGTTGAGCTTTATCAAAGTACCTAGTATATCAGTACATTCTGTATGTACTACGATTGCAACTGAGACGAGTTTGTATTTTTACAATTATTTCTACATAGGCATGTACTTGCCATGATTTTCCAACTTGTTGTACACAATATGCAGCATGAAGCATGTGGTTCATTTTGAGAATATTGTGTCGGATTTATTATTACGTAAAAATAAACGAAGATAATGTTAACTGAATTTACGAATTATTTTCCTTCATCAACCTTGACCCATTTTACCAAATACGGAAAGGAATTCAGTACACATACTCAATTCAGTATGATAGAAACTGAGTAGGTAAAGCTTGCTGGACGCTACACGACAATAGTACATTATGATACAAGTGTGCTATGTTGGTCATTACACTCGAGTCGGTTTTTAAGCCTGAGCCGAAGGCGAAGGCTTAATGGAGACGAAAAGTGTAATGACCAATGCTCACGTGTTTCATACGACGTTTTTCAACACACTTGCGAGGAAAAGTAAATAAAAGTTCACATTTATTTAAAAACTTTAATTATTGAAACAGTTATTAAAACCCATTTAAAAGATGGCGGCCGTAATTTTTTTTTTTCGCGCGCTCAGCGCTGCATGCGCGCGCAAGTCTGAGATAAGGGCACCGGCAAAGTAGCTAATCAGCCACATATTTATAAATTTTGAAATTGGGTATTTATAGTTAAAAATACACCGTCAAATTATAAATACCAACAAGCTAACAAGCAGTTTCATGAAATTCTTTAATTATTTATCACATTTTGAATTGAATTTTATATTTACGCAAATAACTACTTAGCTGTTTTCGAAACATTAATACTTCTTGCTAATATTTAAAAAGATATGTAATGAAAAGGCACTAGTGCGATAATGTAATGTAAAAGGCACGGCATGGGTAATATTCTGCATTATCAGTGTAAATACGCTGTAATAAGACCTACTTTACGAGCAGGTGTGTTGAAAAACAATTTAAGACATTCGATGCAAGACCACTGCAATTTTACACTACTTTAGTTAATTGATAAGGACCTCCTCTGGATTATTTTTTTCATGGAATAGGGGGTAAACGAGCAATGATCGCCTGATGGTAACCGATTACCGTCGCCCATAGACACCTGCAACACCAGAAGAGTCACAAGTGCGTTGCCGGCCTTTTAGAGAAGTCGATTTTGAACTTAGTAGTCATAGTCTGTTTATTTCGTGTGCTGTTATAGTGCACTGGGCGGCGAGCATTAGGATGCTCTCTCCACATCTATCGACGCGGAGTTGGCAAAAGCCGATAGAAAAATCTATGTCCACTCAATAAGATCTAAAAAGTCATGGTTCGGCTCGTATCGGCTCGGCCAACGCCTGACGACGCATCTACGTCTTTTTCGCTCTTATTGTGTAGACATAAAGCTTCTTTTTCTATCGCCTATTACCGATTCCGCGTCAATAGATGTGGGGAGACCCTTAGCCGCCCAAAGAACAGAGAACACCGCTCTTCCGCTCCGCTGCCCGTTGGTGTCCAGTCTGCGGCCTAAGTGATACTGATGAATCTGATGATTGTCAAGTGCATCGTGATCATCATCATGAAAGGTTTAAATAAATAATATTGATCCTGAGTGTAACGTTTAACGAGTGTAACGGTCATAATGATTTCGCGGTAAGGTTGTATAACGTTTGGATTTATCAGTGTTGTAAAGATAATAGGTACAGACACGGCAAAGATACAAATCGAAATCATCGATCACTGTTTAGTCAATTAATTACTAGATGTAATTATACGAGTATAATCGTAATTAATTGCACCCCTCCAATCTAAAAAACATGATCGTATCGACGTGTAAGATGAGTGGCGCCATCTTTTGTTGAGTAGCAAAACTATGTTACTTCGCTACGTCACGGTAATCGCTACCTATACTCCAATTCAATAGAATCTGACAATCCTGTAGACACTTCCAGCCTACTAATATGAACACCGGGCTGCCTAAGGCTTTCTGATGTGACTATTATTCTTTTTTGATTCCTTTTAGATGATAATTGCAACAACAGGAACATATATAATCAAGCGTGCCCACGTTAGGGTGTGGTAAATGTCTAGAAAATTGTTAGATTCTATTGAATTATACTTTAATAATCTAATCACCTTATTATAGCCCGCGAATTCGTCCGGCAAGAATTCGTTTATTACTATTCGACACAATAAAAAATATCCAATCACAAATATCAGATAAGCAGACAGAGCTAATTTCAAATTTATAATATTATACACACAAACATCACGCCTGTATTCCCAAATGGGGTAGGCAGAGCACACGAAACGTTACCGCTTAGGAGCCACTTTTAGCAATTTTAGGTTTTAAGTTTGACAAAAAGGGTACACTACACTAGTGACAGGTTAGCCTGACGCCTACGGTATAACCTTATCATAATAATATTACTATAAGGATTTGTATTAGGAAGAACACAAAGTATGCCCGTAATCACAGAATAGATAATAGTACAAGGTAGTACAAGTACCGTAACTCATTTAAATTTTATGAAAATATATCCCGGAATAAAAAGTTCAGCAGATTTAGAGATTAAGACATCCACATACAATATTTTCTTTTACATGAGTATGGGTACACAAGTTTTTCGAATTCACCACAATTGTTCAGTGCCTACAAGTTACTTTCGATCGTTCGATTAATGGCATTAAGTACCAAAATAAATTAAATTTTTAAATCATAGCTTTTTTGCTGTCCATACTTTTTGCAAACTTATTTGCATAGTCATCCAACCTATCCTACACATGTAAGTATACCAAATTTCAAGTTGATCCAACGACTAGACTAGATGAAGGTTAAAAGAAACTAGCAAGATTTGAATCCAACCAATTTATATACAAGGTAAAGATATATAATAGTAATATTCATCTTTTAATTTTGCTACTCCGAATCTCGAATGATGGAAAATTATAATGGTTGTCTGGAAGAGATCGCTTTCAAGCGATAAATCCGCCTACGCTATGTACCGTCAAACGCAAAGAGATCATTAAGTTACGATCATAGGTATGTTATGCACATAAACATTAAGATTGTGCATCCATATTTTTATAACGTTGGCAGCGTCTTTCCAATACTGTACGCACGCACGCAGTTCAGAACCTGCATTTTGTCTTTTTGTGTTAGGTTATTGTACTGATTTGTGGTGTTAAAAAAATAATATTTGTAAATAAAACACATTATTGTTAAATAACTTAGCTAGATGGTATGGATGGAATACAGTAATCTAGACTGGTTGTCTTGCTGCTTGGTATTAAGTGAAGGAATGATAAAGACAGAAATATGGCAATAATTTTATTGGAACAAACTGATATTGATATCACTATTAATGCTTACATACTAAGTTATCCATCATATCTATACTATCTTATGTTTCATCATCTGTTAGCTGGCCTTGGAAGAATATGATGTCATCAGCAATAACAGTGGAAGCAGTTCGAACTTGTCCATCCTCACTTTTAATTTCACCATAGGATAGTTTACCAGTAACATATACTCTTTGGCCCTTCTTAAGATATTTATAGACCGTGTCCCTTAGGCCAGGCCTAAATACACTTACTCGGTGCCAATCTGTTCTATGCAACATATCACCAGACTCATATTTATAGTTGAAATGAGTGGCAAGTGGAAAATTTACAACTGGGTGTGCTTCATTGCCTCTTTTCTGAGGATCAGCTCCAACTCTTCCCAGCAGAGTAACTTGATTTATAGCTATGGACATAAAAAGGTGTTGTTAGCAAAAAAATACAAAAATATTTTAAAAATGATGTCCATTCATATAGTATTTTTGGGGCAAAAGATAACGAGTTAGTATACACCATTAAACTCGCTCATCAATACCTCTTTACGAAACACCCTCTGTGTGAGTGAAGTGACCCTATAATAGAGATAATAAAAATACCTGATAATTATTTTTATTTACTCTATGAATTTAATAGAATTTAAATAGGTAGGTTGTTCTTATTTACTGTCTTACTTAGCATTAGAGAAAATTAAATACGTTAGATATACAGGGCACCTACCTACTTGTATCTGTGTATCTTTTCAAGTAATTTTAATAAAAATAGTCAAAATAGATTTTTGTGGTATAATCAGCAACAGTTATATTGTTGTGTTTTAAGCTTTCATAATTCTCACTTACAATTAATATCCCCTGGAATTATTATTTATTTACTCTCAAGTGCAGTCTACTTGTGACCGCAGCTGCTGCAATATTAACCGAGGTGATATTTATTATGGTATTACAATATTAGAAAACTTATAAGTATCTTATTTGAAGCAGAATGTGATCACCACTCTAGAAGAAAAGTATTACAAAAGAAGTAAAGATAAGTAAGTTTATCAACATACAAAACAATTGAATTTAGCCAATAACATCCACCTGGAGAAAGTGTTCTCTACTGAGGTACAGAATGGTGTCTAAAAATTAATAGCCCCAATAATTTCCGATGTCCGCTAGCTAAAATGTCTATTGTGGTGTGCAAAAGTAGGTACTTACTTTTTTCCGTTTTTTGTGATTCAAAGCGTAAAGCTGTCGTATGAACTGCCGAACACTGGGCGGTGATGGATTGACGTATGCCACCTATTATCTAAAATATAAAATTATTTGTATTAATACAAAAAAACGCTTTCTCCAGTGCAGTCTCATGTTCGTATAACCTATCAAACGAAGAATTTATCAAGCTGAAGCTTACCTTGGGAAAATATTAGTTCAAAGAACTTCAGGTTAAAATGACTGTATGAATCAATGCTCGCGGGAAATGAATAAAAGCATTCGTTTTGTATTCACGGTTACAATCATGTGCCTACCGGTGAACAAGAAATAGGTGGTAATCAGGACTGAATAATAACATGGTAAATTGTAAAGGTACTTACACTCGGAAGGCGAAACATGATGTAAATTAAAGATGGTTTAGCTTAGCATTTAATGAATCTTAACAGAAAATTTAGTATTCCGTTGATCAGTCTAAAGTCAAAAACAGTCAAAAACTAACTTGTTTGTTTGTAATGTGACAAATAAAAAACTAAACGCAATCAACATAAAAATTGCGTTTTACACTGGCAATACAGGAAGGCTACTAAGAAACTCGAATCGTACCGTCCCTCTCGCTCTCGTATTAATTAGTGTAAGTGTCAGAGGGATCGCACGACACGAACTTTGAGCAGCAATTACCAACCACAAAAAATAAACAATTTTTGAATATTCGCTAAACGTCGGCGCACATTATCACTAAAGTCCGACAAAAATACTTCCTACCTCGACCCTTCCTTATCAAAATTAGATTGCATTTATAAATAAAAAATAAACTAAAATAAATTTCAGAAAGGTTGTTTGTTTCTAGCTCTTTTAATACTCAAACATCTAGCTAGAGCAAAAGTGCAATCAGTATTGTGTATATGTAATCGACCTAAAAATAATGTTGCAAGTCTCAAAAATGTACGTGCGTCGTTTTCCTTTTTTTCATTCGTTGGTTTCGTTGACAGTTGTGTTTGTGGTTATACCTATCTATATATAGTAAAGTTCTAACTCCAAAAACCACCACCATACTCAATCCTGGAAAAGTTGTTGCCTGTGAAGGATGCCTTCAGCTGCGAATCCTAAGTCCGAAAAGCCGGCCTCTTCGGAGGCCACGGATAATTCACCAGTACGACAAGTCATGACGATAATTGAGCATAAGATTCGTAATTTGGAGAAAAGAAAGGTATGTATATTGCTAATTTACTCCACAATACCAACACCCACTCGCATTTGTATACCATTTGTAAATTACTTCCTAGTTATCTACTGTTTATTAAATATCTCTATTATCATGATTAAAACGAGAAATCTTTCGTGATTTAGACCCCAAATCAAGCGGATAAAGGTGCCGTGAATCGCTGACGCCATTTTTACATGTGCTCCGTGTTGACTATACAAAAGAGAAACTTAACGAGTCCTCAAACATGGGGAGCACTTACTTTAAAACCGGCACCTGAAGTAACACGTGTTGTAAATTCCCGGTGCTTTATTTAATACTACTATCGTATTTATGGATTTTGTTGATAATAACATGATGTTGATATTGATGATTGCACGATTATGATAAAAGCGTAGAAATTGAAACCAGATGCCGGTGAAAAACTTAGATGCCTTTGTTTGTCCACGATACAACATGTAAAAACAAGTTTCCACACATTTTCATTATTTGTTATTGAAGTAATCTACAGGGTTTTTATCATGACCAGGATTGAATTGAAGGTGCACTTTTTCGATCCGAGAAATCCATACCAATATTATAAACGCGAAAGTGTATTTGTGTGTTTGTATGTTTGTCCCTCTTTCACGGCGTAACGGAGCGACAGAACGACGTGATTTTTGGCATAGAGATAGTTTATGGGCCTGAGAATGACATAGTCTACTTTTTATCCCGGAAAAATGCAGTTCCCGAGGGAACAGCGCGCGATAACCGAATACCGCGCAGGCGGAGCCGCGGGCAAAAGCTAGTCAATGTTATAATTTCAACTAATCTGATTTATTAAAAACTGGTCAAGTCCAATCTTATCTTTTCCACTTTTAAGCTACACTTATTATCCGTTTGCAAAACTTGTAAAAACCACTACTGTGTATATTTTATAGCTAGAGGCCTTATTGTCGAAAATGCTTGGCATCTTTATTATTGTGACCACTCTCTGAAAGAGATGTCAAACAATACAATGTCCAGTTAGATCTGTTACATGCTTAGAAATGCAGATAAACAGGTGGCTAGGCTACTGCACTGAAATTTGGTTTCTTTTCTATTTATTAGTTCAAGCGCTTTTGTGTTTTTAAAAGTAACTAATTATTCACAAATAGACATATCAACCAGCAAGTTTATGACTACTATTTATGGTTGGAGATGATTTTTTGGTATTCCATTCATTATTTTTACAACAACAACAAAGCAATACCTGGTTGAATGAACTCGTTATGTTTCAATAAGTCTCAGATATGTATAATCATGACAAATCAATATGGATATTTTCTTCCATGAGTAGTTAAGGCTGCTATTACTATACATTATGCCAATCCAATTTATGGAAAGTGTAAACAAACCGATTTCATCAAAATTCTTGTATAAAACACCCACTGGATTGAATCAATGACACATTTATCTATAATTCATGTCTCTTAACTAGATGTCTAACCAATTTTTTCACCAAAATTCCCTTGATTTCAATATTTATTTTTCATTTGAAAAATCTTTGTCAAAATCTGAAATTATTTCATCAAATTTTTTATTTTATTTATTAGAATCTGTATGGAGGAAAACTTGATTAATTGAATAAGTGATTATTATTAATTTACCTTAAAATTAAAAAATAGTTCTGCTTTTATAATTGAATAAACAATCTTTGGAATTAAATCAAGTATTGTAAATAATAAAATAGACATATACTGTGATCTATTCAATTAATAAATTAATCGTTTTACTGAACAGATTAATTACTTTGCAATAGGTTCTAAGTTTTCACATCATTCCCATGTTTGTGGTCGGGTTAATGCCGTCTTTCTATAAATTAGATTGACATAAATTATATACATGTTCTCCTACAAAATTATAATGTAATCAAAATGTTACTGGGATTGGCATTTTAATTAACAAAGAGTTACCTTAATGAGAAGACTTATTTAGCAATGAATAACCTCTTACAAGTATTGTTTAAGAATGTTAAACACAATGAGTTCTTTGAACATATGTAGGTAGGTATTTCTAGCAATCTTAAAACCTTACAGCATATCCATGTTAACCTGTCAAACTGAAGTTTAGGTAAATAATTACCCAAATATCTGATTTAGTATAAATTTATAATTTTGCTAGAGAATTGGCCTGTGAAACTTGAGGTCCCAGATATTTGTATGAAAATGATGGAAGTCTGATCTGACTATATGAGTCTTGGAAATTTAATACATATTTATCTATAAAGTATGTTTACCGATCTCCCAAGTACAACCTTTGTTTTTATGTTCCTTACATTTACAGGAAATAATAATATGCATAAGCAAATAATCTTGTATTGGCAATTGGTCTGGGTCCTAGGATACAATATGCATGGATATGGGATGTCAATAGAGTAATTTGGAATACCGTAAGGCTGGGGTACTTTGACCCATTGGACAGTAACCTTTAGCCCATATGAAAGCCACATAGAGAAGGGCCTAATAAGCATAAATGATCACACATAAAAATATGATCAATCAATTTAATTAAGACCATACACATGTCAAAGAGCTATATTCTCAATGCAATAATAAAACCAAGACTAAGTTAATGCCAAGGGCCAAAGTAACCCTTCAGGGCCAAAATAATGTAAACTTACAGTACATTTAATCATTAGTTGACTGTTCCATCTCTTTCATGCCTGTTAAGAAAAACTGAACAAGCAACAACTTAATTGATGTATTTTTGTTTTCTTTTAGAGTAAGTTAACATCATACAGAGACTTACAAAAGTCTGGCAAAGAACTTAATGCTGATCAGAAGATAGCAGTTGCCAAGTATGATGAGGTGGCCCAGACATTAGAGTTTGCTCGAGACCTCTCCAAGCAAATTACGTCTATTGCTATCTCAACAGAGAGGGAAGCTAAAAAACAAGCAAAAAAGGTATGTATAATAAATTAAGGTATTTGGTAGTGTTTGAATTTTTTTTTAGTATTGATCAAGAATTATAAATATTATGATAATAACGTTACAGTTCTGGAACTACACTAAACCCCAGAATTCCATTTTATTAATAAAATATTGACTCATAATCTATGAAATTGCTGCTAGCTCTAAAAGTTCATTTTTTGGTTTAGAAAACAACCTATATCTTGAAAATTTTGTTCCTATTTGCCTATAGTATTAGTCTAACCTTAAAACAGCTTTGCATGTTTTAAGCAAAGCTTAAGGGCCAACAATGCATCAGTAACTCAACTTGTGTTATGGGTGTCTGTCCATGTGCGGTGGTGATTGCTTTCCATCAGGGTGTTTGTTGGCCATTTGCCCCCTATCATGTAAAAAGACCTGTCTAAAATATCCACACTACAGATTTGTGCTTCAGTAATCATTGCCTAACAAAAATTGCCTCTCCATATGTATCAATGAGATTCGGGGTTGGAAAAAAATCATGATTTTTTGAAAAAATCGTATAAATCGCGATTTATTGAAAAAAATGTAATAAAATCCGATTTTTTTGATTTTTTCAGTTGTCATAGTTTTAACAAAAGTTTTGCGTAAAACAGAACGCGCTCTGAGAAAAAGGGAATTCCCCGCACGGTGTTTAGTAAACGGCGCGCGGGAAATTCCGCTAAAATATCTCATTATCGTGTTACGTAGATTTTATGAAGAGATTGTACTTATTTTTAAAATTGTACCGCAATTTTTCTGAATAAATCATTATTATTATTATTTATTTATATTATTATTCATCCAAACAAGCTTTCAATCGTTCCGTTCAGTTTCAGTTTTTTTTTATACCTCTTTAATTAGATCATATTAAGTACTTCCAACTCCATAACAAGCCGTGAAGCAGCAGTGCTTGCACTGTTGTGTTTCGGTGCGGAGAGTAAGACAGCCGGTGAAATTACTGGCACTTGAGGTATTCCAACTTAGGCTTCTAGGTTGGCAGCGCATCTGCAATACCCCTGGTGTTGCAGATGTTTATGGGCGGTGGTGATCTCTTACCACCAGGAGACCCACTTGCTCGTTTGCCTCCCACTAGAATAAAATAAATAAATAAATAAGTACCACAAATAGCTAACCATATCCACACTACAGAACATTTTCATTGAATTTGTTCTTGTTATTGCTGTTGGGTGTATTAAACGACATAATACTAAGATTGTAATATAATACTGATTATAAATAAAAAATGCCTAATATATAATTATATAAATGCCTATAAATAAAAGATGCTATTTGGGAACATTTTACGGAAAAAAGTACTACAAAAATCGGCTGCCGCGCGATATGACAATAAAGAGAATTGATTATATCATTGATTTTTATTAAAATCATATGATTAAAATCGTGATTTAAATCAAAATGATTTAATCATTGCCAATCCGAGATTTATCCTAAGATTGCTTTATTCAATGATATTTATAATTAATGCAGGAAACCTGGATCCGCTATGCAGCTGACACCAACAAAATCCGCGAGGTTCTTCTCATCCTGGACTGCCTGACGCAAATGGGCAACTCTGAAGCCAGGGAAGATTTTCTAAACGGAACCAACGGTGCAGCAAAACTCACAGAAGAAGATCTTAAGATCCTTGATGACTTGTAAGTTTTTGATGTAAATTTTTTTTGGTTTAAGGCACTTAAAATTATTGTTTTACCAGGTTGAAAATTATCATTGAACTTTATTTTTGTGAAGCTTCGTTACTAATCTAATTCTGTAAAGAATTTTAATTAACTTAACCTTACCCTTACTATGTTTTTTTATTAGGATACTGAATGGTTTCATGCCAAATTTAATTCCAGATATGCTTCTTACATGTCCTGTTTTCTAAACTATTTCAATTTTTCCTTTTTAAGGTATCCTGAAGTGACCCCAAAACATGAAGTAAATGAGGAAGGCCAAGCTGCATTCCCCGCTCACACAACAAAAGCGGCTGAGCACCTGTACGCCATTATTGATGGCAAACCAAAGGAAGTTCTCGGCACAACTTACACTCACATTAAAGAGATCATCACAACTGTACATGGCTGTGGTTACTTCGACAAGACGTTAAACGATGCTGTTGTACCTGAAGTCGAAGAGGAGGTTGTGGTTGTACAGGAGGAAGTGCAAGAAGTGGCGGAGCCGGCGGCCGAGGCCCACGTGGCGTACGCGATCCCGGCCACGCTGCCCGCGCCGCCCGCGCCCGCCGTCGTGCCCGCGCCCGCCTACCCGCTGCGCCCGCTGCCGCCCATTACCCTCCAAGAGGTCGAGCATGCCTACTTCGCCCAACAGTATCCCCAGCAGAGGCCCATCTCTGAAGTCATCGGCTCACAGAACTTCTTCTTCCTTCAAGAATCCGAAATTGACAGCCCCGCGGGCACGCCGCAGCCGCCGATGCTGGCGCAACCGTCTCCGCCGGGCCCCATCCCTACTCAGACCTTCACCAATCAACACTTCGTCCGCGTGCCGGAGCCCGGTGCGCTGCCGCTGCCGCCGCATTTCCAGCACCCTGAGCACGCGTTCGCAGCCGTGCCGCTCGCCGCGCCGCTCGCTGCTCCCCTCGCCGCGCCGCTGCCGCCGCCGCACGGTGCGCCGCACTCGCTGCCGCACACACCGCCACAGGCCACGCCGCAGACGCCGCAGCTTCCGCCCGAGCACGAACCCCAGCCCGAGGATCACAAGACGCCCCCGCCAGTAGACGACAAAAACGACGACGAGTGGAAGGAGAGCCCCGAACGAGAGGAGGGCGGCGAGCGCAAAACCCAGGGCCAGGGAGACGGACAGAACAGATTCAGACGGTACGGTCGCGGCGGCGGCGGCGGCCGGGGCGCCCCGAACGGCTATCGCGGCCGCGGCAGCTTCCGGCAGAACGACGGCTACGGCGGCCGGCACGGCGAGTACCAGCGTAACAACAAGGACGGCTATCAGAGCCGGCAGTACGGTGACAGCTACCCGCGACATGGCAAGGACTACCACGGCCGCGGCGGCGATAACTACTACGGCAACGGTGACGCCGGCGACCAGCACGAGAATGGTGCCCGCGACCGCTACAGCGACAACCAGAACTACCAGGGCGGGTTCAAGTCGCGCGGACGGGGGGGACCCCGCGGCAGCGCGCGCGCCGCGCCCCGCGCTCCCCGCTCAAACTACAACCGCAACAAACAGGACAACGTCGAATAGCTCACGTGACCGACGACGACCCGTCGCCTCATCCGTGGCTTCGCCATATAAAAAATAAATAATTATTCTATGATGGACTAAATCATTCGTGGAAGGCAGATTTCACCGGCAACAACGCGCTGTGGTAACAACAAACAGAGATTATGGTAATAAAAAAATAAATAAAAAAAAGAATAAAAAAAAAGTAAAATAATGAAACATGAAACTGAATAAAAATAAGTTACGTGAATTTAGATGTATGATATATGCAATTATAATAAGTTACGTAATTCTAGATTCTTATTATAGGTTATGTCACGCGGCGCTGGCGACCGCTCCGCGCCTGCGCTCTCGTGATACTCAGTGCAGGAACACGCCACTCGACTTGCATTACCGGGACCTTGTCCAAATCTCATTGATCTTTGTACTTTTCATACAGTTAATAATTATTATTGATTACGTGTGTTAAGGTGTTATACGAGTACATGTTCGTTTTCCTGTACCGAATTATTTTGTCAAGTCATAATTTAAATTATGATATTGCTGTAACGCGGCGTTTTTTGAGGTTTTTTGGAAGTAGAAAGATTATAAGGTACACTTTTGCTTATTTAGTTTGAAATGTCTTACATTTTGATCAACCTCTTGTGATTTCAGTAAACAAGTCATGACTGTACCACTTGAAAAGCACACTTGTAAAAGTGAAATAAGATGTGTCGCTGAATTGTTCTTTTGATTCAGGCCTCCAATTTTATTTTATTTAACATTGTTCTCAATAGAGGCTGTGTGCAAGCAAATTAAAAGTATTCTACGAATTACTAATTGTTTGATTTATCAATAAAAAAGTAACTCCAGAATTACAGTTAACAAAACAGTAAGTCCCAAAAGTGTCACACAACAGTGAGTAAGTAGATTTTATTCCGTTAAAATACGAAACATTTTACCTGGGGATTTTTTCGCATCTTTCTTGCGTTGCTGCTCATCAAAGAGCAATGGGCTATCTAAATATGTAAACATTTATTAAATATGGGTTTATGAGGTTAGTACCCAAACTAAAAAAAACGGTTATTAGTGCATAACTTTTCGATATTTTAATGGTAGGCGCGTTTACCCCCTGCTGGCGCGCTTCCAAGTAACGTAAGGGTACTTTTAAACCGGAAAGAGCTGTTTCTACGGACCACAGAAGTTGCAGACAACAGCTAGTTCAAATTATAAATTCGAAGTGGCATCTGCTAATAAGCACCAGGACGTTATGGGGATGTCTATGGCCAATAATGGACGTCACACGGCTGATATGATTATGATGACCTACTCCATCCATCCATCTCGGCCTATATACGTCCCACTGTTGGGCACAGGCCTCCTCTCAGAACAAGAGGGCTTGGGCCATAGTTTCCACGCGGGCCCAGTGCGGGTCCGGGCATTGGGAACTTCACACGCACCATTGAATTGCTTCGCAGGTTTTTACAGGTTTCCTCACGATGTTTTCCTTCACCTTAAAGCTCGTGGTAAATTTCAAATGTAATTCCGCACATGAATTTCGAAAAATTCAGAGGTGCCAGCCGGGTTTGAACCCTCGACCCTCTGCTTAAGAGGCGATAGGTCAAACCACCACGGCTTTTCACCTTCCTCTTTTAAAAAATGGCTTTCTGTCCTTATTAGGACAATTTCGCCAGTGTCAAAGTACTCTCTTTGAGAGGGACGTTGTTCGGTAGCCGTAGTTTTTGCAACTTGATAGTAAAATTCCAGAAACCACGTGGAGACAACTTGCACATTAAAAAATGTCAGACACGAGAGCAATATAGAATTTTATGATCACTGTTCACTGTTAAGCTTAATCGCCGCATAAAACACTATCAAAATTATACTTCAACCAGCCAAAAAAACAGAAATAGCAAAATTATGTATTGGCTACATCCGCCATTTTCGAATGCCACAAATCGAATCCCGGCTTTTCACCTACTCATGTTAATATAAACGACATCGACTTTATAACGTAAACTAAACCTGACATATATAGCGATCTAGTCGAATCGAGATTTGGGCTTATTGATATCTGGTCCAATCGCGATTTAGTCCTATCGATAATTATTAGTCGAATCGAGATCTGGGCTTATAGATATACTAACCCTAAAGTCGATGGTAAATGAGCTATTATGTCTACATACTACTATTCTATGTCTTGTCTATGGTATCGGTCTACTATCTATCATCTGCTTAATATCTAACTATGTAGTCTGTGGGAGGTACTTTCCCGTGCCATAGTCTAGTAGGAGTTTCGTCGACTATAATATTATAGATAGAGAAATAATAGCTTGATAATAATATATATTTGTAGCACCTACGATTCCGACCATGAATGAGCACGAAATTTTCCATTACCTGTGACAAAATCGGGGAATCCCCTTTCTATAAATGAATGGTATAATAACATCTTGTATCATATTGGATAGTATAGGACCTGGGCGTTTGAGCGGCTACTATGGAACTCGAAAATCGAAGTTCGTATCATACCGTCCCTTTCACTCTCGTATGAAATAATATATTAGCGCGATTATGTACCTAGTTCTAATTTAATTGTGTTTATTGCAACTTGTAATTGGGCATTTCTATCTTTTTTTTTATTCGACTGTAAGGCAAACGAGCAAGTGGGTCTCCTGGTGGTAAGAGATCACCAACGCCCATAAACATCTGCAACACCAGGGGTATTGCAGATGCGTTGCCAACCTATAGGCCTAAGTTGGAATACCTCAAGTGCCAGTAATTTCACCAGCTATCACACACACATCTGGAGACCCTGTTTTTCCAGTTCGGAATCATCGACTGAGTCTACCTACCAAATTTTGTTGGAATCTGAGATACACTCGAGGTACAATGGTGGATAGAAATGTCCAATTATGTGTAGGTGAAATTTTACTCTTGTTTCCTGTACATACCTAACCATACCACCTTTCGTTACCGCATGGTTACCAGCACCGGTGGAAGGGCCATATTATTTCCCCAAATAAATTAGGGCCTGGGGTTTCGCCTAACTTCTTCTTCTTCTTAGGGCTTTACGAGCTAGGGTTACACGAGCAGGATGTTTCCATAACTCCCATCCTTACAGGCTGCAACCGCAGTGCGCTCGCTCGGCTCGTGATCGTAATTGTAACTAACTCCTAATAGTTTTCCGATACCGAAATTGACGGTAAAACTGACCAATTACATTATTAGAATCCGTTCTAAATGGGAGATATTTCGCCCTTTCCGGTTCTGGTTATGTAAAGATAGTTATGTACAGTCAAGGGAAGACATCGACACGGCTAAAGTTGCAAAAATACAATATGTACAAGTATGGTATGTACGGGCTTAATTAGTGCATAGTCTTCTATTAAGTACAGTCAGCAAAAAAAAGCAAAAAAGCTTGTATTAAAAAATATTTTTAAATTATGTATTAGCATGGACGAAGTATAGTATATGTGATGACAATACTGTACTGTTTTCGATGATTGTCACATCGCTGACCTGAAATTAGCATAGCTATTTTTTTATCAATGTTCGACCTATTTTTCTATGTTGTTCAGATATATTTGATGTGTTGACCTCTTTGGTTGACTGCTTAGATAAGTGTTTTTTGACAGCTAAAGTATTTACGTGAATAGTGCCATCTAGATAATAATGTCGGAAAAATCTCAGCTCCGTTTCCCTGGATAAAATGCGTTATTATTTTGCGTTTAGTGCCATCTGATATAATGTAGTAAAAATCTCAGCGCCATCTAGCATTAACCCTAGATTTTGGCTTTGTTCCGGTGAACGTTTTTTAGTATGGAGAATAACAATCCATACTCTATTTCATCCATGGTATTAGCATGGACGAAGTATAGTATGGACGTGCAGCCTCCATACATAAGATAGTTCCTCGTTGCTTAGTACGAAAAAAGGAACTAGATGTAGCCAGATGTATTGAACCGGTATAATACATAATTTTAGTGGCGACATTGCTCTATTTAGCATGGTGGCAATAATGTTCAACTCTTTAAAGTACCTCTGTGAGTTTACTAAACTTCGTTATGTTGTAGAAGGTAACATCTAGATGGCGTTATATTCCTTCGAGCGCCAAGTTTTGAATTTTTTTCGCAGCAATTACAGAATTGTTCACGATTTACGTGTGAACTAAACTATGGAGTTTTATTTGAATCCGCAATCTGACATATTACGAGGGCTGTTTGAAAAGTACCCGGTTATGGAAAGAAAACACATTTTTTTTGTATTTATGCATTTATTTTTCTACGTAGTCACCTTTTAACTCTATACATTTGTTCCACCTATACTCAAGCTTTATTAAATCAACTAAAAAGTATGATTTTGGAAAGTCATTAAAATAGGCCTTATAGTTACTGTTATTCACAATTAGCTTTATTCACTATATTTCTTAATACATTACAGTAAAACGTACACAGGGCGGATCAATGGTTGGTTCGCCTGCCCGCGCCAAAAGCCAACTAACTGACATGACTCTCCTGTCATCTGTCAAAAACCATAAAAACGGCGCGCACGCAGGCGACCAGCGGATGTAGACCCGCGGCTCAGTCGGTTAGGAAGCGAGCCGGGGGTCTTCCTCGATTAGCTCTTGGCGGGAGCTTCGTAACGTCAGTGTCACACGCTATAGACTCCCCCTCGAGTTCATGAGGACGCCCACGTTCATGGACTCGCACAACACTCTGATCTCGACGACGTGGACGGCCTCTTTTCCTTCTAGGCACTACAGGAGAATGAGCCACGTCGTCCCTACTATTAAAACGGGCGAGCTGAGAGGCGTGAAACTTACCCAACACCTCCTCGGGTGAATCGAGACTTGCGACCAGGTAAGTTGTAGGGCTTGTTATTTTACTTACAACATAGGGCCCATCCCTTTTGGGGACAAACTTTGCGGTAACTCCTTTACCTGCGTTACTGAGAACCCGTGACGTGACGAAGACTTGGTCACCGACGCTGAAACTTTCTCCAGGCTTGCGAGATCGGTCGGCGTACTCCTTTCGCCGATCTTGCTGTTCCTCTACTCGATCTCTGATTGATATTAAAGAATCTAGGAAGGACCTCAAGTAGGGCGTTGCTTGAGGTACAAAGTTTTCTTTCCGCAGCACCGCACGGATGTCGTGACTAACCTGCAACGGAGAGCGGAGCTCTCGTGCGAAGGTCAGGTACGCAGGGGTTACACCGGTTGTCTGACAACGAGCAGAGTTCATAGAGAACCTAACTGAAGGCAAGTGCAGCGGCCATGTGTTATGCCTCATATCAACCAACTGAGCAAGCTGAACCTTGAGATCCCTGTTCTTGCGCTCTGCCGGGTTTGCTTCAGGATGATACAGCGGCAAGAGATTCTGCTCAACTCCAAGAACAAAGAGACACTGCTGCATAACCGCTCCGACAAATTGAACGCCGTTGTCAGATACGACCCTGCGTGGGAAACCGTACCTTAAGAAATACTCTTCTAAGAGCGTACGGGCACATGCTTCAGAAGTAGCTTCCCGTAAAGCGAAGAGCTCCACCCAGCGCGTAGCTGTGTCTTCCACTAGCAGGATCCAACGCTCTCCGTTCTCACCTTCTGGCAACGGACCAAACAAGTCAATCGCCAGTACCTCGTTGCGCTGACTTAAAACAGGAGTCTGGAGAAGACCAGAAGGCTTCTCATTAGATGCCTTGTATCGCTGGCAGAGCACGCACGTCTTAACGTATTCAGCGATTATACGGCGCATACCTGGGAAGAAGAAGCGTTGCGAGATCTTGTAAAAGGTCCGTTCAACCCCTTGGTGCCCCGATAGTGGAGAATCGTGGCACTCCTTCAAGATATCGAGATGAAGCGTGAGCGGAACCACCAGCTGCGGTTCTTCGCTATCGACATCGGGATTGTACCTGTACAAGACACCTTGCTGCATGAAGTATCCCCTTTCAGACCAACGCTTCGCACCAACGGCCGCAGCATCTGACATACTTTCTAACTCACATATTATCTTTTCCAGGTCCGGGTCATCGAGCTGAGCGCGTCGGAGATCAGCTGGACTGCGAGTAGGTAAGTCAACAACTACTGAGCATACACCACACTGATCTTTATTTACCTCTTCACAGGCAGGACGGCTAAGCGTGTCGGCGACTACATTCGCTTTACCCGGAGTGTACTCAAACTGGATGTTGAAGGCTTGCAACTTTAAAGCCCAACGAACTAACCTTCCCGTCGGCGACTTCAACGTAAGAAGCCACCTCAACGGCTGATGATCGCTCCCTATAATAATTGAGTGCCCGTCTACGTAGCCTCTGAAACGCTCCACAGCCCAGACGACCGCAAGAGCTTCACGCTCGGTCGTGCTATAGTTTCTCTCGGCCTGCGTGAGCAAGCGGCTGGCATACTCAATGGGACGTTCATCTGTACCTTCACCCTGCAGCAAGACGGCACCAAGCGCGTAGTTGCTGGCGTCAGTCCTCAGGATAAACGGTTTATGGTAATCTGCTTGGATAAGGATTGGAGCGGAAGTCAACCTCCTTTTCAGTTCCACGAATGCTTCCTTCTGCTCCAGACTCCACACCCACACCTGATTTTTCTTTAACAGACGGGTCAACGGCTCAGCTACAGCAGAGAAACTGGGAATAAACTTTCGAAACCACGAACAGGTTTGCAAGAAAGTCCTCAAGTGGCGCAACGTAGACGGTGTCTTCATGTCCAGGACAGCACGGACTTTGTCATCGTCTGGTGAGATACCGTCCTGAGAGATCACGTGACCTAAATACTTTACCTTATCACGTGCGAAGACACACTTCTCGCGATTAGCGCGCAAACCAAACATACGCAACCTTTCAAACACCACCCGTAGATCAGCGATGTGCTGCTCGAACCCTTCAGATATTACCAGCAAGTCATCCTGATATGCAAGCAAGGTCACGTTCTGAAGAGTAGTACCCGAGCGGAGCCTGTCGATAAGCCGCTGGAACGTGGACGGGGCATTTTTAAGCCCAAACGGCATGCGCTTAAATCGGTACGTACCAAAAGGAGAGACGAACGCTGTCTTGTCTCGATCTTCCGGCCTAACGGACACTTGCCAAAACCCACTCCGCATGTCGAGTGTGCTCATGAAGCAGTTCCGCTTAGTTGACTGAACGAGCTCGTCGATCAAGGGCATAGGGTAAACATTAGTTTTCGTGACAGAATTGAGCCTGCGATAATCCACACAAAAACGAACCTTACCATTGGCTTTGGGTACCAGGAGAGCGGGAGCACCCCACGGAGACTCGCACTCCTCTATTATGCCATCCGCTAGCATTTTCTCTATTTCCGCCCGCATAAGCTCCTTCTTGGCAGGGGTGACGCGATAAGGCGGAACGGCAATGGGCGGATGATCGCCCGTGTCGATCCTATGCTCGGCAAAAGGGGTCGGTCCTCCCCCTGGTTCAAACAAGTCCCGATTCTCAGTGAGGACCTGCGCAAGCACCTCACGTCGCTGTGCGCTAAGTAACGTGGCTTCATCCTCCCTAAGCGCATCTAAAGCTGCTACACAAGAAGTGAGAGGTGACACGTTTTCAAAATGTAACTCGTACTTCTGATTACTATTTTCACCAAAGTACCAGGTGTTTTTACCAAACTCGAAGTTAAGATTGAAATCACTCAAAAAGTCTATACCTAACAGAGACTCGTTATCATGAGAGTCGGGAAAAATCACAAAACTGACTTTCTTTGTTTTATGTTTGAGTGTCACCTCCACTTCCGTGGTGAGTACAAGCATTTCCTTACTTACACCGTCTGCCAACCTAACAATCTGCGTTGACGACACTAACGGGTGTCCTTTCTGCTCGAGGAGAGAATATAACGTGTGACCAGCGATGCAAGTTTTAGCCGCTGAATCTACGAGCGCGGAACCATTTGCGCCAAGAATAGAAATTTTCAAAATAGGGCGGCATGAAGAGCGCGCAGGGGGCGCTCCGAGACGGCGCGTGTGATTACTAACATGGCGCGTGGGATTGTTAACATTAACACGGCGCGCGGAGCCCCCACATATGTGCGCGCGCTGCTCGGCGGCGGCTGCCAGGGCGGCGGCGGCCGGGGCGGCGGCGGCGGCCGGGGCGGCGGCGGCGGCCGGGGCGGCGGCCAGGGCGGCGACGACAGCCGGGGCAGCGGCGGCGGCGGCGGCGGCGGCCGGGCCGGCGGCCAGGGCAACGGCGGCGGCGGCGGCGGCCGGGGCGGCGGCGGGAGCGGCGGCCGGGGCGGCGGCGGCGGGGGCGGCGGCCCGGGCGGCGGCGGCGGCGGCGGCCGGGCCGGCGGCCAGGGCAGCGGCGGCGGCGGCGGCGGCCGGGGCGGCGGCGGGGGCGGCGGCCGGGGCGGCGGCGGCGGCGGCGGCGGTGGCCGGGCCGGCGGCCAGGGCAGCGGCGGCGGCGGCGGCCGGGGCGGCGGCCAGGGCAGCGGCGGCGGCGGCGGCGGCCGGGGCGGCGGCCAGGGCAGCGGCGGCGGCGGCGGCAGCCGGGGCGGCGGCCGGGGCGGCGGCCAGGGCAGCGGCGGCGGCGGCGGCGGCCGGGGCGGCGGCCAGGGCAGCGGCGGCGGCGGCGGCGGCCGGGGCGGCAACCAGGGCGGGGACGACAGCCGGGGCAGCGGCGGCGGCAGCCAGGGCAGCGGCGGCGGCGGCGGCCGGGGCGGCAACCAGGGCGGGGACGACAGCTGGGGCAGCGGCGGCGGCGGCGGCGGCGGCGGCGGCGGCGGGGCCGGCGGCCAGGGCGGCGGCGGCGGCGGCGGCGGCGGCGGCGGCAGCGGTCGGGGCGGCGGCAGCCGGGGCGGCGGCGGCGGCGGCGGCCGGGGCGGCGGCGGCGGCCGGGGCGGCGGCGGCAGCCGGGGCGGCGGCCGGGGCGGCGGCGGCCGGGACGGCGTGACACGAACTTATGTCGACAGAGTAAAACGACTGCCCCGGACTACAGTTCGTGCACTTAGAGCGAATAGCATTCGGGGCGCCGCAACCATAACAGTTCACTTTTGCCCCATTTTCTTCCAATTTAACATTAGAGTCACTATTCACTTTCGAGTTGACTAATTTTAACTTTTCACAAGTGTCTTTGTTGTGATCACTGTGTTTGCAGTAAACGCAAAACTTACGACGTTTTTCTGCTTGAGTTTTGGTGGGCGAAGTCGAAGTTCGTGCAGTAGAGGCGTCACCCGCCACGTGCCCCCGGACCGCGCGACTCCTAGAAGAGGTCGATGACCTGGGATCGTCGCGTTCGCGCGCCACTACCGAGATAGGCACGTGGTTCTCCCTTCTGGAGTCCTCAACGCTTTGACACTGCTTCAACAGACCAGAGAAACTATCTACTGACTCCCTTTTTATCCTTTTTCTTATTCTTCTGTTTAACAGCCCAAAGACCATGTCCAGTTGGACCCTCTCGCACAGGTCCCCCTCTGGTAACTTAGACAACAAAGCCCTAGCTCTGGACACAAACAACTCTGTCGTTTCCTCCCCCTGCACCATGGAAAAGAGCTCCGTGTAGATGACGAAAGGGGGGCGGCGTTCGCCGAAGGCACTTCGCAGCCTGTCGAGCGCCTCTTCCCAGGTCTTTACTTGTGTCTTCACGCCCTGCCACCAGACGCCGGCGTCGCGCGTAAGCAGCAGCGACAAGCCGCGGACGGCGTTTTCCTCAGAAATGTGAAGGCAACACTTATAACTTTCTACACTGTCTATGAAACTTTCCAGGTGCTCTTCTTTGCTGCCGCTGTAGCGAGCCGTGCACTGCGCGAAGTTTCCATTAATAGAGGCGAACGTGGCGGCAGCGGCGACGGCTGCGGCAGTGGAGTCAGCTTGAGACGGCGTCGAGGACCTAACCTCGCGCAGCAGCTGTTGGCAGAACTCGTTCTGCGTCTGCTGTAGCGTGGTCAGCATCGCTGTTAGGGCCTCACTATTCACAGTGAGGTTTCCATCAGAACTATGCTGAGACCCCATCGAGGCGCGACGCGTTCTAGGCATTGTGCCAATGTACGGCGAACGAAACTCAAAAATCTAAACACCTAAACCCCATAAACGTTGGGCGGCCAACTATATAGTTACTGTTATTCACAATTAGCTTTATTCACTATATTTCTTAATACATTACAGTAAAACGTACACAGGGCGGATCAATGGTTGGTTCGCCTGCCCGCGCCAAAAGCCAACTAACTGACATGACTCTCCTGTCATCTGTCAAAAACCATAAAAACGGCGCGCACGCAGGCGACCAGCGGATGTAGACCCGCGGCTCAGTCGGTTAGGAAGCGAGCCGGGGGTCTTCCTCGATTAGCTCTTGGCGGGAGCTTCGTAACGTCAGTGTCACACGCTATAGCCTCTGTGGCGGCAATGACTTCGACATTTGATCCAAATCGCTTACCACCGAGCCATTTTTTTAGGTTGGGAAACAAAAAGAAATCGCATAGGGCCAAATCTGGAGAATACGGGGGGTGAGGCAATAGTTCTTAGCGTAACTGTGCTAATTTAGCCGTCACAACTCTGGACGAATGAGCCGGGGCGTTGTCGTGATGAAACAGTATTTTTTTCTTTTTTAAATGGGGTCGTTTGTCCTTCAACACGGCGTCAAATTCAGCCAATAAATTGGCATAGTACTGCCCTGTTATCGTTTTTACCTTTTCCATGTAGTCAATATGTATAATACCCTGCGAATCCCAAAAACAGACCTTTCCAGCCGATGGGACGGTTTTTGCTTTCTTTGGAGCAGGTTCACCCGCTAAAATCCACTGCTTCGACTGCTTTTTCATTCCGAGGGTGTAGTGGTGAACCCACGTTTCGTCCACGGTCACGAAACGACGCAGAAACTCTTTCGGGTTACGTTTGAACACGACCAAACACTGCTCCGATAGTCAGTTGGTTCCGTTTTTGCTCCGTCTAATTCGCAATCGTGGACTGAGTCTATCTTTGAAATTTTGTTGAAATCGGAGAGATAAACTCATGGTACAACGGTAGATAGAAATGCCCATTAGGGCATTTACCGTATTATTATTTATTTAGCGTATTAATGCTACAGCTAGAGATGCATCTGTCAAATTGTTGAAGAGAAAAACGTGAGACAGATGTATGTGATGACAATACTGTACTGTTTTCGATGATTGTCACATCGCTGACCTGAAATTAGCATAGCTATTTTTTTATCAATGTTCGACCTATTTTTCTATGTTGTTCAGATATATTTGATGTGTTGACCTCTTTGGTTGACTGCTTAGACAAGTGTTTTTTTGACAGCTAAAGTATTTACGTGAATAGTGCCATCTAGATAATAATGTCGGAAAAATCTCAGCTCCGTTTCCCTGGATAAAATGCGTTATTATTTTGCGTTTAGTGCCATCTAGATATAATGTAGTAAAAATCTCAGCGCCATCTAGCATTAACCCTGGATTTTGGCTTTGTTCCGGTGAACGTTTTTTAGTATGGAGAATAACAATCCATACTCTATTTCATCCATGGTATTAGGTAACTTTGGGGTGGTTAAACTTCTATATGTAGTAATCCCCATGTGGAATTTGATTAGTTGCGTAAACTAAGCTCATTCCTGGTGCAAAAAGGGCCCAGTTAAATCAGGTTCAATTGCGGTAAATAAAAGAAAACTTTCTTAAAATTGCCATTTATTGAGGATTTCTTATATATAAGAATGATGTAAAATCAAATCGACCTAGACCTGTGATCCTGTCCATTCTAAGCAAATAAATAAAGTTCTCCAACTTTATACTGACAGAAACTGTTATTTATACAAATCTATTAACTATTTACTACCTACCTGTATCTATATCTGCGTTATATTAACCTATACAACCTAATGCAATTATACAAAATATCTTTTCATAGTGTACTTATTCGTAAGTAGAAATATAATATCGTCACATTTTGTTCACGTGTAAATAAATAAGGACAAATTTAAGCGTTCCGAAATTTATAAATTAAATACAATACACTTAACATTCATTGGGACAACACAGTGGAGTCGTTTTAGAAAAATGGGCGATTTTCGAAATCTTCAAAATTTTCGAAACGATCTAATCATTACGCGGGGGCCGGGGATCGTAGGAAACATTTATTTGGCGTTTTTAGCGCGCCTCAAAATAAATATATTTTACAGACTCGAAAAAAATCTTCGAAATTAAATATTTTTTGTAAAATAAGTTTTGATGTTCCTTATAAATCTTTCTGTAGGTATATACTACAGAAAGAATCACAAATTTGCTATCATCAAGTTTCAATCAAAACAATAACTATCTGTAAAAAATCAAATAATAAGGACTTGCAGGAAAAATGTGAGATGATTTTTTGCGATTTTAAACGTATGTTGGCACAAAAATATTGCTTTGCTTTTAATAGTGTATGAAAAAGCTGATGGAATTTCGAAGAATTATTTGTTGCGTATAATTAAATAAAACAAAGTGCTTAAAATATGGCTGTGCTATGACAACTGACGCCGTAAAAAATGTTAAAAGTTGTAAAAAAAAATGTTTTCTTATTTGTTACAATGTTGTTTTGTACAAACAAAAGAGAAACTAAAGCTTTCATATTTTTACTTTGAAAAATCATCGAAAGGTTTTGATCGGTCTTTAATGTTATTGCAACGTTAGTTTAGGTTGATTCAATACTTTTATTCGTCATTTGCAAAAAAATATCTGAAAAACATTAATCCCCAACTAAATCAAAGATCATACCGCCACGTATAGGTTTCATGTTAAAAATTATAATATTAATATTTTTAATGAATGGCTAAATTTGGACAGTTTATATAAGAAAAAGACTCACTCTTTAAAGCTACTCCACTCTAGGACAAAGGCCGCTTCCGGAATGTATTAAAATAATTTAAAAAAATACCGCTGTCTCCTTGTACCTATTTAGATGTACATTTGAAAATCACGCTTCGACATACTACTTGTGAATTTGTGCTGGTTGTGTACTTGAGTTTCTCAAGGTGTCTTCAAATTATGTATTTCGAAATATTTCAGTTGATAGGTGAATTAGTTTGTATGAACTCTATTTTAGATTTGTCAAGATTTTTTTATTGAGGTTGTCAAATATTCCCATATATTTATAGATGCTCAGCGTACTGCGTCAAAGGCATGACTACTTTGAATAAAAATCTTCTTGTATGTATATTATATAAATAAAAATGAATTGCCGAAATGTAATTACGCGCGTAACTTCTGAACGACGGCACCGAATTAGATAATTATTTTTCGATGTGTTCATTATTTTCCGGACAAAGTTTGCGCGTAACAAAATAAAAAAAACTGGAACGGGGGCGAAGCCGCGGGCAACAGCTAGTTTCAATAAAAAGACCCTTCCCAGGAGTGTTCAATCAAACTCATCCGATTACCTACTAAAATATTCCTGTTATCCATTCGCATATTACTTTAACTACTGGCGCAATCAATCTCGTTTCTTCTGACTTTTATAAATATCGTCTGGGAAAATTTCAGTAACATTTAGTCTGCAAATTTGACATTGGCAGTTATATTACAACTGCCGAGTAAGTGGATTATCTCGCTTTTTCGCTTAATATGTGTGCGCGACTATACTATCTATCTATTATCTCTGTATAGTATGTGTAAAGTCTGCATAGATAGCAAAACCAACTGTGACATCATTTGCGCGTCCCTTTCTACTGTTTCCATGATGGACTTTATAGATCAGAGCTGCTAGGACAACCTTGCATAATATTTGTTACGACCTTTCCTACGATCTACTTATTGAGTGAGCGATTAGCTCAAAGACAACTCTAGTCGCGGTTACTTACGCCAGCGTAAAAGCAGTAACACCTGGTTTTGTAAGAGTTCGCTATTAAAAATGTCAGGAAAATACAGTCGAAAAAATTACTTAAATAAGCTATTTGATCTGTCATTTTTGTTGATTCCAGAGAGGTTGATTGGTACAAAATTCAACGACTATGGTCTGTTCACCGACAGTTCTGTTAAGAAAATATGAAAATCAGGGAAACTTATTACTTATAACAAATGCAGCCCGCCAATTCTTGTTATCGATAAAAACAAAATTTTTAAACAATTATTGAGTGTAAAAAATCTACACGCGCGCATTCGAACGACTCACTTGAAGCCCATGTCAGAGCGAAGTATGGCAATTATGGAAACCGCGTCCGGTCACTCGCCCGAGCGCGTATTTGACAAGAATTGAACGCCTGGTATCACGAAATTGGTAACCTTAAGTATTCTAGGATGGTCCATATCATATTTTTTATCGATAGTAGACTTATAATGTAGCTCACTCCTGTAGATAGGTAGGTACATATTTTTTCTCTTTTTGTTTTTTTTTTTGTAAAAATGAATTGAAACTTTATGCGCACTCCATACACATACTTAATAGAAATTCGGCAGCTTTTTTGAAGAGATAGTACCTAAGGTTTCTCAAAAAAAATTTTGATTGTGAAGATTTCCGCAAGTAATCGCTCCCAGAGTAGAAAAACTGTGCTCCCCCCTCTATCTTGTAAACCGTTTGTCCAAAAAATATGGAAAGGAAATAAATACTTTCAACGAAAATTGATTTCAACATGATCGGTTATACCGTTTTTGAGTTATTGTCGAAAAACTGCGCTTCTCAACAAAAGGACGTAAGTGCCGTGAAGATACGCTCTTTTTCTGGTAACTGTACTGGACTGTAGTAAGTGTTTTAATTGTGTTATAACGCACATAACGTCGACCGTAGGTTCAATTAAGGTAAGTGACATTGCGCGCAATGTCACTTACCTTAATTGAACCTACGGTCGTCGATAATATTACTTGATTTTTTTCGTAATGGCTTCGGAACCCTATCTTGGACGTGTCCAACACACTCTTGGCTGGTTTTTTTTAATTAAACAGACCAAGACACCTAACAATCTCACGAACGTGCGGTTTTCCGGAATAAAGTTTCAATTTATTTTTACAAAAAAAGGCATGTGAAAAAAATACCTATCTAAAAAGTGACACGTCTACTATAGGCCATCCTAGAAAACTTATGGTACCCAATTCAGTTCGCGTGCGGTGACAAGTGACGTCCGTTATATAGTTTGCGATAATTAAACAACAGTCGTTATTCTGCGACGTCAAATTATTAATATTATTATTATCAACTCGGTGAACAGACTGTACATAAAAAATAGTCAATAGCAATTTTGCATACCAAAACTATACTCGTCTACCTGTAGTTATCTAAGTTATATACATGGAATTTAAAATAGTGTATACATACAGTACGTATTTTATAAAAGGCCTAGTGTACTTAGGTGGTTAAAAATCCGTTTGTACAAATAAACACAATGGACAAATACTGAACGGTTACATATTATTATAAATGTATTTAAACAATGACACATGCAAAACTTAAGTCAAGTCAATGTCTGCAACGAATTATCTATTTTTTTCCGGAATTATCGCTAAACTTAAGACTATTTCAGCGTCCAAGAATTTTGGCACTAGCATTGAAATGTTAATCAGTTTAGTAACGTGATAAAACAAATGGAAATGACCGCGAATTTGTAATAATAAGATAAAATAAGCAGTCGACCTGATAGACAACATTTTGCTATCCGATTTCATTTTCATTTGCATAAGGCTCTATCTAGTGAAAAGATAATTTTTTAGTTCTAGAAATAGATGTTTTGGGGTTGCATCTTATTCTTTCTTCATTCGTTAGTATCACAGAATTTGTCGAACGCAATGTACCAAATTGATAACGTGCATTTAGTGTCCAGTGTGGTTATTTGCCGCATGAAAATATAGTTCACGGTACAACATTTACAACATCAATAAGGCTGCATTGGTAACTGAATTGATTGGCTGCCAACTGTTAATATAATCACGATTTAGGCCTCAAACATATCGAATAGAATAGCTAACAATGCAAAAAATATTAATATCGCTTAAAACATGGCACCGGAGCGTTCAAAACTGATACATACTAAGTAACAGCCAATAAAAATTGCCGAGAATTCCCGAATTACAACTAAACCTAGGTATGTGATGTATAAAACACCGAAGATCCTGTCCCAGTCAAATGAGTTAAATGCTATAAGTAGTAACAGAAAATTACATACAGGCGTTCGGTACCTATAGACAGCTAGAAAAGAAAAGGACAGTCCGAATGACGCGTAACGGTGGACACTGTACAAATATTATTTATTGCTAATGCTAACGTTATATCATTTGCCGAGACATCGCGTGTCGCATTTTGCGCTCCCAGGACTCCGCTTCAGCCCACGAATGCCGCACGTCACGGAACAACTGGAAAATACAAGAAAAACTCATACATATCATCGCGATTTATTTAACTTTAGAAACATAATTTATTCAATGCAAAAAAAACACATACATAAAGAAAACTTGGTATCCATTGGCCCACACGTACCTCTAAATTGTTTGGAATTTACGTGCGAAATCACACTAGAAATCTTACAAGAGCTTTTCGATGAGAAAAATGCTGCAGCTCTCTTATTCTGAAGGAAAGCTTGAAGTATTAAACTACATTTATAGTCCGCATATGATGACGAATCGAACAATTTGAAGTGTTTAGGGTCCGGTAGCCTTAATTGCATCAAGGAAAGTCGAAAATTTCAAACTTGAAACATACCTGTGATAACCAAACTTCGTCGGCGAGCAACTCGTTAAGTATAAGGGTGGTGTCTTTGCTTGGGTTCTGCATGCGCTTGCCGGCCACTCGCTTACTGCACTCCGCATACATTAGGTACTTCTGATGGGATATCCTAGAGTAGAGCTGCACCCGGCCGCAACACGTCGCGCAAACTAGGAATTCCTAGAAGCAAGACAATTTGCGCCTGAACAAACTGAAAATATCAAGGTTTCCAAGATAAAAAATGACTGTGGATTTCTTTAAATTTAAATAGAAATCTGTTATAACTCCAGATGAAAAATAACGGATTTCTTTAACTTGTACTCATTATATAAAAAAAGTTATGAATTTTGGGAATAACATTTTCCTACAGTATTTTATAAAATAGGACTGCAATGACTTTTTATAGTACATAACTGATGTTGCGATCATCATAATCATTCATCGAAATATCGGTACAAATACAGTTTTTAAGCGTTTCAGTTATATTCACATTATTTATCAGGTGGTTTCAAATAGCATAAGAATGAGTCTTTTAAAAACGATTACAGATGATATATTTAGGTAATTGGTATACTTTAAGGACACAAGGCAATTTTTTTCTTAATACAAATAAGAGCTCCCGAAAAAACACTCTTATATTGTGTTGTTAGGCATCCTGATTTAGTGTGTTGAATCAATTTGAATTTTTAATTAGTATTTACCTGTATAATCACGAGTTCATGACAATGGATAGGTAGGTACGTACGTATTTCAATGTCAATTTACGGTCAAAATGCAGCCGAGTACCAATGTGACTGCCCCCTTGATAATTTAATTCATTTCTACATATAGCATCAAAGTATGATGTAATCACAACTTAACGACGACGACATATTTTTTATTACAGTGGCATGTCAGCAGTGTCAGTTAAAAGTATCCTTGACTTCATCATCATCCCAGCCTATATACGTCCCACTGTTGGGCACAGGCTTCCTCTCAGGATGGAGGGCTTGGGCCGTAGTTCCCACGCGGGCCCAGTGCGGATTGGAACACGCACCATTGAATTGCTTCGCAGGTTTGTGCAGGTTTCCTCACGTTGTTTTCCTCCTTCCTTCCTCCTCATCCTTGACTTATTCGGAAAAAAAGCTAAGCTTTGTCACTACATCTCTCCTGCCTCTCCACACCCCTAATCGCAGCTGTTTAATTCTGTAGACAAGTCTGTATTTACCTTCTCATAGGCAAGTCTAGCGTCAGGCTGCACGGGTTCCAGCGTGCCAGGGTTATAAGGTTGTCCGTAAAGCAGTAGCCGTGCCACCGCAGGCCGCGAGCAAGCGCGACACGTGCCCGCACCTCCCGCCACACTTAGCCCCGGCCACGTCGCCACGGCCGAGTCTAAAGCACGAGCCCCGCCGCCTCCACCGCCGGATGAAACCCGCGCACGCATCGTTTCCGTCACCTCGTCGACTGTTTTCACATTAGAGAGGAAGTATTCATCTGAGGACATTAAAATAAACGCTATAACTAGAGATGAAACGGATAGTGGTTTGGCCGGATACCGGATATTCGGCGAGACCGTTGGCCGGATAGCCGGATATCCGGCCGCCGGCTATTCGGCCTAGTTTTACGTACAACAATTAAATTAAGCTAATTCGAACATGCGCTTGACACTCCGTGCAGGTTGCAACTTGTAGAGTATAATTCATTAACTTAGGGGCTGTTTCACCAGCCATTGATTAATTTTAACTGACGAACGAATATGACTGAATAGACGCGAGACGGTATCACATTTATCCGTCAGTTAAAATTCATCGAAACATGCCCTTAGAATAATAAACTGATGTCAATAATTGATAAACTCATATATAAATACCAGTTTTAATCATAACTATAAGTTTTTTACCATCAGGTATCCGGCCGGATAGTACGCAACTATCCGGTATTCGGCCGAATAGTAAAATAGTGGCCGGATACCGGATAGTTGCCGGATATCCGTTGCATCTCTAGTTATAACGTAGCTGTTGTGAACTTAGAGGTGCAAACTGGTAGTTTCCAGTCAGGGGTCAGTAAGCCACATTTAAATAAACTTTATGGAAGGACGTCTAGCTCATTCAACGTTTTATCACTTTGTCGCTCAGTATGTCTGGTTGAGATGGTAAAGGTCTCATTAAGCAACAAGCAAATTATCAAAAATGGTGCTACCCACAATCAAACATTTTGATCATGAAACTACCATGAGACTCGCTCATATTAAATGATATTGTAACGGATAACTCACGTCTTAAATCGAGTTTAGCTCGACATGTTCAGGGCTATTTCGAAACCCTTCAAGGAGCACACGACCCGCTACACGCAACTGCTGCGACTGCTGGCGAGAGCGGTGGCGCGTAGTGCGCGTGTTGCGGCAGCCGCCGAGTCGCGTGCTCCTTAGAAGAAGGGTTTCGAAATAGCCCGGAGCTAAACTCGATTTAAGACATGAGTTATCCGTTACAGATCATTTAATATCATAAGCATTATTATTTGTCGAGTTGTTTTTAGTAATTTTTAAAATTATTACCTTGTTCCTGAAATATTTCCGTCAGAAAGTTAGGGTCTAGCGCATGAGATATCAAAGTTTGTATGTAAACTTCAAAATTCTCCTGGTACATCTGCGTTTCTAGCATCCTCTTTTCGATGAAATTGCAATCGTCGAAAGGCAACTCACTTCGGACTAACTCAACTATTGTCTCTAAGTGTGATTGAGACCTGACTTTAACTGGTACTTGGGTGTACAATTTTTTGTTTTCTGGGTTCCACGCAGCGTACTGTAAAATTAATGATTATTTTATGTTATTACACATTTTGATTACTTAATTCCATTTTGAATCGAGACAATGATACTTGAGAATACTTACTGTTGAAATATTCCGATATAGAACTTTACCATTGTCATCAAAAGGTTCATACTTTTGTAACAGTGTCTTGCCATCTACCCTCCAAATAGCCGGCCACATTTCCGTCAGCTCACTTTTTATTGCAACAAACTCTCCAGACTACAGAAAACAAAACAGATTGGTAAATGCTACTAGAACGGTAACATCCATATTTTATGGTGGACGTCAAGTTTTTGCCCTTTTCACACACGCGTATCATTTTGAAAGAGATATCGTCACTACTTTGAAAAAAGCTCGAACCTCCAAATTGATACTTTTCTAAATGAACTTTATGAACATTATTTTAAAGGTCAATTTTGTTGTCTAATTGATTTGAGATACGAGATTTTTTCAAAGTAGTGACTATTATTATGTATAGCCTTATCGCGAAAACCCCAACACGTCTTAGACATGTCTAAAATGATCGTCATCTATGAGCAACTGTCTTAGTCAGTTTACGAATAGTAGTAAAAAGGATTAGTACGAACTAGCTATTTGCCGCAGTTTCGTTTGTGAAGACTACGTTTATTTGTCATTGTGTCATCAGGGATAACATACTAACTATCTGTATTGCAATTTTCATCAAATCTGTTTAAGTATGTAGCGTGAAAGTGTAACAAACATACATACATACTTGCTCGTTTGCCTTCCAGTAGAATAAAAAAAAAATACAATTTTCAACAAACATAAATTTTTGCCCTTAACCGCAGCGTCGCTCGCGTGAATCGAAACCAGGCCGTTGATTTGTAATGCCGGGATACTACTCAATTCTCAAAAATTATATGCTGATATCCTTCTTAAAAGTTCATGTCCCATTTTTAGGCGTAGCAGTTCACATTGCGGGATTTTACACTCTCGCATCACATCCCGATCCCGTGGGAAAAGAGGAAAAAACACGATCCAACTATCTACATTTCCCAAATTTCATCCAAATCCGTCCAGCCGTTTTAAACATAAAACCGTAACTAATACACACTCACAAATTTTCGCATTTATAATATTTACAATGAAAAAGGAGTATTTTTTGAAATTTAGTAAAAGTTAGTGCATTTTGTGTAAACATCCTACATAAATGCTATTTAAATGGGTATGCTTTTATTGATCACCTAATAAATGCGTTTTCGGCGACCTAATAAATAATATTTGTTCCTAAAATAGTAGATGTGTCATCTAAATTGAATCACCAAATAATATTAAAACGGTTACCTAAATATTATTTAAAAATTACTCGGAAATAACATTGATCATCAAATAATTATATTGGGTTCCAAAATAATAGATGTGTCACTAAAATACTGAATCACCAAACAATAAAGAAATGACTTCCTAAAAATTTATTATAATCACTGGAAAATAATATTGATCATCAAATAATTGAACTGAAATTTGACGATAATGATATACAATGAATGAAATAATAATAATATCTTCTCACAAATTACACCGATTGACCCAGCCCCAAACTAAGCGAAGTTTGTTCTATGAGTGCTAAACAACGGATAGACATACATACATAATATACTTAAAATACTTACATACAAACATCCAAGACTCAAGTACCTACTACAAACATTTATATTCATCATACAAGTATGTATTAACAAAAAAACCGGCCAAGAGCGTGTCGGACACGCCCAAAATAGGGTTCCGGAGCCATTACGAAAAAATTAAGTAATATTTTTCTAAGGATTTCGTACTTTATACGGAATCTTCGAAGTATAGGTATATTTTATACCTTACGCTGCTATTTACTCATAAACTACTAATAATTCTCAAGCAAACTTAGCCGCTATAGTTTTCCTTGGAAGTTTAATATACTGACTACCATCCTGAATTTTTTCAAATTTTTCCACCCACCGGTTTAGATTTTAGAGGGGGGGGGACGCTCGATTTTAATGAAAATTTTCACTTTAAAGTTGAATATTTCGCAAACAAATGACTGAATCGAAAAATCGTTTTAGCAAACCCCTAATGGTTTTAAAATACCTATCCAACAATACCCCACACTATAGGGTTGGATGAGAAAAAAAAAATCACCGCCACTTTACGTCTATGGGAGGTACCCTAAAAAAAATTGTTTTTGAATTTTTAATTGTACTGTTTTGTCGGCATAGTTTACTTATATATTCGTGCAAAATTACAGCTTTCTAACATTGATAGTCTCTGAGCAAAGCCGCGGACGGACAGACAGACAGACAGACAGACAGACAGACAGACAGACAGACAGACGGACAGACAGACAGACATGGCGAAACTATAAGGGTTCCGTTTTTGCCATTTTGGCTCCGGAACCCTAAAAATGATTGGTTCTGGCACTTCGCCGCCCGCTGCCGCGGCACGCTCGCTCTGCTCACGCACTGAGTGTCGCAGTTCTACCTAACACTCCTCGCTTCGCTCGTCGTCTCACCTAACGAAACCTGCCTTAGTAGAACTGATCTATTAGGTGACAGATCTATTATTTTGGTGATCGAATTTTGTGATGCTCCAACTATAATTTAGAATATAGGTTTAATCTGATGACTCATAGGTAGAGACAGATTTAATTAATTTGATAACCAATATATTTCTTAGGGCCTGTTGTTTGATCATTAGTTAAACTAACTAATAGTTAAAATGTATGGCAAAAATAACAATAGTTAACACAATTCAACAGAAATTTAACTATAGTAACTTTAACTACTGATCAAACAACGGGCCCTTAGGGATAGATATATAATAATTAGGGTATCGCAGTTTAGTGACGAATCTAAATTTAAGTGACAGAAAATATAGTTCCCTATTTAAATTATGATCAATAATGATAGTATGCAACATAAAATGATCATACCTGATAGGGCATTTCCTCAATCGGTCTAGAATTGTCAAGCTGGCCGGTGTTGATTTGTTGATGCGATTTAATGTGATGTAACTTCCTGTTCGAATTACTGTCATTGTCCGCAGCCCCATAGCTTCCATAACCCAAATTTGCGCCATGTGCCACTAAAATTTTGAATGGACTTTTATTTTCATATTGTATTAAATATTAAATTTGAAAATATAACGATGTTTTACCTTTTGATCTTGGGTAAGTACTAAATGGATCTCCACTCAATCGCAATTATTGCAAGTGCAATAAAACTGAATACAATGATGCATCTCAGTTTGCGTGTGTAATAAAGGTAGGAGGGGTAGGAGAGGATTGCCAAGATGAGCAGTATCATCGAGTGATAACATGTACATCAACTACCATAGTAACCGGCAACAGTTAAAATAACTTAGAAATTTAACATAATGAATTGCAAGTGTTATCCTACATAACATAAATTACAAATGTACATGTTATCCCTATTTGGCGAAGAGAGGGGTGCTACCAGGAATAATTATACACTAAAATTATTTAACACATCGTAGCATTATACTCGTGTTTATTTTATGTTTTCTCCTATTATACAAAAGTATTTACATAATAATTGAGAATTGTGCATAAACAAATAACAATTAAATAGAAATACAAAAACTTAGTTCAGGACATGGCCTTTCTAATACATTATCTTGCACTTATTTTTAGCTGTCAATCTATTATGCAATTCATTTCATTCTTATAATAAAATCACTTTCAGCTAACAGCAAAGAATATGCATACACTAGTTGTAAGTACCAACTAAAGTCAAATACTTTAAAATACAATACATTGTTTAATATAATATATACAACAGACACCCACTGGTATTAATTCCATAAAAAAATATACGACGATTTTGGAATTATTAATGGTAGCACCCCTTCAGTAGCGAGTATGACAAGAGTCACAAATTCTACAATTTACAAGAAAATGGCACTAATAATGTGTCATTAAATAACAATTCGAGTGAAATCTTGTTACAGACTAACCCTAAAAATATCGACTCTACTAAGATACACGCAATCGCTTTATAGAAATTATTTACAATTTTAATAATCATAGATTTTATTTAATAAAATGTACAGTATGTATCACAGTTAAAATGTAACAAGTTTTCACGACCTCCCGCCATACGGCAGTTAGCTTGCTCCTGTCATACAAGCTTCAGGGCTAGCTCTTCACCATCGCGCTCTACTTCTCAAGTGGAAATCTAGTAAATTGAACGCACCTTCGTCGGGCTGGTGTTGGTAATAGTACTGGTGCTGCGGCGCCGCCTGCAGCGACGCCGGCGGCGGCGCAGGGGCTCGTGGCTTCTTAGGCGCGGCCGGCTGAGGGGCCACCGCCGCGGACGGCGTCGGCTTGTTCATTGCGGCCCGCCCCTTCTTGCCCTTGTCGTTCAAGGGCGTACTGGGCACGTTCAGCACCGGTTTATTTAACCTTCTCGCTTCCTCCTCCGCATCGTAACTGGTCTCCTCACCACCATCATATTTACGTTTTCTGTCCTTATTCATATAGTACCGGGGATCGTCCAACTCTACGCCTTTCGCTTGCGAGCTGAGCAGATTTGATGACGCGCCTTGTATCTGGTTAGCACCCATTAAGGCTGCCGAGCTCATACTCGGTGTGGAACTCATTGCGGGGTTCGTCAAAGACATCCCAGAGTTTATTACGTTCGCAGACATCGCGCCATTAGCACTCTGCGTGGAATTTCCGTCACATTGACTTTTAGGGTGGTCATTATGAGGATATAATTTATTGTTTGTATTGCTATTGGTGTTAGTTCGAGACCAAGTCGACTTTCTTGCGCCTCTGCCGGCCGGCGGGGGAGAGGTATCACGCTCTCCTTGTAAGAATTTTAAATAAGAAGCCATGAAACCTGATCCAGGGCCCGTGACAGGCACATTGAATTTTTTTTCCATTATTTTTGAAGTAGCGTCTTGTGAAGTGCTGTTAAGGTTCTGCTGCTGAGAAGAGGGTGCTACCGAAGATGCATTTGCCCGTTGTTCTGCAAGGAAACCAAGTTCTTCTTCTATATTAGGCACTACCACCTTAGGCTGTTCCTCTTCACGAGTTTCAGGTGTTGAAAAAGATGACGAGGAAGCCGAAGGTGGAGTCTCACTAAAAGACGATAATGGTGTTAACTCCACTGAGGACTGGAAATCAGGATGGGGTCCTAAGTGAAAAGGCGGGAAGTAAGTTAGTGCGTGTCCGTGCTGCATGGCGAGTGCTTGGTGTTGGTTAAAGTTTGTTGCATGAAGGGATGCTTGTGAACCAAATGCAGAAGTACCAGGAAACATTTTTGGTGGAGGTGGTGGAAGGTTCCACCTCTCAAAATCAAAGTAGGTACCATTCTGTTGTTGACTACTAGTGGAGCTATGGGCAGGTGGTGGAATTCTGTTTGCCAAATAATCAGCCATTACAGCATTTGATATCTCATTCATATTATGAGATACTGGTTTTTCTGTACTTTTTCTGCGGGGTGTAATTTTAGCAGGTGTAGTTGAAATAGGAGTTACATTCTTGCTAGATTTAACATCTTGTAATTGACAACTTTGTTGTAAGCTTTGCAAATTTTTTACAATGCTCATAGGGTCACCACGGCAGCTGGATAAATCTTGTAAAGCTACATTATTACTATCAAAATAAGTATGTTTATTATCTGATAAGCTTAAAGATCTCTGACTTGTATTTTGGGGCTGAGATACAGATTCATCATTATGAGTATTACTTTCAGATAATCCATTATTACTATAATTATTACTGTTACTACTACTTGAATACTTTCTTGCTGCTTGACGATCACCTTCCCAACAACTTTGTCCTTGAGTGGAAGTTTGATTTTGAGTACGCTCATAGCGATTTTCTGAGTATGTTTTACTTTGTTCAATGCCTAATGCCCTAGTTATGACTGAGGGATAAGCTACCTGACTATTTTGAGATGGTGGCCGTGAGATTGAAGCATCTAAGGGAGAACGCGGCGCAGCCGCATTTACTTTACTGTAATGATCTCCATGCTGCTGAGGCGAGTTTACAGAGTTCATAGGGCTATGATACATAGGATATGCAGGACTAGACACATGACCAAGGGGAGAAGTTTGTGCAGGTGCCTGTAGGGGACTTGGTCTCCTTGGGGCCACTACATTACAATCTGGCCCATTTTGTGAGCTGCTACTTGAGTAGCCAGTATCAGTACTAGAACTACTCTTAGCTCTGACATGATAATCTGACTCAACATTATTGCCACTTTGATAATGCCTAAAACTAGAACTTTGATTAGATGAATATTGAGAGCCACCAATTCTGTTTGATTTTGAAGTGGTTGCTCCAGTACTACTATTGTAACTGAGTCTACCTGGTGCATCCATAATGGAGTAACTTATAGGGGATGATTGGGGCTGAAGTTTTTCACTGGATTCACAACTCTTTCTTTGTTCAGTACTTATCTCTGGGTATATCTTACTTTGTGCTTTAGTCTGTACTTGAGGGGGCTTGGTAGTGGGTGAAAGAAAGCTGCTTGTGCTGTTGGAAGATTGACGAGGAGGTTTTTCACTGGTGGTGTTTTTGGGAGACTGGGAATTGTAAATGGAAGCAGAGGATCTGGAAGTTGTGCTGGATGAGGATCGGTAATCTTTGCTGGGAGTGGACGAGGAAGAGGTCACTGCTGGAGTTGACACAATACACGATTGTTGTGAATGGGCAGTTGAACTTGCAGAACCTGAATAAGACTTACTTCCAGCATAGTCCTGAGACGAAAGTTGTCCACTCTTTGCACTGCTCGAACTGTATGAGTTATCAGTCTGATTTCCAAATGTTGAAGGAGATTGAAAAAATGTTGATGACGAAGTCGAAGAAGCCGGTTGCTTGGATGCAGTGGCTGGTGAACCTGACCTATTACTTTGTTTACCGGCACTGGAAATCTGAGAGTTAAGGTGGTTATTAAGAGTCTGCGCAGCAGCAAAATGTGCATTAAAATTATCATAAGTTGCTGAGGCCTTCGTTGTAGCAGGACTTGGCGATGACGGCACAACACTTTCATGGGGTAATATTCCAAAGGGGCTTGGAAGTTGGTTATTTCCCTGCCAACTAAGTCCACCAGCACCACCAGGTGTTGTAGGTTGATCAAAGAATGATGCTGTTCCTTGTGCTGCCAGTGTCTGATGAGAATAATTCTCTCTTAATGAGGAAAGTTCTGTTTCAACTGAAGATTGTTTTGATGCAACTGCTGCTTGAGCTGCCTGAGCAATCACTTGTCGATGCTGAGCTTGGAGGGAAGAACTATAGTGTGCAGGTTTTGGGTTTGCATGATGAAACAATGGCGAAAACACTGCATCATACCCAACAGCAGGGGGAGACAGAAACCCTCCAGGATTAAAAGGTGAAGCTGTTGATGAACCCAGTTGCCCCGCCAGCGATGCTGTTGTGTGGGCCGCTTGTAACAACAGTTGGCTGGTTGTGGAGGGCACTGACTGACCACCGAGTCCTGAACCTCCACTTGCGAGGTGGTGATGAAAGTCCCCACTTGCAGCACCGGCCTGAACCCCTGCTAATCGATTGTAGGAAGCATATGCTGACCATGGTCCTACTGGATCCATTACCACCTCCGTGTTGTTATGTTTAGTGTCAATGTATGCAATATGTCAGTAGAAGTCCACACTCTCATCCATAGTTTGTAATGCACATCTAATGTATACCACTAAATTGGAGCACTTGAAGTCATGATGTATATTCAATCTTCACTTAAACAAAACCCCTGAAAATAAAAAAAAAAACATTTGCATTCAAAGAATATTAATTATGTGATGTTCTGTGTAGCTCTTATTAGAATAAGTAAGTTAATCTTGCTGAATTTAAACGAATCATGTTGTGTGTTGAATTAACTACTGGATATTAAAGAACCAAGAACATTAATCAAGTTGTGAAATAAAAATAATTCCGCCGCTACGCCGCGGAAGCGTCAATATGTAGGAACAATAGAGAAGGGTTTTTACAAATGGGCATGAATGAGTGTGCATATGACTAAAGAAACCTACCATCGCCTTTATTTCCAGCAAGCATTTATCAATGTGCTTTCGGAGGACGCTCACACAACAGATAACATCATAAATATGGCCTCGAGTGCTCGTTGCGACGGGTTTTGATCTATTGTGTAAAGCCACTTGGATTTTTCAATGCTTTCAACTGTTCACTTTGTAAATTACACTTTGCAACAAATCATCCTCCTTTTGTATAACAGTAACAACGTTTCAGATTACCAATTACTTTATTTACAACTAGAAATAAGACAACGTTTCGCCTTTCACATTAATCGCCGCCATTTTACTTGTGAACGAACATACGAACGACGAACGACCGCACAGCACAACAAGCCAGGCAGCGCCATCTATAACATAACCTCAAGAAAGGAACAAAAGTTTTACTGAAATACACTGATTACACTGTTTAATTTCTCACTTTCAATAATTAACGTAATAAAATTGTATCGTTAACATGCAAAGCTTAAATTAGTACGGCGTACAATACATGGAAACGATTACATTGCAAGTTTGAATTGCAAATCAATATTTTTAAAAAACAAATCGTATTGGCGCCACTTCCGTTCATTTTGCGTTTAGTAATTGCAGTGTGACGTGAAGGATACTCAAATTATAAAGTAAATATTTTATCGCTAATTACTTAACACGTGATTAGATTATCAATTTACTATTCTATCCTATTTATTTTTATACTGTTTATCATGTTGTCCGATCTGATTAATTATTTTTGTGTTTTTGAGCGTTTTCAGATTATCCGATCCGATATTGGATCATATTTCATACGTTTCTGCTTGCCCCGATATCTAATCCGCGTCCGATACCGATGTCGGATCCGATAATCTGAAAATGCTCTTACTGTTAATGTACCGTAAATATGAACCATGCTTATAATATTGAGATGTTTTTCACGCCTAGTTTCATAGAACCACACTCGTGTTTCAAGGATGCCTATTACGATACCGTTGCATAAAAGCTATAGTAACAGCGGGGCTACTACGAAATTCGAAGTTCTTGTCGTTCCGTCTCTCTGACCCTTACACTATTTAATACGAGAGTGAAAGGGACGGTACGATATGAACTTCGATTTTCGAATTTCGGAGTAGGCCCTCAGGGGGTAGCCCCCTGAAATGAAATACGAAAATCGAAGTTCGTGTCGTGCCGTTCCTCTCACTCTCGTAATACAAGCGTCGGCAGGACGGTAAGATGCGACGTTTGAATTTTATTTGCACTTTTGTTTCTTGAATGTTTACAAGTTTTTTGTCCTATCCATACTATCCCTTCCCTACTAATATTATAAATGCCAAAGTAACTCTGTCTGGCTGCCTGTCTGTCTATTACGCTTTCACGTCGAAACCACTGAACCGATTTTGATGAAATTTGGTATACAGGTAGTTTGAGCCCCAAATATCAACATAGGACACCTTTTATTCCGGTAGAGAGCGCGACCGCGCGTTAAGGCCTTATGTATTTTTATGTTATTTGCCAAATAAATAAATACTAAATAACCTAGATTCACGCAGAGGAAGTCGCGGGCATAAGCTAGTAATGCGAAAGTAACTCTGTCGGACTGTCTGTTACGCTTTCACGTCACAATCGCTGAACCGATTCGGATGAAATATGGTGCAGAGATAGAATAGACCGTGGGAAAGAACATAGGCTATCTTTTATCGCGAAAAAGAGGCTTTAAAGGGGTGATAGTTTATATCGTAGAAGTTCGTCGCTGTCGCAGATAAAACCATGGCATTTAGGCACATAATAAGAACTAAGTCGGTATTTGTTTGAGCTTTTTTGAAAAATCGACCCTTGAGGGGGTGATATATTGGATGAAAGTTCATATGGAAAGTCGTCATTACCTATCGAAGATAAATCGATGAATATTTATCAAACTTGCCATTTCGGCATGTGATTAAGAGATAAATAGACATTTAGTCCCTCGCCCCTCCAACTGTCCTAACTGCAATTGATGATTTTCCAGGACAACGGTAATTCGGTTAAAGTCCGGTTGATTTTTGTTAATTTTGACTTTACTAAAGAATTAGCAACGCTTTTGGATTTCTCTTATCTTGTTTTATAAATTAGTATACCGTTTATATACGTACTGAATATCATGTCATGTCGCGATGAAATTTCAAATTGTCAGAGCCTCAGCTACCAAAGTTGCGGACGCTAGGTGGCGCTGATGCCGTGCACAGAGACAATACTGGGGTCCTAGTGAAAAAGGGGTTAATTCTGCAGAAATTACAGCTATTTGCTATTTTATGTGTATAGGGGTTTAAGTTGAAATCAGCTGTTCAACTTCTGCAGAATTAACCCCTTTTTCACTAGGTATTATACTTCAGGCAGTACCATTGTCTACAGTGGCGCCAGCTGGTGAGCGCGAAAACGGTAGTTCTCATTAATGAGGGCTATCACTTATGAATTCGCCGCTAGAGGCGCTAGTGTAGCGTGAGGTCTCCGAAATGTCAAATCTCATAGTTTTGGGTGAGCTACGCGGGTTTATTTATAATTAGAATAATTTTGTGAATATTTTGCATTATCTGAAATTAATTATGGTAATTATGCGTTAAGGGACAATGAATGTTTATGTTTTTGAGACAGTTTTGTCTTTCGGAAACTTTTTTCCTCCTTTTTTTCCGAACAAAACGGGACTACGCAACACTCTGGTTGCTCGATATTTGTATGGTACGGTTTTAAGCTGTATTAAATATGATTTTAATCTAAACTTTGTTTTCATGCCCGTAATAACTAATTTGAAAGCTACAAAAAACGCAACAGTGGCGCCATCTAGAAAGACAAAAAACGATGGCCCCCATTGCGTAGTTTCTGACACTTGCAATCACAATCAGATTTTGTATGCGAAAACTGTCACTCAGAGTTAATGTAATGTCACTAGATTGCGATCGCGAACGCCAGAAACGTTAGACAATTCGGCCTGTAGGTAGGTCACATAAAATATGGAAGATCTGATTTGGGCTTGGCTAAATTAAACAAAATTTTACGATCATTTCTTTTATTGGACATTTACCTATTAAGTCTAAGTAATTCGCAATACGAGGACACCTCACAAATCTTTGGTTCCAGTGTAGGTAATAATGATGTATGGAAGACTTGGAAAAGTAAAGGGAAAAAATAGAAAGCCAAAAGTACCTATTAGGCTACGCAACGAATAAAAAAAAGGCGTTTACGAGTTATTTACGAAAAAATGAAAATGGGACCTGTACACAACTTTACAGACTACAGAATTCTGAACGTGATACAAAATTAGTGTTACATTACAAGCTCAAATAACGCTGGATAACATAGGTAATGCATTAACTCATCTGTAAATTTGTCTGCAAACAAGGATATAGGTAATGTAGGATGTTCTTACTTTGTTGAAATTAGGTAAATTTCGAACTCAGTATGGATTTCATTAAACTAATTTTATCAAATGAATTAATGTTGTTAATGCATCAATTGTCCTGAATTAACTGAGCTTGAAACGCTAATTTAGTATCATGTTGAAAATTTCGCTCTGTATTTTACATTTGGCTGAATGTATGTGATATATTTTTAACCCTGAAATAAAACCGTATAGCACAACCCTAATGCCGCAGTTACACTCGCGTAAGAGTCGTGAAGTGACCACGAAACTCGAAGTTCGTGTCATGCGGTCCCTCTGACACTTATACTAATAATAAGAGAGCGAGAGAGACGGTACGATACGAACTTCGATTTTCGGAGTAGCCCTGCTGTTTTTGGGCACGAGTCAAAGGACCTTGCGACGAGCGCGAGCCTGGTGTTTACATTCGCGCTCTCGCTTCATTCCAGTTTGAACCTTGTGGTGAGCAGGTTATAAGCTCAAAGACAACTGCACTCGCCACGAGAGTGTAAACAGGAAGCTCATTTACCATTGATCACGTGAGTCGCGGGCCGAGATCCTGCATCAAGAAAAAGTTTCAATTTTTGCTACTTTATAAGTCAATGTTATCACAAAGGTGAAATTCGTTTATTCGTATGCATGTTTTTGGGATTATCCTTTTTATCCCAGCAATGAGCAAAGTTCCCATAGGATGCAGCATGTATCGGCATGCCGCGGCAGCTGGACGGCAAATAATACAGCTATTAACTCAGTAAATTGTACGAACCCTTTGAAATAATTTGCTGTCAAATTATTAATCGGTTAAGCGAGCTGAGCTCCAGTTTTTACAGTTTGCTTAAATTGAAAGTGGAAAGGTTGGTCACATTTGTAAAGACATTTTTCTAAGTCAAAGCACGAACGAAATATACTATTTCACTGGATCGTATGATAATCAATTTTATTAATCGATCAGGATTATTTTTCGGAACTAGTTTACTGCTGTCCAATGATAGAGAAAGGGGGTTCTTTATAAGAGTTTTTCATAGAACATCCTTATTATCTACTTCCTAATACTAAAATTTCAGTTTCGATCGAACACTTCTTGAATTCTATAGAATATCTTTGGTACTTAATTCATACCTACAAAGTATTACCGCAAATGTAAGTTTGAAGACCTAAGTGTTAGATACTAATGAAGCTTGTATTACTTAAGTTTTCTATCATGTTAGGTCACAGAGGTAACGACAGTGTTAAAAATTCCTGACACGCTCGACGCCAACATTTTGAACACATTCCATCCGAGGGCGCAATGAGATTTTTTGAGATCGCCCTAAGGTCCTTAAACATACCTAATTTTACTTTTCTGGCATACAAATTTTGGCACGAATTGTAGGGTATGTTGACATTATGGCGCGTCGTTCATTACGTAGGCTTTATGTAATTGTATGTAAGATTAGGAATTTGGGCCAATCAACTATTTTACCGACACTTTGGGCGTCTCCTGCGTTACCAAAATTGTCTCAGGCGTTACCAAAAAATCGTACTTCCGACAAGATATTTCACGGTTTAATTGGTGGAACTAACGTAGGATGGCAAGTATTCATATACATTATCTATTAAATTACAGAAAAAACATGTTTACTTACAAAAATATGCAATTGTTTGAAAAATGTCGCGGACAGATTAGTGTTGGTAAAAAAGTTGATTGGCCCATTTATCTAGTAATTGGATTTTAATTTATGTAACATATTTATGATATGTGATTGGTGAAGTGAAATTCAAACAAATTTTACTGGTCTTAATAATGTGCCTATCCAAGCGAGGCACAGTTATTAAAAGTGTCAATCTGATTGCAATATTCACATAATGCGAGTTTACAAGAATTGTTAATCTAATTATTGGAATTCGTACATGTTGATAAATTTGTCAAATGTTTATCTTATCTCTGGTGTTGGTAAATTCTTTGGTGGCCAGTATAAAATGTAAACAGACCACCAGTAATTCGTTACAATAATGATCGATGCTCCATATTGTGTTGATAGACTGACATTTTCAAACTTCCCGACTGGTAAATTACTCGAAATATAAAATGATTACACTTGTCTTATTATGAAGGACGATTATGAGCTACAAAACCAACCTCTTAGAGAGCTAAATAATATCTATCAGCGTTATTCATAAAAAATCCTTAATTGAGGTATGATCGGTCTGTTAGTTAACAGACTGATTAAGCTTGTTTGACGTTTGTCAAGAAGTATGATTCATAAACGCTTGCTAACGGTCTGCTAGTTGTTGAGCTCCTGATAGACTGATTAGACGCGTTATGTTGGCACTCTTGACAAATCAAGGACAAAAAATGGCCTTATCGAGAATTAAAAAAAATAAAATTGACAGCAGTGACAGCAGAGATGCTTGTTTTCCCGCCATTTCCGATCCGCGTGTTTTAGTAGACCTAAACTAAGTGCCAAAAACCGTAACTATCTTAATCATCCTAATTTTATTTTTTTCGTATTATTAGAGGATTTTTAAATATAAATTTCTGAAAATAATTTTTCCTGATTTTTTTTTAATCTTTGCGTAAATCTCCTTAAACTATCATCGGTATGGTTTTTTGCTCTTGTCAAAGTCAGCTGTTCAACTCTGTGGCGGCCATTTTGTGACTTAGCAGGGAGATAAAGGAGGGTCTACGGTCTTCTAACTTTAGCAGAGCCTTGATCAACTGATTAGCGCTAACAGACGTTTATGAATCACGTTTTTTAGCATCGGGACATCAAGGAGCCTTCAAGGAGGCTCTAACTTTTTATGAATAAGGCTGTATGTTATTAACTATTAGATAAGCCGCTTAGAGCTTACAAAATAGAAGTGTATCAGTGGCCCTAGGGTTTATCACAGATATCAAACTCATGTCTCTTTTTAGTATTTTCTATCAAAAGTCTACGGGAAGGGGACAAGAGATTTGATTTCCGCGATAAACGCTAGAGCACTGGAGACAGCTGTGTCTAAAAAGTATTGACTGAGTAGTACTGATGAACCATTGTTTCCACTCGTTTTCTCGCTGTGATTTCTAACTTGTCTAGTGTAAAATTTTGCTGAACACGTAGCCAATACTGTTAGACACAGGCCCTATACCACGAAGTGCAAAACTCGAACTTCGTATGTTACCGTCCCGTTGACACTTATGTCATTTAATACGCGAGTGTAAGGGACGGTGCGATACAAACTTCGATTTGCGAGTTTCGTGGTAGCCCATCAGAGCTGTATAAAATTTTGACAATAATCAATAGAAGGACGGCAAGACACAAACAACGGTTTCACGACAAACAAATAGTGGTTACACTATGCGGCTTAGCCGAAACTGAAAGTCCAGCCTAGGTTAGAACCTTAACGCCAAGTAATAATGAATGAACTTGGCCAAAATTGCCAGTCATATTATGCTAGAGTAAGAAAACCGTATATAAACCCCCTAATTGCAAAAAAAAAACGGGCACCTATGGCTTTGTATTTTATGTGCATGAAAGCTTACTTTATAAGCTTCAATGCCTAAAAATCTAAAAAACCATAGGTGCCCGTTTTTTTTTGCAAGGGGGTTTATATGATACACCTTGCACTACACTGTATGACCTAATGTTATCATATGTTGTTAACATGGTATAGAAATGCAGCAACTATGATAAAAACACAACCAAAACATTGAAAATAGGTAGCTGCATGAACAGTCATTATTGTTAGTCTAATAGGTATCTAGGCTACTGTCACACTATCCGAGAGTGAGAGAAATACACTTGTGGGTGCTCTTAGGGTCTACGCTAGCTGGCCCGGTTTGTACGCCTGTTGAAAAATAGTATGAGTAACTACATGCGTCGCGTGCGGCGGATTTTACCTGTACCTACTCACACCCGCAGGCGTGCGCTCGCTCCGTGCATCCGTGCCAGTTAGCGTAGGCCCTTAAAGTTTATCACGCGTCTGATTATTATTTAATCATCATCATCTCAGCCGGAAAAAGGCCACGCTGGGCGCAGGCGGTCCCCAACTTAGCTTTGGCTTTCCTTAACACAATTGCTGAGAATTAAAAAAAATATCGTACAAAAGTGGAAGGTTTAAGAAATAATTAAAAATAAATTCATAAGGATATCTTACCGATTAAATTAACTCTAAGCAATATAAGTTTCCCTGATTAAAAACTAGTTATTAGAGCTTCCTGTATTATATTGGCTTTGATTAATAAAAAAACCTATGTTAATGGCATGTGAAAGGCTGAATAGTGGTTGCGACTCACGAGCGTTCTTCAGATGTCTTTGTCAGGGACTACAGTCGCCCGCGAGTGATGGTTCCAATAAGGATATTGTTTAAAAGGCAACCTACGTGACTGATTGTGAACCACCTACAATCCAAGGCCACGAGCGTTAGTGAGATGCAACACCTATTACAAAACTGTAGGGGTATGATGCTAAGAGCGTAAAATAATAATCCTACAATTCTCAAAACTGTCCAGTTGACTTTTTGGTTACAATTTGAAAGCCATAGTGTAAATTTACTCAAATTCACCGAATATATTAGAAATGGCCGTACCTACTAGAAATTGACACACCTAAATTATTTTCGATAAAATTCACGACAGGGTTTAACACACTATTTTAAGACAGCTCAAGGTGGATTATTTGGTGGGTGGTGTATTGAACAAATATGCCTGCACCAATAGTAACGAACTTTTTTATTAATACACGGTGTGGAATAACCATGATAGCTTCGAGATAAAAAAAGTTAGACATTGGACTGTCCAAAATAGGCTGTTTTACCCTATCTTTTTTACATTTAATAAAAATTTTGTAGATTCGTAAATCAGATCAAAAACACGTCAAAACTACACGAAGACACAATTTATAACGCGTGAGAACACCAATTTGAAATAGCTGATAGAAAAGGAACAATAACCTTTCTTGCACGTTACATTTTTTTAGTCAAATATTTATACGTTTTAAACTTGTCTTGTTACAAAAATGCTTCTTTCTACGTACAACCTTAATTTGTAAATATTACATATGACACAAGTTGACATTATTGTCACATTACACAAGAAAAAAACTGACAGTTCAATCGTTTTGAGCCACATGTATTGTTTACAAAATATTGGGCTGGACACGACGATGTCATTTTGTTTCTTAACTATTTAATAATCTAGAATACCAGCACAATATTATTTCGTTATCTTTATAAATGGAGATACACCTAAAATAATAATTAAAACTTAACTTTCATAAGCACCATAGTAAAAAAATAATCTTTGGGTTTAACTGGCAAGACATAAAAATATTAAATTACATTAAAACTTAATAGGAAAATAATAACTAAACATAATATCAAATTCATAATCAACTGAGTATTTTGCGTCACTTAATCAATAAGGAAAATATCTAAAACAATAATACTACAGATAGGGTATTTGAGTACAGAAAATATTTTTTATCACATAAATGAGAATAAAATGGTTTACAATAAAATCTGTCGTCGTAATAATTCAAGTCAACAAGAAGTCAAGTTTTCAAACGACTTCTCTACTTATACACATTAGTCTCAAATACCCTCTAAATACCTTATAGAAGTAAAAAAGATACTAAGAGACCGATTTTTTTTAGTACTTTCGCAACATAACAACTTATGATTTTGTGCTATATTGTGCGTTTCATTAGGAACATAAAGATCAGTGATTGCGCAAAACTAAAATAATCCAGTAACAACTGAAGTTTCGTATCGAACGTCACCGATTAAATACCTTGTGTGAGAGAATTTTCTAGAACTATGTCGAATTCGTCCAGAGGTTCCAGTATTTGGCGAAGGAAGGTGAGGAGACCACGTTTGCGGAGGAAACTCTGTTCTTCGTACATTTCTGCAGTTACCCGAGTCAATGACATTGGGACCAACATTCTGTGCAGCCAGTGTTCCCTGTAAGAAAAAATGGCAATTTAGAAAAAGGACTAAGGAAGGAGGAAGGAAGGAATTTTAAGTAAACATAACAGCTACAGTAAATCTCTAAGAAATAATATTCTTCCAAATATCTCGTTACATACCATTTTACAATTTTTTTACTAAGAATGACCTGGGTAAGGTTGGTAGGTATTCCTATCCAAGAGTTTCGTTCTTTTTTTTATCAAAACTATTAGTGAGTTGTTTGAATTTCAGCCTTAGGTGATATTTAGGAATTCCGTACGACAAACTTTTTATACCTTCCTGCTTACTAACAGATTTTTTGTTCGAAAAATCCTCACCATCAGGATGCATTACGCACGCTAAAACTTATACAGTCAAGTGCAAAAATAAGTATCTATTCGAACCACTAAAAATATGTTACTACGGCCTTATTGCGTCAGATTAAGAGTCTGTGGTGCTTATTTTTGAAACTTTGAATAAGTTCATATTTTTACTCTCGACTGTACATTAACATACATGAATCATCATCATATCAGCTCTAGGACGTTTACTGTTGCCTGCACTTAGGCTTTCCCTATACATATACCTCCAGTTGCTTCGGTTGGAAGAGGTCCCCAGCCACCGTGAACCCGCGGCTTTAACCAGATGCCGTATTGTCTATCGTTTCAGACGCTCGCGATCGCAATCAAATGTCATATTTCGCATACAAAAACTGTAATTTGTTTGCGATTGCGAGCGTCAGAAACATTAGGCAATACGGCCTACGGCCTTAGGTCATCCGTCATCTCGTGCGTCATGCTTGAATGCAATCATAGTAAAATATCTCACGAGACTAATCTTAATCATTTCCTGGTGCTTATCGGCAACTTTAGCAATCGTTATAACCAGATAGTCACAAAACCTTTATTTTGTGATCATTGTTTTATTTATGAATTTAGTGAGATTATAACCCAAACTAACCTATCATATGTGACAGTTTATTTACAATCTTATTCTTATTCTCCTTAATGGCGGCCTTTAAGGCTTGGGCCAATGTCAGTTAAAAAAAGATAAATATATTCTTCTTCACGTAGTACGGTGATTGTAGTTTTTGCAACTTGATAGCAAAATTCCAAAAACCACGCGGAGACAACTTGCGCATTAAAAAATGTCAGACACGAGAGCAATATCAAATTTTGTGATCACTGTTCACTGTTAAGGATAATCGCCGCATAAAACACTATCAAAATTATACTTCAACTAGCCAAAGAAGCAGAAACACCAAAATTAGACATGGACTACATCCGCCATGTTCGAATGCCACAAATCGAATCATTTACAATCAAGCTAGATAGTTTTTAACAATCGTACAGTGACATATACAAACCTTAAGCTCAAACAAATGAACAGCTGGAATTTCCCATCCTTGCCGAGTGTCCGGCCGACGGAGTTTATTTCATCCATGAGATGACAGTAGCAGCGCCATATGGCTCTATGTTCCTGGTCCTGCCGGCAGTTGTAAGCCATGCCACAGCTTTTGCTGGCCTGCGCTGTTGGCTCGTCGCATAAGCTCATTTTGAATTCGTCTTTTACTTTCGCTGTGAATTTATTTTACAGTAAGTATATTAAATGATATTTTTACATAGTTTCTTTTGCGCAAGGGTCGCAGTTCTAACCTAACTTAACCTACTTTTTTGCTAGCAGTTCCTTTTGTGCGAGGGTTGCAGGTAACCCAACCTTACTTTTTAACTTTGCACATAGATACTGTCGTACATTTAGATGCCATAGATAAAAATTGGTGAGATTCTTAACCTTTTGGCTGGCGACACAAAGTATAAATATAATTGAAACCTACGACCCGCTACCGCTAAAAATTTTTTTTATTCGACCGGATGGCAAACGAGCAAGTGGGTCTGCTGATGGTAAGAGATCACCACCGCCCATAAACATCTACAACACCAGGCGTATTGCAGTTGCGTTGCCAACCTAGAGGCCTAAGATGGAATACCTCAAGTGCCAGTAATTTCACCGGCTGTCTTACTCTCCACGCCGAAACACAAACAGTGCAAGCACTGCTGCTTCACGGCAGGATTAGCGAGCAAGATGGTGGTAGCAATCCGGGCGGACCGTGCACAAGGTCCTACCACCTGCAAATTTACATCACTATAAAAAACTGAATTTGTTTTTCTTCAATAATTGATAATTGAATAACATGTAGAACAATATCTAATGTTGAGAGAGAAAAAGCAAGGATAATTTTCCTTACCAAAGTAATCCCATATGAAAAAGTTCTTGCCAAAAAGTCGGCTCGATTTGAAACCGCAGAGGAACGCTTGCTCTAGGCACTTAACTAGGCCATTCTCTCCGCATAAAAGTACGCTGAGCGAGTTGGCATCTTTATCTCGCTTAGACTGGTAGTGCCATTTTACTATAGCGTTGACGCAATCACCTGCAATAATCAATAAAAGATTAAAAAATAAATCTGACAATAACGTGTCTGCCGAATAAATAATCTTATGATTAATAGCATCAGAACAAAACGGAATCTGACCATATTGTCGTAATAACAACATAGTAAATCGTAAACAACCGCCACCGTAGTCGAGCACAGGTAACAGTACTTACACAAGGTTTGTTTCGCACTTTAACGTTACTGTATATTTTATACAGTCGGTAGTTGCTTATTGTCGAAGGCTCCTTACTGGGGTGAGACTGAACCATGCAAAAAAACATGCTTTGTAAAAAATATGTTAAATTAATAATTCACAAAAAATAACAGAAAATAATTTGTAAAAGGTTATGTTAATAGTCGAAAAAATAAATAGTAGAAAAACATTAGCATAACAGCTACCCTAAAGTAAGAATAAAATTAGAAAGTGCTAAGTTTAGCAAATAAATAAAAAACTAAATTATATTGTGCATTAAGCTTTACTACTTGCGTGGATACCCGACTACAAATTCAGACATCTACGAAGGATTGCAATGTGACTTTCCACGACACAACGTCGCATCGTGAAACACGCGCGCACGACGCGATATCGTATTGTGTTTATGTGCTAGAGTCCTAACCCGTCGCTTTAACACGTTCAGTGCCAAGAACACGCTAGGCGCGTTCTCTGTCCGTAGGCAGTTTTCGCTAAAAAGCGGATAACCTAACCAACAAAAAGTTGGAAAACCCCCGACTTTGTCACTTTGAGGTTCAATATCTCAAAAATGGCTGAACCTATTTTGATGAAACATGTTTAAGAACCATCGCTAGAAAACCTGCTATCAAATAAAAAAACCGCATTCAAATCGGTCCACCCGTTTAAGAGCTACAGTGCCACAGACAGACACACAGACAGTCAAACTTATAACACCCCTCTTTTTGTGTCGGGGGTTAAAAATGCTGATACTGTAGCGCGTAGCGAATGCGGCAGAAAATGTGTTAAGGCGTAAGGCATGTGTTAAGGTGCCTTTTTTTTCACGGCGATACTGACCGATCATGTGTTGTATGGTGGGCGTGGAGAGATGCGTAGAGGTGGGGGTCGGCGGCGCGGGCGCAGGGGTGCGCGGGGTGCGTTCCCCGCGCAGCCGCGCCGCCACCAACAGACGCTCCGTCGATCCGTCATCGACGCCGGAACCCAGCCAACGGTTGCATGGGAACCTGGATTGGATACACCACAATCATACATGAACTACAATACAATATTGACTTTTCGTGATCGCCGAAATCAATCAACAATCAAATAAATTTACTTCCACTGTTCCTAATACTTCCTCTAATGAATATCATAACTCCTTTACTAACACTTCAATTTGTCTATGGGATTCTTTTCCTCTGGTAGTGAGGAAAGCGAAATCTCTACCCATTTTCAAAAATCTCGTCTAGGCTCATTATTTTACACTACGATCTTAACTCTGTCTTCAGTTCTCTGTTTATTTATTATATTTCTTAAGTTCATATCCTTTTCTCATTTACGACCTTTTTGTCAATTTTTATTGCTATTTTATGGTTGTATTGTTTTATTATATTTGTATTTTAATATTATTGCTTTTGTTTCTCCTGTATTTTTGTTTCCGCCACCTACTTAGACCTATTTATATTTATTTGCTTCCTTTATGGTTGTCCGGAAGAGATCACTTTAAACTGATAAGACCGCTTATTGTCTACCCTACATTTTGTCTGTCTAAAATTATTGTACTGATTTGTGATATACTGCTTCGGTTGGAAGTGGCCTGCATCCACCGTGAACCAGGGGCTTTAACCAGGTCATCTTTCCATCTCGTTGGTGGACGTCCTACGTCCTATGATTACCTAAATAACAATAAACAACTTACGTATAAGTATGTCCCGTTACTTCGTTTCTAACATACACTTGATCTAGCAGCCAGCGAGGTGAGAGTCCAGAGTTGTCGTGGCCGATCCGCAGCGTTGATATAACACCCAAGTTTTTATGCTGTAACAGTTTATTTTGTTATTTATTTATTTATTCTCAAATTTCGCCAAATTATTATTATTATTTTTTTATTTGATTGGAAGGCAAACGAGCAAGTGGGTCTCCTGGTGGTAAGAAATCTCCACCGCCCATAAACATCTGCAACACCAGGGGTTTTGCAGATGGGTTGCCAACCTAGAGGCTTAAGTTGGAATACCTCAAGCGCCAGTAATTTCACCGGCTGTCTTACTCTCCGCGCCGAAATACAACAGTGCAAGCACTGCTGCTTCACGGCAGGATTAGCGAGCAAGATGGTGGTAGCAATCCGGGCGGACCTTGCACAAGGTCCTGCCACCTGCAAATTATGACGTTTATTGGCGAATACTGAGCTCAATTTTACAACAATTGAAGCCGCAACATAGTTCCTTCATCCTGGAAGTCAAAATAGTATACAAGCAGTCTAATATTAATAAAGAACTGACAATAAAAGACTAAAATCAAATTAACAAGTCCTCGCCAACGGCTCGTGCAATATTTGTTTCTTTGGTCACTATGTCTATTTGTGGTATCCAATAAAAAATCTTTAATGTCTATCTCACTTGCAAAAGTCAGAAACTCCACGAAGTTCCGAGTTACAAGCTTATATATGGTAAGGTGTGATCAGGTGAGACAGTTGAACGTAACGAAAGAGCTAGAGTTGTTGGTCAGATTGACTGAGACTACAAGTCAAAACTGTTCAAGGCGTTTACGCTGTGGTATTAACTGGAAGTATGTTTAAACAGTCTACTGCAAAGACATGATGTCATCATGTCAGCCAAAAGACGTCCACTGCTGGACATAGGCCTCCCCAAAGGCTCTCCACTCAGACCGGTCTTGTGCTTTTCGCATCCACCGCGATCCCGCGATCTTAACCAGGTCGTCGCTCCATCTTGTTGGAGGCCTACGACAGCACGTCTCCCGGTCCGCGAACGCCATTCCAGAACAGTTTGGCCCCATCGGCCATCAGTCCTGCGAGCAATGTACCCCACTCACTGCCACTTCAGTTTCGCAATTCTTCGGGCTATGTCAGTAACCTTAGTTCCACTGCGGTTATCATCATTTCTGATTCTAACCCGCAGAGAAACCCCGAGCATAGCCCTCTCCATAGCCCTTTGAGTGACTTTGAGCTTCCTCATGAGGCCCATCGTTAGCGCCCACATCTCAGATCCGTATGTCATCACTGGCAACACACACAACACTACAAGACATGATGTAAGTATTCCCTTTTTCGTCAGTGAATTACAAACAAATTCTTACGTGAAACACGAACTCGTTGGTGTTGCGGGGTATAGGTATCTTCGGCGTAGAGTCTCCGTTCACGCCGGAAATAGCGATCCAACAGTTGGCAGTCGTTTGACTCGCTTTCCGAGAAGGCGCGATCAACACTCGATATGGCAGTTCTGAAGATAAAAGATTTGGTATAAAAAACTGAAGCTCTATTTAATGTAGAGTCAATGGCTTAAATATGTGTACGTTACCAAGACATCAAAAATATCTATACACCTTTATGCCACTAATCATAAGATTGATGTATACATATATTTTGGCTGTATAAATATTTATGCCCTCGACTAAGAAAATGACAAAAAAATCTAATAATTGTTCTTAGTTTTCCTTAAGATTCTGTCTAAATACATACACTATTTTCAGGTCAATCTAACCACTGGAAGTAGCTAAATTTGACTAGAATCATCAAATAAATTTTTAAAGTTAAATAAAGTAAATTTTGTTCAGCTACATACATACATTGTACTACTCTACATATAGTTCAGCAGTATTTCACTGTATAGAAAAAAACTTACTAGTGGTGGGATAAGTGTTAGTGAAGCAGTAGTAATCGACGGCGTTTAATGTGAGCAAATGGTACAGGAACTGTTCTCTTTCTTCCTCGCACCGCAAAAATGCAGTTTTCTTGTACTGTGACCGCAATAGCGTTGTGTCGGCCAATAGTTCGCGTAAGTGTTTTGAAAGTAGTTTCTTTTCTAAAGATAGTCGAACCCAGGCTCGAGCGTAGCCTATTTCTGTTTTGATATCTGTCATTGCTTGGATGTTCCTGTAAAGTTAAAAAGTCAAATACATATAAAATATGTACCATCAGTCAAATAACTTGTGTACTTATAAATTTTTAAACAAGTTCCTATCAAATTAATATGTCATTAAAGTCGAACTTCTATTGGCACGTCTAGGGTGGCAGGCCACATAATTTGGCTGACAGTATAAGTAACCAAAGGGTACTTAATAGGCGACACATAGTAGAAGACGCAATATAAATTATTTAGCGAGGGTTTTCTGCCGTTCCCAACTCACGATTTTCTATAAAACAATTTTTTTTTCGAACATTCATAAAACAACCCTAACCTACTGTGGTCTATAAAAGCATAAGAAAATACACTTAGAAAAAATTATGGTTTCGGAGAAAATTTAAAGTTGGGGAATTAAACAGTTGGCAAATGAAACATTTGGCAAACAATAATTCTGCGAAAAGGCAGAAGCCGGTTTGTAGTTCACTGATATGGACCTCTCCGAAGTCACACCCGATTCAATTAATTTATTTGGTAATCTGGTATTTGAGCGAAGGGGAGCGTGACGATGGTCGGTCATGAATAAACTAATTATAAAATCACTGAGTTGCATGCCGCTTTCGGTACGCGTAACATCCCGCGAACTGTTCGGCGAACGGTTGCGCTTACCTCATATCGAAGGTGAGACTTTCAGGCAGCGGACGCAGCGGATTGGGCTGCGACGGCCTCCGCTCCAGTGTACCAGAGTTGCTGAGTCTGTCACGCGAGCTATCGCGCGAACCGCCGCGCGAACTGTCGCGCGAACGGCTGCTGCTACTCGAGCTTTGTTGCGCTTCCACCTCTGCCCCGACGGAAGACAAGTCTGAAATGGGTAAAAAGTTAGGCCAGGCTCTCTTTTACACTGTCACGTTTCGTTGATTTCGATGGTATTTGTGTATTGTGTTTAGGGTCATTATGCGGTTATTTCGTTTGATTTTCGTGGGCACATTTTTGTTGACATGGTTGAAGATTCTGTTACAGTTTCCACGTCATCTAGTAGAAGCCCAGAACGTCGAAAATATTATTATAAAATCATTAAATTCTATAGCCCATTCATAAAAATATGTGACCACGAAAAGGAACCAGTTGAAACGTTCCAATAACAACCCCTTAAGTGTCTTTATACTCGTATATTTTGGAATTCATCAATGCAATGTACAAAGCAGTGCTTTCTGCGAGCGGTGGCCCATTTGAGGGTACTTTATGTATTCGTCTAGATTGAAGTTAAAATTTTGCTGCAAACTGTTTACAAGTTATTACTTACAATCGAGCCGTTTCCGTAACACACACCAGGCCAAAGCTGCATGTTTAAAAAATGTGGAAAATTGTTACTTACACAATATATTATACAAACGTTTTATTAAAATCGTACCACGAACAGCTAAATAATTCGACAGCCAGTTCCCTATAAGCGAAAATGGTAAAAAGGGTAAGGATTCGGTAGCATAAGGTCAGAATTATATCGTCACTACTTTTAAAAATACTCGTATCTCAAAATAGATAATTTTCTGAGTGAACTTTATGCATATTATGTTAAGGTTCAATTTTGTTGACTTATTATTTTAGATACGAGATTTTTTCAAAGTAGTGACTATATACTTAGTTTAAAATGTTTCCTCTAGCCAAAAATTAAGCTGTGGGATACCTCACGTTTTGATTTTGTAGGTCAAGTTTTAGCTAGTGTGATTTATTCATACATAACTTTATACCAATGCAAAAGGCATACGTACCAGGCGTAAGATAATTCGGGTCTATAGGTTTAGTAGATTTGCTGCACTGCTCCAATTCCTGGTAGTTAGTGAGGTGCATCCAAAGTGCTGATTTTCCCATTTTATGCTGCACCCCGTGCGACCATAATCTTTCTAGCAAGTCGCACAAGGACGCAATCATGGTGCTTTCCTCCACTCCCGTTATTGACACTTCGCAGCCTAGGCCGAGATCTGTCTCTTCAGTGCCCATCTTTTCCACTAGCATGCGCTTCGTCTTGCTTTTACATTCCTATTTAAAACGAGATAGCAATAGTTAAGCCACTTTCAACATAACCATCGTGTTGTCTAGAGTTAGGGCTAAGTTTAAATCGCGTGATTATCCAACTAATCATACATAACTAAACGCTTATACGCATTTATATCTAGATTTGTACAATATCCCGATATACCCTCGATATTTTCACGGTAATCCCACGGGATTAACCATTAAGAGTAACTAGGTACAACATTAAATTTTGCATGGGTGTCCTTCATACACATAAAACCCTAAGGGATTTTAGTTAAATACCGGAACTCAAAACCAGACACTTTTACTGGCAGACCTAATCGTTTAAGCAAGTGAAGCTGTGCCTAAAGGCTAGTGGGTATCAGTGGTGCGAAGTGAACCATTTATTTAGGCGCAACCCAGAGAGCGTGAGTTAGATATTTCTTTGAACGCAATTACTCGAAGTGATTGCGTAAATTTTGTCATACTACTCATCGCTGATGTAACAATTTAGGATTTAGACAAGCCGACAGAAATCGAGCTGTTCCAACGCCACGTCACTTGTTAATGAAATTATTTAACGCTATTAGATTTTATTGTTTGAAACAACTTAACCCCTTGTCTGTTTCATAAAGATCAGTTCCAAATTTAAAGCTACTTCTTTGTTTTTTATTTTTATTTAAATCAGCAGAATTTGTACTTATTAAAACAAAAGAGACTAGAATGCAGTATTTTTTTTAGTTTCCGCAGATGACGGGTTAAGTGTTCTATTTCAGCGCATACCTTTAACAGTTTCTCCACGAAAGCCCGATGATTCTGAGATATGGCAGCAGTGGTAACCTCTGTGGACAGTCTCCTACCGATGTCTCCGAGCAACAACTCTGGCGCACAATCCTTCACTTGCCACTTTGCATTCTTAATACGCTTCAAACTATTTGTTCTGCAATTTAAAGTCAATCTTTTGTTTTAGTACTTTCACAAAACTAACCACCCACATTCAAACAAGCACATAAAGCACTAAGCAAATCGGCCGTGAATTTGCGTCGAGTACATACTGCCGCACCTAGAGATGTCTAATAACAAGCTTGTACGTTATAGGCTCCCTGCAACAGGGTTCCATCGACTGTATAGTAAAGCTATTGCAACAAAAATTAGAAGAAAGTTTAAGATCCATTTCACTTGATTGACGTCTCTGAGAGCGGCGGGTACGGTCGCATGACTAGTGTGTGACTACTAAGGAAGAGGTATATAAAGTACTAAAATACACAAAAATAGTTCAACAACATTTATTTTATACTGTAAGTTATGTACATAAACCAAAATCTGCAAACAGGTAAAATGAAGTTATTATTATGATTCACAGTTATTTGCTATCGTCGACTTTGCTTAAACTTAATCATTTATGATTGTCAAAAACGTTTTATAAATTGTACCCAAATACTAGGATGAACAAAAATATAATAGTACCATGATTGCACATAATACAAATGGAATGGACATCACTATAAAATCACAATGATACACATCAATGTCTACACAACGCATGCTTGGAGCAGATACAGACATCAATGAATAAATTATCACACAACTAGAACAAATATAAAAATAAATTTACTTTAAATATCAAACGGTAAAGCATCCAGTAAAATACTAATAAATGTAAATTCGAATCATTTTAAATAAATTCATTGAGTTTCTATATTGATAACAATTCGTATAAATCTGAGCTGAAAAATATATCTAACTGAGCGAGATTCTACGGAGGTATATAACGTGCATACGCGTTCGTTACGGCTTATAATTAATTATACATATGTCACTTAATAGGTAAAGGCTTTTAGTATAACAAATTCTTATAGATGTCAGCATAAAAGGGTAAATAGAAGCGCAATATTTAGCTGCCAGCTTTTTTAAGTGATACTGTATATTCAGCCGCTACATGCAGTTCAAGGCATAACATGCTGAATTAATTTCGGTCCCGCATGATTATTTTAACTATAAATACAAGCAAATATAAACTTCTCACAACAACATGGAAGATTTATCAATACCTTAGAGGCACTTAAATAAAATAAATCTGCTTATTCCAAAATAATGTAAAGAAAAAAATATAGGAGATTCAACAGCTTAATACATTTTATATTTGGAAACATCAATTGTTTCTACATTTATACACTACACGGTAGTGCCAATTACACTAGTAAAAAAATCACTAATCACAACAAACGTTGATGGATCGCATGCTAACAAGGAAAGCGGGCGTTTGATTCATGTGATAATATAATACTCCTTTGTCGAACACAAACGACTTTTAGAGATCAATGAGTATAAAGAAGTTTTAAAATTGCTCACCGAGTTAACAAAGTCTTAATATAGTCTTAATTTTTCTTTTGCTTAATACAGTTATAATATCTCCCTGAGTATTGATAATTGCTGATAAATTGTGGGTTAATTAATTAGTATTAATCAATATTTTATTGATAATAACTGGAGTTATCTCGGTGCGCTACGATTAGCGTTGGGAAAAACTCGAGTCCTCGAGTCCTTATTTATAAACTCAACTCAATTTTTGACAGCTCGTTGAGACATATCATCAAGAGTTCAGAGTCGAGCGCGAGCTTGTGGTGAGTAGCTAACTCTCTAGCTGAACACAGGTAGTCTTAAACGTAATTTGTATCGTGATCTTAAATGTAGCCTGTAACAAAACTTAAGTTCGCAGACGATTCTATCCAGTTTGGCGTATGGCCAGATCACATGGTGGCTTTACTACACTAGTTATATAATTTTAAACTATATACTTTTTTAAATATTAATACACCTCACCGCACCATACTATATTTTACCACACCAGAACATATCACAAGGCCACATCACACCACAATGATGCCCAATGCCCGACTTATTGCATAAGCAGACTCGTGCGGACAAGAAAATTCGAAAAATAATTTCAAACGCGAGTTTTGGGAAACTCTTTAAACTCAAAGAGTCTGCCTGTTTTTTCGAGTCGAGTATTACGATTAGAGTCTGAGCCATAAATGTAGACATGAGGACTCACGTTTTGTCCCAACACTAGCTGCGGTATATGCATGCAGGCGTGGACAACCGATGCTAACTTCGCTCGACGAATCGCGAGCGAGAATTCGAATGCATTACCCTTACAGCCCTCATGTTCATAACAAATGCCTAATACAAAGAAATAAAAATTCGAACCAGCTTAAATTTGTGTGATGAAAACCTTAATTATTTTTTCTAAAAACAGAGATACAGGTAAGTGAACGATTATAGTAAGTATACTCTATACCAACTCGACAGCCCTGTATCGGGCACAATAATAATTAAGGGAAGGACGGGAGGACACAATAATAATTAATCTTTAATCTAAGGCAACGATGGAATTTTCTTGCTTATCGCTTAGTACATTTTCACATCGCTTTAAAACTGACTTACGTGTTTGTAAAATTTGTGAAAATACTTTGTTCTGCTTTAGTACTTACCTATACACACTTGCATCTCAGGCTATAATGGCCATGCAGATAATGACTAACAGCTGGACTGATTCGGTGGGCGTTATACATCGGGTGTAATGGTACTGCACATCGATTCCCCCTCGCTTCGACCTTAGAGTTACCACTCAATCGACAGGCCTATCATTAAACCACTATCGATAGTAGCTCAATTTCGATAAATATCGAAGGATCAATTCAAATTCTATGGATGACATGACAAACCATTGGCAAAGTACAATACTATCACATTCCTAGAAAGCAATATTAATAGTATTGATTGTTTCGCGGAATAGATGAAGTAAGAGGAAATGCCATGTCAACGAAACACGCTGATAGGTGCGTCAATTTGGTTGTCAAATTTGAATTTGACAATTCGGGTAGCAATCGGCAGTTCCGTAGCCATATATTCAGCCACGTTGAATGCAACATTTTGACTTAATTTAGTATTTTCATACCTTCACGTACAGATACCATAGAAAGATTAGAAACTGTTTAGAGTACAATACAATACAAAGACTGTTTATTGTACACCAGAAATAGTAAACCATACAGAAAACAGATACAAAGAGAAAAAAATTACAAGGTAAGCAATAGCCGGCCTTATCGCTTAAGAGACAAACTTTAACTTATTGGCATTTCCTTTTACTTTTTCTATTCTTTGCTGTCAATAGTTCTGTCATTCCGAGCTATCGATATTTACGTTATCAAACGGACGCTGTTATGCAATAGTGTGTTAACCCTCATTAACTCTATAATAAAATGTCAACTATAAAAAATATTTTCTAAGGGTTGACATTGTATTGCAGAATTACTGAGGGTTAACACACTATTGCATAACAGCGTCCAACAGCTATCGATAGAGTATCATTGGGCAACACTAAGTCGACACCGGCGTTTCGGACCTGCGGTCGTTGGAGGGCGGCGGCGCGAGGGCGGCGGGGTCGAGGCGGGCGGGGAAAGCGCGGTAGTACGCGGCGCGGTGCGGCAGCCTTTCTCCAGGGGGGTCCACCTCGAGCTCCGCGCCGGCGCCGGCGCCCGCGGCCCCCGCGTACACGCTGTACCCGCGGGTCGCGATGCCCCCATCGCCTAAGCGACGTCTGGAACAACACCTTGCCTGAACCCGCTGTGTGAGGCTGAGCGACGGAGCTATGCGATTGTTTACACCAATGGTTCCCAACCAATGGTCCGTGGGCCACCAGTAAAATATGGTCCGCAAACGCTTTAAAATTTCGCGGCCCATTGATTAAAGATTCAAAAGCAAAAAAATTCAAAAAGCAAAGAAATTCTTTTAGTTCATTGATATGGACCTCCGCAAAGTAACGCCTGATTCAATAAATTGATTAAAGATTATTTTCGGATTGATTCACTTTATTTTTCTTGTAAGTAGTGGTCCCAACTAACAACAAAGAAATCAAAGTGGGCCCTGGTCAAGAGAAGGTTGGGAACCACTGGGTTACACGAACGGATGTCCCATTAGTCAATGACGACAACAGACCTGTGTTGAAGCGACTGACGTAAATGCGGTAAATCGTGGATGGAGTTCAAAAATTTGGACCATGTTAACCTAGCCAACCACACAAAACCACTGACTGGTAAAAGTTTCGCTGTGACATGAAAATTACCCATACGATTTATGGTTAATTAGTTGTAGCCATTCGTCGGCTACATGGACAAGAGTAACTCTTAAATAAGAAGAGTATTTGCCCGGAACTAAATGAGAAAAATTGTATATCGCTAGCCCGCTAACTATGCATTTTTAAGGATAAAACTATCTTATGTCCGTCCCAGGGTCTCAAACTATCTCCATACCAAACTTTGTCTAAATCAGGTCATTCTTTTTAAGCGCGAAGAGGTAACAGACATACTTTTAATATGCAATATTAGTTCAGATTGCCTACGGCACAACGGACTTGCTTTACACTATGTTTAGATTCCTCTGTTAAGGTGCCTAACTTTTTTGAGGCCACTTATGTATGAGAATAGAGTATCTCAATAGTTCAGTAAATTCCGTCTCGCTTTCCCGCATAACTTCGTCTCTCACCTGCATTTACGAACGTAGTTAACCTAACCGACAGATATAAAGACGTCTTGTTTTAGGCATCTTCCAATTATACACTTATGGTCAGTTACCAACCTCCACTTCTTTCCCTATCTCCTCAAATTGAAATCATAATTCGCAGCATTTCACTTCCGTGAAAAGGGTTTTTAATAGCTTTTACTACGTCTTAAATAGTCTTGGTAAGACATCTGCAACCGACTGTTCCTTTTCTCTAATCTCAACCACCCCAGGGGCTTTTCTGAAAATCAGCGCCGAGTTATCGAGCCCTGCTCAAACCGAGACTAGCACCGATTGCAATTTTTTTGTTTAACTAACTTGTATTTTGGCAATAAACATTTTTTGATTTATGTATTTAATTAACACCAAAATTAATGATCTTTTATGAGAATTATCACTTGGTGATGTAATCAATCCAATCAGCAACGGTTAATAGGTTAGTAGATGCTTCGAGCAAGCAATCAATGCACACTGGTTTATTATTAACTTTAATGCGATGTTATTGGTCAAACTCAAAGTGCATAATCTACTGTTACTCGTCTTATGCATCGTTTCATGTGATAAACCCACAAACATGATTAGTGCAATTTTTTTAGCATACATCAGCATGGTCGAAAAGAGTCGAAGTGTCAACTTTTAGGGCTCTAACAGACAGACTAACGTCGTCCTTCATAACTTCAACGTAACTGCAACAGTCGAGTAATGCAGCTAGCGTGCAATTGTTTGCAGTTTTGCAGATTACAATGGAATTTGGGGAACTATAAATAATTACTCTGCTCTCCCGCAGTTTTGATAGCTACATTTATGTAATAAATCCCATGACTTTGACGATGAACTCTGGTTGAGTTAGAAATGCGTCAGCGTAGTGTGGTAGTGTTGTGAGTTCGTGTGATTTGTGTGTGTTCTTACATTGTGGAGGTGGAAGGGTTGTATGAACAGGTATTTTTGCATAGGTTTTTTTTATTTGACTGGATGGCAAACGGGCAAATGGATCTCCTGATGGTAAGAGATCACGACCGCCCATAGACAACTGCAACACCAGGAGATTGCAGATGCGTTGCCAACCTAGGGATCTAAGATGGGATACCTCAAGTACCAGTAATTTCACCGGCTGTCTTACTCTCCACGCCGAAACACAACAGTGCAAGCACTGCTGCTTCACGGCAGGATTAGCGAGCATGATGATGGTAGCAATCCGGGCGGACCTTGCATAAGGTCCTACTACCTGAAGGTGTAGCTGTCTTAAGGTTGCGGGGGAGCAAAGTACCTAATTGTTTACAGTTCATTAGAGACGGACCTGCGCAAAAAAATGCCTGATTCATTAAAAGAAAATTGGGTGGACAGTCAGCAGTTAGGTTGCAGTTAGATTGCAGTCCCAGTCCATTTGTAATAGCCCTCAAAAATTAATCCATCTCACAGCTATCTTCGTGAGAGGTGTCAAAGCTGATTGACTAAATGTTTACAGCTTTCGACTATTATGACCACGCTTCATTTCACTAAGTCATGCATAAATAATCCAACTAACCTGGTGGTCTTGATCCGATGTTCGAACACTTGCAAGTTGGCATCGTACTCTCCCCAAGTGGACATTATCCTGTTGTCTATGAACGTCGCGAACATCTGCGTCTCGAGGAATCGGGAGAGGAAAGGGCGGTGGCGCTGCGGCTGGTCAGAGAGGAACGAGGCTTTGTCAAAGTTGACCATGGACTCGCGGGACGATAGCCATGTTTCTCGATCCTGGTGACAAAGAAAATTTATTTTGACGATGGATGGCTAAGTGGTTAGAGAACCTGACTACGAAGCTTGAGGTCCCGGGTTCGAATCCCGGCCGGGCAGATATTTGTATGAATAATACGAATGTTTGTTCTCGGGTCTTGGATGTTTAATATGTATTTAAGTATTTATTTATATATATAAGTATGTTTATCCGTTGCCTAGTACCCATAGTACAAGCTTTGCTTAGTTTGGGACTAGGTCAATTGGTGTCAAGTGTCCCATGATATTTATTTATTTGAATCTTTATCTAGTATCCAATAGGCTAGGGATGGTGAGAGAATAGTACGCGTGCCAGCTGGGCTACTAAAAAACTCGCAAATCGAAGTTCGTATCGCACCGTCCCATTCACTCGCGTATTAAATAACTTAAGCGTCAGCGGGACGGCAACATACGAAGTTCGAGTTTTGCACTTTTTGGTATAGGGCCAGTTTTGTCATTCGAGAAAATAATTTAAGCGTGTAACTAATTACCCGGTGTATGTATTTCATTGATGGTTTTATTTTCGTCCATACAATAACTATTATTGTTTTTTTATTTTAATTTGGCTATGTCCATTGGAGGACAATTTTGCCAGTGTCTAGTAGGTTTTTTTTTATACAAAACTGGGTCAAGAATGGCAATATGTGACAGGCAGCATGTCAAAGTCAGATTATTATTATTTTTATATAAATGGCTCAAATTGGATCTAAAGAGCTCAATGTGGCGACAAATGAATAAGAATTGAAGGAGGCGTACACAGAGAAGGTTGAGAAAGGCTGAAGAAGAAGAGATATAAACGGCAAAACACGATTCTCCTCAATCTTTTATATGGTAATACGGTAAAACTGAACTGCGACGTTGCTAGCCTTGTTAACTCGATAGGGTAACCACATAAAACAATAATTTCCAGAGTGGACTTTAATATAATCACTTTATTTACATCTTAAAAACCGTTTCTTTTTTAAATAACTGCAAAATTGATTTTTAGATACTTTGGGCCGACTTTAGTAAAACTTAATGCAATTTATTTAATCTTTTTGTACCTGAAATCAAGTGAAATATATTAATTTGAATTTGAAACAAATAGTTAGTCGATCAAGTTGTTAGTTGACAAATAACTTAAATTCTAGTGTACTAGTTAGGAAGTTGTAAGTTTTTTTTTAATACCTGATCCGGCATAATGACGAAATTCTCGTACATAAGGAACATATGCACAAATCTGTTTAGGAAGGTCTCTCTGACGGCGATGTTGAAGCGGATGTCTTCGTTGTACTGTTCCTCGTCGTTGAGAGTTCTCTTCTTCATGGCCGGCATAACTGCGTCCGCGTCTACTTCGTCTATATTAACACCTGGAATTAAATAATACTGTTACTTCATGCAGGTCATGCAATAGTTGTCCACAGTACGTAACTACCAGTCCACAGTACCACAATAGTTGTGGAATGAAATTCCCTGGGCGGTATTTAGTTTTAAAAAAAGTCGGCAATACGGATCGGCCATCGGATAAATGACGGCAGATGGTATCTCCGGAAGACCAGCGCTGGCTCCTCCATAGGAGTCCGCATTTTATGCTGAGGCGAGACCATTTCGGGCGATTACTCTTGTACTTATGTATTTTCGATTATTTTTTATTTTTATTTTTTTTCCCCCGAATATTTTTTTTTCCTTTTAATTTTCATTTTATTTTCAGATGTAACTAAAGCAACTACTAACTTGCAAAATACCACTTTTTACAGTTCATAATTAAGCTATTATGTATGTGCAGTGAACTAACTTTAAAGAATAAAAAAATACAGTTGGGGTTGTCTAAGGTTTTCAGTTTAGTAATAACACCATGTTTATTTTTTACGGAACGTGTAAGTATATTATAGATACATATAGCTAGTAACGCGCTCCGGTAACACAAAAAGAGTCAAGTCCTTGTAGCGGAAAGGAAGGCCTTGCATAAGATCCTGGGACCTGTCAACAGAGACGACGGCACGTGGAGGATACGTAAAACATAGAGACCCAGGAGCTGGTGGCTGAACCCAACATCATCGGCGTAACAAAATCACACAGACTTAGCTGGTTCGGCCACCTACTACGAATGGGAGAGGATCGGGCTGCCAAGAGAGCGTACGTGGGACGACCGACTGGTCGCCGCCCGGTTGGGCGACCCAGGTACCGCTGGGAGGACAGTGTCCAGGCGGATCTGCGACGTCTTCAAGTCGACGACTGGCAAGAGGCTGCGCACGATCGGGACAGATGGCATGCTCTCGTTTCGGAGGCCAAGACCCTCTTTGGGTTCCTGAGCCAAATTAGTTAGTGACGCGCTCCCAACACGCGATTGTTGTTTAGGGGAAATGAAGGTGAAAATTTTAAGTGTTTTTGATTCTAGTATAAATAAACCTTAATTTTTTGACAGTTTCACTCGTGATAAGCCGGAGCTAGTCATTTCATTATTAAATAATAATAAAAAGATAAAGAAAGATAAAGATAAAGAAATACGAGAAAGCCTTCGATTCGATCGAGATTTGGGCTGTGCTAGGCTCTCCAGCGGTGCCAAGTTGACTACCGGTATATCGAAGTGTTAAAGTGTTTGTACGAAAACGCCACTATGTCCGTCCGACTACAGGACCAGAGCACGAAGCCTATTCCTTTGCAGCGGGGAGTCAGACAAGGAGATGTCATCTCTCCGAAGCTGTTCACCGCTGCATTGGAGGATGCTTTTAAGGTTTTGGACTGGAAAGGACGAGGCATCAACATTAATGGCGAGTACTCACCTTCGATTCGCCGACGATATTGTAGTCATGGCTGAGACCACGGAGGACCTCAGTGCTATGCTCGCTGACCTCAGCAGAGTTTCCGACCGAGTTGGCCTGAGAATGAACATGGACAAGACGAAAGTCATGTCTAATGTTCATGTAGTGCCAACTCCCGTAATAGTCGGAGGCTCTGCGCTCGAAGTTGTTGACGACTATGTATACCTAGGACAGACGGTCCAGTTAGGTAGGTCCAACTTCGAGAAAGAGATCACTCGTCGAATCCGACTCGGCTGGGCAGCGTTCGGGAAGCTTCGCAGTGTTTTTTCAGCTAAATTACCGCAGTGTTTGAAGTCAAAAGTCTTTGACCGGTGTGTGTTGCCAGTGATGACATACGGATCCGAGACGTGGGCGCTAACGATGGGCCTCATAAGGAAGCTCAAAGTCACTCAAAGGGCTATGGAGAGGGCTATGCTCGGGGTTTCTCTGCGGGATAGAATCAGAAATGATGATATCCGCAGTAGAACTAAGGTTACTGACATAGCCCGAAGAATTGCGAAACTGAAGTGGCAGTGGGCGGGGCACATTGCACGCAGGACTGATGGCCGATGGGGTCAGAAGGTTCTCGAATGGCGTCCGCGGACCGGGAGACGAGCTGTCGGTAGGCCTCCAACAAGATGGAGCGACGACCTGGCTAAGATCGCGGGATCGCGGTGGATGCGAAAAGCACAAGACCGGTCCGAGTGGAGAGCCTTGGGGGAGGCCTATGTCCAGCAGTGGACGTCTTTCGGCTGACATGATGATGATGATGAATAATAAAAAATTAAAAAAAACCTGTTCGCTTGACGATGTCCACTATCCGCTGTAACGCGTCGAGACGACGTGGCGCGCGGCGAGTGGGCGATCCCGGCGGGGACGCGTTTAGCGGCCGACTTTCGTCCCACTCTAGCACGTCGTGAAACGAATGCTTGCGACGGAGACCGCCTATAAATCAAATGACGTAATTTAATCTAATGTTTTTTAGTTGAGTAATTAAAAATAAATCAATATCACGTGCACCGATTATTGACCTAATCCCAAAGGAAGCAAAGCTGTTATGGGTACTAGACATCCAATAAACATAATTTAAATATATATAAAACACCCAAAACTAGATGACAAACGTATATAACACTAACACTATATATATAACATAACCCACTGATATTATAAATGCGAAAGTTTGTAAGTTTGTTTGTTTGTTACTTCATCACGGCAAAACCGCTGAACCGATTGAGATAAAATTCGGTATACAGATATTTTAAGTCCGGGAAGGACATAGGATAGTTTTTATTTCGGTAAATTGCATAGTTTCCGCGGGATAGCGATAAAAGATTTCTACGTAGACGGAGTCACGGGTAACCGCTAGTTATTCATAATTACTGTTCAATACATGATTGAACATTAATAGGAACCTTTAGTTCCATTTTTATTTTCTTGTCTGTAGTTGTCCACCTGGCAACACTAGTTGTAAAAAGGTTTGCAATGCAGGCTCAACGATAAAAAATGTAAAAATTGTTTGTTCCATAATAAACAAGTTTATTAAAATAATCTACTCTGTTCTTTTACTTAACAGAGTAAGTTGCAAACTTTTTTACTACTAGTGTTGCCAGGTGGACAAATACAGACAAGAAAAATAAAAATGGAACTAAAGGTTCCTATTAATGTTCAATCATGTATTGAACAATTACAAATCTTTGTCCCGACGCGAGGATCGACCAAGGGATATAGAGCTCCATAATCAGGTTCTCTAAACACTAGGCTACCCGGTCGTCAAATGATGATGACATGACAGTGAAGTATATTCGCAGAGAGTTGATAATTATAAACTCATAAGAAAATTTGGGTTTTACCCGTAATACAAAATAATAAGCAACAAAGAGTGGTAGATTTATTACCTGATGGCAATGTACAACTGCTGCTCATATTTTCGTTCATATGTTTGTATGAAGTTCCGTTTATAGGCACGCCGAGTTTGGTGGGCTCAGTTTCCGGTCTTAATATCTGAAAATACAATTTTTTGCTTAGGAGCAGGGCGCAGGTAACGCTAGAGATTCATAGATATCTACAAATTTGTAGAGAACCTTCGTTGAGCGAATCCGACTCACGCTTGGCCTGTTTTCACTTTGTGAGAGTTAATTATTTTTTGACATTCATAAGTGCTTGTTATAGCCTAAATTGAATAAAGATATTTTGACTTTGACTTTGATACCTGGTAGGCAAGTTCGAAGCTACATTACATAGTTTAAACTTATTTCTTAGTGCACGAATTCTTACGCAAGCAATAGTCACAATTTAACCGGCTTAATTGGAGTTAATTCTTATATCTCAGAGCTCTAGCGAGTTTAATTCTCATTCCGCCGACCCTAATTATACAATTAAGGAAGAAAACGAATTGATCAAGATACAACGAACGCAAAGATGGTAGTAAAAATTATGGTGAAAGATCCCGATCGATCGCGCTTTAGTCAACTTGGCCTCTTTCAATTAAGACAATGTACAGTCAAGTTTAAAAATATGAACTTATCCAGCATTTCAAAAATATGTACCACACATTTATTCAGACGCAATAAGGCCGTGGTAACGTATTTTGAGTGGTTCGAATAGATAGGTTTAGAGTGGCTGCGGCTGAATTTAAAATTGCTTAATAAATTATAATAATTAATTTTAATACTAAATATTTGACATGTAATTTTATTAATTTTATTAATAAATGAGTATGAGTATTTACTTTTGCACTTGACTGTACATGTTAGTTCATCATACACAGTTACTTAGACCATAATTTAAGGTGTATCATCCACAATATTGGACTGCACACCATACTCAAATCTTTTTGTTACACATTTTTTGAAGTTATTCTAAAAATTCTTTGTATTTCGGTTTTTTAAGAATCTCCTATACTACGTCTACAACTCTGCTGCCTAACGGAAGATGCTGTCTATTATAATACCCACCCAGCAGGCATAATTTATTTTTCGTTTTATTCAATTAAATAGAACCACAGCGATTGCATAAACCCGCCACACGGTCCTTAGGTCACCAACCTGATGTTTATCCAAAATATGGTTCAGTTCTTCAACAAAAGGTGTCCGATGTGGGAAGATTGGAAGTTCCTCGGGCAGTTGTATGTCCGGCTTGTCTATATCGACCAAGCATAATGCTGCTTCTGATCCGAGCGCGAGTCTCGCGCCGTTGCTCATAGCGCCGCTGTCTGCATGTAAACCTGCGTATAAAATCAGCCTGTAACTGTAGGTATTCTCACCTAGTTGGCAAAAACACGCAATTTTACACTCAGACTATATCTAGATATAGAAAAGAAAAGTCTGCACCGATAAAATGCTCGACTAACTTAACTACAAACACAGCAATTTCATTATATTTATGCCCGGTTCATACTATTCCAGTAAAACCGTTCCAGTAGCATGACATTGCGGTGCTCGATCGATCTTGTGTAACTCGTTTGGATTGTGAACCCGCAATTTATCGCTACTGGCACAATTTTCCTGGAATAATGTCAACCGGGCATTACGCTGAAACTTTAAGTTGCTTTTTCAATGTAGACAACAAGACTAAGGTAAAATTCCAATAGGATAGGGTCTGCTCGACTGTCAAAAAACAGAAAAAGATTATCGTGAAAATATGGTGTTTTTAACTAACGAAATAAGTAAATATTTTAATCAATATATGAATGGAATAAAACTGGTTTTTCTGTCTATGTAGGCAAACGCGAATTAACAAACATTTAAATTAAAAAAAAAACAACCGGAAAGAACGCATAAGTTTGACATTACATTGGTTAACCACAGACTTCATTGGATAACCTAGAGTATCGGTTCTCGACTTTTCAAGTTCACCCTTTTTGCAAAATAATGGGCACACAGCTCAAATCATGACGACACTTTTATTTACTAAACAATTTAATTGTGAAATCCATTGTACTGTACCCATGACGAAAGGCACCGGCGCGTCGAGGAAGTGGTACAAGGGCGCCGGCAGTATGGGCACGTAGACATGGGCCCAGGTAAATGGTAGCAGCAGGGACACTATGCACTCGGCTACTAGCATCAACTTGCTGTAGTCTGGAAAGACAAATAATGAAGTAGTGTTAAGTTGCTGACGTGGTTTATTAAGAGGATGTCCCACCGGCAGTTTCTCCATACAAACGTAGTCCTCATTTTCCTCTCTGGATAATTACATCAGAGCAACAATTTTTTTTGTCAAAAAATCTATAACCGCATCTGCCGTGCTTGTATGTTTTGTTTTTTTTTTTTTCGGTAATTCGTATATTTTAAGAATTAGAGACCCTGGAAAACTCCAAAAAATTAAGATTTTTCCAGTTCCTCAATCAGAGGTTTCTTAAACAAATCCCACGAATGTAGAAGAAAAACAGAAAACATACAAGCATCTGGGAAACCCTCATTAAAACATATGTGAAAAAAAAAATTAAAATCGGTTCAGTTTTGGAAGAGGAAATTGAGGACTACGAAACCCTATTTTCGGACGCTTTTTTACAGCTAAAATAGGCTAAAGCTGCAGTCGTTCCTTTCGCACTATATGCGGGTAATAGCGAAGGCAATAGTTTCTTTAAATATCCATTTTTCAAAATGCGCGCCCGTGTGATATCCTCTTAACCAAAACAAACTATTTGTGATTTGATTATTGTAAGTAAATAATGAATTTTGATCGGGAAAAGGCGGGTCTCATCAATTATTTTCATATCCTAGTGGATATGAAACCTTATTTTTTGGTGTCAAATCTCATAATGGCTGTACAATGGACACTGAAGCTAATTGCGAGAGCACGATAAATACGATCTTTCGCGATAATATCCAATGGAAACTATTATGTACTACATTTGTAACAAGACAAACATGTACCTGATATTTCCACTGTAAAGTAAGTACAGTCGCCCGCAGATATTTCGGAGCAGCCAAGGTGACCAAAAATATCGAGACATGAACTCTAATCGATTTATAATAAGAGTGCTTGTGTCGATGTTTTTGATCAACTTGACCGCTCCGAAATTATTGATGGCGATTGTAGGTACTTTACTTTTCCAGAATATGTATGTATTTTTAGGGTTTTCATTTAGATTAAGAAAAAAAGAAAAAGTGATATGCTAACAAGACATACATTTCAACAATTCATTTTTTTATTTTTAAAAATGAAAAGTTCGGCTCTTATTCCTAAAAGCAGTAGCCAAGGCCAAATCAATATACTCACCACTCGATCTGAGAAGTACTTGGTGCTCTAACAAGACACAAGTGAACAGTTGAACCACACATTCGACGCCTAGCGTTGAGAACATAACTCGCAGTGGGAAGTCGAGTAGCGGCAATTCTTCCGGTGCATTTGGCATTCGTATCACCTGGAAAACAATGGCTTTTCTCGTGAACCAGTCAGGCTTGGAGTATTAACAATAATTTTATTGTGAGCAGGGTTAATAAAATAGTAGATTGTACAACAGGAGCATAAAACGGGCCATTTTACCCGAGGCTTTCATATATCCACCCGAGCTGGTATGGCGAGGGCGGATAGACACGTCGAGGGGAAAATGGGTTTAATGCTCGAGTTTTACACTCTGCTTTTGCACCGTAGGCGTACACTAGATTAGGTAGGTATTAGCAACAGTTCTAGAAAAAATAATAATATGCATTTAAAAATGTAGGGAGACCTAAGAATGAGATTAGAAAAGTAATTTCTATATTAAGTATGGTAGTACGGGAACTATTTTTATTTTTTATACAAATACAATATGTAAGATGGCAACTTTCACCAGTTTCACAAATTTTGTTTCACCAATTTTGATTTTGTCGAGCTAAACTCGATTTAATACGTGAGTAATCCGGTCAATATAATTTAATATTTGTTTCACCAGTCTCTATATGAACCTCTAGCAACGAACGACTCATTACTATGATTGTGATCAATATTTTTTTATAAAATACATACAAATATTTATTTCTTGCGCACTAGAAATCAGTAGGTACAAAAAATTTACATAGACATATATTTAGGGTGGATAATAGGCTGTGTTCTCGAGTCGGTTTTAGTAATAAATTACGCAAAAAGTACTTACAACTGGTATTGGATCTAGGTGAGGTTCGGAGGGTGGCACGTAAAGGCGTAAGGCTTGGCCTGGCAAGGGTACCGGTACTTCGTAAAGCAGGTTGTAAACATAGGACTCCGGGCTAAGCCCCGGACCCGGCTGCCTGGGTAATGATCTGAAAAATATTTATAACTTGAGCTTCATTTACATCAAATTCTATTTTCACAATTTGAACCTAATGTCAATCAAATAAAGTTCAAATTTAATTTTATTTATATCATATAATATTACGCCAGGCTCCACAAGCTCATTATTCCCCTTGATGGCGGCGTTAAGGCTTAGGCCAATGTCAGTTACGATGACAGGGTTGAGGTTGATTCTGCGGAACGCCTCCGCAAGGTTAAACAATGCTGGAGATGAAGTGAAAAAAGTCATGAATTCATCACTGTTCTTGATCAATTACTTATAAATTCATAGCTGAGCAATGTAATGGACTTGGATGATATTTCACCCATCATGTCAGTAAAACTTAAAATATCTTTATTCATGCGTACTGGATTATTTGAGATTTTTAACCTAAATTATTCACAAGGTTCGATAGAAAGTGTGTGTCACATTGTGTTTTACAATACCAAGTTCTATCTATCATTTGTTCCATATTAGATATATTTGTTATGGGATGAATAATGCCTTAATGTGTTCCTGATTTTTCAACGCAATTGCATGCAATATAATTAAGGATAGCAAATATATCCAGTGAAAATAATTGCAAGTCATTAACTGTCATTTGTATTGTAGCCTCAAAGTAAAGTAAGTAATTACTTGGATCATTTAAATAAGTTTTAATAAACAATTGATAAGGATTATATTATGGGTCAATGTGCAAACCTGTCATTAGAGTACAAAAACTTGTAAATCAATGTGGAATTAATAAATACACAACTACATTTTTTTATTTCAACAGGAATTTTCCTATCCATTCCACCTTCTTTACGGAGTAAAAACCAAGCAAAGCAGTCAACAGTTAGGTTAGGTTATTATTGATGTATGAAATCTAGATACCTCCAGTTTTAATCCATATACTCTGTTCAATAATAATTATTTTATTTGATTAACTTGCTCTTGAGACAAAACTTTTTGTACAAAAATTATGGTTGGACTTAATTTTGGTACTAATAATAATATATAACTTACTTAAAATAAACAAGCAATGGAGTTTCTACTTACCTATATAAATTCTCTAAGAACAACTGTGCAACTCTCACATAAGGGTATTGGCAGATCAAAGCTATGCTTTTTGCTACATAAAGTTTATCTTTGGCTATATCGTAGTAAGTGAGGGCGGCACCGGAGTGTGGAGCCAGTTTAAATGACCTTGGTAGGGACCGAGAGCTCTCCTTTCCATTGCTCTTTCGATGGCCAGGAGGTGTTTGGCCACTGGATAACTCAGTAATATACATAGCCTGAAAAGCATTTTATATTTAGTGTATTTGGGTCTTCAGCATAGTTGAGCTAGTTTAAGAGCCTACTCATTTCTTAAAGGGACGGCAACACATCTGCAACTCGGCTTAAGTTATGGATGTCCATAGATAGAGGTGATAGCTTTCCATCAGGCAACCGCCTGCTCGTTTTCCCCTAACATATAAAAAAATATTATGTTAACTAAATAATAAATTTTATAAAAGTATTCACAAAAATATTTGGCATTTAAAATTTTTCTATTTAACTTGTTTGCCGGCGGTACTAAGATTTTGTAATATACTAAACCATAGTGACTCATAAAGAAACTTTCCAAAAAATCTGCATTAGCCATATTGTTGAATAGCATTTTAAGGTCAGTTATTACCACCAGCATATCGTCACTACTTTTAAAAAACTTGTATCTCAAAATGTATGATTTTTCTGAATGCACTTTATGACCATTACGTCAAGGTTCAATTTTGTTGACGTATTGATCTAAGATACGAGATATTTTCAAAGTAGTGACGATATGTGTTATTTTAGTATATTTATATGTTAGTAAAACAGACCTGTAAAGTATGCATTGCACTACAGATGTTCCTGTTCCTAACTTCTTCATAGAATATAAGACTGAAGCCATAGTATCGGGAAGCATTTTCTCTGGTCACAACAAAACTGTGAAACTTTGCTTCTAGAGAATGTTTTTGAGTTCTAAATTGTAGGCCAGCCGGTAAACAAAGCTAGAACAACAAAACATTTTTTCAGCTTGAACTCTCAGTTTAATAATGTACAAATCTCATTAGATTAGGATCAGTGAATTTAATGGTCATAAAAACCAACTTTCAGCATCTGTCCCAGTCACATAATTAAAAGATATCACCATCCAATCTTCATATCATAAATATTATAAAAAATTCAAATCATTTTCAGTATAAAAAGTATATAGATTTAAATAAAAGCTTATAAAAAATCATTCATCATTCAGATTTTTACCCACTTTGAAACCATTTCTTAAATATTTAAAAACTGCATTTCAGAGACTCACTAAAAATAATCTCAAATAACTTGTCAGGGTTGACTTTTGCTGCATAAGTTGTGCAAATAACAATTCATTAACACCTTACCATACAAACAGCATGTTCATCAAACGGATTACTTTGTACATTGTCAGGGTAGTGAGCTAGTATTTTCCCTTTATAAGACCGATCCAAAGGAGACACATGCAAGTTATCACCTAAAACAAAGACATCATCTGTTACCACTGACAATAAAAACAATCAAAACATATGGTGTTCAAATACTGACCACAAAGCCTGTCAGGTTCTAGGCCAGAATCGAAATCAAGACCACATATAGCAAAATAATCAGCAAAACGACATCCCACTGATAAATCAGAGACAGACATATTCATATCGACCCGTTATTTACTATACGAGACACTTTCTCTTCTAGTCACTATTATGATGGCTTTCTTCAGCATCTTACTGATTCTCGATCAGGTACCGTTGCAAATAACTATTTTCGCAGTTGCACATGTTCATTTTACTACTGTTAATGTAAACATAACTAGATGAGATACATTTCTACTGTAAAATTATATATTTACGCGACGAATCAAAACGTAAATGACTTTTTTATACGTCAATACGTCATTTTACAATAGGGATGTCCCATGTTGGACATTGGACTAGTGATGGACGTTGCAAAGACGAACCGTTTTAAAAGACCGTTTTGTGTTCCGCGACGATAGGACCGTTTTACGTTTCGTTCTAAAGCAGTCTTCGTCGCGCAACTAGTTCTCGCATTGTTTGACGCGAATTTGTACTTAAAGTCTATATCCATAGAGCCTAGAACGTAATGAGATCATTGCGACGTCGTCGCTCGTTCGTTTCGTTTTGGTCTTTGATATAATAAAATAATCTTTATTTTTACTACAATATAGTCGAATATCGTGTAAGACAACTTATTTTTTGGTGTTTCGTTCGTCTCGCAACCGTTTTTTCCGCAACCATTCCACGTCACTCGTCTTCGAGACGAACGTCGACGAGATGAGTTTACGTTCCTCTCGTTCGATCGTCCTGTGCGTCGCCTTACGTTGCCCGTCCCCATACAATGAAACCAGTTGCGAACGAGGACCGTTTCGAGGACTAGTTTTCATTCTAGAGAAAACGGTTGCGTTTCGTTGTCAAATAATTCGACAACGACCCACGACTACATTGGACAGGCAGAAAGCACGAAACAGCAGGGCTACTATGAAAGTTATGAAACTCGAAGTTCGTATCGTGCCATCCCTCTCGCTCTCGTACTAAGCAGCATATGTGTCAGAGCAAAGGGACCGCACGACATGAACTTCGAGTTTCAAGTTTCGTAGTAGTCCTACAGGAATCGAATAATCGATAATTCAGTGTAAAGGGAGTATCACACGACCATATAAGCTTAGGCGCACATTATCAGAATTATTTTATGATATTAGGAATAAAGTAACCGTATGTTAAAAAAAAAAAAGATTTTGTTTACTAATTTATCGGAATTTTTAGATAAGAGCTATCGCAAAATAACCGAAAAAAGAGTCGTGCGGTGTGTGTGAGTGAATCAGAATAAATTGACAAATGAATGTCAGTCAGTCTCTGTCAGAAAAGATAGGGGCGTGTGTGCTGGGTGGAGAGGTTGTCGTATTATTTAAGCAAGTATTATTAGAAAATAGTGGTCTACGAAATTCGCGAAAATTATGATGTGAAAGTTTAGCATAGTATTTCATAAGTGAATAAATAATCTTATATTCACGTCCCGAAAAAGTGATTTTATAACAGTTAAGTTATTTAGCGTGTTCAAACGAACGCATCAAGGTGAGTTTTATAATATGTTTATAAAAAACCCAAGAGCATTGTCTGTTTCCTCATAAGTATACTATTTAAGAACTAGTCTGCCCACATATCGAGGCACAACGTGCTCATTAGTATTGATGTTTGTAATGGAAAAAAATAGCTTCTAAAAATATCGTTAATTGTTAATGTGTATTTCCCCCGGTGAAATCAACCGATTCTCATTTGTCGTTTTGTTGTTTCAGAATGTTAAGAGGAAGAGTAAAACATTGTTTGCACTGCATTTTATATCTATCCTTCATATTTTTTTTCCTCGTATTTGCTGGTGCCATTAATTTAAATGAAGAAGAAATAGTTTTCCCTGATCCCTGGGAGACCTATGGAATATATGGTACAATTATCCTGTACATCCTGAGGTTGCTTACTCTGCTAACAATACCTCAGGTGCTATGCAATTTTGCAGGGTTAGTGTTTTTTAATACTTTCCCAGGAAAAGTGAAGCTAAAAGGATCCCCATTACTGGCACCATTCATTTGCATAAGAGTTGTAACTAGAGGCGACTTCCCAAAGTTGGTGAAGACTAATGTCTCAAGAAATATGAACACATGCATTGATGTTGGGATGGAGAACTTTATGATTGAAGTTGTCACTGATAAAGCATTAAATCTGCCTAAACACAGGAGAGTGAGGGAAGTGGTGGTGCCCTCAGAATACAAGACAAAAAGTGGTGCTTTGTTTAAGTCCCGAGCATTGCAGTATTGTTTAGAAGACAGTGTCAATATATTAACAGATACTGATTGGATTGTGCATTTGGATGAAGAGACATTATTGACTGAAAACTCTGTTCGTGGGATTTTGAACTTTGTGCAGGATGGACAGCATCAGTTTGGACAAGGGCTCATTACGTATGCCAATGAGCAGATTGTCAATTGGCTGACCACTCTGGCTGATAGCTTCAGGGTTTCTGATGACATGGGCAAGCTCAGGTTCCAGTTTTATTGGTTCCACAAGCCCCTATTCAGTTGGAAGGGCTCTTATGTAGTAACACAGGTATGCATCAAATCCTCAAAAGTTTTTTGTTTTACTTACAAAAATACTCAAAATGACGAATACCTTTTATAAATTCCCTCCCTCCATGATGAAACATGTTTTTATATAGACTCCCCCCCTCTGTTGAAGAACATCATTTGGTCAATAAACACCCTAATGGCAACTCAAATAAACCCAAGGCAATTCATGAGTCATTTGCTAAATTAATCAAGAGAGAAGTATAATACTCAGGCCAATGGCAATAAGATATTTTGAAATTTATATTTGTGTAGCAAATAGTTATGTTTATTATTTGATTAATATTTTTATTATCTTTTGTAGGTAGCTGCTGAGAAAAAAGTGTCTTTTGACAATGGCCTGGATGGTTCAGTGGCGGAGGACTGTTACTTTGCCATGAAGGCATACATGGAGGGGTATTCATTTAACTTTGTAGAAGGTGAAATGTGGGAAAAGTCACCTTTTACACTATGGGACTTCATGCAGCAGAGAAAAAGATGGATCCAGGGTATCCTGTTAGTGGTTCATACAAAGCAAATACCTTTAATGAATAAGATCTTTCTAGCCATATCATGTTACTCTTGGGTGACACTGCCACTGTCAACTAGCAATGTTTTGTTAGCTGCTCTCTGTCCAATACCATGCCCTCACTTCTTGAACCTTATATGTGGCTTTATAGGAGCTGTTAATATATACATGTATATCTTTGGTGTTATCAAGTCCTTCCCCCTGCATAGATATGGACCTATTAAGTGTATTTTATTCGCTGCAGGAGCTCTAGCAACTATACCACTTAATGTTGTTATTGAGAACATTGCTGTTATATGGGGTGTTTTAGGCAAAAAACACAAATTTTATGTAGTTAACAAAGAAGTTAAAGTCCCTGTGACAGTGTGATTCTGTTGTTATGTCAGTATTTCATATTACTCTATTAATTTTTGTTACTGCAATAAGTGCACAAAATACTTAAGTGGAATCAATTAGCACTTAAACTCAAGTCTGATTGATGTAACCTGATAATGAGGTATTAAGAAGGTTGACTAAACAAAGGTTGACTAAAAAAATTTTTTTTTCTAAATTTAAGCCAGTGACTTTTTTTTTATATCCACTATGTGAAACATTAAGCTGAAGAAAATAACAAAATGTTGGTTCATTAAAATAACTTTCTTGTAAAATCCTAGTATGTAAAATCAGTTATTTATCGAAAGTAATTTACATCATTAAAAGTTTAGCAAAGTATTGATACACCATTAAAATTTGACATCTCATCTTTCATGAACTGCACAAATAATGAAGAGGGATAGAAATCTAATTAATATGTGATAAATATGATGATAGTGAAGTGTACATGGCATGGATATGTTTCTATTTTAAATGAAGGTAATAGAATAAATGAAAACCTTTGATAAGATAATATGTTTACATTCAAGTGTTCGGACTGTGCAGTGCAGTTTGCTATTTGCTATTAAAAGCAATGATGGTTGACATCTGGATGATTAGTTAGGTATTTTTTAAAAGGCTTTGCAACTGTTTTATACCTAAGTATTATAAACTTATATAATGTGTACTTAACATTCAATGTACATTCGAATAACTTCAAGTTTTTGTATTTAGACGAGTTTTTCGTTTTTTCTGGGTATAGTTAATAAATAGGAGAGGCCATGACGATATGAATATTTCTATTAATCAGAATAAGTTTTGTTAATAATTAAATTTATGTATTTGTATCTCCATGGTGGTTATTTAAGAGTTTATAATATACAATATTGATTGTTTTCAATATTCTAAACAATTATAAACTTTAACTAAATTCAAAGTGTCTATAACTTCATATTTTTTGGAACTTTAAGTCTACATTGGTTTTGTTGAGATTTCCTTTAGATGTCAGATATACTCAGCGGCATAAAATTTGGCCCGCTCATTTAAAATTACCTATTACTGCATACATTCTAGGGTCAGATTTTTTGCCGCTCAATATTATATAATAATACTTGCGCGCGTAAATAACAATGGCCTTGAGTAGCATAGGCCACTAATTGCTGAATTGCTGTTCATTAGTCCTCATGACCTTCAGGCTATACGTGACGGTTGGGTGGCTGACGACTTTGCAACTACGTCCGTGAACGTATCTGCAATATGTCGATCCGAGTTTTCTCTATTTTAATACTTTTCTTTTGCCACTATCATAATTTTCACGAGTTAGGGAAAGTATTAAATACCTGCCCATGTTCACGCGTTGTATTGGGGTGTAGAGGGTAGAGTTATACTGTTTTAACCCTTTTCCAGGCCCCGCTAATTTAGGTAAGCTACAAAAATTAATCAATGTTTTATATTTTTTACCTATGACGGATTAATTTAAAAATAATTATAATTTTTATTGGCTTCGATTGATTTTGTACCATATTGTAAATGTAGCAAGCTTTATTTGTGTACATTTATGTGGTCACTCTATGCACTATACCTGGAAAAGGGTTAATGATTACATCGATATATCGTCTGTCGTTATTTACGTCGAGTAATGGAGCTTGGTCATACTCATGCCTATAAGTAAAAAGTACTCGGGCCTAAACGAATCGAGTACAAGTCGTTATCCATTATGCCGACTTTGGGTATATTATATCTGTATATTTAAATTTTGCAACATTACGCCTTTATTTCTCACATTATTTATTTGCGTTATGCAGTAAAATCTCATTTTGTAATAGCTACTAAACTATGCAACGGTGAATCACAGTTTTTTTCCGTTCAGCATTAGACTAGTCATTGAAAACTGTACCTACATTATTTAATAAATAAGAATTAAGTTTCTAAATTAAGACGACACCGGATCAAATGTAATTGAAATAATGGGATACCTACACTATTTTCTATAATTTGCTATACCTAATTTCAATACGACCATATTTTTCCGCCCCTATGTATCGAACAAAGCTTTTAATTTAGTACACTATCTTACCGGTTAGATATTAGTACATAGTCCTATGTTCTTTTCTGGTATCCAATAGTGTTTTCTTGAGACTTTACTTGTAGGAAGTTGGTAGATTATTGAGTTTCATGGTTAATTATTATATTTTTAGTATTTTACTTTTAAGATGTCTCAGGGAGCGCATTGTTTGATCAGGCCACGGGAAATGAGACGTATCGTTATTTTTGTAATTAATTTATAATTTGTATTGTATTTACCTATTTGTAATTTGGTCACAAATTCTTGGATATTTTTCATTTGAAGATGACATCGTAATATGGTAATACGCACCGTTTTCAACTTATACAACAAAAAAAAATGGAAATATTTATATTCATCCCTTCTTGATTCATTGTTGATAATCTTGCGGAGTTTTAGTCTGTTAAAAGAAGATAACTATGTAACTTCAGATCTCAGAGACGCAGTTTATTAATATGCTGTCACATTTAGAGTCAGCTGTTGAAATTTAATATATTTACAATATTACTTATCTAAAATTAAATTATTATAGTAGGTACTCTAAATAAACTAAGTATGGCAGATCCTAAACCTCCGCAAAAATAGTTTAAAATCTATTTGATTTCAATTATTTTGTGTTCATATCACCAGTTGTTGTTCGAAGAAATGGACAAAATGTGTATTATATTTTTCTATTTTGTAACATGCTCAATGCACGCAGATAATTTATTTTACAAGGATGACAGAATTACAATTTTAGTATACGGGTAAATTCGAAATACTTTTTCGTGCTTTCACGATCTGAGGATGAAACTAAAGCTGAAACTTTCGTGATTTGTTTTTCCAGTGCGTTGTTATTTAAATAGAATATTTATAAGTTTCGTCTAGCACGAGTTTAAGCAAAAGTTGATCGGTCGTATTTAATTAAATGTTTGTTACAGTTACTGTGTGGGTTGTAAGTGTCAATTGTGTGAGTATTTGGTCTTACGCGTTTAATTATAATCTGGGTGATTTAACACGTAATTAGTAAGTAGTTACATAATTCAGAAAATAAATTGAATATTACAAAATATTTTATTTTTTATTGTCAATTTGTTAATGGCGACTTGGAACGTACGACTCGAACATCGTTTCAGTGATTAAAGTAATAATTTTATTTAATGGCAAAAAATGTACTGATTACTGAATGCATCACTCAAACGAAAATTCTAATTAAACATTATACTCCAATTCAATAGAATCTGACAATCCTGTAGACACTCCCAGCCTACTAATTTGAACACCGGGCTGCCTAAGGCTTTGTAAATGTGACTATTATATCAGAACATAATCAGTAAGCCTGTGCACAAATGCACAATTTACCACGTGACACTTTTCTTAGTAATCCAATCGAAGGTGTAATAACTATATTAATCATCAATATCCATTTAATAAAAAAATGGAAATATTCCTAATGTTTTGATAACCACTTTCTAGGAACATCTTTTTTTATCACGAACGTTGATAGTTATCTTTTTGTCAAATTAATGACAGACTATTTCTTTTGATATCAGTTTTCAGGTAAATTACCTACTATGCTATAAAATTATCTGTTACAAGGGTTTTTATAATATAATTATTTACTACGCATGTTATGGTCGTTATGATTTATGTTTTATTTTTAATCCCCGACGCAAAAAGAGGGGTGTTTATAAGTTTGACCGCTATGTGTGTGTCTGTGTGTCTGTCTGTAGCACCGTAGCTCTTAAACGGGTGGACCGATTTGAATGCGGCTTTTTTATTTGCAAGCAGGTGTTCTAGCGATGTTTCTTAGATATGTTTCATCAAAATCGGTTCAACTTTATTGAACTTTGATTGAAGTGACAAAGTTGAGGATTTTCCAACTTTAAATTCATTAATAGAGTCGATTAACTGGATCGCCTCTAGAAGAGGGCCTCAAAGGGGAGGAGACGGGACGAGATTAATTTTTGGGCTGGGCCGGTGCACTCTACATGGGGCATATACGAAAAACTAATTTATTATGTATTACTAATTGATAGAACAAAAAATGTTCTACAATGTTGAATAATATATTAATATCTACAAAAAACTTCGCCATACCACATTTTCCAATTATTGTAGTTATGTCACTACAACTAGGTACTCTTTTTAAAATTTCAAAGTTGACTAAAATCAGACCATGTTATCCATACCTTTGTATTAATCCTTATCTAAATAAATAGTTTCATTCAAGATGGTTTCAATACCTGTAGATCAATTTTTAATTTATTCAAATAGGACATTCCATTCAAAAGATATTACGAATTTAAAAATATCAACCTAATCAAAAAATGCATTTATTCTACGTTGATGCGCCCCGGTTTCGCGTGGAAACACGCGAAAAGATGTTGTTGAAAATTTACCGTACGCAATTATTCCCAGTGAAATATTAATTTACTTAAATATAAACTATCATTAGCCAGATCCATTAAAAATATCAGTTGAATTTACATTTCTCTCTGTGTCAATATGATATTCGCATTATTAAAGATAAGCAACATGCCAAAGCAAAGCAATATACCTACGTGAGTAAATATCCTCATATCCATTCACCACCGCACGTAGAGTCACCAACATATCTATGTAATTTAATAGGACTAAGTATTTATAAATCGCCGAAAAAACGGAAAAGAAAAAAAAAATTTTTTTTTTGGAGTCGGTTTTACTTTTTTGTTGAAAAGTGTCTTTATTTCTCACTTTTCGTTGATTTGTAGCCAAAGTACATCTCACAATTAAGCCCAAACACGGAGTGATTACGTTGTTTTATAACAGAGCTCCGTTGCCTACCTTCCGGCTTCTGCATCAGATCAGTTCGAAAGAATCATTAACTTAAAGCTTCTTCTTAGTCGCTTATCTAGGTATATTAATAATGAACGTTTTAGACGAGTGAGCATTACTTAGCTTTGACGAGTTCCATTGGTCATGTACGGTCTTCTTATCAGGTCCAGTTTACTAAATGATACTTTCTGAATGTAAATGCTTATCTTAATGCTAAAAATGCCAAAATCGCCATAGGTGTGCCTATAAAATTTGAGGTTTGCCCTCGATTTCCCTAGGATCCCATGATCAGATCTTGACTTGGTGACAATGGAACCATCTCAGAAGAGACTCTTTGTTGTTAAAAGGGTTGTTAATAAACCCCCACAATTATCATTTCAAAGTTCACTATCTCGATAACGGCAGAACCAATCTTTAAGAAACTTAACGTAGAACCATCTCGATTAAACTACTTAGCTATAGTTTAGTTTAGTTTATTTATTCATTCAATACATCATTACAGTATAATTTACATAAATGTCAGTTATAAGAATTTGTATTGAAATCGTCAAATGTAATAAGATTAGTAATAATTAATAAAATAAAATTCTAAGCATGTCAATATCTGAAGGGATCGTCAGATTGAAAACAATGAAAACACAATAAAATTATATCTATTAAAATACGTACCCGCGTTATGTACGTTTCTACATACAGACACAGGCATAGCGATCAAAGTCTTAACATGCTTCTTTTTAAATTGGGGTTAAAAAACTTAAAACATCATTTAAATATATTTTTTTTTGTGTGTTACAACAAAATTAAATGAAATATTTTGTATTTTTTATTTTCACTTTTTTAACGAAATCATTGGAATTTAAGCTTGTCATTATTCATAATGCTCTTATTAATCACTTGGTCCGATATATTATGTAGTCACGATCTAACTGGTCTCGTGACTATAGCTCTCGCAATACGATTGCAACTTCTAGGAATGGCAGGTAGGTACGTCAAGATAATAGTTATGTACTCGTATATCCTGTTTTAATGAAAAACCATGCTTGTTGATAATGATAAACCAAATGGGTCGAGCTACTATCTATAAGGAAAACTGACTGTTACTTCGGTACATGCGCACTGTACTGTATTAAATTCAAGTACAAATGACACATCCGACTTATCAAAAGTTGAGTAAGTATCATGGGTTTCCCCATATTTACAGGATCATTTTGAATAACAAAGCGATAAGGACGGTCATACTGAACAACTTTTCTCATGGGACCAATACGAAAAGCGGGGTAAAAAAAATCAGCTATTTCATAGAAAACCTCAGCACCTCACCGGCTTCAATGAATAAAACCAGGGATTTTTTTCCCAATTTTCTTATTGTTCACATGGGAAAAGTTATTCAGCATGACCGTCTTTATCGCTTCTTGTTATTCCTGATCACCAATTAAAAGTCACCGTGTCTAGACAAGTTGGATTGGCTTAAGCCGATCGAAAAATCATTATTTCCATGTAATATGAGCGAAAAGGACTCTATGCGGCATTCCGAGGCGAGCTGAACGACGTCATTTTCGCTCTTAGTGCGAACTTGCGCGGACAAAGTTTTTCCCAATCGGCTTAAGATCGGAACTCCGTGGCGATTGGGTTAGGAGAACTTTAGAAGACCCTAACTAAGCGGACCGCTTGTGATTGAAACTAGACCCGACATCGTACTGTCAAGCTGAATATTATTTATTTAAACAACATTTGTTGAAAGGATTTCAGCATATTGAAAATATTTGCGAAAAATTGTTACTACTTGTACAGTGGTAAATATTTATAAACGCAGTAGAACCAAAAACAATGATTTTTAAAATTACTGTCTGTCAGTTTGTTTATGCGTTCGCTCGCGCTAAAACCAGGAACGACTTAATCGTCGTGGATGTGGTTTTGATTGATGCATTGCAGTTTTCTTGGATCTTGGAATCGGTTCTCAAGGAAAAAAACGTTATATAGAATTTCAAAGAACAGTTTTGGCAGAATTGCTGGTAGTTTAACGTTGGCAGGCCTCCAACTAGGTGGACGGACGACATTACGAGAGTTGTAGGCAACTGGTAGATGCAAGTGGCGAGTTGTGGTACATTGTGGCATTCTAAGTGGAGGCCTTTGTTTAGCTGTGGACCCCTTCCAGCTGACGATGATGAAATACATAATCAACGTGAGTTGACTTCACATTACTATGGTTAGCATGTCCAATAGAGTTCAGCTTAAGTTGGAAGGTGTTAAGGGCGCCGCGCACCTGGTTTTCCTTGCCGTCTCTAAAGAGGTTGTTGGCGAATGCCGGAAAAACAGAGGACATCTCCATGAAGTAGAAGAGACTAGCATGGGTACTCCAATCTCTTTCCAGCAGTCTCTTTCGGGAGAACCTGAACGGCTTCATCAGCTACTCCTACATCCCATAGATAGCTGAATTCTGGTCCACCTTCTAGGTAGGCTGGTGCCAAGAGCGGAGCCTCCTGTCCCTTAGTGACAATAGGCAACAATAAAGCCGTTGAAAAGCCACGAACCCGTCATGTGGCAGATACTTAAGCAAAATGGGATAAAAGTAGCAAAAAAGCCACCCAATAGGTACGTTTGGATAAATTAATCGGGATAAGTCCACAATTACAGGTATAATTTTATTCTGAAACTATGAATAAGGAGTGAATATTTTGATGGCAGGTACCTTTTGTGAAGTGCTAGGCAGTCAAAACAATAACAGACTGAGATAAATCTAAGACCTTACTATAATTAGGGCTTCAAACTCTATTATAGTAAATTCCTATTAGTTTATTTATATATAACAGTTTAAACACGTTCAGTGTGTCGTGCTGTCCTAATTTAAATGATTAGATACATCGTTTAGTTACCTGATTTAGTTGAAATGTACATATAGCTACTAGGCATGTAAATAATCAAGTAAGTGCAGCCACTATCGAAGGTAATGTATTAAATGTTACCCATACGAGGGCGATCAGATTGATTGAATAGCTTATTTTATTTGGTCACTGTCTCACGGGGACCGTAAAGATATTTGCTCGCCCATTTGCGGCAGGGTCTAACCACCGATTTAAAGTTAATAGCTCCTAGTAAGTAGCTCGTGTCACTACTTATTCTACTACATATTATAAATGCGAAACTTAGTGAAAAAAAATTTGTACTGACTGAAAAAATTATAAAACTCAGGTCGTCGGTAATTTGAATGGATGTGTGCAGAATCCGATCATTTTTAAATGTTCTTTTGATAATTGACAAGATTTCATTTTTTCAACACCTGTAAATTACTACAGGAATCGAAAGAGTTTTGCCTCCTGAACATGGCAAAATATTTATTATAATTTATTTCTCCATATTTAAAAAAATACAAAATAATTAAAAAATGTATCTGAATTTGCCAATACTACGACAGAATAGATATGTTTCCTTTGCCTTTTGCACCAGAAAAAGGAGCTGTCATAATTTTGACAACATTTACTTCAGATTTACGCATGATTTACGTGATCTTTTTTTTAATAGAGGCTAGACAAAAGTAATGGATCTATTATATCGTAGTTTTGGAGTTAAGCCCTTTTCGAATAAGCACATCTTAATTTTTTTTAATAAATTAATTAATAATCGTAGCGAAATTTTAAAAATATCAGCGTCTTTCTATTTCCAAGCAGAATACAGAGAACGAAACAAATTATAGTCTTAGAAATATGAAATGTTGTCAATTGTGCGATTTGTCGTGTATATGTTTCATAGAAAATTTAAGGAGGAAATAATCGTTAAGTACTTAAATCTTATTGCATAGGTACTTAGTTACCATGAAATTACTCACTTGAATAATTTTCACGACATTGATTAAAATAATTGAAATCCGCAGTTTCCAGACTTGTTCCTAAAGTGTGAGTATATAGGGGCTGTTTCGCCATTCATTGATTAGTGTTGACTAACGGTTAAATGTGATGCCGTCTGTATTTGTTTTGTTCGAATTGACGGAGACGGCATCACATTTAACCGTCAATTAACACTAATCAATGGATGGTGAAACAGCCCCTTAGCGTAGGTAGTAGATCTAATGTATTGGTCAATTCTGCACTTTTTATTTCGCTTTGTTTCGTTGAGCGCGCCCTTAGACATAAAAGTTAAATAGGTAATTTTATCGCAGTTACCGTATTTGTGATTACTTAATATTCAACCAGCATAACAGGTCACTCCATGCAATATATATGTTCTTCTCCGCCGCTATCGACACGTAATGATTCTGTTCCTTTTGGCGGTTGACACGACTCTTAAAAATTATACCTACCTACTCTGTGATATGCCGACGGCAGCAGTTTGGCTGGTAGATCAATATAAAGATTATTAGGTACGGTCAGCAGCAAATGTAGCTGCATACTTTTGTACTTTGTCGTTTTACAGCAACGTACTTAATACCATACAAATTTGACACATTTGTTAAAACCACAAAGTACCTACCAGAACCTATACACACACTCATCAAAGGCAAATACAGGCATTGATAACTAACCTAAGAAATGGGCACAAAAACGTGAAAATTTTAAAAAATCAGTTTGTTACTGACAACCTATCAATGTAAATATTTTTCATGTCAATCCTTGGATTGTTCATGTAGGTAGATGTAGCACGTTTTACTCTTTAAAGGGATTAGGTACGCAGCTGAAGCCATAATTGTGCGTTCGTGACCCGTTTGGTATCGATGGCGCATGCTTATGCTTCATGTTGTCTGCAAGTTAACTTCGCTTAATTTAATAATAGTATGTGAAGTGAAGTAATCTTTTACCAAGGGTAAAGTATGGCAGTCCACGGCAAAGGCTCGTCGCGACGCGGTTGCGTGTTTCGTACGTTGGACCGCGGAGTTGTGGACGTTGGAGATGAGTGACGTACCTGAAGTGGTGGTGGAAACTTGTAATGGAGTGGTTGAAGGGCAGGATCCGGACGTTGCTGCTGCGGTCATCGAGGAGCCGAAACCGGATGAGGGGTAAGCAGTGGAAACAAACTAGTTGTTGCATTCCTGGCTAATTAGAATCTAGAAGTAATCTCACATTCTCACGGCACTATTAAGTATTTTCGGTTTGGCCAATGAACTGAACACGCCCTCTATTTATAATGGACTGCTTTTAGCACAATAAAGTGCGATAACAAATTTGAATTGGAATTTTCTATTTGTAGATTGGCCATTGACCCCAAACTGGGCTGCCGTGTTCGGTTCCCGAGTGACGTCATACGAGAAACGTGAGTCCTGCTCGTTCTCACCGTAGTTGGTTACTTTGCTCACGACTACTGTCTGGAGGTCCCGTGACGTCACAGTTTATACTTGGCTTGGCAGAACTGTAGCTTGCAGCTATTGTATTAGCGATGAGGCATGCATGCGTAAGTTAGTCTTGAAATGTCATTGGTGCTAGCTTATTTAATTAGAGGTTCTATTTCTGGTAGAGTCTTAATCGGTAAAAAACGCTTTTACACACACGAAATAGAAAAAGCAAAGATATTATTGTGACGTATGAAATTCCTCTTTGGAAATAAGCTTGTCACTAGTTACTCTTGTAACGAATATGAAAGTTACAGGCTTTAGCCATTAAAAGACAGTTAGGTATCGTAGTATTTAGTAGTAGGTAGTTACAAAACTGAAACGTTTACCAGGGCAGAACCTTTTCATTATCAACTTAACAATGATTTTTTTGGTAGATGTATGGAATGCTATCACGACTTTTGCAGTGAAAAAGTTCTACCCTAGCACATGATTACGTTTCTTTGACTACAATTCTAAATAAGCACTTTACTGTACACAACACGTACGATAACGTTTCAAAACTACCTATGTGGGTATTGTTCTAGTAAAAGGGCGATGTATCTTTCGAGCAAGTGTTCTCGTAATTCGACAGAGATAAATGTTTTGCTAGCTGCACCGGGGAAATAGAAAATACCGTCATTATTGTTACGCTGGCATTTCATTTCGTTTTTTCTGTTCACCTACATATAGGCATATTATTTTAAGAAACACAAGCATGTTTATCTTGTCACTTAGCTACCACCTTAGATTTGCTGGCGGTAGCGGACGGATAAACAGACGTAAGGCAAAATGTACGAGTGTTCATCTCTGCCCCAATAGTGGCCATCTTTAATTTTACTTCATTAGCAATAGAGCACGTGTTTACAATTTGAAAGTCTACTAGGTACATGGTGAAACTACAAGGGTTCTGTTTTTGGCCTTAAGGCTACGCAATCCTTATACTTAAGTAACTATGCTTCTTATGTAGAGCCATTAGCTAATTATGCGTTATGATGATAACAACTTAAAGTATTTGTGATTTATGCATACATGTACCTATAATGCGTCATTAGTCATTACAGATACACACGTGTTTACTTATATGACGAACATCGACTGATAGTAGAAGGTACTTAACTACTTTAAGAATTCATTTTGAATATTCATGCAAGCAGACTTTTTTAAATCGCAAATATTTCCACATTCATTTCTTATTATTTGAGACAATACAGCTGTCAACTAATGAAGGCATACGTATATGTTTTACTAAACATAAACATGAAATTAACCTAGCGTAACGTAAATATATATACCTATATTCGTTTCGTTGGTAGCATTATACTCATATTATTCTTAGTAAGTGGTTGCCACTTTTTATACGCATAAGCAATCTGTTATGTAACATAAACACTTATTGAGAATATTTAGACTGGTAACAGTGTGTATGTAAATTATTGTCAGCTCTTCCCTTCTAATGGTTGGATTCAATATACAAACCAAATTGTTGCTTATTTTTAAATAGCTTTTATTTGTTGTGTTCATGATGTCTCATTTATTTTCAATCCATTTGAACTTGTTTGCGACATGACAAACACATGACAAAATAAGCAGTATTTTTTTCCAGTCACACCTTACGTTGTTTTTTTCGCCTACCATAATCAAGGCAATAGGCTTACAAAGAAAACAGTTATGTCTAAATTATCTTAAGTACATTGTACACCCAATCTTCAAAAGATAGGTAGAGTATTTGTAATAGTTTGGTAACTTAGATATGACGTTACTTACCTACTTATATGACAACTAAGTGGGTGGTTAGCCGGATATGATGAGTTGCAGGCAAACAGGAAGGGTCTGTTGCTGAGAAACGAAGGGTTACCTAGAAGGAATAAACAGAATTCTGACGTCGCAAGGCGAGATTAATAAGGAAGCAGTGGCGGAGAAGCAACACACATTATTCATTTTTTTTATTTAACAAGCCCTTTACCAGCCCGGGCATAGGCCGGACACAGAGTTAAATTAAACTTTTTGCTGTCCCTCGGACACTTACCCCTTCCTGTGGGCAGGGCCGCTACCCTAAACGTGGCGAGGCTCCGCGCGACAAATCTTTGCGAGGCCCTTAGTACTATGTAAAAAGTATGTGAATCCAAAGATTGCTTTAAAAACTATCTTTATTATAAATAAAATATTTGGGATGTTGCGCAGCACCGCTAACATCCGCGAGGCCCTGGGCGATTGTCCTATTTACCACCCCCAAAGCCGCCTCTGTCTATGGGTATCGTAAAAGGAATTTAAGAAACTTGACGTAAGAGTGGGTAGGTACTAGCGCGTTCTATTGCCACCATATACAGCACTGCGGTTTGGAAGGTAAAGGGGAACCCATCACGTTATTTTTCCAAGAGAGTCGTCATAAAAGTAATCCTTAGTTGAAGATCACGAGTCTCCGTCTAGAGTGTAGCGACTTACAAGAGAAAGCGAAGCAGTAGTGTTGACGTGGGTCCAAAATCATTGGTTGAAATAACTCCAGAACTTCAGGAGCAGATAATATGTATAGCATTTTTTGTAATAATAAACGTTTTTAAATATTTTTTGTTATCGTCTCAATAAGTATGGGAATTGGTAGCGGTAGTCTAATGGTCCGTATCTGCAACAAAGTATTTATGTTTATAGAACTTTATTTCTCAAAAGAAATTGTTACATTTCACTTAATGAGAACTTATACTAATATACAATTTATACCAGTGAGCACCATGAGGTGCACACAATTAAAGAATAAAAAGAAGAAAAACAATACTTAAACAACTAAAAGAAAAGACTTAATTAAACCAATGTCAACACCACGGTACCTACCTACCCTCACCCAAAGAACTTAGGTACAACTGCGTCAATCTACAGACACTAAGTATCCATTTAACACACAGGCCCAGCAATACACAAAATGAATATCCAAAGAAAATACTAATTTAAAAACCAAAGTCCAATAGTTGTATCCCGGAAAATTCGTAGTTTCCGCGGAACAGTAGTGAACGAAATCTACGCGGACGGTATTTGATCATGATCACTTTAGAGTTTTGATAAATTTTGTTACGACAAATAACACACTAAGTACTCTATATACCGTAGAGAAAAGAAGTGATAGTTTCGTATAACCTAGGTACATATTTGCTTGTTCTAAGAAAGTTGTATACCGTTCATGATATAAAATTATTATTTTTATTTTTGGGAGGTAAGTTTAGAGACGTAACAGCATAAAAACTTTCTCTAGACAATAAAATAGAACACGAAATGATAATGATTTCTTCTGAAAGTAGCAAAAGATAATTACAAGCCTATTTTAAGAAGAAACAAACTAAAATGTCATTTTTATTTAATGAGAAAGTTAGTTGATATGTTTAACGCTATGTAGAGCTCATATGAATCATAAGGCAAAAACTAAATAAAACGATGTAACTCACGGTTATAAGTCAGGGGGCTACTATGAAAAATAATCATCATCATCCCAGCTTATATACAGAACAGCAAGCAGCAGAACAAGAGTGCTTGGGCCATAGTTCCCACGGGGGCCAAGTGCGGATTGGGAAATTAAAAAAACAAAATCGAAATTCGTAACGTACCGTCCCTCTCACTCTTGTATTAAATAATATAAGCGTCAGCGGGATGGTAAGATACGAAATTCAAATTTTGCACTTCGTAGTATAGGGCCAGGAACGGTCCGACTAGTTTCTATCTTTTCGGAAGATCTTTTTGATTTTTAGCTCAAATAAGTTTAAAACTAGTAAATAACGTATGCTTTTGCTTAACTTAAACTCATGTTGGTTACTTTAGGTAGGTGGGCATTTTCAGTAAAAATGTACCTAGCAACGTCACAGTTAAGGAAAAGTTAAATTTGTACGTTTTGTGACGTTTTCTTCCATATTAACTGTAGGGGAAAATCGACACAAAACTGGCACCTTTTAACTTTACGCCGTTGTAGGTAGGTACATGTTTTAAGGAAAATGCCCAGGTATAATATTTTGTTCAAATAGCTAACATAGTACCTTAAATTATCTCGGTATAATGTTATCTCGGTATATTGAAATAATGCTACAAATGGTAGTGATCATTACTTTCATGAACTTTTTCCCCCTTTCAGGTAAGTACTTGCAGCTCGAGCCGGAGGATTTGAGGCATACAAAATACGGCGTCCAACCGTGAAGTGGTGAGCAAACAGAATCTGCGAGCAATATTATGCTAGTACAAATAATTTTGACATGTTGGTTATTTCGGTTGAGGTTGCAATGAAGGCCGTCGGTGAATTGGCTTTGTAACATTGTAACCTGTCATGATCATGACATTTTCATGCTCTACATAGGTACAATACGACTCGAACGTTGAAGTCGAGACTCATAGGTTATCTTCGGTTTCTTGAAGACTCTAAAGTGAAAGAAAAAGAAAACCGATCTTTTGTTTCGAGTTCCGAACGACGTTTAGTTTAAGTGTTATTACTTATTACTGTAATTTGCACTTCTTGGACTCACTAAAATTAGTATACTTACTTCAATATTGTACAGGAATACCGTCATATGTATGGTTTACACGTTGTCTTTTATTTCGAATGATGGAAAATTATTGTTATCAGTAATAATAATAGGTAATAAGTAAGCTAAGCACGCCACAGACAGTGACAATGGTTTGAGTAGCTCACAGTTTCTATTCCATACTGGAATCTTTTGGTTTCAGTTAATAAAAACAGACCTATGTACTAAGAAAAAAAATGTACGCCACAAAAAAAAGGTAATTACGACAAGATTTCATCATGGTAACAAGAATCAACGATTATCGAAGTGATAAGGTAAGCTATATAATTTTTAACTACCTAATTATCACGAGCACCTACTTAAGTTCTACTGTACAAACAGTTCTATGTTAACTTGAATACTTACTGTGGATGACCCAAAGATGACTTATATGGAATAACAATAGATTGTAGGGATCAGGTGGCTGAGCTGACAATCCAGAAGGTTCGATTAAGAATCCATCTTTGAGCGGTACCATAAGCCAGCTTCAGGTAAAGTGAAAAATAATAACAGGTTTTCTATAAAACTCTGCTTTCTTTGGATAATAACAAATACTGCACGGATATATTGAAACAATGTTTTTAAATGAATACCGAATAATGGCCCAGATTCGTTCGATAAAAAACATCAGTCTAGACACGAATCGCTTCAATAATACAAAAAATCGAAACTTCGAGTCACAATCCAACTGTAGGGTTATTTATAACATAATAACATCTTCAGGTAAATCTTTTTCCTCGAACTTCCTTTCTTACTTAATTAATTCTTAGAAGCAGTAGATCAATGCTCCCACGATAAATGAGCGTAGGCAGTCGTATAAGATGGCAAATTAATGATATTAATATAAGAATCATTGATATTTCGAAACGTTATTTCTACGTGTGTTTCAGGATGAATCGGAAAAACTCAGAGTCCATTTGTTATCTCTTGAGAACGTGATAGGGAGACTGACCTTTGTTACTATTACATTTGGCACGCAAGTGGGAATAACCACGAACTAAGTCTGCGACTAGACAAACCAGACCAGATTGACTCACTCTCAATAAAAAAAAAAATATTGTGACACTTGACATCAATTGACCTAGTCCCCAACTAAGCAAAGCTTGTGCTATAGATATTAGGCAGCGGATAAACATACTTATATAGATAAATGCATACTTAAATACATATTAAACATCCAAGACCCGAGAACAGACATTCGTATTATTCATACACATTTCTGCCCCGGCCTGGGGATCGAATCCGGGACCTCAAGTTTCGTAGTCAGGTTTTCTAACCACTTGGCCATCCGGTTGTCCATTCCTCCATTCCAAATCCTCGTTCTTAAATTAATTATCCGTGTTAAGCACTTATAAGTTAAGGGTTGCATTTATAAATTGAGTACCCTATAACTGCTGTTTGAGCTAAATTATTCTGCACTGCAATCTACGAGAATAGTAACTCGTAGAGAGAGTAGCTGGGCTGTTGTCAGCGATTCAAGACTTTACAAGGAAAAATATAATTATATTTTATACAGGTATTCAATGTGTATTAAAATTTATCCCGCATATTTCACTAGATGGTTAAGTATGAGTAAGTTTGACAAAATTTGTAAGATTTAATCATGTGATACCTGATTAAAAAAAAACGTGCTAAAATAGGCCGGTTATCCGGGATAGTTTTAAGAAACTGTAATGTGTTTTGTATTGTATTACACGTAGGTAACTGTTTAGTGAACACTAATTAATTACAAAGTTTCGAGTCAGTGTGATAATTATAATCTCGCTATTGTGGCCTCCTCACGCTTTACAGTCAGCCGCAGAAGTAAATAGATAAGCTGTGGTGGTGATCAAAATGATTTAAGCACTTTATTATTATCTTGGCAATAGGGTAGTTTGTAGATAATTTTGAGCTCCATAACCGCTCGTACATTTCTGCTGTTGACAGTACAAGGTATTTACTAAAACAGGTATTTATTTTGGGAAAATAAACAAGCCGCAAAACTTATTTGTTGCAAACATTATAAAAGTGATCAAGTTAAGCGAAATAAGAGCTTGTAAAATGTTTCACTGGTCTTTGTCCTGTTTTAAAACTTCGGATCGGACACTTGGCACTAGAAACTTAATCGTTTAGTTACGTAAAGTTAATTGGGGTAACTAATCCTTTTTTTTTCAGTTTCTTCATGGGCTACCAACTCATACAAGATATATTTAGTACTAAAAAACGGCAATAGATGGCACTACCATTAACATCTGTAAAGTATAAAACGTAAATAAGCCGAATTAAGTAGAAATATTGATATTAAAATAAAGAATAGCATATTTTATAAACACAACTTCACATCAACTTTATTTCAACTCCTTAATTTGAAGATAAGAAACATCATAAATAATAAATTGAGAATACGAAAGTATAGGCTACATGTGACTACGTTTCAGCTATGAGGTTTTCGTAGTAGTTTGCAAAAGTAACGCTAGATGGCGTAAAACCGGTATGCGCATGCAGCGGGCTACTATGTAATTCGAAACACGAAGTTCGTGTCGTGCGGTCTCTTTCGCTCTCGTAATAAATAGTATAAGTGTCAGAGGGACCGCACGACACGAACTTCGAGTTTCGATTTTCAGAGTAGCCTGCCTACTGTGCTGAAGGGCTACTCCGAAACACGACGTTCGAAGTTCGTATCGTGCGATCTCTCTCACACTTATACTATTTAATACGTGAGCGAGAGGGATCGCACGACACGAACTTCGAACGTTGTGTTTCGGAGTAGCCCCGTTCCGGAGCTATAGGCCCTGGAAGTTTTTGCTACCCTTGGATCAGGGGTCTGGTTAGGCTGGTCAATGTGCTAAAAGTGGGGGTGGGGGATGAAATTTTGGGGTTGGGTCCGGGGTAGTCCCGTAGGGGGTGGGCTTAGGAGGGGGTTGAAAATTTGGCTATTTTTGAGCTAGGACGCACCGTTTCTGAGATATTAGAGGATTTTGAAAAACACCAAACCAAGTATATACACTACACAACACTTATATTTATATACTATAATTGCATAATCGCATAATAGCAGGTGGTAGGACCTTGTGCAAGGTCCGCCCGGATTGCTACCACCATCTTGCTCGCTAATCCTGCCGGGAAGCAGCAGTGCTTGCACTGTTGTGTTTCGGCGCGGAGAGTAAGACAGCCGGTGAAATTACTGGCACTTGAGGTATTCCAACTTAGGCCTCTAGGTTGGCAACGCATCTGCAATACCCCTGATGTTGCAGATGTTTACGGGCGTCGGTGATCTCTTACCACCAGGAGACCCACTTGCTCGTTTGCCTTCCAGTCGAATAAAAAAAAAATTAAAACTACATATCGTCACTACTCTACTACGAAACTTGAAGTTCGTGTCGTGCGATCCCTCTCGCTCACGTATTAAATAGTATAAGTGTGAGAGAGATCGCACGATACGAACTTCGAACGTCGTGTTTCGGAGTAGCCCCGTTCCGGAGCTATAGGCCCTGGAAGTTTTTGCTACCCTTGGATCAGGGGTCTGGTTAGGCTGGTCAATGTGCTAAAAGTGGGGGGGGGGGGGATGAAATTTTGGGGTTGGGTTCGGGGTAGTCCCGTAGGGGGCGGGTTTGGGAGGGGGTTGAAAATTTGGCTATTTTTGAGCTAGGACGCACCGTTTCTGAGATATTAGAGGATTTTGAAAAACACCAAACCAAGTATATACACTACACAACACTTATATTTATATACTATAATTGCATAATCGCATAATAGCAGGTGGTAGGACCTTGTGCAAGGTCCGCCCGGATTGCTACCACCATCTTGCTCGCTAATCCTGCCGGGAAGCAGCAGTGCTTGCACTGTTGTGTTTCGGCGCGGAGAGTAAGACAGCCGGTGAAATTACTGGCACTTGAGGTATTCCAACTTAGGCCTCTAGGTTGGCAACGCATCTGCAATACCCCTGATGTTGCAGATGTTTACGGGCGTCGGTGATCTCTTACCACCAGGAGACCCACTTGCTCGTTTGCCTTCCAGTCGAATAAAAAAAAAATTAAAACTACATATCGTCACTACTCTACTACGAAACTTGAAGTTTGTGTCGTGCGGTCCCTCTGACACTTAAACTATTTAATACGAGAGCGAGAGGGACGGTACGATACGAACTTTGAGTTTCGTAGTATAGCCCTAAGCTGTAGATAATCTATAAACTAAAATGGCTGACAGCGTTTTCAGCAGATTACGAATAGGTTTGGATCTACGAAACCTCGATTGCTTACGCACTGACCAGCGGCCGTGAGTAGGTTATATAACGTAGCGCCATCTACCAACCCTGTCATGTCCTAGTCAAGCTATATATTGGGCTAACAAGCGACACCCGTATCATTAGTGTCTCGCTAGATGGCATATAGGTATCGTGTTATTTGTGTTCTCAGTGGTGCCTTCTATTGTAAAATAAAGAAAAGAAAAATAGCCAGTTGTATAGCCAGTATTAGGGTGATACCGTTTGCTTGTACTAGGTGGTGTCTCTGTATATTATGTTCTCTGTGGTTTCTTCAAGAGTGTCACTAAAACTTAGTTACAGATACAAAACATTATTAAAATTGAAAAGTAAACATTTTCTATTGTTTGTGTGTGCTGCAGTATTTCACGTTGATTTTCATTACAACGTGTACGTGACTTAGCAAATGGCAAGTTTCCCGGAAGAACATTTACAGTGGTGTTCAACTGAGCACAGATACAGTAGGGTGGATTGAACATTTTTTAGGCAATCTGTGGACGTAAAACTTTGTCATCACTGAGGTCACGTAAAAAAATAAGCAACCTGATGTGAATCGAGTTGTTACGATGCCACGCCATTCGTATGAACATGTTGTAAGACCCCAAATAATTCTTATACCACTTTGTACTACCGAACAAAATAGTGACCTAGTGTAGAGCCTTTTCGTAAAAAAAGTCAGAGTGACATCACATCACATTGCTTGGCAAGAGAATCCATTGCGACACTTAATATGAGAACTTTCTACGGTGGGTCAGGAATCCAATGGTTCGACTGCACGTGCGAGAGTACTTAAGTGGGTAATTAATCTATAGAAGATAAGATAGCTACGACTTCCAGGTTTCAGTCCTACTTCCTTGTACGAGTGCATCGGAATAACAAAAAGCTATACGAGTATATCATTCGGTTATGGTGCGGGAGACGTTCCCGAACACACCTCTCCACCTGTCACATTCAATTGGGGATTATCACATTTTATTTTCTCACTCAAAGGTACATTTTCAGCATTTATGAGGAGCTTCGATAAGAAAGCATTCAATATTTCCCCGAGTCACCGTTGAAAATTCAATATTACCGAGTAGCCTAGGGCAAATGAGATTTTAATATGCATGACATTAGGTTCTTGTTACGTTTGTGTATTCAAGCGTATCATTGGTACATGTTCTGTGAATAGCCAGTGTTTGCAAGAAGGACAGGGTTTCATTCATCGTTGAATGCATCTTCTTCACTTTACGTGCTCGTCCATCAGCCAAATAAGTGGTATATACATTTTTAAACAAGTTCCTATCAAATGAATAATTATGTTGCTAAAGTCGCGCTTTCAAGTTGACAGACACGTCTATTGGCATTGTTTTATGAAATGCAAACGATTATCAACTTTAGGGTGGTAGACTACATATTTGGCTGATGGATCGTAGGTACACATTCATCATCTCAGCCTATATTATACGTCCCACTGCTGGGCACAGGCCTCCTCTCGGAATGAGGTCGGAGGTACACATTGTCTACAGGTATTGTATTTTTTATTGTATTGTTTAACTCGTATTGCACGCAAAACAAATGAAATTAGCAGACAATAAGGGAATAAGTAAGATATACAATGGTCAATTTATCCATTAATGGCATCTCTTTCAGTTAACCTTGGAACGATTTTAAAGACAGGTACTAGTAATCACGGTCTACAAATATGCCTATACTAGGCGTTACCTGCGACTCCGTCTGCGTGGAATTCGGGTATCATTATCCCGCGGGAACTATGCAATTTTCCGGGCTACAAACTATTCTATGTCCTTTCTCGGGACTCAGACTATCTGTATACCGAATTTCATCTAAATCGGTTCAGCGGTTTAGACGTGATGAAGTAAAAAACAAACTTTCACATTTATAATATACTGGGATGTCACTTCAGAATAGTATGAGAAAACGTAATAACAATAATTCCTACAAATCGCGTCGTAGCATCTTGGACTAACCCTGTTTATAGTGCATGATATTTGCTACGAATCCGTAGCAAAGAAAGCCTTTGAGCCGCTACGAGGCGAGTGCTACGCGTCGCGACACGCTCTACAAAATGAAATTATCGGTTGCCACGCCGATAACCCGCAGTAAATGCTAATAAAATACTCACTGTCTGTTTTGATAAAAATATTAGTAAAAAAAGCTGTATTTTTGTGGGAGCGAAAATACTATGTTTTGAATTATTTACTGTTAGCTACCGTTATCTTATCAGCGGCAACTTTTGTCATCAGTTCATCATCTTAACTTTAATCAGGAGCCATCCTTGCTTAGTGGCTATCAGAAGCCTTATTGTCTAACATATTTGGATTTGCAATCGTTTTCACTAGGGCTTGTTAACGTTACCGTACCAAATTCAAATTATAGTAACGTTACGTAACGGTAAAATCGTACAAATACCCAAGTACCAGTATTAATTATAACGTTACTTGATAACTTAACATTATGGTAACGTTAAAAAAGTAACATTGCTTCAATCGGTAATGTTTTTTTTTAGCTTTTTCGTGACTTGAAATGGACTCAAAACGTCGGAATCAAAATTATAATCGCGAATGCAATCCGTAAAGTAGTTTCATTTACCACGTAAAAAATAGCGATTCTTAATTATTGTTTGATTCGAATTACATAAATACCGTTGTTGAGTAGATTTAATAGCATAAACAAATACATATTCTTATTTAGCAGAATGATGACCAGGGACACAACTAAAATGTAAAAGTAAGAAATAATCATTTAACGATACTTTCGAATTAACCTCAACTTTATGAATAACTTATAACGTTATCATTTTTATACCGGTAAAAATTTTAAAAATTAACGGTACATCGTTTAACGTTAGTTACGATTTAACGTTAAATCTGTTCCTTTTTAACGGTATATGAAGTCCTGGCTTTCACCACTTATTTCTGTCAGATGAGGGTTGATATGAATAGCGGGGAATAAATGCGTCTTTAGGGCCATATCTTTCTCCTTGTACTCCAAAATATATAAACAGTATGGTACTTAAGTTTTTAATACCTACTTATTTAACATGAAAGCATAAATTATATTGATAAATACGATATTCACAAATGAAGTCGCAGGACAAATATTTACTAAAAACAATTACGCTATTCATCGTCCAACATGTGGAATATTTTTATCATGACAATTAATTTAATGACAAAACAATAAATGTTTCATAAAGTTGATATTATATTTTGTTTTGTCATGCACAATAATAAATAATTGATTCAAATTATCTGTATTAAATCGTTTCAAATTTATAAAGTTACGGCTGCCGTAACTGAACAACAATTTATTGTTTGAAATTATAATTTGGCTTTTAAATTATGATTGTAATTTAGCTTTGAATGTAATCCAATAATGATCTGTTTAAAAATTACTTAACTACAAATAAATATTAGGTAGGTAGGTTGTGGGGTAAAGGCAAGTGGGCATCATCGGTGATTTGCCAGTTGCTGAAAACAAAACCCAATATGGACGCTGGATGCGTCAGTGAACAATCCAAGGGGTACGCGGGTGACAGGATGCTGTAGTAAATACATTCTATGAATATTTTAGTGAAAGAAACTCTATGAATTTAAATCACTATGGATTATTTTTCAGAACCGGGGGAACCGGGTTTATCGCTTTTGGAACCGGTTCTACGGATACCTCCAAGGAACCGGGTATACCCGGGTATTTCAGAACCGGGTAGAACCGGGTGCATGCCCTAGTAGGTATTTGGTAAGGGAGACCGGGGATGGTTGACTATAGGGGTAGGTAGACTAACAGCAATAAATCGTCAATATTATGAGTTTTTCCTCAACTAATAACGACTGAAGATTGCTCTCTGCGCCCCGCTTATTTGCGTGAAGTGTGTTGTCTCAAATGCGCGTAGTTTAAAAATGTCAGCACGAGATGTATTTTTGTTTTGTATTTAAGTAAGTATAAGTAATTTTTTGCTTTCATTTTTTTACTATTTCACCTACATTTAATCAAAACAGTGTAATTACAAACATTTGTTTCATAGTATATGAGTAGTGCTCGAAGTCCTGGATAAGTTCCAAGAACAAGCTATATGTATTATATTAGTTATGAGCGAGAATCACGATAGCTTTTTTTTACTACTCTGTAATTACCCAATGCTTAAAGGCTGTCTGATATTTGCATTGAAGTAGATAAAATTCTTAAAAGAGTCTTTTACGTTCGTATCAAACAACGCTTTTAAAAAATTACATCAATTACTTATTATGCCATCTCCGTAAATTGGGACTCATCACGTTTTCTTTCGAAACAAATTTTGTATTTTCCTTTTCATTACGCTGTCTTAAACGGATTGTAATAGATTGCTTAATTATATAAACTCTGAGTGGAATATTAAACAAAATGGATGAAACAACTTTCAATACCTGCCAATCTTATTTTAAGAAATTGTTTGGCCTTGTTCGGGTTCAATTGACTTGCTAATGAGTTTTGTAATTATGCGTGGAATTTATTTTCTTCAAGCAACCGGTTCAAACTTTATAAATTATTTGTAATGATATGAAAATCCGGATATTGCATCAGAACTTTTCTTTGACATACTTAAGTACATATTCGAAGAATGATTAGAGATATAGAGATTGTTTTATTACATGAGTCATAAGTAAAATGATGCGTATCTACGTCATTGCCATCTTATCTAGTTTACATGTACCTAAACAAACAAAATCTTATGATATGACATACATATTATATGAAGTACCTGAGCGGCCGAGTCAAAACTGAAAAACACGCGTTCTTCCACAGATAAGACCAAGCTAGATCGATTGAAAAGTTAGCGTTGTTTTCGAGGTCCCCGAAATAAATAAACATACAAGAATGACTCGTATAAAAAGAGCGCAATGAAAAAGAGCGTATTAATTAATTGATGCAGGCGTTACTTTACGGAATTCCATTCCATCAATGAGTGAACTAAAAACTTACTTTGCTCACCTGCGACCTTATGAAGCTTCATCTATGCACAAATGTCTGTTCATGCAGCTCCTCCACTTCCGAACTCTAAGAACACACATAAATTACACAAATCCAAGTATCATTACCACAATACTATACTGACGCGTTTCGAACTCAACCAGAGCTCATCTTCAGAGCAACACAACCGTACACCATGCTACTAGATCTTGTGTGTTACTCTGAGGCCTCCGCAAAGGATGGCTATTTCAGTAAATTACTTAACGTCACTTCACCGCTAAAATCTTGCACCACAGTTACGAGTATGAGTAGGTAACTTATGGCATTCGTTTTGGCGAATCGGCAAGAGTAGCATGGGACGCCTTCAGACTAGGTGGAGCGATGATCTTCGCAAGATGGCTGGCAAGAACTGCATGAGAGTGGCCGAGGATCGTGCTCAGTGGCGTGCAATTCGAGAGGACTCTTTCCAGCAGTGGACTAAGATAGGCCGATGTGATGATGATTTGTTTTGTTGGGCAATGGATGAAGGTTGGTTGTTTTGATGGTTGGTTGATTATTCCGATGGTGGTTAGGTAACTAATTAATCCAAATTTGATAATGAGCTAGTATATACATATACATAGTTGGAAACGCGTCAGTGTTCGTTGTGAGTGACATATTTGTATATATTATTTCAAATGCAATAGGAGGTGGGCGGTTTCTGCATGTAATACCTAATAAATATAGGTATATGCGTCGCATAGACTTATCTGTGGTGTACGGTTTTAGTGGAGAAGCAAGATAAAGTTGTTCAGTTAAGATTGTTTTCTATGGTGAATTTGGTTACTGGGAAGCAGATTTCACTTGCATGCATTATTAGGTATGGTTAAATTTCAAGACTTTTCTAGATTCTCATGGGAATTCCCAGAAGTTACTTCGTAGTTTTCATAAGAGTTATATGAATACTCGTTCTAAATTTTGTATATCTAAGAACTTGTAAACTTAACGGTTGGGATTGGGATCTCGTGGGAATATTGGGATCAAAAGTATCCGAAGTGTTTCCAGAGATCCATTTGCTTATTTATATATCAAATTCGACTTAAATCTGTCCATCCAAATACTTTTTAGCCTGAACAAGTGGAGCAACAAGCGGGTACACGCACACACACGCACATAGGTACTCACTAAATTTCACATTTACACATTTATAACATAAGTGGAATAAAATATAGTATTCACAATGTACTAAATGTCACACGGTCCACACGTGCCGACCGTATACCGCAATACATGCTTCGACCTACTGTTTAGGTATACGGGTAGGTATACTACCTAAGGGAGCTTCATTTAACCGGCACGGAAAATATTGCGCCAGTTTCGTTACATTGCGCAGCCGTACGGCTATGAATTTCTAAGTATCGATCTACGACGGTAATGTACCACAACCAGCATGATATTTCTCGTACCATATGAAGGAGGCTCACCATTATACACGCTTAGGGTAACACTCAGTAAAACGTCCCACTTCTTTTGAAATATACTAAAGGAAAGTGTGAAGGATTTTCAGACTTGTGTTAATCATTTAATTGGTTTTTAGAGTGAAATAGATGTTAGTTTTTGTATTAAATTTCTTTTTATTTTCGCCCACGTTGAAGCATTTTATTACCGTGTCACTATGCAGAAGCTATGCCGTGCATTGAGGATAGGCAGCACTAGAATGTTGTTTACATAATCACTGTTATTACGTCAAATAACTAACTTCATTAACATTTCCTATTATTCCAAACGTATGAAGTGCACGAGTACTTATCGCCGATGTAATCGGTGACTTTTACGTGGGTGACTGATTTCTTTGGTACTTACCTTACCTAACGATAGGCGTTTTTGTTTTGTCATATAAAAATACTATTCGGAAATGATCAAAATCGATTTATTCCTAGTAGTCTTTAAAAATTATGGACTACTTGACAATAGTAGATTGATAACCAAGGGTGAAAAGTGACCCATTTCACCCGAGATATTTCTGGAATTTCGACTGTGAGGAAACTAAAATACTACAAAAAAACGAGAATAATAATAAATTGAATTTTCTTATACCTATCCAACCTCCAACGGTAACTTTTCGACTGGCAACTTGCCATGGCCGACTATAAAAAAAAATCGAGTTGGTCACGACGTGCATCTAGATGGCCATGCCGAAACGTGAAAAAAACTTATTGACGTAACTCAATTATCTTCGATGTCGTGGCTAGTCGAAAAATTAAAAAAAAAAATACTTTCCACCCTAGAGGAGAAAACGCAATTTTCCACCCGGCATCTACCCATGAAAATTAAACTTTCCGAACAGGAGAGATGAAAAATAAATTACAGCAATAATTTTCTACGCAATTTACTCCTCGTTTCTACAACTCTATTAAGCACATTTTCCCGCCTTGTGATCGAGGGATGTGAATTTAAATATCTGTCCACTGATGCTCGCTACCGAGTCTTACCCTACAACTACTGTGCTACGTCGGTAGTGTACGTACTTACTAATTTACCTGGCCGGCCGGTCGCACGTAGCACCCGTCTAATTATGTGCCACGTGTAATTCTTGATTATCTTTCGGTTGACCCATATTATTGCGTTTCGTGTCTCGACTTGTGTCCAATATCATGTTATTATTTCTAGGGAATAAGTGAATTTAATATAAATTGTTGTTTAATCCTGTACTTTATTTGTAGTAACAAATTATTTTTCACTTCTCATGCTCGTAAAGTTTGTGTTTATGATGTATCTAGGTGACATAAAATGATTTTTTATGCTCTAGTTCTAGTGCATAACATAAAATCTTCGTCTAAGACCAACTTCAGACCAAAGTAATCAGGTGTCAAAAGCCATAAACAAAAAAGTTTCTATATATTTTTTAAACCATTTTTAATTGATTTGAATCTAAAAATCAATCCAATCAATCATAATAAACCAGTAAAATAAAAAAATAAACATAATAATGTTTAAAAAAATAAAAGGTACATAGAAAGTGAATCATTGTTTCCACTGTTGATATTTCATTTCCTTGCCATCGAAGCGAAAAGCAGAGTGTAAAACTCGTGCATTAAACCCATTTTCCCCTCGACGTGTCTGTCCACCCTTGCCGTACCAGCTATATGAACGCCTCGGGTAAAATGGCTCCTTTTATGCTCTTGTTGTACAATCTACTATTATCTGATTCGTCGGATGGCAATAAAATGAAAAAAAAAACCACATAAATTTTTTATTCTGCGCATTTATTCCTTTACGCATAAACGCTTGCAAGCTTTTTTTGTTAAGCTTTGCAATGTTAACTTAACATTGATTGAACTACATATCTGTAATTTTGACATTTGGATTTTTGAGACAAACAAACCAAATTTTGCTGTATCAGGTCTGTATTTTTTTTTGTGAACTAGGGGATTAATCCATTCCATTAAGAAAGGAAAACACCCTGCCTGCCTGTGCCTGCTTATGAAAGCATTATGAAAGTGTAAGTATGTATATTTTATTGTCTATTTAGTAAATACCGAATACGATAATTTTTGATTTAGTGCACTTGCCAACACAGAGTGCCAAAGTTATATTTAGCTGTTAACTCTAACTCTAACATGCTTTCTCGTGAATACTAATTCTATGTTCAAAAGAAGTATTTTTTAACTCCGATGTACAAAAAAGAGTTTTTTTTAATTACCATATTTAATACAACAAAAAATAGTGAAAATACATACATTCATACCTACTTATATTTCTTTCAAGATTAATGTGTGGATAAACGTACCTAGAAAACATAATGAATGCCAATGATCATCATTGTGATCTAACGTTTTTCTTTTCATAAAGCTACAGACAATTTTATGAAATTTACCTGAAATACATTCGAAGAAAAAGGCTCAAGACGAAGGCTGAGTATTTACAAGTGCGATTAGACAGCGCTACGCACGCACAAAGCCTCGATAAACACTTAACTGCGCTCAAAAGTGCGAGACGGAATTCGAAGCATTGGAGGCTCTAGGAAACTAGGCGAGGGCGGCGATTTTTCCGGCGGCGCGAGCGCGGCAGGGCACGTGGGGCACGCGGGCACGTCGGGCACGTCGGGCACGCCAGCACCGGGGCACTCCGGGCACGCAGGCACGCGGCATGGCGGCACGGGAACCGCCGTGCGCCAGTCGCCGCTCGGCCGCGCGAAGGGGACGCTCGCTCCCGTACACACGCGCCGCTCCCGCGATAAACATTCCCTACGCGACACTTTCAAGTACACCAACTTAACAAACGTATACAAATTGGTAACAGTAATTTATCGAAAGTTAAAAAATATTTTATAAGTGGGTGCTAAAAGTTTCATCAGGTGCCTGTGCAACGGTCGTCATGTGTGACGGTGACCACGCGGCCGCCGCCGCCGGCTGACCGTTTTCGCTGCACCATAATACAACATCACCACGCTAACTGGTAAGCATCTAAATGTTTTATACAGTACTTATTACCGTACTTAACAAATTATCCCCTAAATTAAGCATCTAAATTTGTGTTCACGAGTGGATTAAATCATGTGGACTGTCGAAATCGTGTCATTAAATTTTCCTCTTTAATTAATTGTGTCAAACACTGCTACTTTGATATTAATGCTTGTAAGATTTAATTTCCTTTTTTACCTCACGTTGTTCAAGTTGGACTCATTCAGGTATAATTTGCTGAATAGTTTATAGGGCAAGTTTCCCCTCGGTTAATAAAATAGGGGTTCGGCAGGTTAATGCGGGTGTGAAGCACTCTAGTTGGTTTAGACGACTTTACGACTTTCATGTGAAATAAGGCCTTTCATTCGGAAAATAGGCCGTTAACACGTTATTTATTTGGTTAACCGTTATTGAAAACAATGAAGGAACTCGATGGCCATGCTGGCATTCAGTAATTAAAGTTTAACGGTACGGTCACAAACTAAATTAAATTAAAGAAATGTTTATTAACTATTAAAGTCACCAACGCTCTATTTTATTAATAGACGAGCTAGCTATGCTATAAATAAAATAAGTTATCGATTTAGACTATAAACCTGTAAAAGGAATTTAATTAAAAACAGTCTAACTTTGTAGCAGTGCTACGAAACTCGTAGGAGTATGTCAGCGTAGCCCTTCTACGCCATTATCTGTGGATCCTCTCTGATAACAAGGCAACAAGCTAATTTGGTTATCGTAACAAGTCGATACTCTCATCTACTAAGAAAAGAGAATAAGAAGTACAAAATCTAAACGGAATAGACGGGGGAAAATAAATACAATTTACCATCGTAGACATAAAATCTTAGTTTTTACTGTTAGTCCAATTAGGACAGATTTAAAGAATTTTGTCTTTTACAATTTTTTAAATCAACATGTACGTTAAATATTCTTGAAACTACCACTACTTTACAGGTTTCCACAGCAACCACAGATACAAAAAAAAAATACAAAATATGAGTACAATTATTATTTTTCAAAATTGCTATTTCAAGAAACATTAATAACTTAACTCAGTAGGTAAACGAAGTAAGATCGTAACAAATAACTGAATAGGGCCGTAATTAGTAAACCAAAAACGCTTTAATGCGTTAGTCAAACAAAAGAAAAGGGCCTATTTACAGAGAGGACGGAGCTCAAAATAAATATTAAAATGAAAACAAAGGAAACATGCTAATTAGTAATTATGTATTCATTTACTCACTTACATTTGTTTCATTTAAAAAAACATAAATTAAATCTAAAAATAATAATAATTTAGTCTAATATCTGGTAGTACAGTGTACAGTTGTGTTGCTCTGAAGATGAGCCCTGGTGAGTTCGAAACACATCAGTGTATCATGGTGGTAGTGATAGATGGGATTTATGTGTATTCTTACAGTGTGGAGGTGGAGGAACTGCATGTACATGCATATGTTGCATAAACTTAGCTATCATAAGGTCGCGGGTTCAAAAATTAAATCTTAATATTTAAAAATTAATCCTTATTTCCCTTGGCCACGGCATCACGCCTGAACGACTGGACCGATTTCGCTAATTCTTTTTTTTTTGTGTTTGCTATTGTCAGGAGAAGGTTCTTATAAAAGAAGATTTAGAAAATTAAAAAAAAAACTACACGGGGGCGAAACCGCGGGCACCTAAACAGAACTTCAAAAATAATATAAGACTGATCATTATTAACGTTAAGAATAAATGGGGATCATTTAAACCTTCTTAAATATTTAAATAGGCTCAATCTTTCACCTAGTCAAGTTTTTGAAAAGATTTTAGGCAAAACATCCGTGATATAGGCCGGAAAAGCGTGACACAACACAGTGGTTGAAATCCAGCCGTTTTCGTATATTCTAAAAATAGTGTTACATTTTCGGTATGTTTCATGTATGTATAATAAATAACAGAAATAACAAGTAGACGTCATCCGCGGAACCACTTGTTACGCCGTGACGCGTAACAGTGGGTAGCAGCAGGACGTAAGCTCCGTGACTAATAGTTACATGCTGTAAGGAAACATTGAGTACTGTGAGTAGCAAAAGTATGTAGTGAAACAGTTCTTCTCTTTTAAAATATGGCTTTCTGTCCTTATTAGGACAATTTCGCCAGTGTCAAAGTACTCTCTTTGAGAGGGACGTTGTTCGGTAGTTGTAGTTTTTGCAACTTGAGAGCAAAATTCCAGAAACCATGTGGAGACCAGGCCCCATATGAAACTAAATGTACCTACTTAGTTATTAAGATCTGTACAATACTATGGTTGCAATAAATAAATGACTAAATGACAACTTGCGCATTAAAAACGAGAGCAATATACAATTTTGTGATCACTGTTCACTGTTAAGGTTAATCGCCGCATAAAACACTATCAAAATTATATACTTCAACTAGCCAAAAAAAAAAGGAAATACCAAAATCAGATATTGTCTACATCTGCCTTGTTCGAATGCTACAAATTGAATCCGTTAAACAGTTTAATATATTAAAACTGCGTAATTATTTTGTCAAAGCGCGTGTTTAGATCTCTACGATATCTTCCACTGATCTCCCAATTCTGTTGCTTCCATGCTTATGTAGGCGTACTATAGAGCGTAAAAGTGAAAAGATAATAATATCCGTAATGTGATGACTTCAGAGGCTTCTGGATGTTTGTGATTTTATGGTTACTTCACGCTGCGATACGATGTGAGTCTGTGCGGCACTTTTTTCAGAGAATATATCAAAAAAGTAGGTAGAGGTAAAAGATAAATAAAAAAAGGACCTGTTTTCGAATATGGAACGTCGACTTATCTATACGGATGTACGTTATTACTACACACAATAGGTCATTTTCTTAAGTTTTTTAACTAAACTTGTTGACGTATTCACTCAATGAAATTTGCTGCATCCCGTCGCGTCGCATCTCAGACTGGACTGACTCTTACTCGTATCATGCTTATGTTCATACTTTATAAGTTCTGTAGATTAATTATTTGTATCTAACTTCGTTTCTTTTGGTTTCTTTCTTCAACAGTTAGCTTAGTTCATAGGTATTAAGCAAGTTTAATTTTACGCTGTTGAACTACGAACTGTCATAAACTGATTGGTGTTAAAGAAAATATAGCAATAAGATACCACCTAACTCCAAGTTTATGACCCCTTATGTTATTTATTCCGTTCACCCGTTTGATTTATGTCATCCATTTATAAATATTTCATCCCTCGTTTTTCGCAAGCGAAAATCCCTTAATACGTAGACCCCATGTTTAACAACTTACTTTCGAGCGAGTGACGCACGTTTACATTAATAATTTCGCAAATTCCTGTTCAACCGAACACAGCGCACATAACTCCATAGTCGCAGGGGAAACGAATAGCTTTGATTAAATAAACATTTACTTTCAAACGGGTTTTATTGCGTTCAGCGCGTCTTTAATTTACTAACGGCTTACTAAATAGACAAATTGCTATGACAATGACTTTCAAGAATTCGGCGACGGGTACGTCGTTTAGTTTTCTACCCTCGCCCGCTCGCAGGGACCGGTCAATTTTTCTACATAAGTACACGCTGGGTGTCTCATGTTTTGATGTTGACAAACGCTATAAATATCTCGGCCATCTTGGCATAATCCTATTAAAGGTCGCCGGTCGCGTCGGATTTCCTCTTCGTACATATTCTATCGGGACGCACTATTGCAGTTTAATAAAAATACCTACATGATACTTCCATTCATTACAATTGCCGTGAAAGGATCGACACACTCATTAGGTACACTAGAAGCTTTTATGTGTACTGCGAACACAATGTCATTCATTTTAAAAGGCTTTTGTTATAACCGCTTTTGTATTGACGTTGATATTCACTTTGTATGGGTCTACACCTTGAAAGTCTTTGGAAAGGCTTTTGCGTCAGTACTGTATGTAGAGTCGGTACAGTCGGGGAAACTGAATCACGTACCAGGGTGTAACCTTTGTGCTAATATAATGTCATGTTAACATTTTCCGAAGAAGTCATAGCGAAATTGATCATGAAAAGGTTCCACCCTAGTATGTGATTCAGTTAGATCGACCGTACAGTCAAAAGTACCATCAGCCAAATAAGTGATCTATCAATTTTCAAACAAGTACCTATCAAATGAATACATCGCTAAAATCGAACCTTCAAGTTGACAGATAAGTCTATTGGCATTATTGTTTTAGGACATGCAAACGATTATAAACTTTAGGGCGGTAGACCATATATTATATTTGGCTGATGGTACCTACCTACAGCGTGGGTAGATTGAGTAGTGTGTTCAGGTATAGACCTGCTGAAATTCATGATTTGTTTGTGATCGACTTATGATGCCTTAACTGAAAATATTATTCTAAATATTTAGATAATTACACAAGTTGATACATTTTTGCACCGGGTGTCTTTTAATGATAGTGTACCTACGTTTTTAATAAAATAAATAATAATAAATAAAATACTTAAAATATTTTTTTCCGCCACCGCGTTTAATAATACCGTAGACTCAAAATACGGGACATTTATTTATTTATAAATAAAAGATTACAAGATTACGTTTAGAAAACCAATGCACTGTAAAATTCAAACTTAAAAAATACAATTATAGGTACATAAAAACTCAAAAAAAAAAACTAATTATGGATTTTTGAACGTCGTCTTCGTCGCTACCCTAAAGCGACGCGGCGGACACCACACCCTCCGGCCAGAAGTCGGAGCGCAGGAACATCTGCTGGTGCTTGGCAGGCACTTGGAGTCTAAATGAGCTGAAATTGTTAGCCCTTTGATACTCGAACGGGATGATGGAAAGCTCATTCACAATAAACAAGCGACTGTAAAAAAAAATGTTTTTAGCGAAAATTTCTATTGAAACGAAAATGAACAAATAATTTAAATTCCTGATTTTTATTTTCACATCGGAGTGAAAATTTTAGGCGTTCGAAATTTTAAATCATTACATTGGATATTCCTGGAATTACAAATTGTTCGATCACTCTTTTATTGCTACCGTTGATTTGATTGAAACTTGTATGGGTTAAAATATACGTGAAATGTGAGCAGGTTCCCGAGGATGAGCCGGATGAGGCAGGTAAATCCATAAAAATGCTACTCCACGTGTAACATCTAAACTAGAGATCTACGTGTTCTGACAATTGAAATGTCATATGAAAATATTTTATTCCATGCTTATGGTTACAAGTAGCTATTTTCATAAAACATAATAAATAAATGTAAAAATATAGACTAAAATAATCAATCACCGATACCAATACCGATTAGCTTTACCAACCTCTACCTTGAAATTATTTCATTCCGGGCCTTACTAACTAAAACCTTGTAGAAAAATCTCACTACACTTTAAAGGATTTTTTTAGAGGATAAGCACTAGACAGCATTTAGATAGGAAAGTATGTAATTAATAATATCTTGTATTTTACTATAATTATTACGTTGACTATATTTTAGGTAAGTTTAATTAAGGCTACGATCACTTATCCATAGTAGTACATATTATGCACCCATAGGTTTAAGGTTAATTTATAAATTACATTGTTGCAGTGCCCTTACAGGGTTTGATTCAGTATTTTATAAAGACCTAAAAATGTACTTTTTAATTAACAATGACCTCTAACACTCTTTTTACATTAATCCAGTAAAATCCAGTAATTGCAGGTGGTAGGACCTTGTGCAACGTCCGCCCGGATTGCTATCGCCATCTTGCTCGCTAATCCTGCGGTGAAGCAGCATTGCTGTTGTGTTTCGGCGTGGAGAGTAAGACAGCCGGTGAAATTACTGGCACTTGGGGTATTCCATCTTAGGCCTCTAGTTTGGCAACGCATCTGCAATACCCTAGTGTTGCAGATGTTTATGGGTGGTGGTGATCTTTTACCATCAGGAGACCCAATTGCTCGTTCGCCGTCCAGTCGAATAAAAAAAAATCGATCTAGTAGCGATACATTGCGGTGTCATAACCCTAACGAGTTACATGAGATCGATCGTGCACCGTTACTGGAACAATTTTACTGGAATAATGTAAACAGAGCTTTAATCGACTCTGCTTACCACGTATTGCGTTTATATTAAGCATCAATGTAGTCTTTAATTAAATTGAAATGAACTGGTTAGTTCATGACACATTACTTTCTGACTCGCGTAGTTTCTAATACAGTAATATAACCAGGTAAACATTTCTGTACTTTATCAGATATAATTGCTCAGTTTCTTTGCAAGACAGAAAGTGATCCATAATTTTTGTGGCATGGAAAGCCTGAAAACTACAACTTACCGTAGGTATATTTTTATTTCGAAAAAAAAAACAATTAAAACAAATCACGTATCCGGGTGGAATTTTTGTGATAGGTACTAATGTTATGTTGACATTCCATACATCTGCCAAAGAAATCATAGCGAAGTCAATAAAAAAAAGTTCCACCATGATAACCTAGTAAACTAGCGACTCAACTAGCGAGTGAAAATGTCAGCAAATCTAATTCTAATGTAACATCGAATCGAATCGCATGGTATTATTTACTCTGAAAGACCTCTAGTCTTGGCTCTCTTTACATTCGTAAGTCGTGCGTTTTTCACGATGCGGCATCGTCCGCATAGGTAATTTCAAGGGAATATATTTCACTTACTTTGATTGGAAAAAAATTGTCCATCAACTGCGACCAACTTTACAATCTGATTGGCCGGTCTAAGGTCGTCATGACTTTAAAGTTAGGGCACATAATAGGTACAATAATTCTAATGTCCAAAATGATTTTTCTACATATAGGAAAGGGAAAAATTAAAGCGAAAAATAGTGTTGCAAAAATGTAGTGTTTTAAGTTACTACTGACAACTTTCTAATGACTTTTGGATTTGGATGGCCCATTTACTATTCTATTGATTAATTTATTGATGTAAAGCGCAGTGCTTACTATGAATTGCATTTTTGGGCATTTACATTAAAACATGTACAGTCACCAGCATTAATACCTGCTTCAGCGGAGCGTGCAAAAATATCTGACACGTCCTTCCGGCCCTAGAAATAGAGTTGAATCAGCTATTTATGCATGTTTGTTGTGTCAGATATTGGTGCTGGTGACTGTACCTAGCAACGGCGTAAAGTTAAGAGTTGTCAGTTTTGTGACGATTTTCCCCTTGTTAATATGGAATAAAACGTCACATAACTGACAATATTTTACTTTTCCTAACTATGCCGTTGCCAGGTACATGCTTTAGTAAAAATGCCCTTTTTTTTAAGGTATCGCTACCACCGAAACTGACTGTACACGATTTTATTCCGCTGGCACTCGCAGCCGCATGATGAAGATCGATACGAGATTTAGGGGATAAAAAACCTAATTGAGGACGATCTGTACGTGACATCCGAAATAGAAACTGTGATGTGGAAGTAATTATATGTCCGTGTACAACAAAATTACCCGGTACGGTCGCTATTCCGGTTACTGGGTGAACAAAAGGTGAGCTAAAAATGAAGATATATGTAGCTACGAGTATCTATCACAAAACGAACCCTATACTATACTACTAATAACCTTAACCTTAAACTAATATTACTAAGTTTTTATTAAACAAATATTTTTAGCATAAGATTTTTTACTGACTGTACTTTTGTTGACTGTACTTGCATTGTCATCCAAACTACATTTTTGTACCAAATTTCAAGTCGATGCCGTTAACCGTTGAGGAGTTCCGTCCTACGGAGACGATCCTGGCTGGACTATCAGGATGTCACTACCAGATTATTGTATTGTCACCATATTTTCATAAGCATGCCAAATTTCAAGTCAATCGGAGCGCTGAAAGTGGGTCAAATTTAGCGCCCAAGATTTGACCCAAACAAACAGATAAATAAACAGGGCAAGCTAAAGAAAAGCTTGTAAAATTGCGGATTTTTGTGTTTTATATGCAACGTTAATAAAATACAATGATGTATTTGTATGTATTTCAACTGCCAGATCTAATGGTTTCCGCGTACAAATCCGCGGGTAAACAATAATAATGTTGTAAATAAATTTTTCACGCTTAGACCGCTAAACCTATTTAAACAAAAATGTTGTTTGGCAATTGCTTGAAACCCTGGATTGGATATAGCATAATTTTTATCCCGGAAAATTGAACAGTTCCTGTGGGATAGCGATAAACGAATTCTCCGCAGACGGAGTCCCGGGCAGCAATTTAAATTAAATTGCTGAAAAAAAAATCTTTGGAAATATTCGGACGCTATCGTTTTAAAGTCTCAATTAATTACGACGCAAATTGAACATTGCTCTTAAAATAGACCAAAGAGATAGGTACTCGTCTTGTGCTAATGTATCTCCATCTCCAAGCGTTCTTCAAAACAATGTTTCTTTTTGATGTCGCTTCACGATCCCGTGAGTAAGACGAAAATGCTATCAATGCTTGATCCGTTTATCTTCGTCCTATTACCACTTCGGCTGAAGTGTTTCAATGTAATCAATGATCTGTGTTATCAAGATATTCGAGTGATTTATCTCCAAACAAGAGTACCTAATATCAGTGATACATTTTTGTGATTCACAATTCTTGAATTTACTTATATCCTGTCTGACGAACGCAAATCTTCAAGTGTGTTCCCAAGTGAAAGCAATTTTTAGAGTTCCGTAACCAAAATAGCAGAAAAAGAAGCTGTTGAAATTTTACCATGTCCGTCTGTACGTTTCTCTGTCTCTCTGTGACTTAGCTAAAGAGCTTTCTCAAGAATTAAAATTGAAGGCTGCTAGTGCTAAGGCACTAAAAAAATACTAAGTAGGTACTAACCACTACTACTTACTACTTAAGGGTTGAAGGGTGGTAGGTACTGATAACTAAATTGAATGGAAAACTATAATAACAATAATAAATATCATGGGTTGACACCAACTGAACTAGTCTTAAACTAAGCAAAGCTTTTACTATCGGTACTAGGCAACGGATAAACATACTTGAATAGATAAATACTAAAATACAATTAAAAATCCAAGACCCGAGAGCAATCATTCGTATTATTCATACACATCTTTGCCCCGGCCGGGGATCGAACCTGAGACCTCAAGCTTCGTAGTAAGGTTAAAGAACCACTTGGCTATCTAGTCAACGCTACCTACGACCTATCTAAAGTAAAAAGTACCATCAAAACGGACCCAGTATTAAATTAAATAGATTATTGTCATTGTAAGGAAATCTAAATTGCGCGCGTCTCGCTCTTGGCAAGTTTATTTTGTACCTTTGTTACCGTAAAGCATGAACGAATATTGTCAATCACAAAGCGATCAAAATAGATTTTTTTTCCTTGTAATTCATTTTTACCAAACAAAAACGTTGACTACGGTATTAAATGCAAAAAAACTTTTCATTTTCAATAATGTCACGCACGTGAAGCTAAGAAAAATAAAATCGAGGTGCCTTATTTGTCTTTAGCCGCGTTACATGATGGGAACGGATGGATCAGCCTGTCGGTAATTGAAAACTCGTAAAATAAGAGAAATTTAATAGCGCAGGGATCGGATTTGCAGCAGTGTCGCTATAAAGTTACATTACTCTCTACAATACTGTTTCATCTCCTGCTTTTATTTATTACATATCTTACTGTCTTTGAGCCGCGGGTTTCTTCACATAAACCATTAATTATAGAATGGTTATAAAAAACTGAGAAAAAGCAACCATGTTCAATTTTATTTTAATCCGTTTTACAGGTTTAACTAAAACAGTAACAAACGATACATAAACAATATACACAAATTACGTGAGCTATCAACCCTTGCTTGCGACTCGGGTGGATATAAATGTCTCGGTCAAAATGGCGCGTTCTAAGCAATGCAACAAACAAAAAAAAAATTAAGCAGTTGTTGTACATTACCTATTTGAAATCAAGCTTTAAGTATTTGACCACTTAAGTGTCTTGTCACTCGCGTTCATTTAAACATGATATTGTTAAACTGTTTTTTTTTTAATTATTGTTTTTTTTACTTGTTTTTTATTTTACCTACTGCTAAAAATAAAGTAACAATAAAAGTGTAGTAATGTGTTCTGTTCTTGAGCTTGGCTGTAGACTAGGTATGCAGTTTTTTACACAACGAGTAACTCTATCTTATCCAACAAAGCCAATTACGTATTTTTGTGGTTGTCTTGTCTTTGATAGGGGGTATAAACATGAAAAGACCTGTAAGGAGTTCTAAGAATATCGTTATCAGCTATAGTTATAATCAGCAATTTGATATTTATTTGCAAATAAATAGCAGCGCAAAAAATATGTATTTGATTTGAAGTTATCAGAATGCGCATTGAATAATTTAAAAAGAAACTGTTAAGTTTGAGTTTTAGTATTCAACTGGATGGAAAAAAGCGCTGCTGGAGTTGTTTTATGCTGAACGATGGTTGGTAGTTCCATTCCATTCAGTGATATTGTGTACTACGTACTCAAAAGAAGGCTACTTGAGTAAAATGAAAATAAATCTACGTTTTCATCGGAATACATTTAGTGTACCTAACAAAAAGGAATGAATTTATATTGTATTGATAATTTAAAATTTTATTTTAGACAGGGAATGATCAAAATAATTTTATGTTTCTGTAGGTATTTCCATTTTAGCAATAAAACGCAAGTGGCTCTTATTACAAGCTTTTATTTAGTTTCACCTGTCCCGTTGTCTGTCTCTCTGTCTGTAGTCAAATCTTGCAAGTTAAATTTGATCAACTTCCAGCACCTAGTAAGATTGACTTGAAATTTGGAATATTTATGTAAATCGCGAGACAATACAATAATCTAGTAGTGACATCCTGGTAGTCCAGCCAGGATCGTCTCCGCAGGACGCAACTCTTCAACCGTTGATAGCATCGACTTGAAATTTGGTATGCAAATGTAGTTTGGGTGACAATGCAAGTAAAGTAGTCGTGGGTCGTTGTCGAATTTTTTGACAACGAAACGCAACCGTTTTCTCTAGAATGAAAACTAGTCCTCGAAACGGTCCTCGTTCGCAACTGGTTTCATTGTATGGGGACGGGCAACGGAAGACAACGCACAGGACGATCGAACGAGAGAAACGTAAACTCATCTCGTCGACGTTCGTCTCGAAGACGAGTGAAGTGGAATGGTTGCGGAAGAAATGGTTGCGAGACGAACGAAACACCAAAAAATAAGTTGTCTTACACGATATTCGACTATACTGTTGTAAAAATAAAGATTATTTTATTATATCAAAGACCAAAACGAAATGAACGAGCGACGACGTCGCAATGATCTCATTACGTTGTAGGCTCTATGGATATAGACTTTAAGTACAAATTCGCGTCAAACAATGCGAGAACTAGTTGCGCGACGAAGACTGCTTTAGAACGAAACGTAAAACGGTCCTATCGTCGCGGAACACAAAACGGTCTTTTAAAACGGTTCGTCTTTGCAACGTCCATCACTAAAGTACAGTCAATAAAAAGTACAGTTAGCAAAAAAGCTTGTATTGAAAACGAAAATTTTATGGATAGCTTATTTTCTTTTGATTAAGTAGGTAGTTTATTTCATCGTCATTGTCATCATATCAGCCATAGGACGTTCACTGTTAGACATAGGCCTCCAGTTGCTTCGGTTGGAAGCGGCCTGTATCCTACGTGTACCCGCGGCTATAATAAGGCCATCAGGATCAGGGTCAAGGTCTGGTTAGAGTTGGCTAGTTCAAAATTGAACTGGTAGTCTATATCATAAATTTACAGTGCGAGCGTCATTTTCATATCACTCATTATTTCCTAGAAGTGAATACCTATAGTTATATCACGTTTATGATTAATTATAAGTACCTATAATATTGAGAATTCATAAATAATACCTATATCCGCAAGATAAAATGGTTGATAATAGATAAGAACAGTTTATTATAAGCAATGAACAACGGATATTATTATTTGAAAGGTCAAGGAAATGCGTTTTCGGAGACTGTTTCCGATAATGACTCATAAATATATCAAAGTAAGTGAAGTAGGATTCTTATCTTAGCTTTGAACGTCTGAGTCAGATTTCTTTATTGATAACATTGGACACTGATTCGAATTCAAATTACATAAACAAGAAATCCAGCTAGGCACGTGATGGCCACATCTTGGGGCATACTATCTATCCCATCCTATCCTATATGTATATCATCGAGGATATTGTAATTGTGATGTGTACCCACTGGTGTACTGCCGTTTCGCCAAAATATGTTTCCCCAAATTTCACTTCCCAAAAAACTTATCGCAATAGTTTCATTTCCCAAACGAATCTTTGGCATATTTACATTTCGCATTTTATTCATTTGGTCAAATTATCATTTGGCATAATTTTAGTTTGTCAAATTTTATTACGACAAACGTTTATTAAGCAAACGTTTTATATTGGCAAATATTGTATTCCAAAAAAATGTTTGTTCAAAATGACATTTCGCACAAACCAACCACAAAAACCAACTGCTACCAGAAAAGTAACTTATGTTAGAACTGCGTCTTCCACAGAAACGAACTGCTATAAAAGTAGATGAGGTTAGACTGCGTCCCCCACAGAAAACGGACTGCTACCAGAAAAGTAGGTTAGATTATAGGTTAAAACTGCGTCCCCCGAAAAAACGTACTGCTATCAAAAAAGTAGGTTAGGTTAGGTTAGGTTAGAACTGCGCCCCTCCACAAAAACAAACTGTTCCCAGAAAAGTAGGTTATTATGTCATGCAATATTTTGGGAAGAGTAGATTATGCCAAACGATACATTTTACCAAATATTACTTGGCAATATGAAACATGGCTAAGTAATTATTTGCGAAACAATAATTTGCCAAATAAAAAATTATTAACTGTAAATTTGCGATAAGTTTTTTTGCCAAATAAATTTTTGCCAAATGATAATTTGGGTAAAATTTTTTGGGATGTGATACTTTGGGAAAAGTTTTTTGGCCATACATTAGTAATCCGTACCCACTGCTCGGTGCATGCGGCAGACAAGGCCATGATCTGGCGGTTACAGCCTAAGCGAGTCCAATCCCAAGTTATGTAAAACAGCCCTCGTTCTGGTAACCCTTAAAATCACTCCGGCATATTATTCAACAAACACTATGCTCTTTAGACAAATCAATCAATAAAATGATTTTTTAAAAATACACATTTTTTATGTAAAGCAATTACCGCCTTACATAGATACCTGCCAACACGAGGGGTATCATCGGTACGTTGCCGGCCCTTTGAGATATTTGATAGGCTCGTATTTTAAAGAACATTTCGTAATTACAACTCTTTGCGTGCAGCTAGATAACTATGTAGAAATGGAACATGCTGAACGTCACCTTGACTATTATAGAGGAACATAAATAAATAAATATCATAGGACACTTGACACCAATTGACCTAGTCTCAAGCTAAGCCAAGCTTGTAATATGGATATCTACTAGGCAACACAGATATACTTACTCGTACTTATAGGTATAGATAAATACATTCTATAAATTATATCTGAATAAAATTCCTGATTTTTTCCTATATTTTCTAGTTGATAATGATAACACACCACGTTAATAAACGGACGGTTCATAACCTAAATGACGAAGACCGAAAGATACGGATTTAGACATGGTAATTAAGATAAGGCAACGTAATGAAAGCACACAATAGGTACTCGTACATACATAAAAAGGCTTTTAAACAGGATTTTCGTATATCTACATATCATATGTATGTCAAACATCGTGATTGTCCAATGTCCATTATGCTTATGCATTATGCCTCCTCTACATATCGACGGATGCGTCGGCAGATTGTATCTGCGGATGCGTCCGCCGAGGTGTAGAGGGTGGTTTTTGCTTGTCTGTGGTAGGTATTTAACGTCGGCCGATGCATCTGCCACTCATCCGTTTGGTGTCGGTTTTTCGACACGGATCAAAGGGTGACAGCGCGAACGCAACGCGCCTGTCCACACGTCTGCCGATGTGTGGACGGATCGCAATTTATCCGAAGATATGGTTGCGGATCCATTTGCCGACATATCCGTCGATATGTAGAGGAGGGAGGGAGGGAGAGAGATACTTAGATTAGATGCCGGATGCGTCTGAAAGAGTATTAAATAAGTCCAAAGAAAACTTTAAAAAGAAGGAAGAAGTGAAGACTTTGTCATCTTGTTCTATGTATGATCCTTAGGTTTGAACTTCTGGCCAAGAGGCATATAAGTAAGTGGAATTATTAATTTAGTCCGTTAGTATAACGACACATAAAGAAACACGTAACTAGTTCGAAGTTTAGACTGTCTATGATCTGTCAATCAATTATTCACGTCACTCTTTTAGGCTGGCCACGTACACTCGTTTTCTGAATACGTGTTTTGCGCATTTGGACATTCGAATACCTGAAATCGATCGAATAAAATACGTTGACTGACGCACATCTTCACTTTTATACTAAACGGAGTAAATTGCATTCGGAAAAACTATTCGAAAGAACCCTAATGACATCTTGCGGAACACAGCGCATATACTGTGACAGCGCTCTCTGCGATGGGCATCGGATGGTGGTATGTAAATTTTAATTGGACATGTTGGTAACTGCTCTCTTCAGATAAAAGAACTGTCGTAGATTTTCCAAGTAGTTAAAGGAATGTACCCGATTGTAGCCAATACTGACGACGTTATTTTTTTCTTCCTCATTGTTAACAGAAATACAACTGAATAAGCAAAAACAAGCAAAAATTCTTAATTTCTCACCCTCCCGCGAAACTTTTGGGTCTAAAATTGCTAATAAATATTCGTCCTTTATCATTATATGTATATGATACGACCATTATTCGTGCTTACAATACAGGTACATTTGAATGAAAAAAAAACAAAGTCTGCGCTAGTCTCACGGAGTTTTAAATATAGAAAAAGAATTGTATGCGGCCAGCCTTATAGGTATAGATTCAACAGATGCTTGATGATTACCTAATCCACTAAGTTCAAACAGAGCTGATATGGGGAATAGGCAGTTACTTTTGATAATAACTTATCTCTATGCTGCTATCATTTTCAAATCATAATTCATGATCATGACAAACGACTATCAGCAGTTAATTAGAAAAGTATGATTTGACGGCATGCTATCATAAACAATCATTTAAATTAATTAATAGATTAATACAGCTTAGAGGTAAGTATTATAAGCAGCTATTATTTTCAAAATTATAGCTTGGTCGTGAATTATAGGAATTCACGGAAAAAAATTAAACGCTTTGTTTCTTATCACAATAAGACATCACTTTTTCCACTGTGATATGAAAATTATCCATACAAATGAATGATTAATTTTCGTGTCACAGTGGAAAAAGTTAATGGAAATTATAACTACCTGCTAACGCAGCTTTCTGTGTAAATTTAATGGTAAATTTCAAATGCAAACCCATAACCAGATCGTACTTGATACAGACAGGTAATACTTGAGAGGCCATATGTCAAATTTTTAAGCTACATACAACGACTAACCCTTAGGTCACTGATTTTTATTTATGTTATATGTAATATGACGTGAATAAAAACTTTATCAAACTTTTCTATGAACCTTATCTTCAGATTGTTATAAGAGTATCTAATATCCGGCATAGTTCACTTTTGTTATCTCTGTTTGACGACAAAGTTGCCGAGCTGACATATGTAGATTAAAATTGATGTGGAAGCGTTTATTTCTTTAACGAAAAAGACATCAAAAATTCCTCCATGCATTGAAATTTAATGAAAAAATAAGATCTTGTATTTTGCAAAGTTAACAGTATTGGTAGTGTTATCTTGTTATATGTACCTACGTCTTGATTGATTCTCAATAAATTTTTCATGGGCAGCGAATTTAAGAAAATTAGTCGCTAATAGTACCTAACTACTAAATAAATTCAGAAAGGAGAAATATTACAAAGCGTAAACAACAGGACGGTGGCATGTCATTTCACTTAACATTGTTATTATCAAGTCAGTTCCAAAGTTCCAGACACGAGCATGTAGAGCATTAAATTGGTCTAAAGGTTCAAAGGGACTGTGAATTAAGTTAATCAATAAATGGCGAGACTAAGGTGCCAAATGTTGCCAAATTGAATTAGTAATTGTACTGTTATAGTTATGCGGCGGTGGAGTAAGCAGTTTGTAGTTTGCCGAGCTTTGCGCTAAAGCGAACACGAAAATGCTTTCGGGCCTTGGTTAGTTATAAGTTATAAGACATATTATGAAATTTGGTTCGATTTTAAACACCGCCTCTAGGTGGATGCTTTGTAGCTTCAAGAAATCGGTTTCGGATTATTTTCAGTGTTGTAAAGCTGTGATAGGATTGGACGAATCATCAATCTTAAATTCGTTGTAATATACTTTTTTACTTTTATTTCAATCGCTTCTTTCATGAGGCGTGACCCTTTTTCTCAGGAACAATAAATTTTCCAGTCAAATAAAAAAAAAAATCTATCGAGTTATAACAACAAATACTCAGGTCTACTGTCCCTTGGTGCTGTGAAAAAATCAAACTTCTAAGCCAACGCAATAAAAAATACAGCCGTTTATAAATGCTGCAAATTTTTGACACTCGCAAGGGAATTAAAACCTACAGGGTACTTCCCGTGAATTCAGAATCTTGAAATTTGGTATGAAGCAACGTCTTATAGCACAGATAAAGGAAAAATTAAGAAAGGCGTAAATTTTTTGTTACATCATATATTATAATAAAAATATTTTTAATATTTTTTTATAATTTGTATGGAACCCTCGGTGCGCCAGTTCGATTCGCACTTGGCCGATTTTTTTAATGACTTCAAATCTATTTTATAAATAACAGTAATTTAATAACATGTGTGTTGAGAATGTCATCTTTCATTTGATGTCACTTATAAAGCCTCCAAGAAAAAAAATTAAATTAAGCTAAAATAAGTAGAAAATATATACATTTTTTTTACTTATATTCGACGTTCTTCTTTACATTGCCAACTAACATATCTGTACCTACCAATTTTTAACATTTTGGTTTAGTACTTTTGGAGCGAATTGGCTGTGACATACGCGTTCGATCTTTTTCAAGTACCTACGGAATCATAAAAAAATGAATTTAAAATAAAAAAAAAGCTAAACAAGTAATATGGACAAAAATCGCATCGTTTTATTTAACAGTTTCTTTAATTAATTAATTTAATCATCTGGAACTGAACTTTCGAGTAAATAATTAAACAGGACGAGATGCTCGAATGATCCTCAACAAATAACGATCTCCTTTTCTTTCCGTTACTTGAAAAGGCTGAATGAGTAGATCTCAAACAAATATACGGACTTAGGTACCTATTTACTTACGAGTAGGTACTCGATTCGATAACGTTTACTCACAGTTTAATTAACAAATGATGGAAGCAGAGTGAAATTGTTTCAACATTGATTTGAGATCGATTGAAACGAGAAACATCACTTCGTTGTGATGTATGATGAATTGTAAACATACACAAATAGAAACAGCACCGTACGTAAAATATAAATAAGCACGTTGGTTCGAGAAACAATTTCAGAGCTCTGTTGCGTTGCTTGCGATGCGGGTTTAGCGTACGCAAACCTTAATTTATGAGCTCTTTCATCAAATATTACCTACAATGGATAATCAATAGGTCTAGCTTTGTTATAAATATCCAATGTCATTGAGCTAGCGTGAAAATTTATCGCTAGTAAGTATAGTGAAGTCACAGGGTTTCATAAAGAACCCCTAAGCCATTACTTCACATCTCAATAAATAAGTTTCGCGTTTAGGTTTGCCCCCAACCAAGGATCGATGCAAGGCTGATGAAAAAATATTTGGTAGGTTTCAGATCTCGATTTCATGCAAGTAAACAGAAATCAATATTTTTAAAACTTTCAATAGGTATTTTTTTACTTATGTGTTAGGCTGAAGCAAACAATAATGTACGAGTAGTGTAATCAAACTTAATATTATAAATGCGAAAGTTTGTAAGTCTGCTTGTTTGTTTGTATGTTTGCTTTTTTTGTTTACTACATCACGTCTATATCACTAAACTGATTTAGATGAGATTCGGTATACATATAGTTCCGGGGAAGGACAGCACACACATTATGATTGCAACGAGGTTAAACGTTGCAAATTAATGATCACATATAAAAGTAAAAAAAAACAATGATGTTTAACTAATAATACTCTGAAATTAACTTTACAGCCTTTGTATATTTTATTTGTTACCTTTTGTAAGTAAGTAAGAAAGGTAGAAAACAAAATGTGATGCAAGTACAATTTGCTAGTTAAATTGACACAATGGAAAGCACTGTTTGGTGTTTTCGTTCAATTTGCATAATTTTCTCCTCTAATAGCAATAATATGAGAACTTCAGAGTAATTTCTAGATGTAACTAAGAATTTATAGCATAGGTAGGTAAGCTCTATATCACTAAGACTTTCCATGTTACGACCGATGATATTCATCTTTAATCTCGCAAGCACTTTCGCTAACGTTTGTCTGCTAGTCGACGGAGAAGCAGTGTACGTACTGACGTCAATGTTGCTTTATGACTCAATTCGACGTGAGGTAGTGAGCTCTCTCCCAGCTGAGTGCAGCCCGTGCTAAAAATATAGCAAAAATGTACATACATTTTTAATAGGGCACCTAAGCCGCCACCTCCGCGTATCTCTTGACTGCTCTGCATCGTACGCCGTTACGAACAATTTGTTTTCGACACTGAACACCCTCGAACATTTTCTATGTAATTCGAGTAGAGAATTTGACGTGTTTGTTGAACGATCCTTCTGTTGATAGTGTGCTTGCACGTATCAATTGGCAAAAGTTAAGGGTTGTGTTACGTACAGTTGGGAAGTTGAGAGGATAGCCGGCGAGCCGTGGGGCTCGTGAAACTCGAGGCACAGGTGCTCACGTAATTCTGTAACGAGCACATGTTGTATGTTGTGCGGAGCCGGAAGAAACGCGAGGAGCTCGCCGCGCCCGCGTTTGCTACACGCACGTAGGTACGAGGAAATTCAAACATTCGTAGTATAATAGACGCATTATCGTAAACGGTTTTCAATTTATTTTTACGATGAACTTTACTATTTGTCATGCTCTTTGCTTTTTTCTGTCGTAGAGAGTTCAAAACACGCTAATATTTTCTCTGGTGTTTGTGTGTGACGACTAGGCGAGTGCATTTGAGACATATTAACTATATCGTTTGATACAGAGGCCGAGTTCCGCATGTTGACATACTTTTCGCACATACTTTTTTAAATACGGTACGGTACGGTTTGTATGTATGTTTGTTTGTAATGGAGAAGCGAGGTAACTAGTATACTTAGTGTATATTTCAATAGTCTTAGATGAGTTGATTTATTGTTTAAACGCGTAGCCAAATATTGTATTCAAGATTTAGTTCCTCAACTCACTTTGTTGAACTCGCAAAATTTGTTATAAGTATGGTTTGGCTGGAACAAAGAGTCTGATTGCTCTTTCAATATTATTTTTGGATTTCTATAAGTATCTTATAAGAAAGATAGTACAGGAGCGTTATTGATTTCCAAGTTTACATAAATACTTATTTTGTCTGCTCAGTTACTAAGTCACGTTTTAACAATCTTCTATTTATTCACACGTGTAAATTTAGTAGATTTTAGTGAAATCTAAAGACTCACCACATTGCTGTCGGCATTACCGCGGCCGTCTGCGCACGCTCTTTACGATCTTTTGGTGTTTCAAAGGCACTAAACAATACACATTTTATTAATAGGCACATTTAATAGCCGCGTCCATGGCTACCCTATTTCTGTTCTGCGATTTGGTACCATTGTTGTGTAATTGGTTTCTACGTTCAGGTGCGAACGGTTGTAGAACGCTTAAAAAGTAGGAACAGTGATAAATCGTTTTATTTTTAAATTATCGCAAGAATAAAAAAAACATTACACAAATTTGAATTTTGAATTTGAACTTGAATATTTGTTGATTTAAATTAAGTTTATTCGCCGGTTGTCATTCTTTTTGGAGTAAAACAGATCGAAAGAGCAATAAAAGTGACAATTGTAGCAACGATATAATCGTATAGGAAAAAATATTTTGCTTGGGCGACTATCTTAGGAACTAACCTGCCACTTTTGAAAAAAGAGTTGATGCTCCCAAAGCATACTGATACCTAATCGTAGCCAGGTTATGTCACAATACCTACTTCTAGTATTACCATATAATATATTAAGAGATATTGGATGGCCGTAGCGTAGCATGCCGCAGCAATATCTAATGCATCAAACCGACTTAGGTCTTGTTTGGCTCTTGTCTCGACGTGTATTCAATAGAACAGTACTTACCTGGTTTCTGAACTATTGTTCGAGCGCCATTGTCATACTCTACGCTATACTAAACGAGATTTTTTTTCAGCCCGAGCTCTCTCATTCTGAGTGGTCTGCGCCCCGCATTGGGACTTGCCTAGGCAAGAGATATAATTCCGACAGATAAAATTCTGATTTTTATAGCAGATCGGTGAGTCCGGGAACAAAAGATATTAGCGTGTAGGGAATCTAACCTAACCAACAAAAAGTTGGAAACCCCCGACTTTGTCACTTTAAAGTTCAATATCTCAGAAACGGGTGAACCGATTTTGATAAAACATGTCTAAGATCTATCGCTAGAGAACCTTCTATAAAATTAAAAAAAAAAACGCATTCAAATCGGTCCACCCGTTTAAGAGCTCCGGTGACACAGACAGACACACAGACACACAGACATACAGACACAAACACACATAGCAGTCAACTTATAACACCCCTCTTTTTGCGTCAGGGGTTAAAATGGTTACTAAGCAACAAGAGATGAAGTTAATTGCTCTTTATTTCTGTACTATGCACTGTACCTAATGGTAGATTAAACTGATTTATTTACATTTAATGGAGAGCATGACATGACCCGTGAGAGAGCTGAGTGCAAGAGGGTAGACGGAAGGAATTCCTAAATCAAGATATAACAAACAAGACATTCTTCAACATGACAGCTGTCATGTGACATTCATTAGGTACAATGATTATGACGACGTTGTTATACATAGTTCAAACCTTTGTTAAAACATAAATTTTAATAGTGACATCTTAGAATGAGACAAAAACATAAAACCGGCCAAGAGCGTGTCGGACACGCCCAAAATAGGGTTCCGTAGCCATTACGAAAAATTTAAGTAATATTTTTCAAAGGATTTCGTATTTTATAAGGAATCTGCCAAGTTTAGGTATATTTTATACCTTACGCTGCTATTTACTCATAAACTACTAATATTTCTCAAGCAAACTTAGCCGTTATAGTTTTCCTTGGAAGTTTGATATACTGCCTACTATCCTGAATTTTTTCAAATTTTTCCACCCACCGGTTTAGATTTTAGAGGGGGGGGACGCTCGATTTTAATGAAAATTTGCACTTTAAAGTTGAATATTTCGCAAACAAATGACTGAATCGAAAAATCGTTTTAGTAAACCCCTAATGGTTTTAAAATACCTATCCAACGATACCTCACACTATAGGGTTGGATGAGAAAAAAAAAATCACCGCCACTTTACGTCTATGGGAGGTACCCTAAAAAAAATTGTTTTTGAATTTTTAATTGTACTGTTTTGTCGGCATAGTTTACCTTTATATCCGTGCAAAATTACAGCTTTCTAGCATTGATAGTCCCTGAGCAAAGCCGCGGACGGACAGACAGACAGACAGACATGGCGAAACTATAAGGGTTCCGTTTTTGCCATTTTGGCTCCGGAACCCTAAAAAGGAGATAATATCGTCAAAAAACTGCTATAAGAGGCCATTTTTCCAACATGGCGGCGCGAGCAGTAAAGATGAAATTCGAAAATAGTGACATTGTCGTAGCTTTCATTTTAGTTCGACGGATTGAGGTATCCGCATGGAAACGGCGAAGCGTCGAAAACGAACATGTATCGCTGGATATTCTGTGACGACAGAGACGGATGGCTTCGAGGCACCACTTAGATTTTTCATCATCATAGTGTTTACAAGGTGCCGGGTTATGTCGAATTTTTCACTATGCTACGCTAAGCTACGCCTAAGTAAATGTTTTTCACGCGAATGAAAGTTTTTGGTATTCGATATTTTCATTTTTTACTGATTGATAAACCTTGCTATTAAAGCGAGAACATTTTTGATCGATAGGTAGATGGGACACAATGTAAGTGATTCAAGGTTTTTCAAATCGCTATGAAATGGTTGTGCTTAAAAAGTTAGTATACGCCTACTAGTGATGTAACGAATGCGAATGCGAATATTCAGTTTTTTGTTCTGGCACCAAATGGTCTATGGCAGTTTCGTTCGAACAAAGTGCTGCGTTTTGTTTGTATTTTGTTCCGAGAATTACCGAATTTATGGGAATACATCGCAAAGTAAATATATAAATAATACCAAATTATTAAGTGAAGACTGATAATGTGATTACGAGGATAAGTTATTATTTTTTGTATAAAAAAATAGAGATTTATTTTGATTTTTTAACCTACTGTTATCTAATAATTGTATTTTTTTCTGATATTCATATTCGCAAAACATTCGCAGAAATTTTGCGAATGAGAATGCGAATATGCCAAAATATGCGGATATTCGTTACATCACTAACACCTACCTTGCTACTTGCTAGGTGCTCTCAACTCTCATATTCATAAATACTTTATAAACATACTAACATAACTTAATTTAATTTTATCTTTATCAATCACTTTAACATTTATTTTGATTTTGACAGGTAATACGTAATGTTACTTCGAATTAATAGGTTTGTAATTATTTTTCAAATAAAGACACTCGAATTTAATTAACGAGTATATAATTTCACCTGGCAATGTACTCAGCAAATTTTTATTTTGAATTCAAGCAAAGTTTCCACGTTTTGGGTAACTTTATACAGCCATTGTTAGAATAAATTCCAGAAAACTTGAATAAAATTATTTGTAATGCTTCTACTGACATTAATAAGACTTGAGTCATTATGACTTTCTTTGTGTCACTAAACAAAGTTATTTTCTGTAGACTTCTTAAATAATAGCAGTCCTTGAGAGTTACGTGCGTAAGCGTAGCAGGTGGCCTAAAATGTCGTCAAGAAAGAAATTATACTTTTAATTTAATGACAAGCTTATGCCCGAGGCTTTGCTGATGTGGAAAAAAAAGCTAGCGCCTTATCTCATGGGAATTTCTTCAAACAAATTCCTAGTATGCGTACCTACACTTACCTACTTTTGCCAACGTTCTGTCCGGTTTCAATATCGATTTTATCTGAAGTCCACATTAAAATCGAATACCTACGGAAGATTGCACTGAGCTAGCTGCCGCGCGTTCCATTCCACGCCCAATTAATTCAACCGATGAGTAATTAATAATGGATTCAGGACTGATTTCAATTTATAAATAAATGTACCAGCCTGCCTGACAATATGATTTGAGCGTCAATATTGTATGTACGCCAATTTTATAGGCTATGATCCTACTGTAAATTTCACACCAATCTGTCATTTCAACGAAATGTAACTTAAATAAAAGGTTACCCATGGGGCCATACAACGGCGCAGGGCTTTATGTCGATTCATTTTTTGTATTTTTTTATTTAATTGCAGAGCCTTGGTGGTTCCAAGTATAATAAAAAGACTCTTAATTCAATTGTTCTGCGAACGTCGTCTTGTCGTCCACGGTCAGTTGGATGGGTTACGGTTTTCATTCTTTTGTTTCTTTTTTATTTTATTTCTCTTGTTTAAGCAGTAGGTAGCTAAGTATGAAATACCTATTTATGCAATCTGGTTGAACACGTAAAAAACAGTCTTACAAGGTGCGAGTCACAAAGCCATTCACTAGTCATAACATTTTTTTTAAACTATACTAGTTGGTATGTATGAAATCTACTTCAAAATGTGGAGTTTCTTACATCGTCCATTTTTTTTTACGATTTCACTCATTTGAAAGTGAATGAAGTAGAAAAGAAAACAGATGAATCTATATACCTAACTGAAAAAAAATAAGTTGCCACCTTTCATCTGCCTTAGCCCGTACCTACATTTACAAATGATAAAATGCTATGGCACTTCATATTATAACAAATAAGGAACCGTTACCTAGTACCCATAACATAAGCCTTGCTTACTTTGGGACTAGGTCAATTGGTGTCAAGTGTCCTCTGATCAAACCTCTAAACGAGCAATTCCTGTATATACATATATATATAATAATATATTTCGGGGATCTCGGAAACGGCTCCAACGATTTCGATGTGGTTTTCGAGGATGAAATATAATAAAATGCTTGTTATCGAAGCGAAGTTCGAACGCACGAGCGAAGTTCATTCGCTCTGGTACTGTTTATTTATTTAAGGACAGTTTTAGTAGTAATTCACTATATGTTTTCTACATGTTTTCTATGTCTAAAAAGCATTGTACCTATTTTGTGTTTGTAAGTCATTGTATTGTACTTGGAGCAAGATTTCTAAGCCACCAAATTTCTGCAACCTTTCCTGCATGTTCTGTTTCGACCGAAAGATAAGCGCAGAATGTTACAAGGGATCTTAGACTATTAGAAATGTTTTACTGCGGGACGTGAAAATGGCTCGGCAACCGCATATGTGGGTTAAGGTACATCCGCGGGATCGCACCGCACTTGGTGAACTTTGCTTTTAAAATATAAGCAAAGAAATTAAATGCAAAGCAATTTTGCGTGAGGTAGTGATACATACACGCTTTTGCAAAGTTGGTAGTGGTTAACAATTCCATTTGGATATTACATGTTGTATAAACGGCCCCGTGTTTTCCTACATTTCTGAGCCAAAGCCTTTGGGATCAGGGCTACTCAAAGAAAATCAAAGTTCGTATAGTACTGTCCCTCTCATTCTCGTATTAAATAATATCAGCGTCAGCGAGATGGCTAGATACGAAGTGCGAATTTTGCATTTCGTAGTGTACTACACGTATAGGGCCAGGACCTTGAATTCAGATATCGATTAGCGTATTAAATTGCGAATACAAGTTTACATTCGGCCCTTTGTCGTTTAAGTAAACCTTATAAATGAACTAGGAGTTGTACTTAATTATGCATACAGTGTTGGGTCCGATCGTCTAAAAAGGCCAACACTTACATTACCGATTTTCTTTGAGTCGTCGAGAATTGAACATAAGGAAGAAGAGAAATAATTCAAATGAAATCGCAACAAGAAAATTTGGTGAGTTGTTTGTATTTTGAAAAGTTAATGACTGCTTCGAGCAAATAAAAATAAACAGGCACCCAAGTTAGTCAATACGTTAAGACAATTTTAGAACGCTTGAATTAGTGCTAGGTTACTTAAGAAACTAAAGACGCTTGAGCTAGAATAAGGGCACTAGGTAGATACCAAACTCTAGACGGCTGTAGACCACGACTCGGGCAAGTACAAAAAATACTTTTATCTTATATATCTTTGCTCCTCTGAGTTTTTCGAAATTCATGTGCGGAATTACATTTAAAACATCGTGAGGAAACCTGCACGAACCATCGAAGAAACCTAAGAAGTAGGTATATTTCACAATAATCGTATATGGTCTTATTTGAGAAGGCTTGGCCTATGTGAGTTATGTTCAAAAGTCTATTAATAAGTATACAGAATAGCTTTTTAACTACTCTACGTTTAAAAACATATGTTTCTATTCATTTGGAGCGTACTTATTCTATAATTTTGTCAAATTTTTGTTTCGAGTCTTATGTAAATAATTATGAGTATCTAGCACCTAGCTACTAAAATAACTACATATCTATCAGATTATAACAACATTACGTTACGTGAGTATCGTCATGATATTGATAACAGATCGATTATTTATCGATCGATTAAGATAGAGGAAGATGAAATTTACCTACTTGATCTATTTTAATGGTAAGAATATTCCTGTCTCTCTAATCTACCCGTAGGTCATAAATTGTCTAGCAATTCTATGAAAAGTTTCAAGATTTTTGTTTATTTATGGCAAGCATAATGAATAGACCCAGTAAATATTTTATCTTGGACCTACCTGAACTATTAACATTAGTGTAGTACTATTAGTTATTCTGTGCTATTAGTACATTTTATTTTAAATCATTTGATAGTATCACATAGAAAGTTCAGGAGTTTAGGGTAATTTTATAGATTTTAATGTGTTCTATTCTATATTATTTAGACGACCAGATGGCCTAGTGGTTAGAGAACCTGACTACGAAGCTTGAGGTCCGGGTTCGATTCCCGTGTCGGGGCAGATATTTGTATGAAAAATACGAATGTTTGTTCTCGGGTCTTGGGTGTTTAATATGTATTTAAGTATGTATCTATCTATATAAGTATGTTTATCCGTTGCTTAGTACCCATAACACAAGCTTTGCTAAGCTTACTTTGGGACTAGGTCAATTGGTGTGAATTGTCCCGTGATATTTATTATATTTATTATTTATTTATAATTACAACTTTCCAGATATGATTTTTCGGGTTTCCAAATGATAGGATCATAATTTAAATTATCGTAGTAGTTCGTCACTATCAAATAAATACGGTATCTCGCTGGCTCCAGGTAGAACACGTATTTGATTTTGGGGTCGAGTTGCCTTAAATTCGAAAGACGCTAGAAGGGCTACTCCGAAACACAACGTGCGAAGTTCGTGTCGTGCGATCCCTCTCACTCTCGTATTAAATAGTATAAGTGTGAGAGGGACCGCACGATACGAACTTCGAACGTTGTGTTTCGGAGTAGCCTTCTAGGTTGCTTTTGTAAACTTGTTTTTTTTATGAGGTGCTTTATAAGAGATGGGGCGTGCAGTCGGGAAAAATCCATCACGGTGTGGAACATATTGAGATCACTTACGTGAACAATGCATCGTATTGTTCCAGTTAAAACCGTACGGCTAATAATAACCATGGTTATTTGAAGTAGCTCCGACCACGTATCTCTTGATAAACGCGATATCGATGAGTGTAAAGCCATTAATGTCAGTGCAATCGATTTGCGTGATTTGGATGATAAAGGAAAATGGGTAGGTACATGCAGACGCCAATAATCATCTAGCCTTTTATCTCCAGCATGCCGCAAATATTGCGATAATGATATCCTCAATAAAGTCAGATTGATATTATCTTACTATTTTTTACGGCTCAACGGATTTGAATGAAATTTGGTGCACAGATTGTTTATAACTATAATATAATATTAATATTAAGGTAGGTCATTGAAAATGCATTTATTAGGTAATTTATAAATCATATACCCTATAAAAATATCTAACTTCTGAACGTAAACTATCCAAGTCGGTTCTGCTCCAAACCGTCTGCTCGCTCGCAAAAATTAAATATTTTTCTGCATTTGGCAGCATAATCATTTAAAATTGTTTTTATACATTTTAATCATTATATTGAATAACTGAATATTCAAAATATCATTATTTCATATACCTATGCATTATAACAATTGTTGTTATGACTGATAAATGTTTATATCATTTAAAGCTTACGATCGGAAAAAATATAAAACCCGTTTTTACGATAAATTAATATTATGATTTATGAACGAAATGTAAGTAGTATATAACTTTTGTAATATAATTCAGTATATTAGAACTATTTAAAATCATAATATAACAATAAGCATTAAATTAAATAAAACTATCCTAAACTTAAAATATTTACATAAAATAAAAGACCTAAAACTAAACCAAATTAATTATTAATGAGGCCTCGAAGATGCTGGCAGCGTTTCTCTTTGAATAGCCAAGCTAATTATTTGTCCGAGGAAGCTGCTAGCTCTTCGGTTCCATAATGTGAAGTCTTCTAACCTTTTGAAATGAAATTATGCTAAAAGTTTGTATGAAAATTGAACGGCACCCAATTTGACAGACGAAGTCACGGACTATACTTAGAATTACTAGCTAGTGGAAATAATATTGTAGTTTAATGTTTGTTATCAGTCTGTTTCACATTATGCTCAGTGATTTCTAACAGTTAATGGAGTTTTTAAGCATTTGTTAAAAAAATATCTGGCTAAATTGCGAAAAAGCATATCGATAAAGGGGATCTGATTTCTATTAAAATTGGTAAAAGTAGGTCGAGTTTTTCCTACCGATATCTAATCGAATACTTAGGCTATATTTATTTAGTTACTCTTTCAAAAACGCTTGGGCGGATTTGTTTAAGCGTGAAGAGGCAGACATTGCAGACAGACATGCCCTCGCATTTATATTATAATTCTAGCGCACCCGGCAGACGCCCTCCTGCCCGGAAGACACAACATTAAAATTATGATATCATGCCAACAACAGCGCCAACCAGCGGATCCAATTGAGTTTCCAAACCATCAACCAAAGTTGTTTTGCCATACCTATCAATTATTTTAAGTTTATATTTTTCTAGGCAAATATAAAATAACTAAGTTATTGTGTGTGTGTATGTGGTCTATAACTGAATGAATTTCCCAATATGTTTAATACTTATTATCCTATTCCTGACGAACACAAATCCAAAAACACAAAAATCATAAAAATTGGTCGAGCCGTTCTTGAGTTATAAATGGTGTAACTGTTGGCGGCCGATCGTAAAATCCGCCCAATCACGAAATCCCTAGGCATATCGTGAATTGGCTAAGGGACATCTGGCATATCGTTAAAAACTCAATGTTTAAGGATTTGCCTAGTGACGTTTAGGCAAATCATGAAATTCCTAGGCATATCATGAAACGCCGCCATTTCCTGATTTGGCCAGTTTAGACAGATCATGAAATTGCTAGATTATCATGAGACGCCGCCATATCGGTTCTGGCACTTCGCTGGTTCGCTCGGCTCGTGCGTTGTGGTCACAATTAATACCTACTAACCACTCCTCGCTTCGCTCGTCGTACTTAAATTTTTATTGTTTTCTGCATATCACGATGTGCCTGGTAAAGAGCTAGGAATATCGACGAATGCGTTGCTCTGATCGATCTGCCGTATTGTTTCTCAGGCACATAGTGATATGCCTGGCCAATTTTTAGGAATATCATGATGGAGTTTCGTGATCTGGCTGATTTTACAATCGGCCGCCGACATATATATAGATTACTAAAGATGTAGTTGGATCTGAGAAGAGAATAACACATATTTTACTTTTGTTTACATACTCCCATGGGATCATGGTGTATGCATATGAAAACTAACGTGTGTACCCCTTTACGCTGAAACGGCTGTATCCCTCGGAGAACCTCATGGGAATTTAATAAAATCCAGAAAATCGAGTGCTAGATGTAATGGTTTACGCAAACAAAGCCGCGTGTAAAGGCTAGTGATAGCCCTGTATGTAAGATTAACCATTAGGCAGAACAGGCAATTGCCTAGGGGCCCCGCCTCGACTAGCTAGGGGCCCCGCTCGCGCACTAAATAAATGGAAAATCTATACTAATATTATAAATGAGAAAGTTTGTGAGTGAGTGAGATGTTTGTTGCTTCTTCACGCTGAAACGGCTGGACGGATTTGGATGAAATTTGGCAAAAAGTTGCTTTATAACCTGGATTAAAACTTAGAATACTTTTTTATCTCGATATTCCCAGAGAATAGGGATAAAATCTCTGCGAAGCAATTCAATGGTGCGTGTGAAGTTCCCAATCCGCACTGGGTCCGCGTGCGAACTATGACCCAAGCCCTCGTCTTTCTGAGAGGAGGCCTGTTCCCAGCAGTGGGACGTATATAGATTGGGATGATGATGGTGATGATGGTATAAGTTAATTTGATTGAACTTGAACTGACGATCTTCAAATGGCTGAAAAAGGGACCCGAGGATTTGCATTTGCCCACGGGCCCTGACACGGTTTATTTGGTCCTGAGTACATAATACAACCTACACATTAGTGACAACAAGCACCGCCTGTGTTTTGATCTATAACAGAATCGTTACCCGATACCCAAACTTTGGCAATTATATCCAACATCCACATGATTGGATATCAAACAAAGCAGAATATTCATATTCGTCCTGTTGGAATAACATAGACAGGATTACTGACTATTGTGTGTATTACTGTAAGTATGGGATTGTTCAGGAGAGCGTGTGGCGTCCGTTTGTGCCAAAAGGCGGCCTAATGAGTGTACAAACAGGGCCTGATACGAACGAGTAAACGACTTGTTTGCCTTCCCATCGCTCTGGCCGGGCTTTAGTACTGAGTACTATTATCTATTGTGTGCTTTAGTCCTCCTGCATACGGTACTGGCAGTAGTTGACAGTGTTCGAAGAATTCTATAGTTGCTACGTTTTGGGCAAAATTCAGATCTTTTGTCAAGAAGACATTAATATTAAAGGCGTATTATGAAGTTATTGATTATATCATAACTTAACTTTGTATTTAACATAACTTAATTAATTAATTAATTATTTTTAACATAGTAGGTTCGCTATTTGAAGAGATCTCCAATGCGGATCAGAATTATTTCCAAATATCCCTGCAGGGCTACTACGAAACTCAAAGTTCGTATCGTACCGTTCCTATCGCTCTTGTATTAAATAGTATACTAAGTGTCAGAGGGACCGCACGACACGTACTTCAAGTAAGAATTTCGTAGTAGCCCTGCAGGGATATTTGGAAATAATTCCGATCCGCTTTGGCGATCTCTTCAAACAGCGAACCTACTGTGTTAAAAATAAAGTTGTGTTAAATAATTGTGATGTATTAATATTGTAAATCTGTTTAAAAAAAAATATCTCGTTGAGTTTCTTGCCGGATTCTTCTCAAAAGAGGTTTTTTCGAACCAACGGTAGATTATTTTGACATTCATAAGTGCTTGTTATAGCCTAAATTGAATAAAGATATTGTGTCTTTGACTTTAAGAATGAAGTCCGCAACTCTGCTCCGCTACCTGGTCCGCGCCTAGTCCGCAACTCCGTTCTGCATTACCTCAGACTTCGCTCCGCCGCCTTGCTTCGCTCAGAGTTTAATTTAAATCGTTGAACACGTTTATTGAGAAAGGCAAAATATCTATAATAATAATATTTATCCAGACTCTTCAATACATTTTGTTAGTAATACATACATAAACAGTTATTAACTAACTATGTAGTTCACACTATATTCATTTAAATATCCTATTTTTCTATCCTTATTATAGGAAATACTCGGTATGAATTTAATATTCACATTATGTAAAGAATTTTTTTTTGTTGGAGTTTTATTACCACGCGAACGGAAAGCACGTAATAGACAATAGCATCCCATCAAAACTATGCTTCGAATTTTTGGGTGATTTTACAGTAGTTTTAACAGTTAAGTCGTAAGATACAGATGCGTAGTTTATAGTTTTTCCAATAAATCTTGATCGTTTTATGTGACGTACAATTGATAGTTTGTGACGATCCTAAACGTCTTATTTGTATTCCCTCTCTGCGGCCTTGCATTAACGAGCTACTTCGTGCGTCCTAAAACAAAATAGGTTCTCTAAATCACATCTTCAAGAAGAATTCGATTAGAAATTTTTCTCTGAGTAATATAAGCAGAGTATACAATGCTACGACCGGACTTTTTCGATTACTTACAACTCTTACAAGCACCGGAAACCACTATATAATGTACGAGGAACCTGTGTTTAAATATAGCTGCAAAATAGTATGGTAGAGCCGAGAAATATGATGCGCCTACAATTTACAAATTGTACCTCATTTTCCTAAGCTTGTTTGCAAATGTAGAAAGACGAACAAAGAAAGAAATTTAAAATAAAACATTCCTTAAACCGTGCCGGTATTGTTTCGATTCGCTGAATATTATTTACTTTGAGTCTTTCTTGTATTATTTTTTAATCGGAACCCTTTTTGAGTTAACCGATCGTATTAATTTTATCAAAGCACGTATTTAATTACAAAAACACTTCGTTAGAAAATCAAAAAAGGGCTTCATTTATTCAGACATTCTTTTAATTTGGTTACTGTGGAAAAAATATACCTAAGTATATATATGTCAAAGAATGAAGTAGGTAGTAAGTAGCTATAGCTATATCATACTACATTTTTATACGATAGCTACAAATACTTCGGAAATACCGCTCAATAAATGGTACTAGAATGGTTTTTGTATTGCCTTATTAAACAACCGAACTAAAAAGATACCTCTTTCCACACTATAACCGAGGGGAGCAGTTGGGCGAACAAGTTAGGCAGTTTGTTGAAATCGTTACATCAATTCCATTTACTATTTGTATTCGACAAAAGAAAGTTAAGCAAATACGCAATTTATAACGATACTAATACTATGTATCTGCCGTGCTTGGCGGGAGTTTCGTTTGTTCCTACCATTAATCTTCTTTATTTTTGAGTTAACACAGAAGTTGAGTTTCCATTTGTAGCTTAATGAATCTTAAAACAAATATTCCTAATGAACCACTAAGTTCATTGGTTTAAAGTACTTTAAAGAAACAAACAATCTTCAAAAGCAAAGTGGATGCAGTGTGAATTAATTTAAGAGAGTTAGTGATACTGACGCAGAAAAAATACAAATAAAATCATTTTTCTATTTGTTGTGGTGTAATAGCTATCTTCAGAACTAATTTCAAGTTTCTAGGATAATCGGAAGCATCCTGTAGGTTTTTCAGTTACGGCGATTAGTATAGGAATAGGAACCTTTAGTAAGTAAAAAGTAGTATGTGTTATTTCAGAGGATTCGGCCAGCTGTTTATTTTAGGAGGAACAATAAAGACATATGCACGCACACTCATACTTAAAAACTAATTCTGTTCATGATAGAATTTAAAGGCAAACGAAATCGTTCTACATTTTTTTCATTCTAATGCCAATTCTGTCTCTTGCAATTGGGACGTAAATAAAATACGATATATGTAGCCAAGGATTAACTTCCACGCTTGCCATTACTTAAGGCCATGATCTCTCAAATAAACTAATTTACTGTTAAATCTTTTTTCTTATCGGGTATAATACCATATTGGAGTTGATAACTTAAACTTTGAGCGCTATTCATAATTATTTAAAGGGTTCAAAACACAATAGATTGAGAATATCTGATAAAACAATAACAAAAAGTTACATTATGAACTGCTTTAAAATACTTCGACACTTTCTTGCAAAAATCTCGGGAAAATATACCTAAAACTATACGGTAACAATAAAAGAGTAATAGTTACCATTACCATCAGTCAAATATGTGGTCTACCACCCTAAAGTTGATAATCGTTTGCATGTCATAAAACAATAATGCCAAAAAACGTGTTTTGACTTGCAAACTTAAACTTGAAAGTTCGACTTTAGAGACCTATTTATTTGATAGAAACTTGTTCAAAAATTGGTAGACCTCATAGGTATTTGCCTGATGGTACATTAATAGCTGAGGCGATTGAAGTCTCAAAAATCTGAAACTGAATCAACAAATTACTACGAGTACTGTTGGGATCTCGGTCCCTTATTTCGTATTACTTGAGGAATTTGGGAATAATATAGGCAGCGATCTTGTTTCGTGTTCGGTTTATTGGACAAGAGAGCAAATGACATGCGCCATCTTGCATTCATGGGTGTCGCAAGTGGCGCCATCTGACAGAATCGTCTTGGTTTAAATCCGCCGCTGTTGGGACGGGAAGTTTCGAATATAAATCACAGATGGCGTCACCTGTGACATGCTCCCGCCTAAAGGTGGGTCCACACTTGTGACAATTTGCCGAACATTATCCCGTGACTGTATCAGAAACACGTGTCAGTACCGTTAATGTGGACGTATTTTGTTACGCGAACAATTTGTTACAAGCTGCAGTACGGCACAATCCATTCCGAACACTGATGGAACTGTCTGTGTACAGAACCAAACGGCAAGACATATGGAGTTACGATCTACTAACCGCGGGCCTAGTGTGGACGCTGGTCTGTGTACTGTCACGCATCAAAGTCACGTGTTACGAGCCGATCCGCCGAAAGTCGGTCTTTTTCAAAGCATGTTCGCTATTTTCCCCGACCTGTGACGTGACCACGACACGTCCACACTTGCATTTATGACACGCGTACAAGTACGCCAGATGACACAGACACAGGCACGAGGTAGGAATGGATCACGTCGAGACCTGTCCGGCGGTACGTCCCCCGCCCGCTGAGCTGCTAGGTAGTCGGTAAATGACAACCACCGACCGACTCTTGTACCGATGTCATGCCACGCAGTCTGGTTCAAACCATGCGTCTACACTTGTGGACATTTCATCGTACATGGTTTGTAACCGTGTCAGCACAATCTCGAGCGTCCACATTTAGCGTAACATGTTCTGTTGCAATGCCACGTAGTCCGGTCCGTCGTCAAGTCACAAGTGTGGACCCACCTTAAGGTCTAATTCTACTTATAGTTAAGTACAAAGGTAAATAATTGCCCGAAACGGCATTTAGGTATAACCAGGTTGGTCTCCTGGTTTGTCTACCCATCCGCGAGGTGGCGTTGTACCGTACCTCGCCGATAAGTGGACAGCGAACCTTATCTGTGAGTGATCTGGTCAGATCAGCCAGAGCTCACAAACAAGTCGGCCATTTTATTCATGTTATTATTAAGTGCGCTTGCACTTAACATGAATGAAATGGATCGGTTACCTTACAATGAAAACCATACCAAGGAATTCTTTATTAAACATTTGGGATAGTAAAATAAATAAGCGGGAACACGATACATGTGTAAAAAGCTTATCACTAATTTAAATTATGGTTCATAGTAAAACCTTACAAGCTTGAGAGGAAGTTTTGAAATAAATTGGTTACATTGACACAAGCAAAGCAAGTTTAGTATGTAGCTTGCAAACAAGGATAATTTTTAGTATTAAATATTCAAAAGGTTTCACATTGCAAATAGAGTTATAGGAAAATTGCAAATAAAGTTTGATATTGCAATCAAAGAGAAAGTAGGTATACATTCAAAAAGCAAAATTGCAAATAGAGTTAGGTTGCAAAGAAAGTAAATTGCAAAACAAAAAGAAAGTAAGTAGGTATCATTAATGCTAACTTAATGGTATACATTCAAAAAGCAAAATTGCAAATAGAGTTAGGTTGCAAAGAAAGTAAATTGCAAAACAAAAAGAAAGTAAGTAGGTATCATTAATGCTAACTTAATGGTAACGGGCAAATATTGTTAAAAGCGCGTTTGGTGGTGCCTCGCGAAGTCTTCAGTTCGGCGACTCGGTTGACGCCGTCCTTCCCGGGAAAACAGCTGATGACTCGACCCAGAAGCCAGCGGCACGTCGGGAGGCGCTCGTCACGCACCAGGACGACTGTGCCCGCGTCCAGGGGGCGGCCCTTGCAGCTGCGCCACTTGGAACGCTCTTGGAGTAGACCCACATAGTCTCTGGACCAGCGGCGCCAGAAATTTTGATGCAATTGCTGTAACTGTTGGTATAGTGTTAGTCGGTTCACTGGGACGCCCTCGTAGTCGTAGTCGGGCATGGCAGTAGGAGTCCTTATAGGTAGCTGAAGTCCTCGCTCGCCCGGGTGCTCGAAGTGTTGGTTTTGTTGCTGCCGCGCGTCGCCCGTCGTCCGCCGCACCTCTTGGTGTGCCGCGCGGTTGGTATCGTTGCTGCCGCGCGTCGCCCGGCCTCCGCGGCACCTCTTGGAGTGCCCCGCGGTTGGTATTGCTGCTGCCGCACGCCGCCCGTCGTCCGCCGCACCTCTGGGAGTGCCCCGCGGTTGGTTTTTGCTGCCGCGCGTCGCCCGGCCTCCGCCGCACCTCTTGGAGTGCCCCGCGGTTGGTTTCGTTGCTGCCGCACGCCGCCCGTCGTCCGCCGCACCTCTTGGTGTGCCGCGCGGTTGGTAGTTGCTGCCGCGCGTCGCCCGGCCTCCGCCGCACCTCTTGGGAGTGCCCCGCGGTTGTTTTCGTTGCTGCCGCACGCCGCCCGGCCTCCGCCGCACCTCTTGGAGTGCCACGCGGTTGGTAGTTGCTGCCGCGCGTCGCCCGTCGTCCGCCGCACCTCTTGGTGTGCCGCGCGGTTGGTATTGTTGCCGCCGCGCGTCGCCCGTCGTCCGCCGCACCTCGCGGTGTGCCGCGCGGTTGGTATTGTTGCCGCCGCGCGTCGCCCGGCCTCCGCCGCACCTCTTGGTGTGCCACGTGGTTGGTAGTTGCTGCCGCGCGTCGCCCGTCGTCCGCCGCACCTCTTGGTGTGCCGCGCGGTTGGTTTGTTGCCGCGCGCGCGCCGCCGCCCAGTCTTTTCTGTCCGCCGCACCTCTCGGTGTGCCGCGCGGTTGGTTAGTTGCCGCGAGCCGCCGCCCGGTCTCCGCCGCTCTTCTCTGATGTCCGCCGCACCGCTTGGTGTGCCGCGCGGTTGGTTTGTTGCCGCGCGCGCGCCGCCGCCCAGTCTTTTCTGTCCGCCGCACCTCTCGGTGTGCCGCGCGGTTGGTTAGTTGCCGCGAGCCGCCGCCCGGTCTCCGCCGCTCTTCTCTGATGTCCGCCGCACCGCTTGGTGTGCCGCGCGGTTGGTTTGTTGCCGCGCGCCGCCGCCCGGTCTTTTCTAGGTAGTCCGCCGCACCTCTCGGTGTGCCGCGCGGGTGATATCTTGTTGCCGATCGCTGCTCGGCCCCCGCCTTCCTTCTCTAGTCCGCCGCACCTCTTGGTGTGCCACGCGGTTGGTTGTACGTACCGGTTGTTTTTTCTACAGATTCTCGGACCCGCCTTGAAAAACCACGCCGTCCGTTGTTTCTTCAATTACGCCGATCGTCTTCGTGCGCCGCGCGGTTCTTTTTTCTACAGGAACTCGGCCCCGCCTTGAAAAACTTACGTCGTCGATGCACGTGGTGTCGGCCTCCGCTTGCGTCTTCACAATTCCGCCGGAAACTCGAAATTTTTATTTTCACGATGTTCAGCAGCGTTTCGGGGTCACCAATGTTGGGATCTCGGTCCCTTATTTTGTATATGTTGAGGAATTTGGGAATAATTAGGCAGCGATCTTGTTTCGTGTTCGGTTTATTGGAGAAGAGAGCAAATGACATGCGCCATCTTGCATTCATGGGTGTCGCAAGTGGCGCCATCTGACAGAATCGTCTTGGTTTAAATCCGCCGCTGTTGGGACGGGAAGTTTCGAATATAAATCACAGATGGCGTCACCTGTGACAAGTACCTACATAATAACTGAACAAAACAATCCGTCAACTTTTCAAGTATTTATTAATGATGTTGTTTGAGGAGAGTATTTTGCACTACGCGCGTGTTGCGGCCGAGTCGCGTGCTCCATTGATGAAGGGTTTCGAAATAACCCGAAACATGTCGAGCTAAACTCAATTTAAGACGTGAGTTATCCGTTACAATATCATTTAATATGAGTGAGTCTCACGGTAGTTTCGTGATCAAAATCTATATTTCAGTTTGTATTTTCGATATGATTAAATGCAGTCGATTAGGTATCTGTGTTTTTTATCCATAAACATTGTGTGACCGAGAGTCTTCGTGTTATTTATTAGTAAGGTATATTTTGAAGCCCAAACGTTTTCTATGAATTAAACAAAAGCAAGCCACTTAAAACGGCACATATTTTTTACTGTACTATTTTCCGACATCAGTCGTTCACGTAAAAAACTAAAACAAACTTGTCGACTGTCAAAGCATAAGAGAGAATGAATGGAAAACATTGACCCATTTTCTAACTTTCACAAAGGTTATCACGAGCTGGCTGGATATCGGAATAAAGACGAGGGTAAAATAGTTTAGGAATTTGAATTTAGGAATCGGACAAGGTCCGTAATTCTAGTTAGTGACCGTTGTTTCGGCGTCGGATGCAATAATTAACGACTGATGGAAATCGACTAAAACCTCGGTCTTATAATGGAGCTTTGGTACTAAATTTATCAGTCACCTGGCCCATCCACTATCATTCATTAATTAGCTTCACTTTGCTTAATTTCACACAAATGACAAATCCATTTATTACTAAAACATAGCAAACCTTACTGTTAATTTTTTTTATTTATTTTCTTTTGATTTGGAAAAGGCACATATGCGATTGAAAGAGAATCTCAGTGAGCAATTATGAATACAAAGGTTTATTAGTAAATCTTGCAAGTCATGTATTAACAAAATCAAAATTATTTGTAACCAGGGCCAATTTTATTTTAACACGTACAGTCACCCGCATTAATATCTGCTACAGCGGAGCACGCGAAAATATCTGACAAGTTCTACCAGCCCTAGAAATATGTAGATTTGTATCAAATATTTATGCACGCTTTGCGTTGTGTCAGATAATGGTGCTGGTGACCGTACAGCTTAGACCATTATTGTTGTGTTCCTTCTATTGTACATACTACCGAACCAACTGAATCGTGACCCACTGTCATAGTCATAGTGACATCGCCTTGCTTGACAAGGGAAATCATTCGGACACTTACTGTAAGAACTTTCTACTAGTTTCTGCGGTGGGTCAGGAATCACATGGTCCGACTGTACCTACAGATGACTCGTACAGAGTACTCGCAGAGTAAAAATAAAAATCACGATCCGTAAAGCACACAGAAAAATCAATAGGAGTTGTGTTGTGACAAGGTTCTACAATGGACGAACGTAAACTTATTTTGGTGCCCAAAGAGCTTAACACGTAATTCCTCGTTTAATAGAGGAACGAAGTACCTATATTGTAGGAAATAAGACAATCGTCGTCCGTTTTATTTGATGTTCTTTTCTTAGCTACAGACTATTAAAGTAAGTCGGTTGGAATTTAAGCGCCAGTGAGTCTGACGAGAGCGTCGTGTGCAGGGCTCTGAAAATAAATAGGGGATTTTATTGCACACAGGTACAATCAGCAAAAAATATGTATACAGGGTGGAAAAATCGAAAGCGGAGGATAGCAAATTACTTATGTACATTCAAAGAATACTTAGTAAAAAACGACAAAATCAGAGCCGAGCTCGCTATACACCACAAAATAAAAATAAAATTGGCTTCCTGTTTAAGTTCATAGAGTACACCCACTGATAGACAAATTACAAAATTTAAATGTTTTCCCCTTCGATCAACAGTGCGTATTCTTAGTCGAAGGTTTTCCCTAAGGCCAAATTACGTTACGGTTGACTTATTTTTATTATTTGTGGATTTGCATTACATATTTATGTCTAAGACCATTCTGAGTTTTAGATTTATATGTTTAAACGTTATATATAGAGAAAGAACCAGAACAATACGTTTTTGTATAACACGAAATGTTTTTTTTTGTGGATTCTTCCGGTCTACCTGTATTTTAATAAACCACTATATTACTGGAAAGGAAATCATTAAGTAAGTGTAGGGTATTTTATTCGACATAGTTTTTCGATCTGTTCTAATGAATAAATTAAGTGCTTACATTTTCTGCTCTGCATCGAAAAAAAGGAGAACCAACTTTTTAAAGATGCTCCGCATATACATTTTGTATTTTTCTCGACTTTGCTTCTAGGTAGACATTATTTAGATTTTTATTTCAATTATATTAACTTGAAATCCTTGGTCCCGAAAACAAGATAGCCAATTAAATTACATATAAGTAGAGACAAAATACTGTAATGTTTATATATGTATAAGTATATACAATTCTTCATTCGTTTACTATGTTAATTTGATAATAATTCAATGAATATTAAGGACTTTGGAATTAAATATTCATTATACAGAAACACTTTATTATAATTTATTATAAATTATAATATGTATAATAATAATATTTTACATTATATTAGCCTTTAGTTGCCAAATTCTTTAATAATAAGCACCCAAGTAGGTAAGTACCCACATTATTTAATAAAACTGTTCATTGTCTATCATCGCAACCTTAACATTCGTTAAACAGATCCATCCACAGTATACGTGTAACACTCGCATTAGACTAACTAAACCATTGAATTAGTTATGCTTACTTTCTTACCCGATTATATGTGTTTGAACTACGACATTTGAATATTGAAAATAATTAGCAAAACCGAATTGGGCAAGATATAGGTTTCACTTACAGTTTGTTCTGGCTCTATTCCTCAGTCCCAGGGACACATTTAAGACACAATCACAGCACTTTCAGAGTTTTTTATGAATAATTTAAAAGAGCGCGCGCCGGCCGGCATTCATTTCGAGCTGTCAATTTTGCGCAACTAACTGGTGGCGCCGCCGTGCGGGAGAAAGCGGAAAGTTCATTCAGCCAGTATGTTTTTGATATGTGCAGGAGGTTTTAATGCACATATTACTAATTATATCTGCCCAATGTAACGTACATAAACCCCCCACCGGGAATCTACCCCAGATTCCCCAGTTTACAAACCAAACCAGGGATGGTATTGAATAAGAGCAGTGGACTGTATAGTGTAAGTATTTGTTGACTTAGTGAACTAAACACGTATAGCTGTAAATTGAGTAAAATAAATGACTTATTTCGAACCTAAAATTGTCATAAATTTGACACCTTCTTGCGTCAAATTCATGCAAAGAAACAAAGAAAAATAAAAATTATGCTGAATCCAATTCCATGGGAAGTGGACTAAGCTTTACAACGGGTCGCGTGTATTCGCCATTCTGGGTTTTTACTTTTACCACCCGTACAACTCCATCAGCTCCTGGATAAAGTTCCGTCACATGACCGAGATGCCATTGAAGCGGAGGAGCGTCAGCATGCATAAGAACGAGTTCATCAACTTGAATATTACGACAATTCCTATGCCATTTTGTCGCTGCTGCAGCGTGTGCAAATAATCGTTTAATTGCAATGTACGCGGACCGATATGTAAATAAATTTTATGAAAATAGTCGATAAGAATTTTTGTAAAGTTGCACTTTTTAGGAAGCAATAATGGATACTTCTTTTGATACGGTAGTTCGGCGAAAGACAACCTACCCCCCACCCTGAGAAAACCGAGGGGGTCGACATAAGGTGCTAACCTTTTAAGTGAAGAACTACAGCTGTAACCATTGGAAATTGCTTGGATATCAGCTGCAAAATGCTCTCGCTGAACGGATTTAATGAGCACATCGTGTGCGTTCTTTAAATCTGATAGAGACGAAGGACCTGTGTTCCTATTAGACTTCGTCGATCTACAATTGTTAATAAATTGAAAACAACGAGCTAAGACATTTTGAAGTTTGCTAAAACTCGAATATTTTTCAGTTAAATTATAAACAAGATTTGAGTCACGTGTTGTGTTTTGCACGCTAGTTTGAGCCAAAGTCGCGCATGGAATTTTGAGTTCTGGCACATTTGCCGATTTAAATTGATCAATTGATTTTACTGGCCAATTCTCTCTTGGTGCGTCTAGCCAGCTCGGTCCTCCGAGCCACTCCGCTGTCGATAACAGCACGGAAGGTAGCGCTCCGCGCGAGCACACGTCAGCGGGGTTGGACGCGCCGCTCACGTGAAACCAACAATCGCTTTGCACGGTCTCCAAAATTTTGGAAACACGCGAAGCCACAAAGGTTTTGAGATTATAACTGGGTGTATTCAACCAACTCAGCACCACAGAGGAATCGGTAAACAAGAGTATTTCATGAACAGGAATTCGTTCAGACAATATTGACTTCGTATATTTGACTAACTTGACTAACAAATGCGCAGCCATTAGCTCGAGACGTGGAATGGTCACTGTCTTCAAGGGTGCAACCTTGGATTTTGCAATGACTAGACTGACCTTCGAATTACCTTGATTGTTAAAACTACGCAAATAGATGACCGCAGCTATTCCTTGAACTGAAGCATCGCAGAATCCTAGTATCTGGTAGTAGCTGTGCTGTTTGACAGTAACCTGGCGCTCGTGGCTAAAATTCGACAACAGCGGGAGCTCTGACATGTAGGTGAGCCACTCCTTTTCCAGTTCCGGAGGCAGCCGCTCATCCCAACCCAGCTGTTGGAGCCAGAGTTTCTGCATGAAGCATTTCGCGTAGAATATGCAAGGAGCCACGAAACCTAAGGGATCATACTGACGACCAATCTGTGACAAAACACTACGCTTGGTGATCGCCTGTGAAGCTGGAAGTGGATGGAATACGAAGGAAAACACATCTTCGGCGGGTCGCCACTGCAGACCTAAAACTTTTATGGATAGGTCCTTGTCATCCTCGAATGCAATGGGCGTTTCGCGGTGATCAGCTGGAACCCGAGCCAGTACCTGGGGACAGTTGCTGGCCCACTTACGAAGCAGAAATCCTCCTCCACTCAGCAACTCTAACAGTTCATCCTGTAGCCTAGCTGCTTCATCATAGCTGCTCACTGACCACAGAAGGTCATCGACGAAGAAACCCTTTTTTAGAACCTTGCTCGCTAAAGGATACTTCTCGCAGTCGTCGTCAGCCAGTTGATGCAGGACTCGGATCGCTAGGTACGGACTGCTAGCAACGCCGTATGTGATCGTGTTTAACTCATACACCTTTAAAGGTTGATCAGGTTGAAACCTCCACAAGATGTGTTGGTAATTGCGTTGAGATTTTTCGATCAAGGTCATTCGAAACATTTTACAAATGTCACTTGACAAGCAAATTTCATGTATACGAAAATTTATTAAAATCTCATTAATATCTGCTTGAAGCTTAGGACCGGCGTAAACGACTGAATTTAAAGAATTATTATTTGTCGTTTTGCATGAGGCGTCAAAAACTACTCGGAGTTTTGTCGTGGTACTTGACGGTCGGAGAATACAAAAGTGAGGAATTATGTACTTAGAATCCATAGTACCAAAATCACCTACGCAAGTCATGTGACCAAGGCTTTCATATTCGGACATGAATTTATTATATTCTTCCTTAAGTTCCGGAAGACGATTCAGCTTTGTTTCTAAATTGTTGAAACGACGTAACGCTTGTGGAGTCGAATCGCCGAGATCAAAACTGGGTTTGAACGGGTACTTCACTGTATAACGTCCCGTAGTATCGCGACTGTGTTCGTTTTGGAACAATTGTTCGACATACAAATCTTCTGGTTTTTTAGTGACGTCATACGGCACGTTTTCAGTCTCCCAGAAAGAGTTCATGATTTTATCGATACTACTAGTTTTATTAGCAGAGAACAAGTTGAGCGAGGCTGTATTTGACTCACAATCGTCACTCAGTACTGTCTGACCAGTAATGACATATCCGAATATGGAATGCATCGCGACGGGCAAACCCGGGTCACGTGGTAGTATATTTTGACCGTCATAAATGTAGGGAAATAAGTCACCTGCGATCAACAAGTCAACTGGAGCCGCCGAAAAGTAGTTCGGGTCAGCTAACTCTAGATTTTTGAAATTATTGATAACTTTGTTTGATAAGGTTACTGTAGGTAAGTTGCTAGTTATATTACTTACGACAACAGTATCAGTGCTAAGCACCGGACCAAATGAGTTTCGTGGTTTAATTGAACATGTAACCAGACCGAAATCTTGCACTGGCGCACCTCCCAGACCCATGGGTTCAAACTGACACTTGCGTCGAGACAAACCCAGGCGCTGGGCACACTCTTTTGTCATATAACCGGACATGGCACCGCTGTCAATGACTGCACGTACGGCGTGGTAAGTTCCCCATCGATCTGCGACGTGCACCATGGCAGTGCCTAACAGCACGGTTGAATTTGACGAACAAGTCAAGCCGACGTTTGGCATTGACCTTTGACTTTGATTTTGACCATTTGAAACGTTTTGAATACTTGAAATGTTTTGACTATTTGAACCGTTTTGATTAATTGATGAATTTTGAACAGTTGGAACTGTATCTAAGTGAATACTGTGATGGTGCGGTTGTTTACACAGCACACAACGCACTTTTGACGTACACTCGGACAACGAATGCTGACGAAAGCAATTTTCGCATAATTGAAGCTGTTTCACTTTGTCAAGATGCTGCACCGGTGTTAAATCAAAAAACTCGAAACATCGATACGTTGAATGCGGCTTGTCGCAAAATAGACATCTATTTGATCGTTCGCTATTATTCTTACTCACAGCTGACAAGCACGGCTTTTGGAACTGCTTCGGTGCACTACTGTAATTAGCAGCATTATTATTATTTGTTCGAACAAAATTCGGCTTTGCAGAGGTGTTAGGAACACTCTTAGGCGTAAACTGAATTTTTGATGTACTAATTTTAACCTCAGACATTTCCAAAACACGCGCCTGTTTCTCCACGAAATTAATCAGCTGTTCGTAAGTAGGTATATCGGTTTGATCTACAGATTGTTCGAATTCGCGCCTAGTGACGGGGTCTAAATTTCGCAATCCCATATAAAACAGTATGAAACTCGATAGGTTACTGATTTTCAAAAGTTTCAATGCTTTAACACACTCTTGATACGTTTGTAAAAATGTGTTTAGACCAGTAGCCGACTCAGTTGACAAAGGCTTAAATTGAAACAGCCGATCTAAATAGCTCGTAGCTAAGGCACGAGTGTTCTCAAATTTTTTGACTAGCAAAGCCCATACTATCGGATAATTATCGGCCGTCACTGGCATCCCTTTGACCACAGTCAATGCCGAACCGCTGACTGCGGAGAGCAGGTAATAAAACTTCTCAATGTTCGTAATATCATTGTTGTTATGAATTAAACTCGTAAACGTGTCATAGAATGTTTGCCAGTTTTCTAATTTGCTATCGAAATGGAACAATTCTAGTTTAGGCAGCCGCGGCTTAGCCGACCGCGAGTCTGGCCCGGCAGCGCCCGGGCCGCGGCCCGCGGAGCGCGACGAAGGTCCGCTACCGCTGCCGTCACACGATTGCCAAGTGTCGCTATTAGCCTCCGCTACACTCAGAATACGGAAATACATGTCGTCAAAGGTTTGAATTTCTTGATAATTTGGTTTAAATTTCGGGTTTTGTTTCTTATTATAAGAATTTAACTCGAATATGCATTGTTCGAAACATTCCCGAGTCGAATGAAGTTCTTTAAGTCGCAAATTAAATTCGGTTAAACGCTCTGGTGGAGTTGATTTGGATAGTTCAAATAACGTTTGACATCGTATAAAAAGCAGTTCTTTTTTGTTAATAAGTTGTTCGACATCAAATTCTTTTTCGTCCATTTCGAATTAAAAAACAAAAGACGCGCGCGACGCGTTGCAAAGAACGAAAATTGAAAACGTTTATTTTATACGTATTATTCTAGGTAAATAACTTAGATTAGAAATAAGCCTGTTACCTTAAAACTGCGTGAAATGTGTGTTTTATGTGTATGAATGTGTATTTAGTTTGCAAACTGAGGATCCGGCTCGAAGGACCAAAATGTTTGAACTACGACATTTGAATATTGAAAATAATTAGCAAAACCGAATTGGGCAAGATATAGGTTTCACTTACAGTTTGTTCTGGCTCTATTCCTCAGTCCCAGGGACACATTTAAGACACAATCACAGCACTTTCAGAGTTTTTTATGAATAATTTAAAAGAGCGCGCGCCGGCCGGCATTCATTAACATAAAGTTAACACAATTTCTTATAATACTTTAAAAATACCTAATTCTTGAGCTGGCGTGTCTATCGAGAACATTTCCACTATGATGACATAGATTTTAGAACTTAATGGATAGCTGTTATTGGCCTTGTATGATGTAACCATGTTGTATGTTCTTTGTATTACATTTATGGCTGTTGTTATCCTGAATATAAATAAATAAATAAAAAAAAAAAAATTTCGAGCTGTCAATTTTGCGCAACTAACTGGTGGCGCCGCCGTGCGGGAGAAAGCGGAAAGTTCATTCAGCCAGTATGTTTTTGATATGTGCAGGAGGTTTTAATGCACATATTACTAATTATATCTGCCCAATGTAACGTACAATATGTATTTATCCATAGCTAAGTTACAGGTCATAACAACAGGACTACCCTGGTTTGCAAAGAGGAAGGATAACAGTCGTACCCCCTGTTCAGCATACATAACATAATATTTCATCTGTTAAAATAATTGCACCATTCAGATTGCCCAGCCAAGGCCCATCGTAACACTAGAGTTAGTTGGGTAAGCAAAGCAGATGTTATTTATTGTCAATCAATAATCATCGTTGAATGGCATACAATACAAAGTACCTAATTCTTATATATAAATATAAATCTAATCCAAATTCTCATCTAAAGTGGTTTTGCCCCATGTATGGGTTAAAGGAAAAGCTATAGCAAAAGGGCTAGTGCGGATACGTTATTGGCGACAAAACACTAATTAGTTTTGGAATTAGATGCCCAGTATACCACTCTATTAGTTTCGGCTAAACTTGGAACTCTAATCAATTTAAGATTACCCACTCGTTCATTTTCCATCTAGTTTCCTGTTATGCGCTTACGTGGTTGGACATTTAACCGTGAATTCGGGTGTGTTTTTGGTAGCGTGACATGACATAACACGTGACATGACACATGTCATTTTGATTGGTAAGGATGCATAAAAAAGTTACGAATTTAAAAATTCCGTTCGAAATCGGTTAAGTTGAAATCTGTAGAGATGTGCAAAATGGTTTTAAAAATGCAAATAGGTACTTGTTACGTTTTCTACTTTTCAGTTTAGTATTTTAAATACTTAGTAAATACAAAATACGTGTTTGGAGCATACTTTTCTCAAATAAAATATACTTTTAGCCTTCTTTAGTTGTCGCCCGTATGCAAAAGTTACGAAAATAGAGCCATTTTGAATCGAATACATTCATTATTTCACTTCCCCTATATTATTACCTACCTCTCCGATGAGAATTTCGACAAGATTCTTTTTTATTCCACCTTTAGGATCTTCAAGGAATAAGTTTGCCGAATTTCAAGTCTCTGGTTTCATTAGTTTCAGCTGTAGTAGTTAGCACATGTTCCGTAAAATGTTAAAATGGTCTTTCGAAGTTGTAAACTTGAAAATACTCTACTGGCAATATTCCAATGAGATTTGAAACTCCAAATAATTACATAATATCCAATGCAATACAACTTAGTAATGTATTAAAATACCTAATTGCAGCGTTTTGCAATTTCACTTTCTTCACGTCTCATTAGCCAGGTCACTAACTTAATTATATATGAATGTTACCATCAAACGATTAGCTAATTAATGCTTCCAACAAAGCTGGCTAGAAAAAAAAACTACTAGTCGGGAAAAGTTACCTGCAGAAATAATACACCTACAGACAGCAGAATTTTTATGAGGTAATTCATTGGGTACCTATTTCTAACTTTTCTAATATTCGATTAAAACACAGGCCAGTACTTTAAATTTGCGTAGTTTCACTGTAATACAAAAGGAAAATACCTCTCCTTGCAGTCGGGTAAAAATGCGCATCCTGTTCTGTCCTGATTATTTTTATATTTTTTCTAGGGATAATTCTGTACCTTAAGTTGTTTAATGTTATCAACGCGATGTCAAATGTATGAATTTTTAAAGGGAGAACTGGGTATTAGCAATAAATATACGGTAGGTAGGTACCTATATCCTCCAGAGAGTAACACTTATTAATTATAAGTAAACCTTGCTTTAATAAATTGTATTACAAGCTAATTTATTATTAAAATGGGCTGTGATTTTTTTATACCAGTCTTTGAAATTTGAAAGCTTTCTATTTTAAAGTCTCTTTCATCTTATATATAATATCAGAGTAAATTACGAATGTCGACTTTTGACGAATTAAAAGAATTAACGACTCAGCTAAAAGGGGAGATTGAGCGAACAAGATATGTTCGGGATGGTAAATGAATGATTATCTGCATGAGTAAAAACATTTTATTACGTTTTTGAAAATATTTCATTTGGGATAATATTTGCTTTCGCTATAAATATTTTGCGGCACTTCAGCTCCGTCTAATCTCTAGCTAAAGATTGACCCATTGCCTTTACCTATTCATTATAAAAAGTTTGCTCTTTAATCAATCTCGTGACGTTCGTGTAGTTACTCCCTTTGAACTCCGTGGGGGCTATATTGATTACAGCAGTCCAAGATAACAGAGTAGAACGAAAGAGCCACGATAGTATAGCATACGCCAAGTCCTTATATGATCGACCTAAAGTCATTTATCCCTTAGTTTACATACATTCGTGATTGCAGGAGCTACGCGCGGGGTTACCACCTAAATTGTGTCAACAGAGGTTCAAGTCGAAAAGAAGGAATGCATGATTTCTACTAATAACTTGACCGCCATTTAGGTGCCGAAGAAAAAAATGTCTGTAGGAAGAAAAAAATTAATGAAAATCTCAAAATTCGGTCTTAACTGAAAATTAATGCACTAAGAAACAAAAAATAATGTATTGTTATCGAAACTCACCATTATTTCCACTTTTTATGCCTATTGGCATTATATATTATAGTCAGAAGTGGATGAAAATTAGGGCATAAGATTTCATCACAAAGTTAGTTTCCTAGTTGGATACAGGTCGAGCTATTATATGCGTGTTCGTAATTTAATTTTAAAGATAGGTTTGAGTAGGTAGCTAGTATTTGTAATCAATATACCTAAAACAAAAAATGACAACTGGTATCAGCTGCCGCTTGGAGATAATAAACTCCAAATAATACTGTGTGGAAATTTCTGTAAGCTTCAGCGTATTATGCTCCATCTTATACATAATCTAATAACTACGTACTCGTAGACGTTTTGAATCTAGTATTAGGCTACAAAATATTTATTATTCGTAGGTATTAGGAAGTTAAGTTCCAATGTAACAATACAATTAATTTTAACCTACTCAATTATATTTACGTTATTACGTAGATACGTGTTTGGGTCACAAAAATGTTTTTTTTTCCAAAATTTCAACTTAATCGTTTTAGTTCCGTTTGTTTTTTTAAGCCACGGAATTCCGAAAAGGATAAATTAAAGGCTTAAATCGGTAGGTACAGCGCACTTAAGGCGTAACGAAGTGCCAATGTATACCCAAAAGGGATACCAACAAGTTTAATTTCGAGGTAAATGTTTTAGGTACACTCCCATTTAAACCTGTTCCAATAAATTCATGAATCGAGTGTCTGCGAGACTTAGTTTGCATTTAGATGCGATTTAATATTTGAATATGCGAAGGTCAGAACAGGAAGAGAATCTTAAAATTATAATTCCGTTTGAAATTCAAAATCACAAAGCCGGCTGGACTAATTAAAAGTTTTGCCACTTTCAGTAACATTTAATCCACCTGCCACTTTACACTTGACATTCATCTAAGTGGATTTGGTTATTGAACAAAATTATGTAATTCAATAGGTTAGTAAGATGAATGTTAATAAGAATTTGATTTAATTAAGATAACTGTTTATAGTATCCTTCCTATTTGGCCATTTGGTCATTCTATTAGCAGCGTCACCTCTATTTATGGGCAAGTCAAATTTAATGTTGAGTGATGTGCACTCTTAGAATATACCATAAATAATGAAATAACAAAAATAAAAAGTATATTATTAGTATTGTCTAAATTAAATGTGAGCGTAGTTCCTTAAAACATTATTTTCTGGGCCGAGAGGGGGTTTTGTAAACGTATATTCTGGGGCATGTGCGATAGATAATGCTTCTCTAGTGTATATGTTCCTATATAACCCTTCCGCCGCTTCCTCGAATAACCACATGACATAAACCACACAGCTAAACTATCACAACACATTTGACGCGTTCTTCACAAAAGCTATGAGAAATATAATCCGGCCACTTAAGGAATGAGAAGCGGTCAATCTCGGAATGAGAGATAATAAGCTGGAAACTCGTATACAGATACAGCTTTATTTTGGTGTCCTAAATAATCAAGACGGAAAGAGCAAGATTTGCATGTTATTTCAGACAAAACATTTACAACGCGTAATTTAATTATTCGAATCTGCATTTTCATCCAGATCATTTTATTGACTCAACAAATAAAATTTTCTGAGAAACGAGAGAATACTTCAAATATAACCCTCGAAATTAAGTTAAAAGACGTAACAATAACAATACTCATTATCCTTAGTTAATATTCAGGAGTTGGGATTACTTTGTGATATTGTTCAGTAGGTACTCACTTAGAAACCATTCGCTCACGTTCATTAATGAAAATGTTCCCTTTGCGGTTTTGCTCCGCAGTGGTCATGCAATGTAAAAGACAAAGGTTTCCTACTTGTCGTTCACCCTCTCCTTAAGCCGCATTCACTTTTATCTGTCGTGTCCGTGTCTGTTGTGTTGTGAAGCTCTTTGTATCTCTAACTCTCTATAGCTCTGATGCGACACAATACAAGCCATCACAACACACTGCATCAGATAAAAAATGTGAACGCAACCATGTAAAATGTACGAAACCGATACCTTTCTGATATACGTCACGACACACGGCTTTAAATCCATACTTGAAATTATAAATGCGAAAGTGTGTTTGTATGTTTGTGTGTTTGTCCGTCTTTCACGCCGTAACGGAGCGGCGGATCGACGTGATTTTTGGCATAGAGATAGTTTATGGTCCCGAGAGACGCTGCTTTTTATCCCGGTAAAATGCACAGTTCCCGAGGGAACAGCGCGCGATAACCGAATACCACGCGGGCGGAGCCGCGGGTAAAAGCTAGTAGTTTTATAAATTCAATTAATAAAATAATACAGAATATGTTCTAGATCGATCTTTTGGATTCAATAATCGCCCTTGGTGACAGAACCAGCTTTACTATTTGTCAACAGATGCAGATGACAATAAGTACTTATCAAATAATAAATCTATAAAAAAAATCTTTGCATGCTCTGCCGTCTGTTTAACCTAACACTTCTTCGTTAGGTATCGTGAACTCAAATATGCATCAATTGACAAGATTTCATTTTTTAAACACTTGTAAATTACTACAGGAATCGAAAGAGTTTTGCCTCCTGAACATGGCAAAATATTTATTATAATTTATTTCTCCATATTTAAAAAAATATAAAATAATAAAAAAAATTATCTGAATTTGCCAATACTACGACAGAATAGATATGTTTCCTTTGCCTTTTGCACCAGAAAAAGGAGCTGTCATAATTTTGACAACGTCTACTTCAGATTTACGCATGATTTACGTGATCTTTTTTTTAATAGAGACTAGACAAAAGTAATGGATCTATTATATCGTAGTTTTGGAGTTAAGCTCTTTTCGAATAAGCACATATTAAAAAAATTGAAATAAATTAATTAATAATCCTAGCGAAATTTTAAAGATATCAGCATCTTTCTATTTCCAAGCAGAATACAGAGAACGAATCAAATTATGGTCTTAGAAATATGAAATGTTGTCAATTGCCTGCAAAATTATGATTGCGGCATTATGCCAATGATTTGAAAATGCATATAGATACTTACTCGTATTACGTGAAATTACTGGCACTTGAGGTATTCCAACTTAGGCCTCTAGGTTGGCAACGCATCTGCAATACCCCTGGTATTGCCGATGTTTATGGGCGGTGGTGATCTCTTACCACCAGGAGACCCACTTGCTCGTTTGCCTTCCAGTCGAATAAAAAAAAAAAAAAGTTGCCGGACTTGCAGGTGCTTAATGTGTTAAAGTACCTTGGGTATCTCTTAAAAGCAGTCTAATGCCACTGTACTTAGTTTAGCCATTCCCAAGTGGCAGCTAGTCTTGCAATCATAATGGGCTCAAACAATATTCTGATGCAAAGCTTAAATTGAATTATACTTCTATCTTTTTGAATAGCCAATTTATCGTTTTAATAGTGCAATAATTTCTGTCCATAAACCTTTCGGAGCGCATCTTATTTAGGTATGTGTTACAATAAAGGTATATTATTATTTATTATCATAAGTGTACGCGATGTTTCAGTAATTTCACACCTTCATGCAAGTAACTAGTTGAACTGTAACCAACGTTAACATAGCTATTATTTTAATAACCCAGAATAGGGCAGTATGGTCAAAAGAGCCTGTATGGAGTTAACCAAACACAGTAGTCATTTGTTTGTTATTGGTTCTTAATTATCGTACTTCCTTTGTGAATTCGGAATGAATAGATAAATAAAATACGAACATCCCACATGTATTTAACAGGCATATCATGCTTTCAAAACGCATTAAATCGTTTCAATAATCGACTCACAGTTGACAAATCGAATTTCTCCCGTCTTTACAGGATAGGAGAAAGTCAGCGAGCAAACTCATAATGTTCGTAATGCTCTTTTTCGTTTGCGACTAAAAGGATCTAACATAATATATTGTGCTTTATTTGATGTTTGAATATCGGCTTCAAGCAGTAAACAAGAGGTCCCAAGGGTGCTCAGGGCCAGACAATCGGCACATCGACTACGTCGGCGATTTGGTTCTCTCAACTCGCTGCCCGGTGCCCGATAACGTCTAACTAAGCAAAACCGAGATAAACATTTTTATTCAACTTCAATTCTCAACGACTCTCTTACGCTCGTGAGCAAAATGTTTTGTACAATACAAATAGATACTTTGAATGATCGGTTCTGGAGTTTACTTGAAGTATATCTCGCTGCTTAAATACAAAAGAGCCACAAATATATTTTTTTTATTGTAATAATTGCATGTGAAATAGCATTTACAATGCAATCATTGCGATAGACAAACTATTTTTTTTTATTTGTGGCCCTTTTGTACTTAAACAACGATCTATTCTATACATTAATAAATCTGTAGAAAATAGGTAAAAGTAAATTGGAAATATTTGAGGAAAACTGTTACTAGGGGCCTATAATTAGCGCAATAGAACCCAAAACAATGATTTTTACAATAATTGTCTGTTTGTTTATGAGTTTGTTCACGCTAATCTCAGAAACAGCTCAATATAGAAGGATGCGGTTTTGATTATTGTGTTATCGTTTTCTTGAATTAATATTTAGTGTTTGTTTTATTCAAATCGGTTCACAAATAAAAATTATATGTCAATTTAAAGAATTTTGCCGAACACTTTTCGAAGAATCATTGTTGATTTCACGATAACTTCGGTTATGTATTAAAGTTTTGTTTAATTATAGTCTGTAAAATAATTTCAGGATTATTCAATTCGATAAATGGTTCGTAGAAATTATTTACCAACGTAAGATGAGCTGAAAATAATATGGTCGAGCATAATAAATGGGGTTCATCTTAAGTTGGATAATTTCATGTGAGTTAGTTAGGTACGGAGAGGCGCTGCCTGTCCTCTGGTATCAGAATCGGATATGTTAGAATTTGATTGATTTCAGAGTACTTATACATATAAAAAACTGTGACTTATCGTATATTTATTTATTCCAGGGATCTCGGAAACAGCTCTAACGTTTTAGTTGATATTTCGTTGGTCTTTATCTCTAGAAAAACGAGTTTTATGTAATTTTCTTTTGTTTGATTTCACTGGCAATAACATTCCCATCAACGTGAATGCGGTGAGCGTGATGGTTTGATATAAGTAAAATTTATTTCAATCGGTTTTTTTTATTTTAAAATTTTTATTTGATTAGTTTTTGTAAATAGGATTTTTATCAGTTATGTAGTAAGGTAAGGCATAAATTGGTTATGACGTTTCAGAGACGTAAAGGGATCCCGATAAGATGAACATAACTAGGTGCTTACTCGTAACAAAGAGCTGATTTTCTGCGAACATTGTTCATAGTTTTAGGGCAAATAAACACTAGTATCTTCAGGTAGTTACACATTTTCGCGTATGATCTTCAAAAGCAACGCTATCTGTCTTCGTCTGTTCTCAGTCACAATCTACGAAATGTACCTAATATATTGTTGCCCGTAAAAAAGTGGATGAAAAAGCAAACTTCTACCCCCTTATTCATAAACGACAATCAAACCTATTTTAGTTAAAATGCCGCTAAAATTCGTTTGTCCTTATCTGTCACTTCGACATTTGTATTTGTTAGAAAGGGACAGAGCATCTGTTAGTTAACATAGGCTTGTTAAGTTTTTTGAATAAGGGGGCTAATCTTTTTATATAAAGTACAAACGTAACCGCACGTTTGACGTACTATTCCTATGCAACTTATAAACTTTTACACTGATCGCAATAAAAACTACCAAATGTTTAGTTCGTCTTTTATATACTTGAAGGCAAACAAGTAAGAAAATCGTGCGATCAAAACACCTGTGCCCTATTAAATATTTCAGAAGCTACAAGTTCCAATTTACAAGCGGTAATCTATGTTTAACAATAGGCATTGCAAAGAGACTACCGCTTGTAAATTGTAACTTGTAGCTTCGTGAAATGGGCCACTGGTCAATTATTGAAATAAGGTAAAGTACACACACGGGTCACCCAGTCGAAGTATGTCTGACATGTTTCGAACCCATCCGTGGTTTCTTGTTATGCAGACAAGAAAGAAAGTATTATATTGTATTGTAACTCTTTATTGTACCTACATAAAACATGAAAATTACAATCAACAAAAGTCAAAGTCAGTCAGCCATGAATCGTTATATAGTTCATCTTTCTTTACACGTTGACGTTCAAAATAAAAGAATTACAAACAAAATACTTAAACTACAGTATACAAGTTAAGAAAGAATTATAATAATACAGGGTATGTATGAGGTCCCTTATTTACAAAACTAAACATTAACAATATCTACGTTCAGTGGAAGTGTAGAATGCTTCTACCGTCATAAATAAAATAAAAAAAATTAATATTTCAGATCAAGTAACCAAACCATTAAGCTTTTGGATTCCGAAAGCAAGCTCACGTCTGCCGCCCCCAAAAGTCAGTTTCTGGCCCACAAACGATCTCTATGCCAAAAATCACGACGATCCGTCGCTCTGTTTGACGTGAAAGAAGGACAAACATACAAACACACACATTTTCGCATTTATGATATTACTATGGATTATTATTTGATGTAAAGGTAAGTCGGCATTACGTGGGCGGTGGGCGAAACTAGAAACTACGTTGGAAAACTTGTGGGAAAATATTCCTATTCATGATAGAAGCAATATAGATGTATCGAGGTGTTGTGGGTATAGTGACCGGCGCACAATGGTAATGGTATCTTGGACGACAGCACAAAAGCATACCGCTTCACGTGCCAATACACCGCGGCACTATTTGCTCCTAAGGCCCAGATAAAGATTAGACGATAAAAGAGCGTGATGAAAGATGAAAGAGAATGTAAAGCTATATAAAACTGAGAGCCATATTACACTACCTTTCTGTTGAGCTTGGATTGGTCAAAACCTATATTTAATGTAATATTATCGGCGAATATTCTATCTATCGTGCTTCTTTTAATTTCCGTCCTTGATTTCCGTTAACTTTAAAGGAGCGGAACATTCAACGTGTTAAATGAAGTTACTAATTTATCTATGCCACAGTGATCTAGTTCTTACTGTTTAGAGATAATCATGATTTAAGATTAATTATGAGCGGTAAATATGTAATAGTTGTTAACTTATGACGTTTTTTAAAGTCCGTAACTTATTTTTTTTTATTCACACGTATTTGGCAAAAAAGATTAAAAAAGTGAGTTTTATGATGTGTCTTTTATCGTCTCTTATTATCCCAGCCTATATACGTCCCACTGTTGGGCACAGGCCACTTCTCAGAATGAGAGGACTTAGGCCGTAGTTCCCAGGCGGACCCAGTGCGGATTGGGAACTTCACGGTTTCCTCATGATGTTTTCCTTCACCGTAAAGCTAGTGGTAAGTTTCAAATGTAATGTCGCACTTAATAATTAATTGTCAGCTTACCTAAATTTGTAAAATACCTACGAGCAAACATTTTATCGATGGTTTCGCATTATACTCGATCGCTCTTTGGTAACAAGTTCAAATGTGAATTCAATATTTTATAATTACTAGTCGGTGCCAGAAGTGTGCCAGGTATGCGAATAATAAAAGCATCAGTAATAATTTAATTACGGCCTTTTCGATGACGACGAAAATTATATAACCGAACAACATAATACACAAAAGCCTCCACCAATTAGTGGCAAAAAATAAAATGCGATGAATGTGTATTTTATTTTGTATCCCTTGGATACGATCAATTTAGAGACAAAGCCGACGTCGGCGTGACAGCGTATTTAGATGTAAAAAAGCACATTTCACGTGAACAAATGAAGGCGGGTATACTTGCTTGTCGTAAAATACGTGAGTTACGTGGGTCTACGTTGTTGACCGTCACGCTTGCAATGCCCCTACTCATTCATAATTCAGTGTCGTAGCAACAGTAGCTACGAGTAGGTACTTTTCTGTTCAGTAGTACTTACTTTCAATTATATAGCCACCGTAATTTACTGGTTAATTACTCATTTATTTACTGCTATAAATTGAATACGATCTGCATTTATGCTGTATGCAGCTTTTGATAGTAATACATATGAAGCGAAATACCTATTACTAAAAGAAGCAATTCATTATTTTGCACGATTTACATTTATTTATTTTTCATGAAAATCTCTACAATTCTAGTTTGACCGTTATAATATGATTAATGCAACGAACAAATAATATCTTTGTTCGTAGAATTAATATTATTATAAGCTTATTAAACAAAATTTAGTAGGTCTTGGAATCGAAAGCAAAGTTTTGCAAACGGGAGTACACTAAGTTAACTACTTAACTGGTTTTTCCACAATCAAACAACCAACCCACCAATTTTCTCGGTTCATAGCACGGACAGGTGCCACCACACAGCGTTAACTGGCACCATACACAATGAAAAGAAAAAAACATTCTACAGATCATCTTAGACAAGGCTGTCTAAGGGAGTGGTCTCGAATGAATTAGATAATCCAAACGACAGCTTGCCTAATGCAAAATAGATTTAAAAAGCAATCACACATACCGTCAGGCTTTTAAATGTCGTTAAATGGAGGTCCGCTTTAAAAGATCCTGTTAAACTTTTATGCTTTAAGTCCGCGACACAATAAACGGTGTTTTAAATGTGCAATCGATTTCCATTATGTCCACTGCCTCGCAACCGCTATAGAGAATGCTTTCCGCAAATAAGCCCGCCATTAATGGTAGGAAAGGAACTAAGCTGGCTGCACACGGCACGGCTTTCCTATAATTAACTTTACCGAAAACGATTGCAATGGAATCTTTTAGTGCCTGACCTACGAAGAGCAAAATTCGAACTTCATCATCGTGTCGCCCCACTGACGCTTATATTATTTAATACGAGAGTGAGTGAGTCAGAGGGACGGTACGACACGAAATAGCCCCTCTGTTCTTAATTTAACAATACGTTATTTAGAATTCTTCCAACAAACTAAAATCTTGTTTCTGGCTAGATCGCTGAAAACTTTGATCAACGATCCAGAGATATCAGCACAAAATAGCAACTAAATGTAAAACGAACTAAACTTTAAAATTATCCTTATACGGTATGCTTATGTAAATTTGGTGATGATGCAATAATCTAAGACCTAGTGAAATTCTGGTGGTCCAGCCAGGAGCGTCTCTGCCGGACAGAACTCTTCAACGGTCAATGGTATCGAGACGTGCAATTTGCTACAGATATGTAATTTGGATGATAATGAAACTAAAGTCAGTAAAAAAGTACAGTCAGCACAAAAAGCTGGTATTAAAAATGAACAACTTTATTTATCATCACGGAACAACATTATAATATTAGTGTCAACTTTATATTAGACAACTATTTAGAGTAAGACCTTACTCTGAAAGTGAAGCGTTATTGTCCAAGATGAAAATAAAGACTCAAAATTTGACGACCGGATAGCCAAGTGATTAGAGAACCTGACTACGAAGCTAGAGGTCCCGGGTTCGATCCGAGGTCGGGGCAGATATTTGTATGAATAATACGAATGTTTGTTCTCGGGTCTTGGACGTTTAACAAATACCTATTTAATTATAATTTTGTTTACCCGCTGCCTAGTATCCATAATAAGTCCAAGCTTTTTTTAGTATGGAACTAGATCAATTGGTGTCAATTGTCCCATGATATTTATTTATTGAAAAAGGAAAAACACAATATTGTCAATTTAAGCGCATTAATTGCATTAAAATTTTTAGTTTGACGTATTTTAGCTATGTACATATGTATGCGAATCATGGATATCTATGTAGGCGAATTTTCTAGTTAATTTTATTATAAATTATAATACTTGGATTTACCCTCCGTATGCGAGAGCTCTAAAGCATAACAACGTTAAACCCTAATGTTATTTTTTTAAATGGATCAACCTTCTAAATACTGCAATATTTTTTCTAAAAGCTTACAAAGCGCCCGAGGTAAATAGATAATGGAAAGTTTGACGCGTAATTTTCTTCAATTTAATGTTTATTTTAAGATATATTTATGAAAGCCTCACGCGAACGCTATTAAATTTAAGTAATGTTTACAGAAGAAATTAAAAACATGTACACTATAAGTAATTACATAGTTAGATATCTTAGATGAAAGTGGGGATGAGTACTTCAGCTCGAGCTTATGTCTGTTAACTAAACTTGAGTTTGAATACGCCAAATAAACATTTTACATTTTATCTTAGTAGGATCTACTACCAGCAGGAGTTATTAGGAGTGAATAGGCCTCCTATATTGCTTACCTTGTAATTTTCTCTCCGTGTAGGGTAGGCAGGGGCACGATGAGCAAGCGGGTAAGTTGGGCAATCAAAATATCTCCAAAACAAAAAATATGACGCGGGAACTCAATATGGTTAAAATTGAGGTCCGCGGAAGGCGAACACAATGCGCCATTACCAAAGTATTGCTACGTGACGCAAGAACTAGTCGCAGGCTTTGTAATGTTAGTTTATTAAAAGACTCTTGAGACAGTTTATGAGTTTATTTTTAATCAGTTACAATTTCGTGTATCTTCTTAATTAGTTATTTGGCACATGCTGCCGTTCGTCTCTGCTAGATCTTGTTTTTTTCTGACTTAAAAGTAAAAAAAATCATGTTCTATGATTGCATGGAGACATAAAATATCTTAGGCATCAGGAAAGCATTAGTACTTAACAAATTTAGGAGGCTACTTGGTCAGTTTTTTACGGGGATAGTTGACCAATGCATGATTTTTCAAATAATGACGTTTACTAGATATATTTAAAAATTGAAGAAGCCTAGTACTAGTGGTCCAACGATCACACAAAGGTAGGTTTTTCTGCAGAAAAAAGTGTGAATTTGATTATAAGTGAAGATTACATAGATTATTAGATACTTAGTAACACATACCGGCTAAAAAGTGTTTCACAAGTCAAAAGTTTTCTGAATATGTCCGATTACAAGACTGATTGTTGTTTCTTGATTAAAATAAATAAATATTTGATAAATAAATTTTTCACGTACCTATGAAATTCTTACCTTAGCTTATTCTCACGCTCAACTTAAATTACTGTCTAGGCAAGTTGAGCATGTCTGACTTTAGTCCCTTTAGAGAAATTTTTCTGCTAAACTATACAGATTAGAAAAAACAGTCAGGAGTAATTTATTTTCAGATAAATTTCCTAACAAATCAAATAAGAAGATGATGAATACAAAATTACTCAACATGCCCTTTCCTACCCTACCTGTTTTCTGTATCGCTTACTATATTATTGCGGTGTTAAATGAAAAGTCATAGTATTGTATCTAAAAATAGCAATTTTTTCAAATTCTTCATTTTGTGTATTTTCAATATTAATGATATAACCTTACCATAATAATATGATATGAAAAATAATGAAATCAAAAGCGTGATATAAATCCATTATCCATCAGACAATGGAAATTAACTCTAGTCTAAAAAGTTCATGCGCGTAACCACGCACTTATGTACCAAGAGCACGTTAAATTTTAATCAGATGCATTAATTAATGGTGCATGGATACTCGTACTACGTACCTATATGATAAAACCGCGGAGTATACAAACGTATAAGTATGTCGTTCTTCCGACACACGTCAATATTACCCACTGCTGAATTTACAATCAGACCGTACGCTATAAATATACCCACGGCACTGTTTATTTGGATCGGAAAATCATCGGACCAGAATACAGTTTGTATAATTAAATCGCTGAAATGACTGAAACCTGCTCACCGTGAGCTGAAGAAAGGAATTACTTCAAATATGTGAACGCTTTTGTACTGTATTAGTTAAAGGTGTTTGGAGAACTCTTCGAGAGTGTATTAAACACTTACTCGTACTGTCATATAATTTTACCGGTAATTTTAGTAATTAATTTTAGACGTTAGCTGGAAGAGATTCCTTTGCAGGAATGAGTTCACCTATTGCACAACTTTTTGTTCTGTATTTTATTTTTAAATTACTATGCGCTATACCTACGGATAACAAAAGATAGAGTTTGTGCAAAAGTGTTAACATCTCAGAAACCATGATAGATCTGTATAATTCTTCTAGGTTTTGGCGTTGATTTTTAGGAAACGCTTCATTTACCTTGCCTTCTCCGTTCGGTTGTTTCCATCAGAGATGTGCTGTGCGAGGATGTGTAAATGAAGCGTTTCTATAACGAAAAACACATCCCTCGCAACGCATCCTTGCACATTATTGGTGGAACCGCTGCTTTAACGGCCCGCGCCACGGATGTATAGCGGTACCGTTAATTAATGCGCAAAAGTACAAAATAGGTGTTGTAGGGGACTCAGCGATGCGCGGGCAGGTTGCAACCGTAAGAGTCGATTGGCCTACGAGACTTTCTCATGCGCGGAATTTGACCGTCAGCTCTAAACACACTTTAGTGTCGCTATCATCTAAATGATTAAACTACGCCAAGCGCAATCGGTATAAAACCACTTTTTTTCTGTTCCTTGCGTGTGCTGCCAGGTACCGCTATGCGGCGAGCACCTCAACTGCGTAATGAACAGCAGGGCTGCTTCAAAACTCGAAACTCGAAGTTCGTGTCGTGCGGTCCCTCTGACACTTATTCTTTTTAATATAAGAGCGAGAGGGACGGTACGATACGAACTTCGAGTTTCGAGTTTGGTAGTAGCCCTGCACAGGAAATGCTCCTCACGCCGCTCTTCGCACATAGTGGTCAGGCCAATTTACAGCTCAAAAGGACCCGGAATACTTAATTATGCAATCTGTTACTCGAATATTAATTCTAAATAACCAAATATACGGACGTGCGTGCCGGTAGATGTAAACGTTACGATACACCCTATACGCGGTATACCCTATGCGGTTTGACAGTATACTTTGGAACCATTTTCACAAAACTTACTGTTAATTGTCGTCTTTAAATTGACTTAAGTTATTGCGGTTTCGGGCTAAACAGCTGCAGCTTCACTATTTTAGTTTTTTTAGTTTTTATTACATACATTATAAAAGTTTTTGGTACACCTACCTACAAGTTTTTCATTGGATGATAGTTGCACACATTGTAAATTTGTATTCATGCAACAGTAAAATTTTGGTACTCGTACCTATTTTTAACATGAAACTACCGTGAGACTCACTCTTCTTAAATGACATGGTACCGGATAACTCACGTCTTAAATCGAGTTTAGCTCGACATGTTTCGGGTTATTTCGAAACTCTCACGAAACGACACGCGCACTGAACTCGATTTAAGACGTGAGTTATCCGTTACCATATCATTTAAGACTCGTACCTATGATCAAAAACATATATTTGTAAGCTGTCGAAAGGTTTATATTGACCTCTACCACCTTAAAAGCTAAGTGTAGATTGTCCATGCCCGGTGTGTAATGCTCTCCAACCTCCCAGTCCCAGTGGATTCGGAGAACGTGATCCGCCAACCAAGTGCCTACGGAATTAAAAATGCACCACTCGGAAAGCGAAAACGAGTTAAGCCTATTGACGATGCTACTGCCTTCATCTTATCCTTTGAATAAATAAACGACAAAATAACTATTTAGACGGTTTTTGTTGTTGCGTTTAGCGTTTAGGTTATTATAGCTCGTTCATTCTATAAGTCTTTGCGCCTGCCGTTAACACTTTATGCAGAATGAGTGCACAAATGTGGAGAGTGACCGAGTTAGCCTTTTATTGTTTTAATTTATTAAAATACTACTAACAGGCTAGTGATTTCGTCTACTTACCAAGAGTTTATAATTTAAATTAATTAATTGGAATTATTTTTGTCTGATATTGTTTCTATTTTATGGGAACTATCTATGCAATTTTCCAGTTAAAAATATCTTATTAATCCAGTTATGATATTTATGATATCAATAGGATTTACAGGAATTTTTCTTGAGTCTGGTAGTAAGCGGTGGCGCACAGATGTGATTATTCCACACAGAATAAACCAACTATATGCATATAAATATCTATAGGGATAACAGACAACAGAAATAAATACTTATATACACAGGGAAATACATATCTATTAAGACATAATATTAAACATTCATGACTCAGGTACAAAAATTCACATCATATAAACGTCTACCTCAACCGGGATTCGAATATGGGATCTTCATATTCAGGTTCAGTAGTTTAACTGGTCGTAGCTTTGACAAAAAAACGAAGAATGTAAAGCATTAAATTTATCAGTGGGCAATTTTATTTTTAAGTAAAACAAGTCCAATTCAAATATTGAACAAAAATTAATCCTGGACAAGTACGATTCCAGGCATTGATTAAAAACAACAAAGACTAGAACTAGAACGTACACCTACATCAAAACCTGTTGTTTCAAAGGAATTCGATCACTTTATAAAGAAAACAACGTTAAAGCAAAATAAAGATAAAATTAACAAGTTTAAATTTATACATGCCATTTTCACGTTTCAAAATAACGATAATAGTATGTTTATTGGCAGCCGCTCTTGTAATATTATGAAGTAAATCAAACAGTCTTTTGGGCCATAACTTCGTCGTGTTGACGGAAAATTCATAAAGTTTGTGGGCGTTATGCCGCTTGACAATTCATTTTTCACGCCTTGACGCATTATATTCGTATTATCCTTATACTTTTTTCACCAAGTTTTTGGGTTGTACAGATATCGCTCAATTTGCTGTTGGACGTATTCTTGAATAATAAGGACTTAATCTTCCGAAGTTTGTTGCAAAATTGCCATATAAAAAGGTATGGTAATTATAAATCAGGATATCGGTTTTGACGTTGCCTTATTGGATCGAAGTACCGATTTGTGGAGTCTTTAATATACCTTCTATTAATTTATTCATTCGCGATCGAGAAAGTTATTCTCAGTGAAGCGCTATTTATATCTATGTGTATACACGGTGCATGCAACCAATAAGTATAAATTTGTGCGCAGCCGCTCAATCTCGGCTCGGAAGTCGGAACTCATCCATTTTAACCGAATGCGACAAAAAACGCCGGATATCAGGCTTATCCGGACGAAAAAACCCCTGTCGCGTCACTGGCACTGGTCCCCAGAAAATATTCGTATGTGAAATATTTGGGTCGAGTGGACGATAAATGACCGAATAAATAATGGTGCTCCTTATTTACCATTTATTTATTTAAGCGGACTTTTACGCACCGAAACAATTTTATTAATTTTATAACCGATGTTTGGATAATAAATAACAAATTGGAAAAATATCATTGCGGTCGATGAGGGTAATAACGGCGGGTTTGAAATTAGGCTCTTGATCGGCCGTTAGTCGTGTTTACACTTATCTATAATAAAATCTGATAAGTACATGTGATAACACCCATGTGTTATGTGTGTGTGCGTGTGTGTGTATGTGTGTGGGTTTGGTAGTCGTTAAAATCGTCCATATAAAATCACTTAATTATCATGACTATAACATAATACGACATTTTTTTAAACATATACAGTTTTCTCCTTCGAATTGAGACAATAAAATTTTATTATAAAAATTCAGAATCGGAAGGAAGCGTGAAATTTATCAATAATTGTTAAAAACAATTCTCTTAACTGAACTATTAAACAAAACCATGTTTCTAGAATCTAGATCCGAGTTATAACAAACACCTGGATATATTGGTGAGTGTTTTTTTGTATCTTTTGTGATCAATAAAAGTTTATATTTGACTTCAAAACTTTTTTAAATTTATTATACTGTAAAACTCTTTATTGTACATAAAAGCACATGAAAATAACATACTACAGGATAATAAGATGTACAAAGGCGAACTTATCACTTAAGGGGATCTCTTCCAGTTAACCTTTGATCAAAGACACTATCAGTACGATGAAAAGATAGAAGAAACGTTTTTTTTTACATCGTATCTGTTATTTTTTCCCACTAAAAGAAATGCCTGTGATTGTGGACTTCAAAATACCAAATTTAATCATAACACCTGTAGCGTTTACGACTTACTTTGGAATATATTTGTATTCCTATATAGTGGATGTTTCAGGAAAACTATAGCGTGTTGAATATTTTACGTAGTGAAGAGATTTGCTCGCGTGGCTACGATATCATAAAAGGTAACTCGTAGATGCTCATAGTGAGAACAATTTATCGATAGCTGATAATCAACTACCTAAATATATAGTTTAAAATCAGTTAAAATTTAGACGGACCTAATTTACATCATCAAAACAGTCCCCAAACTTTCCAACATTAAGTTGGAGGCGTACATAAAACGTCGAAGTTTGAAAGTACAACAAGACTTAGTGAAATATTATTTTTGATCGATAAAACCCCGTCCGTTGAACTCTGTAATGCGCGGTATTTCAAAACAAGGCATGCAGTGATTAGTTATTGTCTGTAACTAAGTAAACCATCCTAATTAATATGAAGTATTTCATACGATGACCTGCAATCTTCTTACCTTGTTCATTCACTAATAAACGTTCAATACATCTCTCTCCCCTCTACTTTCACATCTCTCTCTCTTTTCTATGGCTCTACAATATTTTGTGTCTTGGTCTCCTTTCTCCAAAATGTTCTCTTACTTATGCGCCTGTTTTCATATCTATAGTATTTCGTATATATATTTATTATTATAGCGAATTAGACAGTAGGTATAATATTATCGACAGTCGACAGTCTTTCGATAGTGGACTATCGACCCCATCACTAGTATCCAGAAGCCCACGTCTGTTCATTCATGTGATAACGGGCAAAGCGGAAGCTGCACAAAGCTCTTTATACTCTAACTTGCCTGAATGCATTCTTTACAATCACCTGTTTGGTATGAAAAATAAAGCGCCGCACCGCCCCAGCATGCTGAGATTACTTTCAAGAATTTGTTCAGTTTCTAGTTTACTTACTCGTATTATTATTTTATTTATTTGAGTCAGAGTTTTCGTAGTTACTTTAGGAAAAATTAACATTTAAATACTGAAATAGATAATAAGTAATTTATTATACCTAATCAATGGTCCTACCTTCCTACTAGTCCTTCCTTCTTTCTGTAAAAAAGGTTCCCTGGAACAGATCGCTCATAAACGATAAGGCCGCCTATTGCTTACCGTGTAACTTTTTTCTCTGTGTATCTGTTTTCTGTATCGCTTACTATTTCTGGTGCACAATAAAAAGTCTTTGTATTGTATTGTATTATATTGTAATGGTGCAATGGGTGCCTTAAGTATCCATACTAATATTATAAACGCGAAAGTGTGTATGTTTGTGCGTTTGTATATTTATATGTTTGTCCGTCTTTCACGTCGAATCTAATAATACCAGGATTATCAGGTCAGTATATTTACAAGTTCATTAAATATCTAAGCAGTATACGAAGTTAGGTATATCTACTTATGTCACTCGTGTTAATTTATCACATGTCATGCCGCGTATAAAATGTAGGCCGTAAAGTAGTCGTAAAAATATTAATCGCATATTAACACGCACGTACATACCTATTAAGCTTACATGCTATTATGTATTTAACGTGCGCGTCGCTTATTTGTTTTCGTCTTATGAATATGCATGACATAAGCGAAGGCTGAAAACTAGTATTAATAAATAATAAATTCATTTACTTCGGGCAACTCTTGGCCCAAAATTTACAATTTGCGGGTTGAATTCCATTCGAATGGGCCCTGCAAAATATTTGTAGCAGGCGTTACAATAGCCTTGGCTTTTTAAAAATGGCTGGATCCTCACATTTTTTTTTATACTACTGGAAGGCAAACGAGCACTCGGGTCTCCTAGTGGTAAGAGATCACCACCGCCCATAAACATCTGCAACACCAGGGGTATTGCAGATGCGTTGCCAACCTAGAGGCCTAAGTTGGAATACCTCAAGTGCCAGTAATTTCATCGGCTGTCTTACTCTCCGCGCTGAAACACAACAGTGCAAGCACTGCTGCTTCACGGCAGGATTAGCGAGCAAGGTGGTGGTAGCAATCCGGGCGGACCTTGCACAAGGTCCTACCCTACCACCTGCAAACATCACATACCTACACACGTACATATGTATACATACATATGCATAGTATGTAGTTGAGTTGAACGACTATGTCCACTCCTGCTGGCTCGTGCTGAGACACCAACTTCAGACTGGTAGACTTAACTGGTAGAAAATTATTTTCATAGTTTTTTGCACAGACTTGCACTTTTTGTAGTCGGTTAAATTTTTTGTTCTTTTAATTTCTTTTATTTCAAAATACCCTCTCGGTTCTAACATACCTACCTACATAAACTTAAGTAAAAAATTATCAAGATCAAGAGAAACATTTTTACTTCTTCCAAACAAGCTTCCCCGACATCCTCCATCCTTCTTAGTTAATTTGAATGAAATTAATCCGTAGTATTCCATACCATTTCGTATTTTCAACGCCGACAATTTCAGGCGTTTTTAATATTGTTTCATTTTTTTAGTAGCGTTTTCTTTAGCAGAGCTTCAAGATGCTCTGTGTCTACTTCTGACCTACTTTGCCTTTAATCTTTCCTTTGTTCTTACCTTGACATTCTCCTCGGACGGTTTAATTATTTTATAGCATTAAATACATATACTCGTATTGTAATGAGATAATAAGTCTTTTATTTTTCGTAGATAATACGAATAATAAGAAATTATGCAAATACCAGACTGTTTAGCCTGGAAACTACTACTGGAAATTATTACGGAATAAATTACGAAGACATAATTAAAGATTCCTTTTACCAAATGTATATATGTATGCGTGTATGTAAGCCGTGGTGGCCTAGTGGTTTGATCTATCGCCTCTCAAGCAGAGGGTCGTGGGTTAAACCCCGGTTCGCACCTCTGAGTTTTTCTTAAGTCATGTGCGAGTTACATTTGAAATTTACCACGAGCTTTTGCGGTGAAGGAAAAGATCGTGAGGAAACCTGCACAAACCTGCGAAGCAATTCAATGGTGCGTGTGAAGTTCCCAATCCGCACTGGGCTCACGTGGGAACTATGGCCCAAACTCTTGTTCTGAGAGGAGGCCTATGCTCAGCAGTGCAACGTATACAGGCTGGGATGGATGGTGTATGTAAACTCTTTATTGTACAAAATAAGTAAACAAACAATTGATAAACAGTGAGATATAAGTATGTCCAAAGGCGAACTTATCCCATATCCTTTATGTAATTTTATTCCCGCGTGAATAAAATACCTATCCTAGGTTTTACTCGTGTTTCATTCGAAAGATAAACGAGATAATAATGTGAATTGATCACTTTTGCTGAAGACGTCGGAAAAAAGGTAGCGAGAAGAGTCGTCAACAGCCACCTATCTGAGAGCTTCAGATCCCAGCCTGACACGGGCTGGGAAAAACGGCGGATTACCACCAATTGCCTTTTAGACGATCGCACGAGAGTTTGGACACGTTTTAGGCCAAACGTCCTAGTATTGATACGTTTAAAATAAAATAAAATCACTACGCTTTCCATTTTATAGGTAGCAACACTCTTTGGCAATTTGTATGTTATGGCTATTAACGCGTTTCTTTGTTTTATTAAATAAATACGAAATTAATGAATGAATTCGACGGAGCAAATAATGCTATTTTCACCTCACTAGCTCGAAAATGCTTTCTTTATCCTTCGAAATCTGCGTGGAAAGTAGCTTTTTATCCTCTAGGCTGGAAAGAGTTTTTGAAATTCGAACGTTATCGTGAACGGCTGCCCCCTTGAAAATACATCGACCGCTTAATTTCACAACCTCGTATCTGGCCACAAAATTGTTATAGAATCGTCTTTATGTTAAGTATGATAGTGTTTATTTGTTGTATACAATTCGGGTAGGTATGAGGTTGAGGAAGAAAGCGTTGAATATTGACGTGGTCACCAAGAAAGTTCGTCATACATTTGTTGAAGTACGTAATAGCACAGAGTAGACTGTATGTACGTACCCACTGTAATACTCGTACCGTTATATTGATTTGGATTGAAAATACTATTATACCTTTATAATACTAAAAATGTTTGATAAGTGGATAATAAAACTGACTTATTAAAAACTACTTGCAGTCTTTCTTTCATTTGCCATTTTCTCGCTGCAGTGAGGTGAAAAATTGTGTGTTTCGCTCGGCTGTAAAGTTGTTTAGCGTCTCGTGCCTTTGAAACCCTCGACTGCGCTCAGGATTCTTCATTTGAACCACTCGCTTCGCTCGTGGTTCAATCCTAGAATCCTTCGCTTGCTCGGGTTTCAATATATGCACTCGCACCAAACAGTCACTTTCCAGCCTTGCATAACAAATAACTATTAGTTCAAATTAAATTTTTATTGGCATCGTTCACTTTTTTTACTACTCTACACTTAATATCTAGATACGCGGTAGTGTGTCAGCCAAGTTCAAGCTAACAGAACTGGCGAGCAGCACCGTGTGTAATTTTACGAGTACCTACCCCAACCATTTGGAGCAACTTTTGAACCCCTCATAACTCGAAAACTATTTCAGATAAACATGTTAAATTAGGCTCATTTATTGAGACTTGTGAGATACATACGTGGTTCAAATTTCATAAAAACACCTCAAATGGTTATTTAGATATTAACATCCAAAAATCGTAATTTTTATCACTGACTCATATTAGATCAAAACTTTTAACTCAGTTCCAGATAACCTAGAAAATTCAAATTTGGCATCCAACTAGGTAGTTGGGTGAATATAAAGGAATAAATCAGAAACTAATAATTTTTTATCATTTTATTGTAATTTTTATATTAAAATATTACTTGGAACTCATTTAGATCTCACTTTTTTTGTCTTTAAAGGCAACATCAAGGCATATAATATATCATAATAATTGAACTTGCCTCTCATTTCACATTTATGTTTTGATGGATACCTTTATCTTTAGTAGTCTCCTACGTGATATCTACCTAAAACAAGTGTGCGTGTGTGTGGTTGTTAAGACCACGATGTATGTTTTGGGAATTTATTAAAATCTTTGAATTTATTATAGGTAATATAGATAATAACCACAATAAAATTTATTGAATTAATTTTGGCACAAAATAGCATAAAATACAATATTTCACGTAAAATCTATGCCAAACTTATCTATGCAAATTATCAAAGGTTGTCATGAAAGGTAGGTATGTAGGTAGCTTAAAATGCACCTGAAAGTTTTTTGTTTGGCGCCTGTCGTAAACTTTTGGCATTCTGCACGTTGACAAGTGTGCCACGAGTTTTGGGTCAGGCGTTTATAAATATTAATAAAGCCGAAAACCGACAACGGACGCGTAGGTAATATGAGTCCAGTTAGCTATTTTAGGAAATAAAATAAAATGGAATAAAATACAATTTTTACTAAAATAAATTTGAATAAATTTTTGAATAAGCGGCCAGTTGCGCACTTGATGTTTGCCCTGTAGCGTGTTCTGACATTATACGATGCAAACATGCTATGATGACAAACTGCCAAAATACCTTGTACAGTCAACGTCATAAATAAGTGATAATTTCTGTACCTTGTTGCTTTCAGTCGTTACACATGATGTTACATGACGTAAAAGTAACGTTTTAAACTTTCGTGATTCTCACTCATAGTCAAAATTCCACAAAGGGACTTATCGCGCTATTTTACACAAGTAATAAGTAAAATAGCGTGATAAGTCCAGTTGTGGTATTTTGACTATGACGTTAAAGTGACAAGGTGCGAAAGTGATCACTTGTTTATGACGTTAACTGTACCTAAACAACTAATGTAACATTCATTACATTGGTACTAAAGTATCCAGCATCTTTTAGAAGCCGACCGTCGTTAGGTACAAATAAAAAAGAAATCTTTGCGCACTTTGACCATAATTATTATTAGACTAGCTGGTGTCGCGGCTTCGCCCCTGGTGTAGTTTTTTTTTTTTAATTTTCAAGATCTTTTATAAGAACCTTCTCCTGATGATAGCAAACACAACAAAAAAAGAATTAACGAAATCAGTCCAGCCGTTCACGCGTGATGCCGTGACTAAGGGAAATGGGATTCATTAGTATATTAGACATATTGATATTATTCTTAGGATTCGATTTGTGGCATTCGAACATGGAGGATGTGGATCAATGTTTAATTTTGCTATTTCTGTTTCTTTGGCTAGTTGAAGTATAATTTTGATAGTGTTTTATGCGGCGATTAACCTTAACAGTGAACAGTGATCACAATATTCAATATTGCTCTCGTGTCTGACATTTTTTAATGCGCAAGTTGTCTCCACGTGGTTTCTGGAATTTTGCTATCAAGTTGCAAAAACTACAATCACCGTACAACGTTGCCTCTCGAAAGAGAATACTTTGACATTGGCGAAATTGTCTTATTAATTAGGACAGAAGCCATATTTTAAAAAAGAATAGAATATTATTCTTAATATTTACTTTTTCTTGCGCATTTTTTTGATGAATGTAAAGAAACAAATAGCAATAATGATATGTAACATATACCTATAATGTGTTAAATTTCCCCTTGTTTCGCTGAACTGTATTGTTGTACTTGTAGTTGTTCAAAAATAAATATTTTCTATTCTATTCTATTCTAATTCATAAATAAAGTTACAACCTGTAAGGTATTACAAAACATTTTGTTTGTGTCTGGCCAGAATTCATATCAAACTGATAGATAAAGATAAACGAAAGTTACGAGTAAGTAATCTTAAGCTTAAAAAGTGTTTATACGCGCATGTATAAGGGAATTAAATTTTAACACAAATTTAAAGGTTAGATAAGCGGAGTAAATATTGCATTAGGTACAATATATAAAAAAACTGCTACCTGAACCGAGTTTAAAATAGCTTAGGACATAAGTAAAGGTACTTTCTTGCAGTAGCAGAGTTTGCCGTGAAATTGCACCGTAATAGGATGCTTTTACACCTAAAAGAATAAAGATAAAGAAGATCCCTACAGTGATGTTGTAATTTTGCAGCAAAAAGGTTTCCCTGAAAGCAAATAAAAGCGTATTTAGAAGTTGTTTCACATCGTTTTAACATTTTTCTGCAGTTATAGTTTAATTTTAACGCAGTTTACCAACCTTGTGGCCTAAATCTTGTTGATGGCTTTTGAGTTTTAAACCAATTGCCAAGCATATGAGCAAAATGAACTGCTTTTGTACTGACACCTTAGGATAGGGAGCACAGACTCATTTCATTGACAAATGAGCGTACTCGTCTACATGACATGTGATCTCCCGTAAGAAATTGTCCTCATGGAATGCATGTCATGTAGATCAATTTCATTACGAAGTAAAATTGTCATGGATGTAACTTAACTATCAGAAGTAAATCAATAGTTTGTTAATAAAAGCGTAAGAATTGTGCGGCTTCCTAAAGCTTAAGCACCAACACATTCCTTTACGTTACAGAATAACAGAAATCAAAAAAATATTTTCAGCATTTCAAAGCCTGCCAAGGAAGTTAAAATGTTGTTAAAGTTGTACATTTCAAGTTATTGTATTTAATTTTATTTATTTTATTTTTATTTATTTATTAGACATGGCAACAGTACATGAACATGTATGTTTATGTGATTTGGTCTCAACAGAGGCAATGTTGTTTATCCTAGCAGTCATAATATAGGTACATTGTAAACACTTAACGGGGCACGCTGTTTTGTCACCAAAATAGATGTAAATATTTTTGATTACAAACATGTAGGTATGTTAGTCTGTAAGGTATTTATTGCATGGGCCAAGTTGCCCGAAATAAATGAATTTATTATTATTATTATTAACTAAGTAGAATACCTAATATTTTATTGTTATGTTTAATGTCTATATCTATTTTGACACATGGAACACAAATAAGAGATAGTTTTGGTCCTAAAATCTGTAACGGAGAATTAGGTCGGGCTACCTAACTTATATATTTTTTTTATTAAGTACTCGTTTACTTTACTTTATTATATTATTCTTACTTTGAATTCATTAACTGTCCCGAAATTTAAGACGTGAGTAATCAGGTTTTATTTCACTATAAGTGAATCACCAGGTAGTTTCACGTTTTAATATTCCTACATAATATTAGGTACATCCAAACTCTAAACATCGATTATTTTCAAAGATCGGGTCTCAAAAGTACACACTAAAAGACAGGACATTTCTATAAATGCATCCAGAGAAATACCGCGGTCTCCGGTCAATGCACACGGGACCCCGGCTAGAAACTAACGTCATTTTTCGATTTACGGTTTCGCCCGCGGCAATCTGCTTTTAGATAATGGCTGGTTGGATACCCAGAGGCTTTCAACTTTAAAAAGCTTTTCATAGATATGAAGGAGCTGCCGTTTAAATAGAATAGGTTTGAAATGAGAAAACGGAAGCGAAAGGGACAATAGCAACTACAAAGTTATATCGTTGGGAATCTAGTATTTAACCACCCATAACCATAGATCTACAAATTGTGTATGATGTTTTTCCACCGTATTTCGTTGGATAAATTCGTATTATCTTGCTCCTCAATCAGCTTCACTAAATTTCAGTAAACTAGTTGAGAATAGAAGATAAATGAACTTATCCGATAAAATACCTTATTTTTTTCGATTGCTTTTCTCTGCCACTCAAAGGTTGACTGGCAGAGATCCCTTCAGGGATAAGTTCACCTTTGTACTTAGCACTTTCTTTTGTGTGTTATTTTTGTATTTCCTTTTTGTACAATAAAGAGTTTAAACAAACAAACAAACAAAATACAAAACATTATTCACTACACCTTTATCTACTTAGCTATTTACCTAATATTCGTGTTCAATACTAACTAACTAATATTGAAAGTATGCTTTCATAGAATTGGAGCAGACTGAAGACATTCAGAATCAACTTACCTAAATATGTATACGAGGATACGTATCAAATTAAGTACCTATGTCGGCGGCCGATCTTAATATCCGTCAGTTAACGAAATTCCTAGGCATATCATGAAATGGCGCCGATATAAAACTGTTTTTATTTATTTACTATGTTTTGCGTACTGTGTGTATGTTCTTACAGTGTGGAGGTGGAAGAACTGCTTGAACACGCATATCTTGCATAAACTTAGCTATCATAAGGTCGCGGGTGAGCAAAGAAATTCTTTTACTTCAATGAACTAAAATGATTTCTTTGCTCACCCGCGACCTTAAGATAGCTAAGTCTATGCAAATTATGCGTGTTCATGCAGTTCCTCCACCTCCACACTGTAAGAACACACACAAATTACACAAACCCATCTATCACCACCACCACAACACACTGACGCGTTTCGAACTCAACCAGAGCTCATCTTCAGAGTGACACAACCGTACACCATGCTACCAGTTGTTAGACTAACAAACCACCACCACTGTTTTAATTTGCCAAACAAAACAAAAAACTACCCGCAAAATATTAATAAATTTTAACTATGCTACAAAACTACCTTGATTTTTTAATTTTTATTTATTTTTAGTCAAGGCATGTTTTACTAACTATCGTTGCTAAAATTAGACCCAAGCCGTAGCAAGGGAGATGACACTAAATTTATTTGCTCATTAATAATAGACCCCATACTATTGTACCTAATTATCTCCATACATTCTAACACGTCGAGACGAAACCCCTTATCACAGTAATGCAACACTTCATACGAATCTGAGTCTGATATTGAATGATTTAATTCTAACAGATGCTTGGCAAAATTAGATCTATCAGGATGTTCGTTCCTATATGCCGATACATGCTCTTTAAACCTAGTATTAAAACTGCGCCCGGTCTGACCTATATATACCTTACTGCAGTCATTACAAGTGAGCTTGTATACACCCGATTTAGTTCCTTTATCCACCTTCTCTTTGTGGTTACAAAGTTTAGAGTACAAAGAGTTGTTAGTTTTAAAGGCTACATTAACATTGTTTGATTTTAAAATGTCATAAATTCTATCAGACAAACGACCAACATATGAAATACTGCACCTATATTTGTTTGTAGACTGAGAAGGCAACCCGGCGTGAAGCATGCTATTTACTATCCGTGCCTGCTTCCTCTTAACCAAACCATCTACCATTGATTTTGTATAGCCATTTGACGTTGCTATCTGATAAATAGTATTTAACTCTGAATTAAAATTTTCCCTAGAGAGAGGTACAGTTAATAATCTATGTACATAACAATGAAAGGCTGCTAACTTATGCTGCCACGGATGATTAGATGATGCTGGAATCACAGCATCTGTGTATGTGGTTTTTCGATAAATTTTAAATTGTTGTTTATTATTTATTCTTGTAATTGTTAAATCCAGAAAGTTTAGCGAAAAATTTTCTTCTATTTCTTTTTTAAATTTTATTTTTACATGTTTGCTATTGATATTGTGGATAGTATCAATAGCAAACATGTAAAAATAAAATTTAAAAAAGAAATAGAAGAAAATTTTTCGCTAAACTTTCTGGATTTAACAATTACAAGAATAAATAATAAACAACAATTTAAAATTTATCGAAAAACCACATACACAGATGCTGTGATTCCAGCATCATCTAATCATCCGTGGCAGCATAAGTTAGCAGCCTTTCATTGTTATGTACATAGATTATTAACTGTACCTCTCTCTAGGGAAAATTTTAATTCAGAGTTAAATACTATTTATCAGATAGCAACGTCAAATGGCTATACAAAATCAATGGTAGATGGTTTGGTTAAGAGGAAGCAGGCACGGATAGTAAATAGCATGCTTCACGCCGGGTTGCCTTCTCAGTCTACAAACAAATATAGGTGCAGTATTTCATATGTTGGTCGTTTGTCTGATAGAATTTATGACATTTTAAAATCAAACAATGTTAATGTAGCCTTTAAAACTAACAACTCTTTGTACTCTAAACTTTGTAACCACAAAGAGAAGGTGGATAAAGGAACTAAATCGGGTGTATACAAGCTCACTTGTAATGACTGCAGTAAGGTATATATAGGTCAGACCGGGCGCAGTTTTAATACTAGGTTTAAAGAGCATGTATCGGCATATAGGAACGAACATCCTGATAGATCTAATTTTGCCAAGCATCTGTTAGAATTAAATCATTCAATATCAGACTCAGATTCGTATGAAGTGTTGCATTACTGTGATAAGGGGTTTCGTCTCGACGTGTTAGAATGTATGGAGATAATTAGGTACAATAGTATGGGGTCTATTATTAATGAGCAAATAAATTTAGTGTCATCTCCCTTGCTACGGCTTGGGTCTAATTTTAGCAACGATAGTTAGTAAAACATGCCTTGACTAAAAATAAATAAAAATTAAAAAATCAAGGTAGTTTTGTAGCATAGTTAAAATTTATTAATATTTTGCGGGTAGTTTTTTGTTTTGTTTGGCAAATTAAAACAGTGGTGGTGGTTTGTTAGTCTAACAACTGGTAGCATGGTGTACGGTTGTGTCACTCTGAAGATGAGCTCTGGTTGAGTTCGAAACGCGTCAGTGTGTTGTGGTGGTGGTGATAGATGGGTTTGTGTAATTTGTGTGTGTTCTTACAGTGTGGAGGTGGAGGAACTGCATGAACACGCATAATTTGCATAGACTTAGCTATCTTAAGGTCGCGAGTGAGCAAAGAAATCATTTTAGTTCATTGATATGGACCTCCGCAAAGTAACGCCTGATTCAATAAATTCTTTTACTTCATTGATAATATGAACCTCTGCAAATTAACGCCTGATTCGTAGCGCCTGATTCAATAAATTATTTCAGTTAGTGCAATTTTCTCAGAAATTGTCAGTTAGTTTTCTAAATACGATACGATAGTATTATATAATATCATTGGAAATTGACATTTTCACAGGACTGAATATATCAAACCTGCCTTAAAGTTTTAAGGTGAAGGTAATTTACATGAGTCGCAGTATCTATTGCGGCGTAGGCCTCTTCTAAGCCTTTCCATATTACATCCCTTTCCCAAGCCTCTCGTATACATACTCGTAAGTGTATAATGAATTAGTAAATCTTACACCTTAAATGTAAACAAAAACGCAGTTATTTAAAAAAAAAGGACTCCACTCTCCATATTTTATGGCATGGCATCCACATGCAAATAAATTAAAATTAAACCTGAATATGGGGTTTGATGTCAAAATAAAGTTACGTCTATGTCTATATCGTGGTGAAATGATATGAATTTATGCAAATTATTACTTAATAATGTGTAACTGAACGTAGTGCCCGAAACAAATAAATAAATATATAAGACATCAAAGAAAGATTACAGAAGATTCACACATCCATATAGGTAGGTACCTATATATTAAATTTAGCCAAAGCCTGCTTATAAAATAAATCATACTTAATCTATATAAATCTGTAGACGACACTACCAAAAAAGTTCATTCATCTAATTAATACCTTTATCAATATTATATATATCATAATTATGTCATTGATCACAATTCAGTATTTTTCCATCAAATTTTATGTTCTTTTTAGCGTCACATTGTGACATTACCTATTACACAAATGGATGAGACGTGGATCTAGATGTAGAGGCAAGAACTAAGAACTACTGCGATTGGTCTGATTTTGCACGTTTCTGCTGTTACGCTTACTTCTATGCTCAGTTTCTACTACATCGTCATTTATGAAATAGGTACGAAAATAAAATTATAAACTTCCAGTCAGTTACAGCAAGTTACAAGTCTCAACTTTAGGTCGTCAGAGGGGCTTCCTTCTGGTTAATCTTATAATTTTAGACCCTTTACGATTTAACTTTTCGCGGTTTGCGTAATAAAGTTTACGAAATAAGTTTCAAAGTTGACTAGTTTTCAGCTGCGGTCCAGTTTCATGGAGCTCTAGAGGATTAACAGATTTCAAGGACTACCCTTTTGATTGCGTAAGTCAGTATAAGGCAGAGAGGTAGTGGTATATCGGTGCAAATGGACTAGATAATCAAAATAAAGACAGTTTTAGAGTTTTTGTTTAAAATAGTTACGACCTAAAAAAAGGTTATCAATCAATGTAGCAGTGTTTGTTTATCTTGTAGCACAGCATTTAAATTACTTACTAAAAAATACCTTCCTATCATATTCCCTAAAGTAATAAAAGTTTCGGTTAAGAGCGTTTATACCTGCTGAGTTGGCAACGTTGCATTTTTGTTAGTTTTTCGCGATTATTCCATAAAAATTGAATGAAAATTAAAGTTAATAAATATAAGTTAATATTTCTGCTTCAACAATTATTCGTGATAGACTTTTATATAGGTACTTTAAAAATGAATTAATTTTTATGAACGGTTTTTAAAGAAAGTAAAAAGAGTTTTTGTAATGACACTAACTTGAACAATTTATTTTGAAGTTATTCCAAGATATTTTCATTTGGAAAGCAATGCATTGATTCGACTTTCAGCCATGTAAATTTCAAAAACTAGTTTACCTCTTTAGAAAACCCAAAAGGGGGAATGTAAGGTTCCACAATCGTGCGCGATTCAATTTCCTCGTCTACTCGTATATACGTATCTACAATATATTTTTCTAAATTGTTTTTTATGTGGGTTCGATAAAAAGCCATTTTATTGTATTGCATCGTTTCTGTGAATACATACAAATTCAACAGTAGTTTAGCGTACCACAGGGATTAAAATAATTGTAAATTGTGTCTTAGTAGTTCTAGTACCGCCCGTGTGACATAGGTAGGTACAATGCTTTTCATCATATTTGTGAGTAAATATATGAAATTGTATATTACTCGTTGTAAGACAAAAAAAATATAAAAAAAAAACACAATAATGTTGCTGGGCAGCTTGGGCACATACTCGTACCCTCTTGTTAGGGGGGTGGAGGGGAGCGTGCCGGTGCAGTGCGCTGGTAGCGCTGCCCCCGAGTTGCATGCATGCATCACGAACACGAGCATTACTAGATACTCCAAAATTAAATATAGAATGCACTACGCCCTTAGGCGTTATACGCAGAAAAAACGTCGTTGGCTTTTATTTAGGGGGTTGCAACCAAGTCAGCCAGCATGTCAGACATTGCTTGCGAGCAGTGTGATGAAAAATAAACCTTAATGAACAGTGTCGAGGTTGTTTTAGTGGTGAGCGCGCGTCTCGGCGGGGGTGCGGCGGGCGGGCGCGGGGCGGGCCCGCGAGATGAGAGGCGCGCGCGCAGCCCGCCCCGCCCGCCATGCAACGCCTGCGCACCACCTTCAAGCGCTCCAAGACCCCCACGCCTGCCGACATGAAGACGCAGAGCAGCCTCGAAGTGCCCAAACAGGTAAACCTTAATTATCCATCATCGTCCCAGCCAATACGTCACAGCTCAGGCCTCCGCGCGGGACTCTCTCAGAATGAGAGAGCTTTGGCTGTAATTCCCACGCGGGCCCATTGCGGACTGGGAACTTCACATACTTGATTAAATTGCTTCGCAGGTATATAGTTACTTCTTAAAAAAAACTCGTAGCACAAAATAGATAATTTTTTGAGTGAACTTTATAGACATTACACCAAGGTTCATTTTTATTGACATATTGATTTTAGATAGGTACGAGATTTTTTCAAAGTAGTGACGATATGCAGGTTTCCTCAAGATGTTTTCCTTCACCGTTAAGTGAAGTGAATGAAGTGAATATTCTGAATTTTCTACGTAGCGTAGATATGAGTTCACTATAACTATTTAATGAAACATTCGTGAAAGTTTAAGATGCTCCTCTTTTATTTAATTTGAATAGTAAAGCGACGTCAAATAGACCAAGAGCTCTACATAATAATTACTTGAATAAGCTATTTTCTACTTAAAAGTATTAAATGTCATAATGTTCCACTGACACTTTAGGTTAGTGATGAAAAATGTAACCGCAAATCTTGCTGAGTTAAAAGATTACTATGACAATCAGAGAATTTTGCGGGCCATTTGTTTTAAACCTAAGTAATCCATGTTTATTCAAGAAAGATTTATGTAACCAGTAATCGTTTTAGCGTTTAATCAAACAGATTTACTGGGCATACCCAGTAGGAAGGGCATAAATTTCACACTTAAGTTATTGTCCGCAAAATGTTGATGGTTGTAAGCTCGGCCTGTCAGGTGCATCCTAAGGCAAGGTTTCTACAGACACTCGTTAATCTATATTATTATATGTGTACGCGGTCCCTCCCTCTTTGCCCTCATCTCGTCGTTTAGAGCCTTACGTCAACTTGAGTCCCTATGTACCAACATCTGAGGTGAAGAGTCTTGCAAAGCTTCGCTTCCATGAGCATTGAAGCCGCTTACTTGAATTCTGCAGCTTTTATAGCAAAGATAGAATAGCATGTTGAAGTTTTTTTGAAGGTGTGTTTTTTTATTTGAAAGAGTGAACATGACTTTACAAAATTTAACAAAATTCTAGCACTGCAATTGTCAGGGTAAATTTTCTTGTTCATGGAAGTTTTGAGAGATTTCCTACTAGTAAACTGCAGAAGTCGAATTAATATTTGTAGTAAAATAGAATAGATTAACTTAAATTTTAAATTGAATCAAGCATTTTCAAAAAGTAAAAAAAAATAGCCGTGGTGGCCTAGTGGTTGGGCGGAATTACATTTAAAATTTACCACGACTTTTGCGGTGAAGGAAAACATCGTGAGGAAACCTGCACAATCTTGCAAAGCAATTCAATGGTGCGTTGAAGTTCCCAATCCGCACTGGGCCCGCGTGGGAACTATGGCCCAAGCCCTCTTGTTCTGATAGGAGGCCTGTGCCGAGCAGTGGCACGTATATAGGCTGGGATGATTTTCCAAAGTTCTCAAGCTACGTACGTACGTACGTAGTTAGGGTCTGTAACTTACACTTAACTAAGTACCTGTATTTTACAAGATTAAAAATCCTGACCTGGACAGGAAATAAATTCAAAGTTTAAAGTCGCAAATTCGTGCTCACTTAGAGAGATAATGCGAGCGCTTTGTATCGGGGACGGAAAATTGTTAAACTAGTTTCAAGCCAATTCCGAGCTTTCCCGCTGAAACAGCGGTCTTTTTTCTTTGACTTTGCTTTATGGCGACTATTACCGTAAATACCTGTGTTTTGTTTAAACGGAAGTCGTTTAGAGACTCAAAAAAATTTCGGATTTGCGATTTTTCACACGGCAGCAGCACAGTTATTTATATAATTGCTATTGTGCTAATCTTTGACCACGTCTCACTCTCATGCATGACAATATCTTGGGATAAAATGTAGCCTGTGGTAGGTAATAAAAAAAACCTCTGTTAAGAAAAACATGGTCAGAAAATCAACGAGGTGTAGGTACACTTTTTTTTTACAGATCTGTAGTTAAGTATATTTAATGACTTAGGTCGGTACGTTATAAGTTTTTTAAAACAAATTCAGCAGTTTTACAAATCATCCTTTGTCAGTTTGAATATAGATACAATCTGACAAATTTAACCTCTTTATTGTATGTATTTGTATATAAAAACACTGAAGGGCACATAATAACACAAAATGTTATGAAAAGTAATATATTATATTATTAAGTGTGAAGAAGGTGAGCATCAGAGTAATTGATCAAAATTTGATTGATCTGCCATTTTGGTCAGTCATTTGCTTATAAAATCTTTATTTTTGGCCTCAAAAAACTAGAAAAAATATAAGTGTAGGGAGCAAATAGGTAGTAAATCATAATACATAGAAAGTTCCAAATTAGGGGTCCGATCCCGAGATAATAAATGTGGGGAGTCATCCTCACGTTAGAATGACTGCCCGCTTTATTAAATATAGGTATATATCTTTCTTTCTTAGTAAAAAGTAGCTCATCATCCATCATCATCATCCCAGCCTATATACGTCCCACTGCTGGGCACAGGCCTCCTCTCAGAATGACAGGGCTTCGGCCGTAGTTCCCACCCAGGCCCAGTGCAGATTGGGAACTTCACACGCACCATTGAATGGCTTCGCAAGTTTGTGCAGATTTCCTCACGATGTTTTCCTTCACCGCAAAGCTCGTGGTAAATTTCAAATGTCATTCCGCACATGAATTTCGAAAAACTCAGAGGTCAGAGGCCAGGATTTGAACCCTACCCTCTGCTTGAGAGGCAATAGGTCAAACCACTAAGCCACCACGGCTTTGGAAAAAGTAGCTAATACAGCGTGTATTTTTGATATTACCTCAAACTTTAAGGGTAGTCAGTGAAGGCCCTGATACTCACGTTTTATTATGTTTTAGTAAAAAAATAGACTTATTATTTTCCTTACAAAATTAATTAACACGCAATGTATCACTACGTGATATTACTTTGTTTTTATTCAAGACGTCCCACTTGTTGACGTGACAGCTGTCACAGAACGCTTTCTCTCTCGTATCAAATTATTGGACGCATTACATTGCTGCTCGAAAATATTTCATAAATTAATTACGCTCTGGTAGTTAATTCTAAATTAACAATTTGTTTTGATATCGATTCACAGCACTTAAATCTTCGTCTGGTTATAGTTTGAGGTAGTATCAAAAATACACGCTGTATAGTACAAGCTGATGATACTCTAACATTGATCTACCATTTTGGTCAGTCATTCTGATGCTCACGTGAAGAAGTGCTAAGTGCTAGTCCAGAGTTATTCATACATTTGCAACCCTTCTCAGAATCTGACGCCCATAGCAGAGGCCGTGGAATTCCCGACAATGTTTAACCGAAATTAATTGGTTAGACAACTATCCCTGTAACTGCAACAACTTGCAACACGCGCGGAATGCGGTGTCTGTCTGTATTGTTTGTGAGCCGATTACAGCTACGGGTCTTTAATTTGTCATCATCATCATCATCATGTCAGCCGAAAGACGTCCACTGCTGGACATAGGCCTCCCCCTAGGCTCTCCACTCAGACCGGTCTTGTGCTTTTCGCATCCACCGCAATCCTGCGATCTTAACCATCTTTGGTCTTTAATTTGTGCTGCCTACCAATTGTAGTCTAAATTGTATGTATGTATGTATGTAAGTAAACTCTTTATTGTAAAGATTACGATTTGGAGTCTTTTTGTATTTTTTATTTCAACTCCAAATTTTTTGTTTCTTTTACGGTTATCCCGTGAAAGTTTAATATTTCACACGAAAACACAAGCCGAAACATGAATGCACAGAAAAACCAGAAAAATAGACCAGCGCTGGGAATCGAACCCAGGTCCTCAGCATTCCGTGCTGCGTGCTATTCCCCTACACCACCACTGGACAGGAGACTAGACACGAATTTTTCCTATGCACCCATATTTCAACTTTTGGATTCTTTTTCATTTGTCACTTTAGCACAAAAGCTCTTAAGCTTTTTTTAGCTCTTTATTGTACAAAATAATAAAACACAATTGAGAAAAAAAATGTACAAAGGCGAACTTATCCCTTGAATCTCTTCCAGAATTCAAATTGCAATGATATTCCTGGAGTACTTACCTCGATTATATCATCATCGTCCCAGCCTATATACGTCCCACTGCTGGGCACAGACCTTCTCTCAGAATGAGCGGGCTTGGGCCATAGTTCCCACGCGGGCCCAGTGCGGATAGGGAACTTCACACGCACCATTGAATTGCGCAGGTTTGTGCAGGTTTCCTCACGTTGTTTTCCTTCACCGCAAAGCTCGTGGTAAATTTCAAATGCCCTCGATTATATAGGTTATTTATATATTTCAGGGATCTCGGAAACGAGTTTTCGGGCCGAACAATTGATTTAGCTCGACCTTGTCTCTGGAAATACGCGTGTTTTCGAGATTTAGCAAAAAAATAACGTCTAGCAAAACTCGATCATTGAACCCGCGCGTAGAAACAGCTACTACGGCCACGGCTTTCTCATTTTGTTTTACCAATAGGAAGAATATAGGCCGGAGATGTTAATGAGCATATAGACATTTCATCCGGAATAGTACCTATAAATTCATAATTCCACGTATCAGATTTTTTTTGCCAATCCCAATTCCATTTTCCCCTGTAAAACTACAGATATGCAATGCATATACGCGGTACATATATACGTAAGTTTGTAAGATAATTGCTTTCCATATCAGTGTTGCCAGGTCAAATTTGAGAAATTCAGGAGATTTAAGTAAAAGAGATCTGGCAACACTGCTGCATATTATTTTTCTCAAATATGGTTGAGATGGGATGAGAATTCTACGATTGAGAAAAAACCGCAGGCAATCTAGTTACCATAACCTGAAACTGATTTATAGGAGTGTTCAATTTATTTTCTTCCATCATTACTATCATTACTATTTTCCTCGCTGTCATGAGGTAAAAAAATGTGTATTTCCCTCATCTATAAAGGTTGCTTAGCATCTTGGGCTTTTAAAACCCTCGACTACGCTCAGGATTCTTCTTTCGAACCATTCGCTTTGCTCGTGGTTCAATCTCAGGATCCTTCGCTCTTGGTTTTCAATATAAGCACTCGTGCCAAACAGTCACTTTCTAGCCTTGCATATAACAAATAACTATGTCTGTAACATGTCAGGTGCGGTCGGCGTCGTTCGATGAGATCCAGCTTGAGGCAGCGCGCGGCGCGGGCGCCGGCGCGTTGCTTGCCGTGCCACAACCCGGCGCTCGCAGCCGCTCCTTCGACTCCGCCGGCTCCGACGACTCTGGCACCTACTTGGAGGTAATAAAACTATACAAACAAATTAGCTCTCGACGTTTCGAAGCATCTATCAGTGGCTTACGACTACCCGTGATCAGGTAGCTCTCTGGCAGATGCGGCGAAATATCGGGAGCTCACCAAATAACTATCACACTAGGTAAATACTCGTATTAACTCAAAAAGCGAGGCATCTCTTGCAAGGCATTTGCAGTCCTGACGGTTCTGCGGATGTTTATGGGCAAAGGCAATCAAAGGTGAACCGTCGGCTCGTTTGTCTGTCATTAGGTAGATACATAAAAAACTTTTCTCGTTTGCAGGATAAAAAAAAACCTTTTTGATTTAAGTGATTACTCTTATTACTAGCTTATCTTCAATCATTTAACGGCAACAAACAAACAGTAAGATTTTATTTTATCATAGATACGAAGTTTCTCTAAGTACGTTACAATTAACTGGCTTAAATCGAACTTGAACAGTGAACTATAAATAAGGTAGGTACATAAATCCAATGTTCAATTTTCAGTATTGTTTCTGAGAACGCTTTTCTGAGCGAACTTTCTAAAATATGTTGAACTAAAATAACAAAACAGATCATGTTCACCCCAGGGTAATAACCGGTATATAAATAGCAAGCATGTTCTTTTGTTGGTTCATTAGACAAGGTGACCTTGAGTTACTTAATTTACTAAGCAAAAGGAGCACAAGTCATCGACATAAAGTTACTAGGTGAAGTTTTAACCCATGTTAAGCAATGTGTATATTACTGTACATATTATTATACAAAGATATGTGCGATAGTGGAAGTGAGTTCAAGTCTAAGTTAAGTAAGATGGTGTCAAAACCATAAACACCAAATTAAAGAAAAATACAAAAAAACTTAATGTTAGGACTAGCCTTCCTGTCAGTGTAAACGGATGTAACGCCCCGAAACAAATTGCTGAAATATTTAAAGTATTGTATCTACTAACATTGTTCGTAAGTACATAACCAATGTCGCTAAAAATAGATTTTATTATCTGAAAATAAATTTTATTTTATTTATTTATTTTACGCTCAGATCGAGCAACTTTATTGTTAGCAATCATCACTGCTTCAGGCTGTTTGTTTAATGATAGATATATTAACATTCTAACAACGTTATTTACTTTGAATTTCTAAGTTATTTATTACAGGAGAGGGTTCTTCTTTACTTTATTAAATAAGTTTACAAAGAGATGTGTAAATTGTAGGGTTCTTATATTATGTGGAATTATTGGTTTTATTTTTGAGCGCATTTATACAGACCTCCGTATGTACATGTTTGCGTATTTAATTGTCGCTGACCAAATAAAAGTTTGCGACGACGTTGTAGCTACATTGTAATTATAAGCTTATTATGTGAGAACGCAAAACCTAAATGATGATAATTTGTTATTGCAAACAGACATAGTAATTAACGTTTACCTACACACCGATTCCATTAGCCTTGTGCCAATTTAATTAAGCCGTTACTTTATGGAAATTATGTCAATAACACAATTACGTTACAAACAATTACAGATCAAATAAGTCAAGCAATACGAAAAAACTACCATTTTAATTTTATTTGATCATAAATAACGCAATTTAGATACGTATGATTGGGCTGTTTGTGATTAAACTCTCTCGAACGTCCTTTTATCAAATTTATCTAAATTAAGTCGAATAAATTATAGCATAGTAGGTAAGTAGAAAGAAAAATAAGCATCTGTACTAAATTGACGAAAATTTTGCTATAATTGATTGAAGATAGGACAGTGACTAATGTTCCTTATTATTTTGTTTGATATTTAACTGTATGTCAATCAATATAAAAGACGTAATATTAAATATTTTCTTAATTTGGCAGGTACCGCGGCTATGGTCTCGTCGGCGTTCGGGGAAGGGTACTCCACCACCATGTGTACACTGTCGCCACATGGAGACATGGCTGGCGCGGCGCAGCGAGGAGCGAACGACCCCGGAGCGCCCGCCGGCCTCCTCCTCGGCAGAAGACGATGACGACGACGATGATAGCGAGGTGGAGTCTCCGGGGGTGCTATTAGCGCCTCCGCCACCTCCACGGACATTCATTCCCCCACCTCCGCAATCACCACCACCCTCACCTGGCGCTCCTTCCTTCGAACTACAACCGCCTAATGACGAGCCACCAATCCTACCGCAACGACGCCGCTCCATATCCAGACAAGAAGCTTTCTTCGTGGAGCCCACCGGCAGCTCGCTTGAAAACGTTCGCGCTTCAGAAGAAGGCGCTTGTGCAGCAAAAGATGTCCTGGTCCACGATATCTACTTGGCCGTGCCCGAGTTGAAGCGTGATCGTGCTGCGTCTGTGGATTCTTGTTTCTCTAAAGTCTCGGGTGGTGCTAGAGCAGAAGAGTTAAGTAGTGCGGGAGATTCTTTAACTGTGCCAGGGACGGGACTCCGGTCGCGTTCGGTGGATATTGTGTTGCCGACCGCGGAACAGTCGCGGTACAAAGCGCTAGCGTTAACGTCGGCGCAAGCACCGCCGTCACTACACCATCCGGTGCCAGAGGTTGCAGTTCTTGAAGATGTTCCAGAAGGAAGGTGAGTTTAGCGATTATGCTGACGTCGTAATAAAATGTTTTGAGTTCGTTTATTTTTATTTTATTTACTGTTATCCTTACTTAATATTTATAATGAGAAAAAAAAACTCTTTATGTCGGTCTGTCTCTTTGTTACCTTTTCACTAGTTTTTACACTTAAGCCGCTGAATCGATTTAGTATGAAGATAGTTCAAGGCTCAGAGAAGGACGTAGTTTTTATCTTGGGAAGTTACTTGACTCCTGCGGGCGCGAGAATTGAACCACCTATTCGTAGACGGAGTCGTAGGTAGCATTTTATTTAAATGCTTTGTCTTTTTTATAAAATATGTTGCAAACGCACAATGTTTCCTAAAAGTAGTTATAGCTGCCTAGCAGAAGTCTGGTAACATTTTTCTCCAACAAGTTTCAGTGAAATTTTGGCTTTTTCATTTGGCCTACCTAGTTTAAAACAACTGCAACAACATATAGAAAAATGCAATCAAAGCTCGGCCCAGCCAAATTGTATAAGTGTTGATTTACAAGCATGCAGCGTAGCGGCCGGCACTCGTTAACAATGCTCGCGATTGATTATATTGGCGACTCACTGGGCCGAGCGCATTCATTGACTTTTTGTTCGTACTTACTTGTATCGTATTTAATTTGTTTATTTAAATATCTGCCTTTGTTTTTGCTGCTTTACTGACTTCTGTATGTGTACTCTTCTGAAACGGTTTCTGATCAGGACGGAGTGATCTAATTTGGCGACAATGCACCAGACGGAACACAGCGCTTCGAAGGTAGAGCGAGTCAATTTTTAGAACAGACTCAGGGTTCGCCATTTTCAAGTTAAGTTCGTTATTTTTATGAAGCAAATAGAATGATGATGAGCCATCTAAATAAAAGTAAAAAGAGGTACTAAAGGCAAATCCTGTTATTTTCACAACTCTACCGGCAAAGCTCTTCGTATGCGCATAACCATTTCTAATGATCGTTTTCCTTTAATACCCTATCCGGTGCGACCCGGAAAGCAGAAACAATTTAACTTGAACGGGTTCTACTCTCAGAGACTCGATAAGGACTCTTATTGAGTTAAATATACCTGTTACGGGATATAGACCATGATTACCTTTAATGTGCTCCCGATATTAAATATTAGGTATATTTAATGTAAATAACAATTTATGTATTTCCAAAATATCTTATTCAGTTAGTGAAATAATGACCATAGGGAAAGTTATTGCAGCAATACCTAGCGTCAAACTACGTAGATACCATTTTCTTTGGTCATTTTATGATTTTGTTCGAAAAGCCATGGTCCGTGTTTAAATAGAACGTTACCATTACAACCTAGGGCGTATCCCATTTATCGTTATTTAGTGTAGGTACTCATATTATGCCGAAATTGTTCGAGTGAATTTCGGCGCGATTACACCTGCAATGCTTTTTCAATACTAGCAAGCCTTGCCAAAATTACGTCACCTAAATTTGACGGCTGATCACGCCAAAACATTAAGTATTTTGGCAAATATGTAGTTGAAATAGCATTGCAGTCATAATCGCGCCGAATTTTGTCACATTATTTTTGCGTCGATTCAGCCGAATACGTTGGCACATAATGCCAGTTCCGGAACTTCGGTCACATGTCTTCGGTGTAGTGTTTTTAGACACTAAAAGTTATTCCTAATATTTATAATCTTGACGAGTAGCACGAGTACTTAAAGGTGAATTTAATCATGTGTAACAGAAGTAGGTAATAAAACTACTGGCCGTATATTTACACCTCTCCTTGGATAGGTTATATTTTAAAGTCTAGACATAAAATAGATCTGTAAGTGGATCGTTTCACGTCCATTCTCGTCTTTTATGTTAACCCAGATACTCGTATAAACCGGGCATCGATTGAGAGTATCAATAGAAAAGATAAGTGTATCTAAGTAATGCGATTTATTTCCTATTGATGCGAATGGTACTTTTTAGATGTTGTGAACGTTTTCACAAATCGGTATTAGGCAGGTACATTATTCAGAAACTCTCCCACATTCTCACTAGCTCACTTCAGCTCACTGAACTTCTTTCTCTATATACGTTGGACTGAACTATAGGTAAAAACTTAAGTACAGTAATGACCTGTTGCATGTACCTAGTAGTGCGCAGAATTTATATAGGACTTAAGCCATTTTTCGAATATGGAACGTTGACTTGTCTCTGGGCATTTCTATCTTCCGTTGTGTCTTGAGTACCTATATCTCTCCGATTTCAACAAAATTTGGAAGGTAACGAAAATTATTAAAGAAAATAGTAACAAAACGAACATATTCATACAATATTTTGGGGAAGCATCTGGAGACCCTGTTTTTACAGCTCGGAATCATGAACTGAGTTTACATCCCAAATTTTGTTGAAATCGGAGAGATAAACTCAGGGTATAACGGTAGATAGAGATGCCCGTCTACACGTTGCTATTTATTACGTACGTCATTTACTCTAGTTCTGCACCTACCTATAATAGTTTATTGAAACTAACAAATGACATAAGGTTAATGTGTTTGGTATGCTAATGCCCAATAGATGACACCCTGTTGTCACCTCTATTGCTAATGAAATAAAATGTGACTATTGGGACGTGACCAGTGCTCGGACGTGTACTTTACCTACTTGCAGACTCTCTATAGGTACTGGCTTAATGACTTGATTTTACCTTTAAAATTTAGCTCTCACTCAATTACTCCAGAGTTGTAGGTAATCAATCATGATTTCCATATCATGTTTAACAAGTAATAGCAAATAATGCAGATGCTTCATTTTAATAAATTAATAAATGTTCGAAACAAAAAAACTTTGACGGACTTTTATACCTCCGAAGCGAAACAGATGCGTGTTATAATTTTCTCATTTGCTCCAATTCGGATGAGGTACATAAATATAAAATTAAGAATATCACAGGATTATCTCATTAACCCCCGACGCAAAAAAGAGGGGTCTTATAAGTTTGACCGCTATGTGTGTCTGTCTGTCTGTCTGTGTGTCTGTTTGCGTCTTTGCTCAGGGACTTATTAATGCTAGAAAGCTGTAATTTTGCACGAATATATATATATATATATATATATTCAAGAATATACATACATTACTAATATACATACTTTCTAGCATTAATAAGTCCCTGAGCAAAGACGCAAACAGACACACAGACAGACAGACAGACACACATAGCGGTCAAACTTATAAGACCCCTCTTTTTTGCGTCGGGGGTTAATGAGATAATCCTGTGATATTCTTAATTTTATATTTATGTACCTCATCCGAATTGGAGCAAATGAGAAAATTATAACACGCATCTGTTTCGCTTCGGAGGTATAAAAGTCCGTCAAAGTTTTTTTGTTTCGAACATTTATTAATTTATTAAAATGAAGCATCTGCATTATTTGCTATTACTTGTTAAACATGATATGGAAATCATGATTGATTACCTACAACTCTGGAGTAATTGAGTGAGAGCTAAATTTTAAAGGTAAAATCAAGTCATTAAGCCAGTACCTATAGAGAGTCTGCAAGTAGGTAAAGTACACGTCCGAGCACTGGTCACGTCCCAATAGTCACATTTTATTTCATTAGCAATAGAGGTGACAACAGGGTGTCATCTATTGGGCATTAGCATACCAAACACATTAACCTTATGTCATTTGTTAGTTTCAATAAACTATTATAGGTAGGTGCAGAACTAGAGTAAATGACGTACGTAATAAATAGCAACGTGTAGACGGGCATCTCTATCTACCGTTATACCCTGAGTTTATCTCTCCGATTTCAACAAAATTTGGGATGTAAACTCAGTTCATGATTCCGAGCTGTAAAAACAGGGTCTCCAGATGCTTCCCCAAAATATTGTATGAATATGTTCGTTTTGTTACTATTTTCTTTAATAATTTTCGTTACCTTCCAAATTTTGTTGAAATCGGAGAGATATAGGTACTCAAGACACAACGGAAGATAGAAATGCCCAGAGACAAGTCAACGTTATATATAAACTATGCCGCCAAAATGATACGATAAAATAAATTAGGTAAAGTGGGTGATTTTTTTTTCTCATCCAATCTTGTATTATGGGGTATCGTTGGATAGGTCTTTTAAAACCATTAGGGGGTTGCTAGAACGATTTTTTGATTCAGTGATTTGTTTATAAAATATTCAACTTTAAAGTGCAAATTTTCATTAAATCGAGCGTCCCCCCCTCTCACATCTAAACCGGTGGGTGGAAAAATAAAAATAAAAATCATGATGTAGTAAGTATGTAGCAGCTTAATGTATAAAATATACCTAAACTTGGACTTGGAATATTCCGTGCAAATTACGAAATCGATTCAGCCGTATTTGGGATATTGAACTTTGAAGTGACAAAGTCGGGGATTTTCCAATTTTTTGTTGGTTAAGTTATTTGAGGCTGTAGTATTTCTTGAATTGAAAATTGAAAAAAAAAACACTAACTAACTAACTTCGTCGGCTTTCAACTTAATTTTGCACTTGTTATTGAGGAATTTTCAAAATCGGTGAAAACCTAAACATAATCCCTATATACACAAAAGTTTATCTCTTTATAACATTATTAAAGGTTCTAATTTTCTTTTTAATACCATTTCTCGCTATTGTGCACGACCCTAAAGTCGTGACTTTGTATTGTATCTCTAACGTATTTTATTGCATACACACTGTCCATACTTTATTTTAACTGCGCCCTTAAACCGGCTCAGCCGGAAAATCGGAAATTAGTTTGGTATCCGGAAGAATTTATGGGGCCGCAACAGAATTTATACCGAATTGAGATTGAAACTATGAGCGCACTGTAGTACTTTACGGCCAGGTGGCTGGTGGGCACGACCGGCTTCATGACAGACGTTTTCTCTGTTCATTGAGTGTGCTGTCAGGTAACAACTGTGTGGCGAGCGTCTCGACCGCGCAATGTATAGAGAACACGCTCGCCACGTCGCCTGTTGCACGTGGTCGTGGCTATGCTGTTAATGTTAAGTAACTGGGGTTGTTTTACAGCACCAATCCCATTATTATTCCAGCGTTTGCCATTCTTCAGACGACGAAGGTTCGTAGATATGTTTTATATTCCAATAAAGAGGATGTACATCCATAAATCACTTGACGCGAGGCAGAGTTAGACCGCCCAGAATATTTATGGAGGTTTTTTTCTTATTATGAATATTATGAATAATGACTTAATTGAATGTGATTGTTGATTCATGGGGCTAAATCATAGGCTTGAATGTTTTGTTGATGTTTTAATTCTGGGATCTAGTGAAAAAGGGGTTAATTCTGCAGAAGTTGAACATCTGATTTCGACTTAAATCCCTTTACACATAAAATAGAACATAGCTGTGTGATTTCTGCAGACTTCACCCTTTTTTCAATAGGGTCCCAGAATTATGCAATTATATTTCGTAACAAGTGTTCGAAAAACTCTACTGTTTTGTTATTAATTAAAAGCCGTCACTCGCGGCTTCGTTCGCGATTCCTTGCCACTTTCACGTTATCATTGGGTCATGCTCATGGGGCGGTCGAAAAGGCAATCGTGTTAACATGTAGAGTAAAAAACACACATAGTCACTTACTTTGACATTTACTGATGATAAAACGGTATAACGTCGGTAACGGCGATACGCAATTTTTGTGATTTCTCATGCCATAAAGAACTAGCATATTTTTTATTATTATGTATCTAATGAAATAAGTCCGTATAGGAGACTCACAACTTACGAGTAAATAATTCAAGTTCTAACGCCCGTGAATTTGGGCACTCCACCACTGCTACGATGTTTGGAATTTTTCGATTCGAAGTATCATACAAAAGTATTACTGTAGCTGTGAGGAGTCTAATTACTTGAATTACAATTTAGGTGTCCTTTGTCCGTAATTTCAAAAAGATAGGCTTTTAAAATAAAAGTTTTAGAAATAAAGATGGTATCTAATTAATTAATTGGGTTCATTACGCCTGGGATTTTGACAATGTAGACATTTAAAGAAACTTTAATTGAATTAAAAACTTTAAAAAAATTTCTGTTTCGTCCATGAATTACTTATTCCAACACAAGTCTGAGGTACACGGCGTAAGAACCCAGTACAATTGCTCTTTGAGCAACAAATGAAATAAATTTAAATGCATTAGCAGGAAACTTTGCTTTCTTACAAGTGTAATAGTTAAAAATAAAAATTTGCATTTCGTTTTTACCTTTAAAGAATGTAAAAAGAAGTAATTTCCAGGTTTATTTCTGTAAATTTGTAGAAATAATAATATAGTCGTAGGGTTGTTGCAAACTGAGCTATTTCTGAAATGATTTTTATGTGACTGTAGACACAGAGCTGTAGATAATACACACGCGTGCCTACTTCAGCCATAACCCAGTATACGTAGCATTTGTGTAGCATCCTTAATGCAAGACCCTTATCTAGAGAGTTTTGGCAGCTTTCACTGTACAGTAAGTATAACAAAATGTTCTATGATACATTGTTTTCAAAATGTGAATAAAAACTAAAAAAGCGAGGTCTTCTTTGTGCTCACCTCCGAGGGGACTTTCAGCATGTTAGTCTTCTAACTAGTCCAAACAAAATTCCAAAGTCAAACTTTCATTTATTGAGCTACAACTTAGATAGCTACAAAGCAATTTTTAATAAACAAAATTGCATCACGTGTTGAGTATTGACTCTGTGCCCGACATCAGCGCCACACTAAAACCTATCACGTATTAATTTATAATACAAAATTACTGTGATGCCGTGATTTGGGTTGGACAAAAGGTTGTGAATTCATTTTTGGTCATTAAAATTATATGAGGTAGGTAAGTAAAATTTATTCAGAGAATGTGTTTTATATTTGTCATGTCAGGGTTTGTTTACTTCATGTTTAGGTAGTTGTACTTTTACTGTAAAACGACAAAATAAAGCTATTTTATTGGTTTCTTTGAATAATAGTAAAATTATATAATTATTTATATCGCTAGTAATAAATTAAATATCGTTTTCAGATCAAAATGAGTATAATTTTGAAGACCGGTTTTGTGAGTATCACTCAACATAAAATTTCAACCACAAACCGTTTCATAAGGAAAATTGTTGCTGGACATGTCCGGGATGTAGAGAAATAAGAACAAAACAGGGAAAGTGTTCAATAATTCAAGCTCCTATCATAACACAAACATCTATTACTAAAATTAGGTAGTTCAAGTTTATACAAATTGCTAACAAAGCTAATGACAGATTCATAAGAGTATGACAGAAAGAAAGAAAGAAAGAAAAACATTTATTCGTGACATTTTACAAATTAAAGAGGAAGACAAGTAAAAGGAAATCATTATAGCAATAAAGAGTTACAATACATTACAATACAATACAAATTTTGTCACGAAATGGTCCCCACTCAGCATGGTGTCAACCTTGCGGCCGACGCTGGTCTTCCGTTGGAACCATGACAGATGACAGAGTCTAGATTATTTCTTCTTTTGGCCACTGTGAGCGCTGCGATAGATTTCATTACCCCCACTCTTCTTCGCACCCTCCCAATAATTGCCGCAGGAGATGAAAAGTGAATAAATCGTTTAAAGGCGCGTAGAATACTGAGTCGTGCGTGTGACATGTAGGTATAGAAGAGTGAGTAAGCTCTACCATACCTCGGAATAATGGCGGCTACCTGCGCTCCTAATTCGCTTTTCATAATACAGAAATGCTCTCCTGCGTAAAAAATCCTTATCACAAAGTAAATTACTTTTAAAGAAAGCGAAAACGAAGTGAACCGGAATTCGTTATGCGGCTCGTAATGGAATACGTCAGAGAATATTGAAACATTTATTAAAGTGCCTACTGTTTAACTAAAAGTTGAGTAATTATTTGGATGTTAATTTAGTTAATTGTATCGAGTATATTCGTGAAGGTAGATAAGGTTTTGGGTTACTGAAACGATGAATTTAAACTTGATTATCCCTTCCTAAAGTTACAAGATAACGCTCCCACTCGTTTAATGTAAAGTTTATCCATAAACAGTTACTGTGGCTACTTGATTTGAAATTGATTTGTTGGTTGAAGTTTATTAGTTACTTTGGCATTTGCTACTTACAAGAAATGGTTTTTCTCTCCTTTATACATCCTTTCGAGCTTTTATTCATTTATTTTTAACTTTATTTTGCGTATTTGTTATTTAATTATTTGTTAATAAATTTTGACTCCCTTTTACTATAGCATTGATTTGAAATTTAGTTTAAATCTGAAAAAACGCCGAATAAATAAGGAAGAGGAGAAAGTTCTTGAGTATTCTTTTTTTCGAATCATTTCAACTTTAATTGTATAATGTATTCAGCAGTGGTCATCTTCCAGCTGGTAATGATGATAATTTTTGTGAGGTATAAAATTCAATTTTAGTAAAAAAGTACGGATGAAGGATGACAAAGAGTAACAAGTGTTGGCAACGAATCAGATAACTTAGCTTTTAGCTATATCCAGCAAAATATATCTACTTTGAAGTTGTCGAGCCGTTCAAATGCGGGGTCGGTTTCAGACTGAGGATGCGTCTTATCACGCCGACAGCGTAACAAATTGAAATTGAAGACCTTTTCAACTCTGAATAGCGAGTACTTTCGGTTCCGTAGCCTCTCGCATAAACATCACGTTCGGAACGAGCCTGCAATCTAATAAATAATAGGGATACGAAAGCTAGAGACTCAATGTTTTTCTTTACAAGCGTGAGTTCAATTTGTAAACGTACCCTCCGTTTTCTATTCACTCGGCAATTCACGTCTTCAAAATGTAATTTACATGTTATGTAGCTATACATGATAGATCAAAAGTTTTACTGAATGTGGAGTTTCAATAAAAACAATATAAGCGACCCTTATTAATAATGGATAATGCATTAATAAGTAGGTCATTCACAAAGTTAAAATACATATATCCTTTTGATGTCGAAAATGGCTTTTTTCCTCTCTATCGGTTCAAATTAAAACAAACACTTTTAATAATATCATTGCATTATTCTGTGATAAAAAAGATAGTATCCAGTACGTAGGTTTAAGTCATACTGCATGACCCACATTTACCTTACTTACATAAAACATTACTTAATTTTTTTCGTATTGGCTACGGAACCCTATTTCGGGCGTGTCCGACACGCTCTTGGCCATTTTTTAAATAAATATCTCGGTTTAACAAAGCATCGCACGGTGATTTGCTCGAGGTACTGCCTCTTGCTTTAAGTAATCTCAGCGATATTGCGCTCTTTTGATAAGTTTTTACAGAGACGACTTTAAACAATGGGTATTGTTGAGTAGCGTAATGAAACCAACCTGGGACTCGCGTTTCTTAAATTAAAACGCGGCTCGTTCGTCTGAACAAATTGTGTGAAATTTTGCATTGTTGTGTTGAAGGGCATAAGATTAACAGGGTGCGGATAAGTAGCCGTCGGATGATAAATCACTCGCACAAAGTAGATGGGTGCCATGTTTATTAAGCTAGACCCTAAAGCTGTTGCTAATGAGTGTCGTGTTGGGGAGGTGTCGCTGGCCGGATTTATAGTCCTCATCGTAAATTACCCCGCAAGTTGCTTAAAAACTTCGGAATCAAATTTAATTTGACTTATGACAGGCATTAAAATCAGGGAGAATCAACGGCATTTGGTCTTAATTTATGGGCGACAGATATACTCGCGATAAAATTGCGCAAACTGAGAGCTTGTCTATTAATAAGTATCTATCTTTGTCATTGGAAGTCTAAACAGTGTTCTATTTTTAGTATATTGTAGCGACAAAGAAGTTTAATGTTGTTTGTATAAATAACTACTGTATTGAAATAATTGACAAAATTGTCAAAGAGGTTATACTTAATTTTCAATTGAATAATTTGATATTTTTATTATTATACGACAGAGAGCAGTGGAAGTATCGGTAGGAGGCCTTAGCTCAGCAGTGGGACAGAATAGGCTAGTAGTAATAATAATAATAATATAAGATTATGGTGTGTGCTGTAATGCAAAATTTATTTTTGACGATATTTTAGCAGGTGCTCAAGCCTTTACGTGGACTTAAACTTACGTTCTTCAATTTTATAATCCATAAACTCTGAAACGTAAAAAGTAATTTCATGTACACTCGCTGAGGCGCGGCTAAATATTAAATATTTAGGTGCTCGCCAAAATTTATGATACCAAAAATTAGCCTTGAGTGCCTTAAACAATAAACCGAAACCGTATTTTAGCGGTGCTGAGTTAATTTTGCTTCCATGTTTTGGATAATGAATAGAGCTTCTCTGTGCAGCTCTTTTATCCTCAGATGTATCTTATAACTGCTTAATAGTGATACCTATCCACAGTGTTTCGTGTAGAACAAGCTAGGTGGACAAAAGTCATTATCAAATTTCCAATAATGAGTTATCAGATAAGATAAATAACAGGTTTAAGCCTCCATATTAACTAATTATTTATGACTAACTTTCTAATTCCATCTCATGTCAGAGTGATAAAGTCAAATAATGAGGTTAGAGCAATCAGTAACCTCCAGTACAATAATCTGGTCATGACATCCTGGTAGTCCGGCCGGGATCGTCTTCGCAGGATGAAACTCTTCAATGGTTTATTAAACTTTTTAAACTCTTCAAATTTGGCAGGCAAATGTAGTTTGGGTGAGAATGTAAGTCAACAAAAAATACAGCCCGGAAAAAAACTTCCAATAATATATTTTTTTTTAAGAAAAACTTATTATTGAAATTTATAAGTGCTTGTTATGCCTAAATTTGAATAAAGATATTTTAATCTTTATTTAGAAAAGTTTATTTTTCAATTAATCTTATAACGCTCACACCTCAATTAGTGGAAAAATCAAAATAAAATTAGTACTTTTCATTTAAAAATGCAAATATGGTTCTGTGCGTATTTATAATTCTGAGTAAATATGATTCGTTATATTTATATTTAAACAGTCAAATATATAAATTCGTGGCATGTTGAAAGTCTGACCTCGGTAAATATTTGACATTTTTAAATAAGAACTGTATCCCGAAATGGTTGGACATGCGCATACCTATGGTCTATATATAGATTTATCACTTGGCAGTTGTCCTGCTGTGCCGTGTGTATTATACGCGCCATGCGAAATGTCATGCGCCCGCACCGGTACCTATCTGCTGTTACTGTTTATTTTAAGATCTACGATTGACGCGTAAACCCGCTGGTATCGATTTATTTACTTTTTGACATAAAGTGGTCTTCATATGCTGTTTAGGCCAATTCCTTGATTTGTTGTATCGATTTGTTCTAATACGACAACACAGGTACTTTTATTTTATTTGCTGTCTGAATTATTATTTTTTTCACTCGGTGTTACAAATTTTGCATTTTGTTGAATGTGTCGGTACATATAATGGTTTTATTTTATTCGACTGTATGGCAAACGAGCAAGTGGGTCTCCTGATGGTAAGAGACCGCCCATAGACACCTGCAAGATCAGGGGGATTGCAGATGCGTTGCCAACCTAGAAGCCTAAGATGAGATACCTCAAGTGCCAATAGGTAATTTCAATTTGTAACTTATGTTAGAAATGTTCAATTTACATTTCATTTATTTAGTGACGTTTATTGTAAAGCTTCTGGTACATAGCAAAGAATCTTTGAGAGCGGGTACTGTATTCACTCTGTTTATAACTCGTTTCCTAGGGAACACGACAATTCTCTAATCCATACATGCTTGTATTTAGGTAAGCCTCTGGGAATCGCAGTAAGTTCTATTGTTTCAAGGATTGTTTCCGGCTATGAGTAAATATATTATTAGTTCGCATGTGACCCGGGGGCCTGAGAGTCTCGTCAAATGTTATTTTTATGTCGTTACGCAGTACTAGTTAGTTACCTTACATTATCTTGTCACACTTATGTTCTCAGTTTTTTGGTATTATAAAAAATCTAGAATCCTGTTATCAAAAGCGCCAAAGATTAATAATGCGGGCGTGTACGAGTACATGTAGGCGGGGGTGTATACGATTATATCCACTACCCAGCTTTTTGTAATAATATTTTTATAGTTTTTCGAAAATACAAATGTGGGCTAAAAATAAGAGTTTAACGTGAAATAACGAATTGCAGCTAAATCCAATTAGGCTGCAGTACCAACTAGTACTAAAAATAGAATTTAATTTCCTCATCACGCCATTTTGCTTATTTTATGTTGGATATAATAAATTCCTGGGGACTTTTGACACGACACATACATTGTCATAATTAGGTATAATATTTGGCAATTTCAGTCTTTCTCCTCAAATGACTAAATGTGGGTGATAGTCGACTTCCAAATAATAGTTTGTCAAAGAGGTAGAACTTCTACTCTCGACTGTAGGTATGTTTTTTTTAAGAGCAAAGACGTAAAATATAAATTATTACCCGAGGTAAAATATCAGTGAATGCTTAATGAATTTCCCAGCCACACATTCCATTTCGAAGTCCCATATAAAAACAACTTCTTTTTTTTTAATTTTTATTCATTCTTAACATGCTGTCACGAATAAATACTTATTTATTTCCTTCTTTCTTTCTAACATAATGGTTTCTCTGAGTTTACCTGAACTGCAAAAGAAGTAACAATGCGGCGAATAATTGGATAAAATGCTTACTTAGTTGTTCCTTGATATTCCCAGGGGCCGATAATCGCCTGAAAGCCAATTGATTGCGAACAAGATAAGATTCCAAATTAGGTCGGAACGTGTCCTGTATCTCCTTGCCAACGATTTAACTATCATTGTTTTATCGTTCCATTAGTATCTGGCCCCGGCTTCGCTCGAGTGAATCATTAAAATTGGCATTTGAATTGTAATTTTTTGTATTTTTTATTTCAGTGATCTTTTAGAATTCCCATAAGAATTCCAGATGTCTAGTCGCAAACTAAGCAAAGCTTGTAGTGTGGGAACTAACTATCTAAGTAGGCAACGGATTACATATAAAGATGAATACATTTTTTAACGTCCAAGACCCGAGAACAAACATTGGTCTATATATAATGGTTTTCGATCCCTGGTCGGGGCAGATAATTGTATGAATAATAATAGTAATAATAGTATTAGTCGTGTTCAAATATTTTTGATCAAATGTTTGCTCACAACCTAAAACCAGCAAAAAACTTTTTAGTATAAACATTTTTTGGAGGCGTTTGGGTAAAGCTGTTGCATTTAAATAGACGGCACTAACTTAAAATTTTTCGACGTTCGGATAGTGGTGTTCGATCCCTGGTCGGGGCAGATAATTGTATGAATAATAACCAGGGATCGAACACCACTATCCGAACGTAGAAAAATTTTAAGTTAGTGCCGTCTATTTAAATGCAACAGCTTTACCCAAACGCCTCCAAAAAATGTTTATACTAAAAAGTTTTTTGCTGGTTTTAGGTTGTGAGCAAACATTTGATCAAAAATATTTGAACACGACTCTATTGTCAACGGCTTAGAAGCATGTTCAGATATGTTTGATCAAATTTTTGCTCACAAGTTTATGAACTCTACTCTACTAACACCACATTTCCGTAGGACCCAAATTTCAAGTCGATGCCAATGACCGTTGAAGAGTTCCGTCCTAGAGACAGTACTAGCCTGATTACCAGAATTTCACAACCAGCTTGTTGTATTGTTATAATTATGTATAATAAGTATGCCACCTCAGTTGGATTTAAGTAGGCGAAAAATTGTTTGCAACCACGACTTAAATAATATAATGTTACAAACGTACGAAAGTTGTAAAATTAAATAAAAGCTTGTAAAAAGGAACTCCCGCTGCGTTTATTTCATTATGATAGGTAGGTAGTTGTTAGCAATTGTATAACATGTATTATGTAAATCGATTGGTTCAGTAACAAAGGGTAACATACGAGTATTAATGCTTTATCGGGGGTTGAGCTTCAATGAGCTAATCAATAACAATGTCATTGCTAAGCGTAAGTTATGTTAGGTGGGTATATAATACTTATTTTTCAACTCTCATGTTTACTTATTCGAGTAAAAGTAAATATTTTTCATACACAAAATATGTCAGAATATAACTATTTATAGTCTGACATAAAATACCTGAAAAATATTTATATCATTAATGAATCAGTTAAACAGGTGATAACATTACTTTACTTTTATTATGTGTAAGAAAAACCATGAAAATTAGAAAATAAAAATCAGTTTGCTTTGTGGGTGCCCCACAAGAACTTTACATTTTCCCGGGATAAAAAGTAGCGTTAAAATTTTCAATATTTTTACTATAAAGTAAGTGAAACTACCCGCACTTGGTCACATTCACACAACACTAACATCGTCCGATTGTCCCTCAGTCTACTCGTGACCACGACCACTGTAATGTTGCTGAAACGTCGAGGTAAATATTACTCGTGTGTGTTAGCGTGATAAGTCCCGCTGGTGGCATTTTGACTATAATAAGATTGTTTTTTATAATACTCGGTTAAATCAAAATTCTAAATACAAGTAGAAAGTTTTAATTTCCTGGTATGAGTAAAAAATAGTTAGTATAAATAGACAGATAATGCAATTTTGCTCATTAAAACTTATTTATTACGAGACTGTTCAGTGTTGAGGAAAAAACACAATTAGCATTTAATAATGTTCTTGTTTCGGATGACATTTGCTCGAGATTATCCAGTGGCATTGCCATACACACACAAACACCGCTAGCGGCTTAGCGAGCCGATATGTTGCGTCATGACATTACGCGGCATTTGCCCGACGTCCCACAAGGAAGTTCGGTTAGTTCGGGCTCATTCCAATTAACAAACATTTGTTTGACAGTCGCCCCGAACCAGTGTTAGTACTCATTTAATTAGTTACCCGAGTTTGCTTAGAAAATTACCAATATAATGTACCCCAAGGGTTACCAGCACCCTTCAATAACGTCATTTGGTTAACTGTGATGTGAGGTCATGTGATTTTACTAAATATGATAATACTACCACATAGGTAAATTATATTATGCGCAAATTACTCATTGTTGCAATTCTATAAATAGTACAAATGTCATAATTTAGTCCATTTTTAGATTTATAACAGTTTTAGTTTATTTATTGTACCTAATCTACCTTTTATATTATTCTTTTTATTTTTATGTTCAGGAAACTGCATTTATTTTTATTAAATATACGTATCTATCGTAAAAAAAATCATAATGACCTAATTCAATTCTTTCAAGGAACAATGTGAATTACTTAAGTAAAGTGTTAAACACTAAGTTATAATGGATTTATAACTAGATGGAATCCTACAAAGTGAATGTTTATGTTTGGTATATCGAGCAACGAAGAACGTGTCCCGTCGAGCGGGTAAGTTTCTAGTATTAGGTGTAATACTTATTGTATTGGCCTTGGGATTAATGGAATTATATATTTAATACTGAAAAAGTTATTATGTGCTTGGAGCGTTCATGGTTAAAGTTCTGGAGAATTTTAACCATGACCTCTACACGTGGCTGGTAAGTTCAACTTGAGTACATAGTAAAGGATATTGTTTGACTAATCGAAACTTGTTCTAGAAAGTTATTTCAATTTATGTCATTGAGTCCGTTCAACAGAAAACGGATATTCAAGTTCCTTTGAGAACGTGTATTAAGTATTGACCGAGTGAGCGAGTAGCACGAACGAAGCATCTTCGTTTCAGCTTGTGCAAAAATGCTTTAGAAGTCTGTCCGAAACGTCTGTTTCGATGGGTGAGACCGATACGATGATGATGTCTGTCCGTCACATTTCCCAACCGATTCTTGTGCAATTTTGTAAGCAGGTTCGATAACTAGGTATATGGATTGTTTTAGTATATATATATATTTTATTATTGTGAGAGGGAGGCAAACGAGAATGAGTACCAACTACTCAAGGAGAGTCATTTGAGTTTTTGGAAAATTCGAAATATTGGAACCAACTAGGTCTATAAGTAGGTACATTTACTCCACTGTACAAAAAACAAATGTCACGTACCCAAGCTATCCGAAAAATATTATAGTACAAGTTTCTACACAATAGAAATAATATTTTAGTTCTGTGATCTCACACCAATGATATTATTTAACCATGACGTACGAGATAATCTGGTGATCAATTGTAAGTGGAATAAGCAGAAACAAACAACCAAAATTGTCACGTAGATTGGCATGTCGAATCCCGGGTGCCGACTACTGAAACTGCCTGGATACCTTGGAATTATTGATGAACTGTCAAGAATAATGCTAGCTACCGATACAGGTATTCTCGCAAGGATTTTTTTCCAAATAACTTTAGGTACTAAAGTTAAAACACGGCTCAATCTTAGTCCCCGACGCAAAAAGACAGGTGTTACACATTTAACGTGTATATTGTGTGTCTGTCCGTGGCATTGTAGCTAGAGATACGAACCGATTTTTAATTTTTTGCACCAATATAGTTTCTAACTAAATAAGGCTGATAAAGCTTGCGACCAGTGATCACCGCAGCCCATGAACCACAGCGTCATTGAGATTGTTGGTGCATTTGGTACACGGCCGGCACATTTAACTTCTATCCATCCCAGCCTATATATGTCCCACTGCTGGGCACAGGCCGCCTCTCAGAACAAAAGGGCTTGGGCCATAGTTCCCACGCGGGCCCAGTGCGCATTGGGATTTAACTTCTATGACGTAGCCTATTGAAGGAATTCCTGCCGGCGCCAGTCCATTCCAAATTTTTCACGTTTGGCGCAACTAAGATTGCTAAAATTTTAAGTTATTCATCAAATTTAATTTCCATATTTTATATTTCGTTTAAGGGTCTCAATTTTCAAAACAATATTTTATCGTTGACTCTAGTTTTTGGCGGTTGTAATTGCAATTTCATTAGATCTAGATTTGTAAATATGCACAAGTTTTCAATACCTACGACTGGCGACTGGACGAGGATGAAATACGACTTCAATGATTTGATCTAAATCAAGCGTTCGAAATAAAAACAATCATACAGAGCAAGCCAATCGTTTTTATTTGAAACTCTGATGCGTTTGAACCGTCGTTCACTGTGTGTTGCAAAAATCGACTAATGTTTGTCAACTAAAAAGTATTCGGTAAAAATTTCATTTCTAATACAAGTTTTTTTTTGCTGACTGTACTTTTTGTTGAATTGTCACCCAAACTATATTTGCATACCTAATTGCAAGTTGATGCTATTATCCGTTGAAGGGTTCCGTCCTGCGGAGACGATCCTGGCCGAATTACCAGGATATCACTACCAGATTATTATATTGTCTGTTAATCTGACTACTGGAAGATGGACAAATTTAACTTGCAAGATTTGATTACAGACACAGATAGACAGACAGACAACCGGACAGGTGAAACTAAAAAATAAATATGAGCTTGTAAAAATCCCAACCACCACCATTTTTAATAGAAGTTACAAGTGCTTCAATTCTACATAATAATTTATTATCACTTTTACATATGATGTAGAGTTGTAGCATTTGTAAATTTTATGAAATAGAGACCAGCAGATGTGTGGGGTGTGGTCGAAGAACTGCAATTGGTTTTTGTTCATGGAAATTTATCCTTAGATTTTCGTAACACAAGAAACGGCAGTTACAAGCTTCAGAGCCCACCCTTTTTTACTCAATTATCGCCAATAAAATATGAACTCACCATTTTGTATAACCGCATTTTTAAAGTAGATAAGCATACGCCATCATCGGGCAATCTATTAGTTTAAATCATCCCTTCGCTCTGCGTACCTCCGCTCTTAGTCAAGGTACCTGTACTAAAGACATAAAGTACCTACAATTCAATAGAATCTGACAATTTTCTACACATTTAACACAGCTTAACGTGGGCACGCTTGATTATATATGTCCCTGTTCTTGAATTATCATCTAAAAGGAATCAAAAAAGAATAATAGTCACATCACAAAGCCTTAGGCAGCCCGGTGTTCACATTAGTAGGCTGGAAGTGTCTACAGGATTGTCAGATTCTATTGAATTGGAGTATAGAATTCAATTTATTTATTGATCAAATGAACGTTTCCTGTTTCAATACACTGAGAGGTTAACAGACAAGTCTGGCGAGACCAAATTCAAGGTGATAGTAAGTGTGTATCTTTGTGTGGACGCGAGTGCTATTGCAAGCATTTCTATTTCGGCGCGACACGAATGTCGTACGCTAGTCGGTGTGACCGCGCGGCGCCGGCGCAGACCAACTCTTTAGTTCACGCGTGTTCTTATCGAAACAAACACGTTAAAACAACCACACGTTAAACTAACCGAATAAAAGTGTAAACAAAATGTGGCAGTGAGAGTGTCGTGTACAATGTGAATAAGTGCGATTATTTATACTTACCTGCGTGTGATTGTACTCGTAAACGTTATCGAATTAAGTATAGGTACCGAGATTATTGATTAACAACGTTGAAGCAAAACGCATTCGATAGGTCACTGAATTAAACAGCAGTTTGCTACCTTGTTAACAAGCGAGGTCAATAAAAATGGCCGAGTTTTGGTTCCGCAGTACCTCGAGTACAATTAGTTACATCAGCTGTTAGGAAGTCGACGTTGTCTAGTAATACTATGAGCGAACTATGGATATCACTGATTGTTTGGTATCGATTCCAATAATTCAAGTTAGAGTCAAATATCAATAGTCAAATTATTGAAAAAGTCAAACGTCAACTTCAATACCCATATGGTAGAGTCGTTATCACATGGAGAACCATTAATTATGCCATGATTTCTTTGATACATAAGTAGCTAGATGCGTTTTTTTATTAAATACTTTGGTAACATTTTATTTCATTAGTTATGCAATACTTATAGAAAAAATTAAAACTTTATTGGTGGTAACATTAATATTTGCCAAATGTAAATGTCTCGAGTACCAATACTAAATAGCAATGCAACATTCCTATCCAAATTTTTTACATTAAGATCCAGACCGCACTACGGCTAAACCTCCGCGGTTTTTAACCGCGTGACTTTGTGAATCAAGTAAACTAATGGAAGCGGCCGCACTGGCGGTTTTAAGTTTACTTGTATTAAAAAATTCACGCGGTTAAAAACCGCGGCGGATTAGCCTTTGTGTGGCCTCGGCCTATATCAAGCCTTGAAGTCAGTCTTGCTAGTTTTACTACTTTGAGATAAGTAAATATTTGGTTTTTTTATGTGACAGTTACCTGTAATACCATTTAAATTCCTTTATTTTGGTAAAGGAACCTGCAAAACTTGAGGTTCGATTACCGGTCGGGGCAGATATTTGTATAAATAACCTCCATGAAAATTTCATTTTTAATACAAGCTTTTTTGCTGACTGTACTTTTTGTTGACTGAACTTGCATTACGCAAATTAGATTTGCATACCAAATTTCAAGTCGATGCTGTTAACCGTTGAAGAGTTCCGTCCTGCGGAGACGATCCTGGCTGGACTACCAGGATGTCACAACTAGATTATTGTATTTTCACGCGAATCACATAAGTATTCTAAATTTCAAGTCAATCTGACTGCTGGAAGTTGGTCAAATTTAACTTGATAACAGACATTTAACTTGATAAGACTTGATTACAGACAGACAGACAGACAGACAACGGGACAGTTGAAACTAAATAAAAGCTTGTAAAACATGAATGTTTGCCTGGTATTTCTATGTTGTGTGTATTACCATTCGCCATTAGTCTGCATTTCTGTCCACAGTATGGCCACTATATCAATATTCCTTAAATAATTAATAATCAGTCACAGCCTAATTAATGGTTTGAGGACCTTGATCGCCGCAATTAAAAAAGTACGTTGTTCATACAATAAATTTAATATTAGGTATGTAGAGCGGACAAGTCGGGGCATGGTATTATTTCACATGCTTTTGTAGTCATTCGTGAAGGCCACCATGACTCACACAATACCTACCGAGTTCTCTTTATTTGAATTCTCCTTTTGTCATGGCAGTAAAACAGCCGGTTTGTATTTTATTTACATCAGGGACTGAAAATAATTCACAGACTGGAATTCTAACACGCTGCATTTCTGCGGCGAGTTTTAAGTTTGTTATTCTACGCGAAACAGAATAAACTAAGCTTTATGTAGTACAGTCAGCTTCATAAAGATAATGACAGTCATGTCTCTAAGTAGTGTACAAAACATCCAAATATTTATTAATACTAAACTGACTCGTTCAAACTAAACATATTGGCCAGTCCATTCACCATATACAAATATAACCGTAACATCCACAAAAATAATAGTATTTCAGCATCTAAAGTATCCAAAAGTATGTATGGAGCACACTAGAAAACTGAGTTTTGCCTTACCTATTACACAGTTCTTAACTTATCGAACTCTTTGGTTTGAATCGGTACACTTTCCAAAAATAAACAAATGTTGTAATATTGAAAAAAATGTCCAATAATTTCGGCCAGAAAAAAGTATCATCCTCCATACGAAAGACCTGAGCTACGTGTGGTTGAAGTTGAAATCAAGTACGCATTGGGCGTACTATCGGACATAATAATACGTACGAGGATGTGGATGGCTTGAACAATTTGATCGCTTTGGCCGAGTTAATGGTTAATGAACATTTTAGTTGTTCCAAGTATTTGGTGATCACGTCTGCTATGTTCCTTAAGGAGCTGACTGTACCTAATGTGTGTCGAAGTTCTATGCTACCCCAAAGTTTAGTGGCTGTACTCTAGTAGTCTAGTGAATAAATTAACGGTGTAACGTTCCAAAATATAGCGATGTCGAATATCAATGAGAAAATATTGAATTTACTTACTTGACTCTTCGACTATTTTAACGATCTCTTATCAGCCCTTGCACGGAATTTTTAATTTAAAATTCCTACTAAAATAGTACATAAATACTCGCCGTATCTACCTTTCGGAATAAGTATGTACCTGTACCTAAATACGCACCAAACCTTTTGGCGACTTAGGTCTATCAGGAAAAAAGATATAAAACGTTCTGCGACTATGACTAACTATGCCTTGTCTGTCGGTAGAGACAAAGCGTAACCTAAGCTAGAGACTTGAAATTTGTTAGACATTGTAAATTTTGAGCAATAAGCATAGAAATGCACTGAGTTTTTTTTAATACCTTTAGAATAGGAAAACTAGAATTTTTATTCTTAAGAAGTTTATTTCATTATTATACATACCTCAGAGCTGAAGCCCACGGTAATAAGCTAGTAGATACGAAGTAAGTAGTTATATAAATATGTACGTAACATTCTCCCTCAAGTCACTGTCCTGTACTCCTACGTAGCCAATTTATAATAAACTGTTTTGATCTCTTTGATAGTGATGTCGACTGTGACGACTATATTTTGTTGTTGACGTCTTTTGCTAACGATTTCTTCAAACATGCTGAAATACCTATAATGAGCTTATTTCGGTAGTTCACTACCTCGTTAGCTTTTGAAGTCATGGTTCTGTTTGACATTAAATATTTATCCTGAGCGGCCCCTATCCAACCATTTTTTTGATAATATATTTCTCTTTATTTTTCTTCTCTTTTTTTTTATCGACGTCACTTTCACTCAATTGTTTAGGAGCGGTATAAAAAAACAAGGTTATGGAACGCTGAGTCAGGTGATATCAGTAGGTCGGACGCATCATTAGCGATCGAGTAATGCGCGCGCGCGAGATACGGCTGTTTGCACAGTGATATGGGGCCGGGAGAGTCGCGCGTACGGCCCCGCTTATACCTGCCTTTAGCGCAGCCACGTGCTCGCAGACGCAACGCTTGTGACACCACCCCGACTCGACTATAGCATGAAGTGAAGTTGATGGTGAGAAGTGCGCGTGATTTCTGTGCGTTACATTATCGGTGCGCCGATATGTTGTTGAATGGTGGCGTGAGCGGGCCTGTACAACGGAGACGCTCAGGTCTCTGCGCAGCTCGATGCTGTCGTGGGGCACGGGCAGGGGCTCCGGGGGCGGATCGAAGACCCCGGCCCCGGGCCCCGTGCCCCACTCCAGTGAGGAGGAGCCCGACGAGGCCCAAGGCCCGCTGCTCTCGGGCGCCGCCGCCCTGGCGAGACGACGGCACGCCATAAGGATCAAGAGGAAATCGAAAATTACCTTCAGAGTCTTAAGGTCTGTAACTACATGCCTAATTCCATATGTTATGAGCTTTTTTTATAGGTTTATACCACTTTTGCTTATAGTTCGAGACTAGGTTAATTGGTTTCATGAGTTCCACAATATTTATATTTATGTTGAGTTGGTAATATAGTAGATTACACATATATAGAGCTCCATGACAATATCAAGTAACCAAGTACCTACGCTCAATTCATAAGCCACCAAGGACCAATTTCACAGTAAACGCAAACGCCATAGTGACATTGCATTAATTAATAAGGAAAATCATAATGACTTTTCCTTTGAAAAGGTTCCATGGTGGCTCATGAATTAAAGTCCTTGTACGTACAGGGCAAACAATGAAAATCTTGCCTCTTACTTGTATTAACTGATCACAATAAAACAATACAGTAGGTCCTACAAGCTGAAAAGCTCCCTCTATGCGTAATGTTAGAATGTATATCTAAAACACCAGTTAAAAGTAAACAACTACTTAGTGACAATGACAATCTACAAAAGGCATGGCGTGCTGGCTGGTCGTGCAAACTGCGAGTCGAATCAGGCGCTTATCGGTTGACGAAGTCCGGAGCGTTATTGTAAGACAATTTAGGTCAATCAATGAATGTGCCTCATCGACTCCATTGTAATGGGCGGCCACACAGCCGGAATATGTACTGCGTTGAAATATGAACGAGCACCTGCGTCACTTCTAGAAATGCATTTAGGGTGTATTTGAACTATTTTTTCTGTCGTGTGACATTTTAATAAAAAGCATGACATGTGTGAGAATTTCAAATACGTATATTAAATAATGTACGACTGTATATTTTTGAAATTTTATAGTTCTTTAAGTTAATTAAGCAAATAGGCGAAAATTGACCTTTTCTACCGGTAGCAATCTATGTTGCTGCAACATTGAAAATTTTTGTAATACCTAAGAAAGTATGAAACTCATTCCATGTCCATTTGATGTCCAAAAAATACTAAATTGAACGCAAAACAATCCATATAACTTACAAAAAATACCTTATTCTACCTACCTTGTTCAGTATGTATTCATTAACTCGTATATATTGGGAAAGTGTGAAAATGAATAGAATATATGCATTATAATAACCCCTATATTTTGTAAACAAATTCTCTGACTTGGATTTTGTTAGATGATGCGGGAATATGTGCAGAATTATTTATTGCTATACACAGCAATGCGCCAAGCGCCTTCATAACCCGAATCCAAGTTTTGTTAAATAAAAAGCATGTTTGAACACTTACATAACAACTTTTCAATTATTTTGAGAAATGGTCGGTAACGCACCCGGAATTCCAATAAAGTTAAATATCTATCTAATACCTTTAAACGAGCATTCTTGTATATATAATAATCAGGATCTCGTAAACGGCTACGATTTCGATGAACTTTGGTATGCAGGGGTTTTCGGGGATGAAAAATCGATCTAATCTCTGGAAAAACGTTTGGTACCGAGTTTTAGCCCGAGTGGATCTCGGTCTCTTTGGTGCTTGCCCATTATAAGGTGACCCAACTTTAACTTACATCATATAAAGATAAATAACCTGCAAAAAATTGGTCTATCTAGCGCACTGAGGATTCCGTACAGTCATAAGCAAATATACTCCGCAAAATTAAATCAAATCGATTATCTGTTTCGATCCATAGAGTATAGCCGCTGCCAAAAAAATTACAAAGTTTATCTTTTAAACTTGCATTTTGATTAGAAAGAAGAAAGAAAGAAAATACATTTACTTAACGCCATAAAAAGATCACAATTAACATACCTAACAATACTTTGATTAACAATAGAACAAAGACAAGACATACATGACTTTGAATAGGTCCCCATTTAGCATGATGCCACAAATATAATTTAAATACACATATATTTTAAATAATTTATTGAATCAGGCGTTACTTTGCGGAGGTCTATATTAATGAACTGAAACAATTTGGTATTACTCACCGGCGACCTTATATGACTACGTTTATGCAAGAAATGTGTGTTCATGCACTCCACCTCCACACTCTAAGAACACACACAAGTTATAAAAACCCCCTTCTATCACCACTACCACACTACACTGACGCTTTTCGAACTTAACCAGAGCTCATCTTCAGAGTAACACAAACGTTCGCCATGATACCAGATGTTAAAATCTAACATGGTTTACGCGACGTCAGCTGAGCGTGGTTGTAAATTCTCTTCCGTAATGATGATGGTGATGATGTGATTCTGATATCCCTCAATATAGGGACATGGGGCTCGCAGAAGACTATTGCATATATGTTGGATAAATCAATAAATTATTGGATCTGATCTTGCCTGTTAGCTGCGATTGTCAAATGATCGTCCACTCATACGTCTCACTCTCACAGCCACGCTCAGTCCCGCCTTAAGGACCATTTTGTACGGCTAAGTGTGGGTAAACCCTTAGGACAGTGATCTTCAAACTGTGTGCCGCGACGTCCCTTGAGAGCGCTAAATAGCGCACACGGCATGCCAATACATACTCGGATTTTCCTTAGGCGGCCCCTAGACCTACAATAACATTGTACAATACTTTTTATTGCACAATAAGATTGAAAGGCGCTCTGAATCCAAACGAGTAATTGTATTGCACAATAATACGAACTGCACAATGTTTTCGTGTTCAGTATAGTATTGAATATTGTGCAATACTGACCCTACACGATGCAATATAAAAATATGGTGCAATAAAAATTAAACTCGCTCAAACTTTTGGTCAATCATTGTGCAATCTTCAATATTAACCCTAAACGGTCAATAATATTGCACAATTCGCGATATTGCACAATATAATATTAACTATTATTAATATATATATATATTATATATATTATTATTATATATATTATTATTAACTATTATTAATATATATATATATTATTATTATATTATTATTAACTATTATTTATTATTGTTATCATTTTTGCTTATTGTATGGGTACATATTAGTCATAGTTTGTTTGGATATGTATATATTTGTATGTAGTAGTGTATTTTTATGTTAGGATTATTTGTAGATTTGTGTATTTTATTATTTAAAGCAATGTATTGTAGCTTCCAACACACTTTGTCTGTCCCTGACTGAATGCTCCTCTCATCCACTCAAAGGTTGACTGGAAGAGATCCCTTAAAGGGATAAGTTCGCCTTTGTACATATTTGTTTTTTGTCAATTGTGTTTTGCTTATTTTGTACAATAAAGAGTTTACATACATACATACATACATATAATTGACCGTTTAGGGGCCGCCTTACTTGGTTTTACTACATTAATTTCTGCGGCAACGGCTCGCGAATGTTGCGTCAGTGCGTGATAGCTTAGTGATGAATTCCTCTTATCCTTATCGTTTACCATTAGCCGCTTTTATATTTGAAATATACCTATTGTTTATTTTACAATTATGACACATTGTACCTATGATAATACGATTTTTTTCTGTCCGAATAACGTGAGGCTGTATTGTCTAATGTACACGGAATCGCTTTCGCTTTTACAATACAATACAATCACTCTTTATTAGTTATACACCACAATAGTAAGTGATACAGAAAACAGTGAGAAAATGACAATATACCTTTAAGTATACAATATAAATATTATTACTAGTACTTCTCTCTTCTTGCTATCAAATGGTGCTTCTGTATTGGTGATTACGACGGCGAGCGCCCGCGTGTTAGCGTCAATTCACAACGAGACGGTGAATGTTTCATTCAAAGAATACGTGAAGGATAATAATTTGACGTGTTCTATCAATGAAACACAATGGTGTAGCGCATCGCTAGTTAGAGTAAATTGACCCTTAGACAATGCAGCTTAGTCTTAATTTTGGGAATCCCTGGCCCCACACGTATTTGATGGAGCGTCCGTGCGCACAATGGCATCCGGCGGGAGCTAGTTAGCATTCCGGCCACGCCGCGCCGCTCTCAACAGGTAAACGCCCGCACACACTGATTGCTCCAAAAAGGCAGATTGCAATAAATGAGATATATGGCTGAGAATATTGTTTTATATTTAAATACCATTTCCTACTCAAATAAGTTTTTTTTTAAATATATTTTTAAAAGGTATTGGGGCTGCCATACAGAGACTGCTTAGAGCGATCAGTGCCGATAGCTTGAAGCGTTCAAGGTTTATGGACGAAATCTGTCGCAGTAACTCCAGTGATAACATAACAGCTAAGTAGAATTTTATTGTCATTACGAGTGCCATTACGGCTTATTGTTACTCGTAACTGCATGTGTACAAACTTTAAAAGCCGAAATTACTATGCTTAAAATTTCTTCCATTTGCTTCCTCGTAGATCTATAAAATATGATCTGTAATCTATCTAGGTAAGTAGCGATACGATAAAAGTTTTATTTTATTAAAATGTAATTTGTATGTGTTACTTTAAAGGGAAATACGCATTGTAAAGCTACATAAATTTTACCAAGTGCTCGGGTATTCTTTAAAACTTAATTATCATTTCATATGAAGTGATAGATCGCGCATGAAAGGTCGCGCATTTACATACATATATTTTATTACGAGTAATAATCGAAAACCTGAAACAATTTTGTTCAGAATCGGGAGTAGAATCGATTACTAAGGTAGGTTTTTTTATTTGGTAATCCCTTTTTTCAAATTCGAAAATAAACGCAATATACTAACTTAAAATAAAGAAGGCTGCTGGGGTATCTGCGGTTTTCAGTTATTTAATGAACACCTTGTATATCTACGTTAGTTGGATACCCCAAACTAGTATAAGGGATGTGGCTTGACAGACGGACGGACAACAAAGGTCCTCAGCGTTTTGTTTCGCTATGACAGCTTACACATACGTAGGCTCTGATTATATTCTACTATTAGCCTATACCCGTGACTTCACATGCGTAAACCACATTCATTACATTAGCTAGGATACTAGAATTTTCAGAGAGCCGACTGTTTGTTCGTGTCAATGTTTCTGTAAGATGAACGCCTCCCCAGTGCGAGTGACCGATTTTGAATGGCCCTTTCACGATTTTATTTAGCTTTAGAGGTCTTGGAGCTTGGTCTGTTTCTAAATATTGTGGTTAACGATCAGTACTGACAACGCATAAGCGTATCAACTTTTTATTAACCGCTAAGTCAGTGTTTTTCAATCTATGGATCACGACCCCCGCGGGGTCCCCATTAAAGGGGTCGCGATATCTTTAAAATACTCTCACCATTATTGTATATGATTATTCAACGTTTGTCTATCAACGTAAGATAATTCAACTAAGTGCAAGGTAAGCAGAGGGTCGTCAAATATTTTCCGAACCAAAGGGGTTCGCGAGATGAAAAAGTTCGAAAAATACTGCCCCAAGTAATTATAAAGTAGAAGTAATTGGCATACTATTATTAATTTTTCTTTATATTTTTGCTTTGCTACTTTTATAATTTTGCAGCCATTTTAACGCACTTGTGCCTTTGAGACTCCAAAAGAAGTCTCGAGATAGACACTTAACAAAGAATAATGGACAATTTAAATAAATAAAGAATCAGAAAATTTTAGGGTAATACGAAAATATTAAAAGTTAGCAAGAACTGACTAGACCAATTTCCTGACACTACTGACTTTATTCACATACAACAGGTATTTTTTATTATTAAAAAATAGACAAAAGAAAAGAGTTCGAAACGGAGTGCATTGAAAAGGAGTATTACCATATATTTTTCTATACTTAAGTACTAATAAGTAAATGATCACACACGCAGCCTAATATTTACTCATAATTCCTAGTTATTTAATCGTAGTAAGTAAATCTTAATATTATATTCTAGTTACACCTCTCACGGCTGTAATCTTTTACTCTCTAAAAAAGAACTTAAAATGCTACGATAAAAGTAGGTAAAAGTTTAATATTACTATTTTTACCCAACTAGGTACGGCGTCGGTAATCCGGCCGGTATCAGCAGGTAGCAGCGTATGTTTATTTCAGATTATGTTTTATGTATGACGTTTACTTATCCGTCCTTGATCCCGGAAAGGTAGTCGCAAACCCTGAATTATTTAGTTACGTCCTCATAAATTAAGTTATAACTAATTTTTGGCGCACACGTCATAATTTTACGTAATTACGGTTTCACGTAACGTGCCAAATACGAAATACGATTTAGATTTCGTTACAAACTACAATAGTGACCACGTGCGGCAAAACTCGTGACTGATATTTTTTCGGAAGATGTTGTTGTGATTCAAAGTAGCTGATTACACTTACACAGTCATACTTATTAACTACGTTTTATCAAGGGCAAATCTAGCTATAAATGAGTACCTGGTTCAATGAAGATTCATTAATTAGCGAATAAATTATTCTTATACTTATTCATTAGCCGATTACCACGAAGCCGCGGGTTAAGGGTATTACGAGAAACGTACTCCAATGGACTAACGGCTTTCATACGTTAACAGCACAGCTAAATATATATAGGTAGTTGAATTAAACCCTTGTAAGCCTTCCCTATACCTTACATCTTCCTTTAATTAGTAGTGATTTATTACCATCGTCTGGGTCAAACAGGCGATGAAAGCCGATTTAACTGGAAATTTTCAATGTTAGCATCTTATTATTTTAACAACATTATTTAGGTAGCCATAGTAGAGGTGAGCGAACGTGTCACTTGATTGAAAAGAGTAACTATGTATATATTCCTTGGCTTTGGAGATAGGTAGGTATAGGTCACTCATTTGGCTCAGTGGCTCATTTACTTCAGTAAACTCCTGCGAGTGTCTATACTTTGTAAATTTGTTTCATTATAATTAGGAATGGGTCAAAATGCTAACAAAACTATGGATTCTTTGTGATGTGTGATTAAATGATTTTTACTCATTTTTTATTTTATTTTAATTCGTTTTACATTCGGTAACTTGAGCCGAACTTCGACATTCGGCCAAAATTCAGTTTAAATGCCGAACAATCGGCACAATAAAAAGAAGCTACTTGTACTTTTTTGACTGAAATTAATAGAAAGCATGTCTGTCATATCAGTAAAATATATAACAAAAATTCAATTCAACTAGTAGGTACGTATTCTTTTAATTACTCTTGATTACAATTCGTAAATTTAATTAAAAATCAGCTTTTGATTTTCAATTTTCACAAACATGTTGGGTCTGAAAAGAGGTAGTGAGACAACTGATATATGTAGTTCTTTTGAATCACTCACTCGCTCACTCGCTACACATCTTTAAGCCGTCGCATAACTTTTTAACCCTCAACTGAAAATTTGTGGTGTTATTTATTCCAAGTATAATTAGATAAATTGATGTGTAATGTCCTGGGTGAAACAAGAATAGATCGGTTAACTTGTCCCATCAAATATTTAGTTCTACATTAGACCTGTAATCGGCACATTAATCATGGACAATGGTAAATAGATATGTCAATCAGACACTGTCGACGGCATTGTTGGAGTAAGATAACCTATTTATTTGACTAAGTATAGTTTTTGGATTTAAATTATTTATTAGGGTCAATTCAGGTCAAAGCATCAACCAGCAAGAACAATGAGTAGGTATGAGTCGTCGAATGAGTCAAACGTTTTTATTTTTTTATAAAGCTCTTTTGCTGTTTGTTATTTTTGTTGACTGCTTGTACATTTTGCATTATCGCGCAAATTACATCCATACTAATATTATAAATTCGGAAGTGTGTTTGTATGTCTGTGCGTTTGTCCGTCTTTCACACCGTAACGGAGCGACGGATCGACGTGATTTTTGGCATAGAGATAGTTTATGGGCCCGAGAGTGACGTAGGCTATTTTTTATCCCGAAAAAATGCACAGTTCCCGAGGGAACAGTGCTCGATAACCGAATACCACGCGGGCGGAGCCGCGGGTAAAAGCTAGTTTTTTATAAAGCTCTTTTGCTGTTTATTCTTTTTGTTGACTGCTTGTACATTTTGCATTATCGTGCAAATTACATTATAATTATATATGATACAAAAACAAATAACTAAATACATGTTTATGCATTTCCAGTCTATTGCATGTTCACAGTTAGAATCAAAACAAACAATAGTTATGCTAGCCGGGTCACACATCCATCCATCCCAGCCTAAAGTAGTTCCCACGCGGGTTCAGAGCAGATCTGGAACTTCACACACACCATTGCATTGCTTCACCAGTTTGTGCAGGTTTCCTCACGATGTTTTCCTTAAACTTCAAGCTCTTGGTAAATTTCGAATGTATTTTCGTACATAAATTTCGAAATACTCATAGATGCGTGCCTGGGTCACATATAGGACAGTGAAAATAAGCATAATCCATACTAATATTATAAATGCGAAAGTGTGTTTGTATGTTTGTCCCTCTTTAACGCCGTAACGGAGCGACGGATCGACATGATTTTTGGCATAGGGATAGTTTGTGAGCCCAAGAGTGACATAGGCTACTTTTTATCCCGGAAAAATGCACAGTTCCCGAGGGAACAGCGCGCGATTACCGAATACCACGCGGGCGGAGCCGCGGGCAAAAGCCAGTAGGTAATATTAATAGTAATGTTTACATACACGTCTCAAAAAACACATTTCTGTGCCTACTTAATAACAGCTAATTAATGCTCCACGTCAGAAATACTAATTAATGCCAGAAGTGCTTTAAAAGCTTGCAAAAAATATTTCACTGCCTGAGCCCTGCTCACGTTTATTTTCTGCCCATTAAGTCATATAAAATCAAAGTAATTACTAGGATTTCAAACTATTGCTTCTTTCTATGCCTACGCAATTCAAGAACATGCTTCTAGTTTCAGAGAGTCTTATAAATTGTTCGTCATTTGAGAATTACGAGTAGAAGCTCTCACAGCACAAAAATTATATAAATATCTTAGGATTTTGACTGTCTGGGGGACGACGTTAACGTTTTTAGCTCGTGGTAGGAGCATGCCCAGGATAGAGAAGTAAAGCGGAGGAAAGGCGAGGCCTTAGCCCAACAGTGGTCAGAAGTCATATATCCTTGACATTTTGGCCTTTATTTTTTTATGTTAATTTCAATGTGTATTCATTATGACGATCCTTTGAGGAGAACCAGTCTTATTTTAAATCATTCACATCATGACAATGCTTAGAACTTTATTTTAAGATTTTAAAAGATTTTTTGAAATTCTTAGAGCTGACATTTTTGTTCATTATAATGAAATGACGTATTGAATGAATAAATAAACTAAACTAAACTATTACGGGTTACGTAAAAAACCAACGTTGTCTTATCAATATTATGAAAATATTCAAAATATGGACATGTATTTCATATGAAATATTGAACTTGCCTAAATAAACTGAGATCGGTCCATGTCAAATTCGTGTTCTATTGGGACTTCAAATATTATATATGGAATTCTTTTCTATGTACAGTCAAGGGCAAAGATATCGACACGGCCAAAATTACAAAAATATGACTGTATACACGACTTTATGCACTTAACATTAAGGCCGTTTTGCAACTTTGGCCATGTCGATATCTTTGCCTTTGTCTGTACCGTCTTAGCTTTCTTTAGTTATAAGTATGTATGTATATAAGTTACTAACCCCTTCTTAAGTGTATTTACTAATATATTATGTGTCTTTTGCCACACGAAATAAATGATTTGAATTTGAATTGAATTAGGAAATGCTGCCAGCATCTTTGGGTCCATGCCGCGGGGGGCTCCATTTACAATTTTTTTCTAGGTTATAGTTTAGTTATTAGTTACTTTTATTTTACTTTTAGTTTTTAATTTAGTTTGTAATATTTAGTATTATTTCTGCGTTTTGATTTATTTCCATTTGTAATAAATAGATTTATTTGAATTAGCTACCTCTAACTAAAGTGCGATTTTGTTACATACAAGATGATACAAGTGATACACACCCCGTCGACTTAATGTCAACGTCCGAGTGCTCGCAACGCTTATGCCCAATAGACGACGACTCGCTGTCATCTCTATTCTCATCTGTCATAGGTATCTATTTTGAAGATTCAAAGGTTATTTAATAAAGAGTCTTTGTATTGTATTGTATTGTTATTTTCAAATTTGATATCACATATATCATAACCAAAGATTATGCATTCAACAGGTACGAGTATATAAAAACAGTTTATCTTAAAACATTTTAGACCATTAGCAAGCTTTACAGCTCCTAGGTTCAGAATTAAGTATACGAAGTGGCAGCTTGATATCCTAATCCTATGCAATACAGGAAATCAAATCATAAACTGTAGAATACACTTCGCAATCATTTAAATTACTTATGTACTTGTCAGTAAAAACATACGAAAACAAAAAAAAAAGGTTAAAGAAATAAGTTCTGGCTGACTAACTCTTCAATGCCCAGCCTAAATTTTCGGAACAGCAAATTGGCGGTTGACTCGACAATTTCATTAAGATTTAGAAAAGAAATGACGTTCCTCGAAATTTCCTTTCTCGAAATAATCACAGGGTAGGAAATTCTTCCGCGGAGCGAAGCTAAGAAGAGTTATAACATATAATAATATAAAATTAAAATACGAACATAATATTCAAATACGAATTAATAGCTGCTTCTGTATTTAATTTGCCAGAGCACAGTGAACATAATTTACACGTGAATATCTGATATCCTGGCCATTTAGGATGTTCTCAGTAATTTGACTACGGGTCGAATGAATAAACAATTTGTTTAGTCTTTTAAATATTAAAATGACATTTAGTTTAAAGTCTATCTATTAACGATACTGAATGCCATATCAAAATTTAGATACAAAATGTGACTAAAATTCACCTTTAAAAAACTAGCTTTTGCCCATGACTCGCAAAATTGGTTTATTGTTGTTCTGCGAAAACTATAAAAAAATTCGGTGTAACAACTAGCTTATATTGCCCAGTATTAATCTATATAAGTCTGCTTATGTTCAAACCAAATTTCATCATGATTAAGCGTGAAACCGGAAAATTGCACAGTGATACACGACGAATACGAAGACGAACTAACTATTCCTAGGCTGGAAGATAGATAGGTAACGCAATATGATTCAAATTTGAACCAAAACAGTTTACTGAAGCGTTTCGTATGGTAAGAGCGGCGTGGTTTCATTACTACGGCAGCGGCTGTTTGTTTTCCGAGAGCCATCTCGTGGTTTGGAGTTTAAATAATTCAAAAGCCAGGTGCCAGGTCAGGTCACCTATCAAAGTTGCAGTTTGCTATTATTAAACTGACGTAACCGGCGGGATCACGTAATGTTTTAGGTGCCGCAGTTTGGACTGTGCGAGTATCAGCGGCAATATCCCAAAACACAAATGCAGTAAATTCTCCATTATGGGTTTTGGAGTAGTTTCTTCGTTGTTAAAGTTATGATAGTGTAGTTGATGCTTTGGAAGACTGCTTTATGATTATACCTAGTTACTTACTTTATCGATAGATTATTGTAATGTGCTTAAATTATTATAAAAATCGCATAAGAAATAAATTACCTGTTTTGCTTGAGCGATTATATTAATGAAATTATGAGTATTACTGAGTAAAATATGCCTTCCAATAATTTTATTTACCTTCTTTTGTTTGATAAATTAAATTATTAATTAATTTACCTTTAATTAATTACTTCTTTTAAGTACTTTCTCATTTTAAGTATTTCCTTATTTTAGTCAATTAACTACCTACTTTCCTATTTTAATCAATTACTTATTTTGCTATGTACAGTCAAGGGTATAAATAACTACATTTCAATAAAATCTGACTATTTTCTAGACATTTAAGACATCCTAACGAGGGCACACCTAATTATGTATGCTCCTGTTGATGTGATTATAGTCTAGAAGGAATCAAAAACCGGCCAACTGTGTCGGACACCGTACCCATTACGAAAAAAATAAGTAATACTTTTATAAGGATCTTCGTATTTTGTACGGAATATTCGAATTTTAGGTATATTTTATACCTTAGGTTGCTATTTACTCTTAAACTACTAGTAATTCTCAAGAAAACTTACTTAACCGTTATAGTTTTCCTTGTAAGTTTCATATACTTATTACCTACCATCCTGAATTTTTCAATTTTTCCAGTTTAGTTCTTAGAGGGGGGAGGGGGACGCTCGATTTAGATGAAAATTAGCACTTTATAGTTGAATATTTTGCAAACAAATCACTGAATCGTAAAATCGTCTTAGCAACCCCCTAATGGTATATTAAATGACCTATCTAACAATAACCCCACACTACAAGGTTAGATGAGAAAAAAAATCATCCCCACTTTATGTGTATGGGAGGTACTCTAAAAGAAATATTTTTTGAAATTTTTATTAGTTATAGCTGTTTGTCGGCATAGTTTATATATATATTTGTGCAAAATTACGGCTTCCTAGCATTGATAGTCCCCGAGAAAAGCCGCGAACGGACAGACAGACAGACATGGCAAAACTATAAGGGTTCCGTTTTTAGCATTTTGGCTACGGAACCCTAAAAAGAATAATAGTCATACCATCAAAGCCTAGGCAACCCGGCGTTCATATTAATTGGCTGGAAGTGTCTACAGGATATTCAGAATCTATTGAAATGGAGTTATTACTTATTATACGTTACAATACAATTCAATACAAATATTCCATACAAAATAATATACGTAATATACGTTACGTTACCAAGACGTCAAAAATATCTACATACCTTTATGTGACCATAAAGTCGATGTACTTATATCTACTTATATTTGACGCTACGGCTGTATAGATATTTATGCCGTTCTTGACTTTTATTTTATGTATTTAATACATAAAATAAAAGTTCTCACACGCAAGCTTAGAATTTTGAATCGAGATTCTTTTTACGATTTAGATACGAAAAGAGGGCTGATTTCTCGAAATTACCACACGATATAGGAGAATCTTCCACGAGGCGAAGCCGCACGTGTAAGCTAGTCAAACAATAAGCTTATTAGCATTTCGGTTAGCGTGAAGCAGAAAGGGTTGTTTTGTTATTTATGCAAAACCCTCCCTTACGTCAGGAGGACTGGTAGGTATTTACTTATGCCGGCAATGTCGTTTGTTTTGTCAATTGAAAAGGTTTCTGATGTGATACGTAGATGTTTCGAGTTTTTTTTTCAGGATTAATTAATTACTAGCTGTTGCCCGCGACTTCACCCCCGTCCCTGATTTAGCATAAACCTTATGACTAGTTATGATGAATACAACGAAAAATTAATTATCTACTTATCCAATTCGGTGCCGTTGTTCGGAAGTTATGCTCCACGCGTACATACATTTCGGCGATTCATTTTGATTTATAGAAGACTAGCTTATGCCCGCAACTTCGTCTGCGCGGACCTAGGTTATCGCGCGGTGGCGCCCTCTATCGGAATAAAAAGTATCCTATGTTGATCCTTGCGGTTCAAACTACCTATATACCAAATTTCATCAAAATCGGTTTAGCGGTTTCAACGTGAAAGCGTAACAGACAGACAGAGTTATTTTCGCATTTATAATATTAGTAGGGATAGATAGATAGATGATCATATAAATAGTTCATATAACTAGGTATTCAAGTTGGTATAATATTAATTGTACCTATGTTAAATCAACGCCCTATAGGCGAGGTTCAAGATAGGTCCTAACACCGTAGGTCATCGACTCTATTACGTTATAAAGTCGATCCCGTAGGGTGACGGCACCAGTCGTGGACAAGAATCAAACACAGCTATTTTTTTTTCGTCAACGCAAAATTTAAGAAAGGAACATTACTTTTAACAGTAGTAACGGTTTTTAAAAGGGTTAGTGAAAGAGATCCTTTTAAGGCATAAGTTCGCCTTTGTACATCTTATTATCTGTTAATTTCATATTGTGTTTTTTATGTATATAATAAAAAGTTGTACAATCTTTGTTGAGTCAGATAACTGATTCTGATAACTGCTAAAGTCAATGAATGGTGGGCCATAGGCATTGTATCCTAGAATCCTATTAATTACTAGATAGTACAGACTGTGCCAAACATGTCTATGAAGATATTTGATAAATAGATTGCAGGAAGATATAACCTTTGTATATCACTGGAGCGTCGCTAATAATAAAAGAGCTAGGTGTTCTGTTCGATACGGCCGTCTTACGTTCCATGACCATATCAAGAACATAGCCGCCGAATATTTTAAAAGGTTGAGCTGCGTTATGAGGAATGTGCGGGAGCTCCATGACGCCAGTGCAATCAAATTACTATACTCTTATACTGCTCTGGTACGAAGCAAACTCGAGGCGGGTGCTGTTGTACGGAACCCTTATGATTGCAGTTACGCTTTGCTTCTTGAAAAAGAGCAAAAAGCCTTCTTAAGGTTCATTTACAAAAAATTTATTGATACTATCCTCTGTTGTACCCCACAAAATTTCTTCATCTTCTTGGTCAAACTGTTCGATTCCCAGCGCTGGTCTTATTTTGTCCAGTGGTATTTGGTCCAGCACGCGGCACGGAATGCCGAGGACTTGGGTTCGATTCCCAGCGCTGGTCTTATTTTTCTGGTTTTTCTGTGCATCTATATTTCAGTTTATATTTTCGATATGGGTTTTACGGGATGACCGTAAAAGTAACAAATAAAAAACACAAAAAGATTCCAAAAAACAATCTTAAGACAAATTGTATTTGTTACAAGCTAAAACTGAGAAAATAGCGACTGAAATATAACAGTTCTCGCTTTTTAACTATTTTAATAACGACGAGGACTACATATACTGTAGCAATCCATACGTACGCACGTTAAACCCGAAACCTCCAAAAGTTTAATTGCGTAATTAGTCATTGAAGCTGTAGACTTAAATCAATTATGTCCTAGTTGGTCCTAGAAGGATCGCACTGTGATAGGAAATTAAATTGGTCCGCCAATCAAGTGTGCTCGCCGCCAGCCGACGTATTGGCTTCATACCGGTTCAATAGTGCACCAGCACCGAACCAGTAACCGAATATAATAATTTTAATTGTTATAAAAAAAATATAAAAAAACTAAAATTGCTAAAAGTGGCTCCGAAGCGGTAACGTTTCGTGTGCTCTGCCTACCCCATCATGGGAATACAGGCGTGATGTTTGTATGTGTATGTATAAAAAATATGGTAACAAAAGTAATATTGATGAGTTGTCTACTACCTAGATACGAAAGCAGTTTAAAAATATGTAGGTATAATTAAAAAAAAAATGTTCATGTCTTCATCGATACTGTAACATAAATTCACCCTAATTGAAAGTAATAAGTGCTATAAAAATGTAAATATAGGGTAGCTTACTTCAGATAAAGGTTACTGCGCTGAACAGAAACAATAAGCAGCCCCATGTTTGCATATTTTGTACGTACGAAGGCTTATTGCTTGTTTGCCAATAAATTTTAAAACTGTCATCTCGATCAGGTAAAAAAATATTTCCAATAAACTTTAGATCCAGTTCTTCAATTTCTAAGCTGATGACTGTAAAAAAAATCACCTCTTCCAAAAAAGTTATTTACTAGACCAATTAGCGGTAGGTAAGATTTCCTTGCAACTCGTCAACGTTACTTTTGTCCGCATAAATTATTTCATAAAAATTAATATCTGTAGCGGATCTGATTCTCTAATTTTTTGCAACTAACGTTTGGCAACCTCATTCATTTCGCAACTTTTCATTTCGCGGCTGTTTAATATTTCTGAAACTGTAATTTTTTAAGGATTTTTACTCGTTAAAACTAACCTAACCTTACCAAAAGGGTTCTATACCCTGAAATAAATCCTGAAATATTTACAGTTTTAAATTTGCGAAATTAATCAGATTGCCAAACGTAAGTTGCGATATGAACCAGCGGATCGTAGACTACATATAGTGGTCGCCTTTAACTCCTGTATAAGTAATTAATACTTGTCGATACACGACCGCTGAATTAACATACTAGGGTCGCGTAGGGCGTTGGATAGACTATTTCTTTAAGCTAATGAACTCCAAAATTATAGTGCAATGCGTGGTTTAGGTACATTAGATGCCCTAACATCTTAAAATTACTTGCAATGTTTGTAATAAAATAACTCCGTGATTTTTTTTTTGTTTTGTTCTTTCGCTACATGAATAAGTAAAGGCAGTAAATACTTATTTCAGTCGGAATAACTTGGACTGGTGCGCTAACCAGTATTTCTATCCAAATTTGGGGAAATAAATATGTATCCCCTGCTGAGTTCCTGGGAAAATAGGATTAGTATTTATATTTGATGACAAAATAAAATAACATTGTTACTAAGTAGTAGGTACGTTTTGGAATATTAAAGACGCAAAGTAAATACCAAAGAAAGAATACGACGTTAGATACTAAATTACGCCGCCAGGCACATTTTTTTTTAATAGAATAAAGTAGTTGTACAAAAAGAACAAAAAAAACGAGAAACAAAGAATTTCCATTAAATTACCTTGCATTTTTCTGCTGCCCCAGCAACTTTGTGTTTAATCGAGATAAAAGTATCCCTTCTCGATCTTCGTGTAACGAGTTACTTCTCCAATTTTCATAGCATTAGGATCAGTGTAGGGTACTTTAGTCGTGAATCTTCAAACAAAAAGCTAAGGATAAAGTCCGACAAGCATAATACAGAGATGTACCATCAGCCAAATATATGTTCTACCACTCTTAAAGTTGATAATGATTTGCATGTCATAAAACAATAATGCCAATAGACGTCGTGTGTCGTGTCTGTCAATTTGAAAGTTCAACTTTAGCTAGGTACATATTAATTGGATAGGAACTTGGTTAAAGATTTATAGACCACTTGTTTGGCTGATGATTTGAGTATTTTATAGAACTTAGGGTTCCTGTTTGACTAATTAATTGAATCAGGCGTGTGGCACGGCAAGCATATTTTATTTGTTATTGCGCGGCCGACAATCTCGCTCGTCGCGTTGTTTACCTGGCAGCACACGAAATGAACAGAGAATTTGAATTTTTAGTTTTATACTTTATTTTTAACGTCCTGTATAGTTAAAGTATCCCTGCATTTTTGTATTTTAACGTTAAGAATAAAATGTAACCTGTAAGCGATTTTGTAAAAAAACCTTTCGGAAATAAATATCTTAAACTATGAACCATAGAAAACGCTCGTCACGCCGCCAGTTTCAAATATTTTGAATAAAACAGTAAAAAGTTAACTGTTAAAGCTTTGAAAACTAACTCGTATGATCCTGTGTGGTGATAGTGATATAGAGCTGTGTGTTAATTTAAGGAAAGAAGTGACAACGCGTGGAAAAAAGGAACAAAGAGGTGCACAGATATTTTTGACTATCCTAAGTTGTTATATTCTAAATTAAACGTAAAGAAAAACTCTAAACGGCTCATGGGACAGAAAAGGGACGCTATAAAATACTTGAGGAAAATCAGAATTTATTGGTTGTTCCTTGTATGCCACTCAGGGGATGCTAGGTGTCGTTTGGCCTGATTTTACGGCGCTCCGTTTTATGGCCGATAACTTTCATGACGTTTTTACATTAACGCAGATACATTGTGTTCAAACTATTATCTGTTCCGCTTTGAATTAGCATGAGCTCTGGTATACTCGGCTGTAGATTTACTTAAGTTTTCATTTACTATAGTTACCTTAAAGTTATTATGTGACCTAACTAGTTTTGACTTGACATTTTAAATAATTGATAAAAAGAGGCGTTACTTTGTGGAGGTCTATATCAATAAACAAAAAATGTACAAGTTTTGGTAGCGGAGTATACTATTAGCCCGACATTACATGCATCAGAGCTCAAAAATATCAGAACATTATCTGATTATCAGTCGTACAATGCTTTCGGATATTTCTTAGTACCTAGACAGCTCCGATAATTGCGATGGTGACTGAATCTGATGGTGATTCTGTTCATTATTTTAACCTCTGACGCAAAAAGAGGGGTGTTATTTAAAAAAACTTTCTCGGGTAGGTCTGCCAAATATGTGGTCTACCACCCTAAAGTTGATAATCGTTTGCATGTCATAAAGAAATAATGCCAATAGATGTGTCTGTCAACTTGAAAGTTCGACTTAAGCGACATATTCATTTATTAGGAAATTGCTTATAATTTGATAGGTAAACCACTTATTTGGCTGATGGTACCACATCACGATAGTTATCGTATAGTGTTTTTTTTCCATTTCTTGTTAAAATTCTTGTCGCACACATCTAACGTTACTCGTTAGTTCCCACAATGTGTTATTTTGTGGAGAAATTTACAATGCGACATCATAAAACAATTTGAAGTTTAACGAATTGAAGTAATAAAATACAAATATAAATGTATATTCCAATCAAACGCCCAAATTGAGCAAATTTTTGCGTCAGTTGGTGTCAATTGTCGCGTGTAATCGCAATTTGTCGCTCGCGAAAGACGTTTCGCAAAACAATGGAGCAGCGAGTTCGTCAGTGGGTCTGGCCGCCAAAAGTTGTACTTTTCGTTTGAAGCTCGCACTTTAACCCTCATAAAAAAATAATACAAAGGTATAATGACAAACAACTTAGGACATTACGTTCTAAAACGTTTTTCCCATACGACAAAATAATTAAATATTACAAAACAGTATTGATTAAGCACCAAAAACCTGACGAAACACTAAAAAGTTGGCAAAAAACGTGAATTTTAGTGTTACCTTGCAGAACTTGAACACCTACAATTTTTTAACGGAAATAAGTATACAAATAAAACCAGGCTCAGCAAACTTGGTAAGAAATTTCCCTTAAACTAGTTAAGCTAACAATCTATTATCTGAATATTTCAGGATGTTAAACGTGTTTAAGTACGTGTTCCCGAAAATGGTTCCAAACGTAACACACACTTTTTATATGCATGGGAAATTTTTGTTTCTTATTGTAGCAACAATGTCTCAGGTTTTTAAAGACGGCCAATACTATTAGTATACTGGTAGAAATTTTGAATCAGGTGACGTATCATTTGTCTACACAATTCTAGGTTTTTGGTACAGGGACAGGTGAAATTTGGAACGATAAAACATTTAGTGGAACTTTTTCGCGAGATTATGTATTGAAACTAATTGTAATTATTGTTCTATTCGAAGTATGGATTGTTTTCCCTTATTTATTATGAAGACTCACGGCAGTAGCTTCAAAAATATCAGCTGTAGAGCGATTTATATTTTTTCCATTTAGTGTGTTACGGTTTGTGCATTACGTGTGTTATGTTGTGTGTTATGTTTGTTACGCTGTGCGTTATGTCTGTTACGCTGTGCGTTGCGTGTGTTATTTTGGAACATTGTAAAGGTAAATTCACAACGCTTTATTATTTAAATATATTATGCAGCAAGAAAAAAATCAAATTTATAAAAGTGAATCTTACTTAATCAATAGAGACATGTTAGTGGCTAGATAAACTGAGTTAATAGGCGTCATAATTCTTTTAGGGTCGCCGTAATCAAAACCGACGAGGAGAATTATATATACTGAGATAAACTATTTGTTATTAATAATTAAACCAATTTTTGCCACAAGCATTTCAGTGAAGGCATTTGCATATTTATCACGAGGAAACCTGCACATAAACAACGCATATATAGTGAGTCAGAGTTTCGCAAAATGGCATTAAACAAATTAAAAAAAGTTACTGACAAATTACCGAGCTGTCGGTAGGCCTCTGACAAGATGGAGCGACGAGTTGGTTAAGATCGCGGGATCGCGGTGGATGCGAAAAGCACAAGATCGTTCTGAGTGGAGAGCCTTGGGGGAGGCATATGTCCAGCGCAGCAGTGGACGTCTTTCGGCTTTTTTTTATTCGACTAGATGGAAAACGAGCAAGTGGGTCTCCTCATGATAAGAGATCACCACCGCCCATAAACATCTGCAACACCAGGGGTATCGCAGATGCGTTGCCAACTTAAAGGCCTAAGTTAGAATACCTCAAGTGCCAGTAATTTCACCGGCTATCTTACTCTCCACGCCGAAACACAACAGTGCAAGCACTGCTGCTTCACGGCAAGATTAGCGAGCAAGATGGTGGAAGCAATTCGGGCGGACCTTGCACAAGATCCTACCACCTGTAATGGCTGACATGATGATGATGATGATGATGATGATGATGATGATGATGATGATGAACTGACAAATTTGAGTCGGTTAAAAAATCACATGTGAACGTACCTTATGTGTGTTCGTGTGTTATGTGTGTTATTTTTTCTAGTGTGTTAAGGTACAACTTTTGGCGGCCAGACCCCAGTATCGAATTCTTATTTCGTTTAGATGTCACTGCCACTTAGCAATGAGCTAAGCAATTTAATAAGATTGATTGATTTGTTGATTTAAGGATGTGTTAAAAAAACTCAAAGGCAAATTACAAGCTTTTGTTTTACTATGTTTGTTAAGTAAATACGAACGTATGTAATCTTGTGAGTTAGATTAGTCGGATTAAGTTGAAATTTTGTTTTGGTGGATAAAGAGCAATGAGGTCTCGTGTACACACTTATTTCAACATGTATAGGTATGTCAGTGTGTGGCTTTTTGTGTCAAAAAAAAACAATTGATTTCCTTTAAAAATATTTTAACACAATACTCATATTGAATAGTTATCTAGTGCAGAAAAACACGACAGCAGCGGTGGACGATGTCTTAAGCGCCGTCTTAGCCGTTCATCGGGTGGAACGATCAAAAACCGCCATCAAAGCATCCGCCAGATTTTGTTCTCGCCATAGTTCGCCAGAGTTTGCTCTACCTTCAGACTAGCTCTGAATCTCTTAATAAGGTGTCTGAGCTGACAAATAAATCATTTATTGAGGCATTGATTCGTTTTTAAAGAATATAAAAGTCTATCACGAATAATTATTGGAGTAGACACATAAACTTATATTTGAAAAAGAGTTCTATCAGACCACATTTCAAATTTTCATATCATTTTTATGGAATAATCGAGAAAAACTAGCAACAATGCAACGTTGCCAGCTCAGCAGGTATAAACGCTCTTAATAACCGATAGTGGTGTTGGTTGGTTTTCGTAGATAACATTCGTGTGTTGCAGTCACAACTGTCTTGCACGTAATATCACAAAATTGTTATCGATTCCTTGTTGGACCTCCGCTGAGTAATTCCCGACTTCCTCTCGTAAATTAATTACTTATGCTTACTTATATATTTTTTTCTAAATTTAAAGTATTACTGAAAGGCGAAGCAATTCTTAGTTCCCCTCTAGAATGAATTATTTATATATTTTTTCTTTTAGAGTATTACCTACTGATGAAATTGAACGGAAATCTTATTAAAATGTGAAAGCATTTGCATTGCATATTTGAGGGTTCTGGATACTCTAGGAACGGGGGAATTGAAGCTGAAATAGCTTTTTTTATATTTAAAAAAGAAGCTGGCTGAAACTACACAGCTACAAATGATTCAGCCCGGCTTTTTCTCGGGCACATAACGGCAATTGCCATACAGCGAAAAAACGTATAAAAATCAAAGCTTTGTCGTCAGTCCATCTAGTGTAGGACTTTCCAACCAGGGGGGCAGACCTGCCTAGGGGGCGTAGAGAAATGTCAGGGGGGCGAAATAGGTACGTTTGAATTTACGAAAAAAAAAACTTTATAAAGCGTAGGGAACTTAAGGAGGGCATGAAAATATTATTTTTGGTTCTGAGAGGCTCGCCGAAATAAAGGTTGAAACTGAATATAATGTACCTATCCATTCTAATTGATGTGGAATAACAACATAACCCGACAAATTAGCAGATTACATATGGGTTAGATTAAAGTAGAGCCCAAGACCGGAATTAAACCGAAACTCCCATAACGTCAAAATTCGCCGAAGTCAAAACCGAAATCATCAATGTTTGTTCGGATACTACACAAAACACACTCCCTTTTGTGCGTTTCATCTTAAATAACCTGTCCCTATGCCATGAAGTGCGAAATGCCAACTTCGTATCTTGCCATCCGCTGACTAATAGGTACTATTCACTTTAATACGAGAGTGAGCGGTACGATACGAACTTCATTTTCGTCATTTCGTAGTAGCTCCCCTGAAATTTCGTGCTTCTCACGTGCGTTTAGATACATGGGTATTACGCTATTAAAGAATAAGTGACATCTATACGTCCGAAGACACGCCAAGACGCTTCACTGTCCACTTGTATTACCATAACAATCAATGGGACTGACAGCAGTTGCCAGCTGTGTTACTAAAACTTATGTAAAATAGACAGTAAATAGATACAATGAGTCAAAAACATGAAAAATCAGTAGAACGCAACACAAGTGCGCTTATACGAATGATTTTAATAAGTTAAAAACAAATCTCACTGTTTTTTAAAACCTTTTTATATTTCCTTTTTATACAGTAAAGAGTATAAACAAACAAATAAATTATAAGACCGCACGGTAATAGGATTGCAAGATGTAACAGAACTAAGTACAACAAAAACATTTGTAAATTGTGTTTGTTTCTCTATTTCTGTATAATAAATATTTTACATAAAATTTTAAAACCGAGCCTGTCTGCCTGTTTTCAACGGGCTCAGCCACGCAGCCATAATAATGGATTATTATATTAACACTACTTATGTACTAATAATGGACGTCCAGGCCGATGATTACTTTCCATTGAAAAACCTCCCTGCGCATTTTCTATTTATAACATAAAAAATGCGAAAAGACGTTAGTATATTTAAAATAATTTACAGATTCCATTCAGTCTCTTTGTGGTTAAATAATACTCAATTTCGTTGTTTTGTGATTGATATTGTGTGACTGGAGCCTAGATACTTGAAACTAGCTAGATGAAATATTCCATAAGAAAATATAGGGATAAAAGTAGCTAATGCGTTATTCTAGATCTCCAGCTATCTACATACCAAATTTCACCCTAATCCGTCCAGCCATTGCAGCGTAATGGAGTAACAAACATTCACGCACACGTAGGTACTTACAAACAAGCATTTTACAGTATTAGTAGAGAAGGATTAGTAGGGTTCGGTTACAAGCCACAACTTGTTGTTATTAAAATATTTTCTAAAATGTCAGGCTCAGATTAGTCAAGGATGGATTAACAATAGCATTAGCCGTGAGTGGTTACACCTACAAGTCCGTTTAAATGCAAAGTTTGACCTTAGGTAAATTTTTAGGATTCCGTATAAAAAAATAAGTAGTGACCATTATACTGGGGCCCCGCTGTCTATCCACCGTTTACCAACTTTGAATCATAGGTACGCACCAGTAAGTAAGCACTTGAGTTTTTCGTGCATTACTGCTATATAAGTGTACTTCAAAACATTTCTTACCCTATCGTGCTGTTAACGCGTGGAATGCTCTCCCCGAACTTGTGATAAGTGCACCTTCAGTCAACAGTTTTACAAATAGACTATTTAGTAGACAAACACCTAGAAAAAAAAACTAAAAACACCAATACAGTGATACTTACACGCATCAGCTCTAAGATCCGCTAGCTAGTGCTAGGCTGCTAGTGTATTATTCGGACTCGAGCACCGAGGTTTCCGTACACATTTTGTTTTTATATTTGAGTTGATTGAATGAAAGGTAAATTGCGGTTTACGATATAAGACGTATTAAAAAAAGCTACTTATTAGATCTCATTCAAACCAATTTTTACCCACGACGGAACGGAGAAGGTATATGCGTTTAGGGTGAGAGGTTGTTTGTTTGTTTGTTTGTTTGTTTGTTTGTGCGCAAACGAATGTTCACGTTTATCTCCAGAACGGTTTGACTGATTTAGATGCGGTTTTCTGTAATGGCTTCGTAATTTATCGACGGTGGTTCTTAGATAGGTGTTATAGCGTTTGTCCGCTAGGGGGCGCTACAGTAATCTTTTTTCACTCGAAAAAAGACCATCGAATGTTCCCAATTACCTTCAGAATGGATTGACTGTTTTTGATGTGGTTTTCCGTAATGGATTTGATGTTTATCTAAGATGGTTCTTAGATAGGTGTTGTAGTATTAACCCGCAAGGGGGCGCTATAGTAAACATTTTCCACTTAGCTCTAGAAAGATTTGACTGTCTTTGATATGGGTCTCTTTAAGGGGTTTGATGACTGTCTGTAATAGTTTTAGAAAGGCGTTCATATGTATATCAAGGAGGGTGCACGGCAGTGCCCCCGCCAAGATAAACAAAAAAGAAGACGGAGCACTAACTAACTATTTTCACACAGTTTCGTCTTAACACTAGCTTTTATTTGACCTGCAATGTATGTAGGAACCTATGTAAATAATATACATATGTGTGTTTGTATGCATGTTTGGGTCTTGCAAGTTAAATTTGCCACACTTTTAGCTATCGTATTGTCTTGAATTTTGGCACACTAATGTAAATCTTGTAATAATACAATAATCTGGTAGTGACATGCTGGTTATGCAGCCAGGATCGTCTCCACAGAAAGAAACTCTTCAATAGTTTACGGCACAAGCGCGGAACTTAACAGAATTACCTATTAAACTTTATTGGCACTGTGTTTGTACGATAGAATAGACACAACTTGATATTGCAGCTAGGGTCATCTTCCCACAAAGGAACTCCTTGATGGTTAATAGCACAAATACATAAAACTTTGCACGATTATTCAATTGCAATGACAATACATTATATGCCTATACAACACCTGATGCTGTAGCTAGGGTTGTCTCCTCTTCCCTAAAGTTTCAAGAAAGCTAAAGTTTTGTATGACTTGGCCGTTTCATATTTAAATCTGTTCGTATGACATGTCAATTAAGACCTGTGAAGTAATTTCCTACCGTTAGTAGGTCTATCAGAAAGTCTGACCGAGTAAAAAATTGAGTGTTAGATTTATTTATTTATTTATTCCAAGAAAAACTAATAATAATAATAATGTCATGGAATAGATCTATGAACGGCCAAGCTGTACTTTTGAAATCAAGATATAAGGCTAATAAAGTCAGGACTCAGGCTCTGTTTCCACCAGGGATGTGCGAGGATTTGTTGCGAGGAATGTGTTTTTTATGAATCAATAGAAACATAACATTTACCTACCTCGCTTCACTCCGCTCAGCTTCCACCAGAGATGAGTGCAAGAATAAGGAAATGAAGCGTTTCTACTGGTTCATGAAAAACACATTCCTCGCAACACAACCTCGCACATCTCTGGTGGAAACGCAGCCTCATGCAGCCACTTGGATTTTCCTAGCGTTTGAAAACCTTTTTAAAATTTAAGCGTTATATTGAGCTTGTTAGTATAAGTGTTGTGAATATTAGCCTCTGATTTTACATAAAATGTTTTGGTGACATGAATTATTTCTTTAAAAATTTTAAAATAAAAAGCAAAATTAAAAATTTTGAAAAAACCCACGACGGTTCCTAATAGAAAAAGGGTTAAATAATTTTATGAACATCCCCCGACTAAAAGTGATTACAAACGCAAAAACATCCGTCGGAGACTGCCATTACCATCTCTCTGTTATATTTAAATTAAAATGTTAAGAAAAGCTACTACAAACATAATCTATCCAATTTTAATTAATCACAAATTCATACAACTACATCCAATGTCATTTCAGTTATAATGTTAAGAAAACTACCTTTAGTACATTCCCCACACAATTATAATTCATCACAAATTCATACTACTGCAAAATATAAGTTCATTTCGGTGCAGGTAATGGCAGCCCCCGACGGATGTTTTTGCGTTTGTAATCATTTTTAGTCGGGGGATGTTCATAAAATTATTTAACCCTTTTTCTATTAGGAACCGTCGTGGGTTTTTTCAAAATTTTTAATTTTGCTTTTTATTGGTAGAAGTTTGCATTGGTGATGTACATCATTATATTTTTTTTAGTTTTATCGTTCTCTTATTTTAGAAGTTACAGGAGAAGGATATTGAACTTTGTGACAAAATCGGGCGTTTTCCAACTTTTTATTGCCAAGGTTATTGCCACATTCAGTAATATCTTTGTCACACTTTTCTCTCATTTAGTACTTTGTCACTCATTACACAGCTCTTTAGCAATTACCTGACAATTAGCGAGTAAAATTGTCAACAGAAATTTAGCCCTCATGTTCATTTTACCGTACAGAAACAGAACAGAACCCCTCATATACGAATTTGACTCGTTCTTGGGGGGTTTTTTAAAAACGTTTTTCGGTTCATTTACATCTAACGTTATGCTTGCTAAAACACCGACCATCCGACCCATAAAATCTACTTAATGTGGCTAATTAATTGTAACTGGATTAATGGCGAGGGCTCTTCCTCTTCTCTATTTAAATGTCGTTTTAAGCCAAATAAAATTCATATTTTTGGAGAAGTTTCAGGTGAAGTCGTAAATAAATTAAGCTCTAGTCGTTACCCCTTAGCCCTTGGAATATTTCATTTTAAGTGTTCCGTGCCCTAAAGGTGCTAATTACTAAGGCCTTGTTGTCTGTCCATCCGTTAGTTTATCACAACGCTGTTTCTTTTGAATCGTAATAAAGAATTTCACATAACCGAAAAATGTATACTTTTTTTGAGCGATAAAAATACAAAATCCATGGTTTTGTAAATAATTAATTGTGATGTCACTTATTTATCTAATCTTATTGTTCTGATATTTTAGGTCCAGTTAGTTGAAAATATTTTTTTTTTAGGAATGAAGTAGTATCTTTTTATTAAAGTTGTATGTTGGGATTATTGTTTTACTAGCTTTTGCCCGCGGCTCCGCCCGCGTGGTATTCGGTTATCGCGCGCTGTTCCCTCGGGAACTGTGCATTTTTCCGGGATAAAAAGTAGCCTATGTCACTCTCTGGTCCATAAACTATCTCTATGCCAAAAATCACGTCGATCCGTCGCTCAGTTTCGGCATGAAAGACGGACAAACACATAAACATACAAACACACACACACTTTTTTTTATTTCTGTTCATAAAGTGTAACCTACTAAGTATAACCGCATTAACCCTTTGCCTAATAACCAGTAATTGAGAAAAAAAAATAAAGGACCTCGCAAGAAACGTGTTATTTCAGCGTTCGTGGCTCAATTTTAATAATGACGATTGACGCTGGTAAGGAATCTCAAAATTCTTATAGTAATATTTTCTCTCATTTCGGCTGGGTCTGCTGAATTGTAAACTCAATTACCAATTAACCTTTGCGCCTGATACTGAAGAATTGCAATTGGTTAGGCGCGATTCGGCAACCCTCGTCTTATTGGGTGATTCGACCGATATTAATTGAATTAGTCATGCGGTACTCGTGAATTTTATTGAAATTGACTATAGATAAGCGTATTTGTATATCGATATCTTTACATCTGCATTATGTTTATATCTAACACCGTTGTGCTAATCGGTGCAATATACTGAGGCAACTCACATGCACTTGTCGCGAGGCGGGGGAAGTCGAGCAAACTGGCAGTTCCGAACTTTAGATTAGAACTTCAATACTTTCGAATTCACTGATTTTGGTTAAATACTTGTTCAATTATAAATACCTACCTTGTTTTTGTTACAGGTAAGAGACTAATGAGTCCACCACGAAAGACGGCGTGCACGTCCAGTACACACAAGGTTTTATAGATAATAGTATTGATAAACCCTATAAGAAACCGCCTGAAATTATGTGAATTGAAAAACTTCAGTGGTATTAATGCTATCGTGATATTGGTGGTAATATGTGTTAAATTTTTAGGAGCCTTATTTAGTACTTATTAATTTGATGCCTTGCAAAAAATTGGCCAACTGCAGCATTTTGTCAAGAAGTCGAAAGTGGCAATTGAGTAGCAATACGAGTATTTAAATTTACCATTTTTTGTGCAATCGACTCACTTTTGCAATAGTGGAGTTTTACGGACGAAGCTTAGTTGAATCCATCAATACGCCATTTCAGCTGAGGCATATATAGTGCTTTTTTCAATAATGAGAGAAAATAAAACAAAGTTATCACACTCTTTTTAATCCTTCTGCTCCCATATACCTTTCCAAGCGTTTCAGTTACTTTCCTGCTGGCAGTCGGTATCGGTTATGATCGAGTACAGTCAAGTGTAAAGATATGTATTGTGAATAAAAATAAGTTTTAATTTAAAACTGCACAAAATTAGAATCATCCTAATGCTCATTAATATATACACATCGAAGGACTCATAAATATGTTTACACCACGTACACTAATTTGTATACATCAACTGTTACATTAACATATATGTATACGATATTAAGCTAAAAAAATTTTTTTTTAACAATGAAAAAAAAATTTTTTTTTCCAATATATATTTTTTTAATTTATTTAAACAAAATTAAAAAGTTTTCACTGTAACATTTCATTATTTTCATTTTGTTAATAGAAAAATCCTTACATTTACTAAAATCTTAGACATTTTTAGTTACCTGGGTTTGACCCACTTCCAGTGGTCGGATAATTAAAATTTGCTATGTTTTGGTAATTGAATGACAATGAAGGTACAGTTAACAAAAGTGAAAGTTTTAACAAAAATATTGTAGGTACATTACGTTACTAGAGCCTGTTTTGGACATTTACGGAACCAACTGCTCTTTTATAAAAAATAGTTTTTCTAATAAAAAAATCAGAACAAACAACCTGCAATTTAAAAAAATCAGCATCTTGCTGAAGCTATACCTAAGCCTAAGCTGATAAGTATCTCTATAAAAAAAAAACTTTGAGAATGATGTCATATTATATCTATTTATCTTACTTTTAACTAAACTCAGTACATCGAGTAGCTCGAGATAAGTATAAAAGATACAGCAGAGTACGTCGAGATATTGAATACAGAATCTCCAACGATTGTTTGCTGATTCAATCGCGAGAGCGTAGGCGCAGGTTGAGCTCATAAAATCGTCCGCTCCCATTGGCGGTCCTGCCTACACGCCAATTAACATTCGGTGATTGTGCGTAGTAGTTAACCACTAGTTTACTAATCGCGTGACGTGGGGTAGGTACAATGCGGGCACGTCACTCGGGTGCAGTGGCGTGCAGCGGCGTGCAACGGGCAGGAGCAGTGATGCTCAGAGTCGTGTCGCGATGGTCGGGCCGAGCAGCTTGCAGCCTCCGGCCCCCGCGACGCCGGGTCGTGCTCGCGCTAACCGCTTAGTCACGGCTGACGCCGCGGCCACCACACACCTGTGATAAAACTACTTAATCCCACATTCCAAACTCTTGTGATATTTTCTGTGATACACGATTCTTGGCCATGGGATTCCTGGACGGTGTTTCGTTTTCTGTGTTTAAAAAGTGCCCCAATCTCAGAAGGAGGAAGAAGAAGTACTGGATCAGGTATGAGTGTGCGTAGCAGATGGGTACAAGATGAACCACGTGCGATTGTTATCAATGATAACGCTTATCGGTTCGCTGTTGGTAGTTCATGCAGGTAGGCATATAAATATGTAACAATAGTGTACTGTTAAGGTTTATAGCACAATGTATGAAACAGTCGTGGACTTTTATGCCAGTTGATTGTTTCGTATTGATTTTGTTTGTTAGTAAACCTTGAACTTTGCGGTAAAGTGATTACTTAGTGAAAGTGATTTAGAAAACTATAATTATATTACTAATATCTGTAGTATTTGTTTATTACGGACAGGACCACTATAATATTTCGCACTGTAAATTATTGATAAGTAACAACATTGTAAGGCGGGCGCTATTAATAATTAGGTTGATGACAAAGTCTTAACCAGAGGCGCCTAATTACCGGATGTTTTAATTATTTGAATAATTAAGGTTTCGAGAATACTTTTTGAACAAGTACCTATTTCTTGTTGATTACATCATCAGCAAAGCAAAGCAGCTCTTAAGACAGACGTATAAGGTCTGCTTTTGTGGTACTTAGGTATTCAAGACAGAAGGATGCTTAAAGAAAACAAGTTCAAACAAAGCACAAACGTAAACAAACCATAACATCTGTAGCATAAGTAAGTTAGAAGTTAAATAAGGGATTTCTAATCTAGCAAGGAAAGTTAAGTACTGGATACTTCCATTACTTTTTTTACATTTGACACAAATAAAAAAGCAAAAAAGTTCGTGGATTTTCCTATGCGTGGATAAATACGTAGTTTTTTCCTCATCATCATCAGATGTCATCATTTTAAACGCTTAATTAGCATTTATTCATATTTAATAACTGGTTTAACGGAATCATTTTACACGCCAAACAAACAAGAGTGAATCACAATAAAATTAATCTATAAGTATTTAATTTTAACTTCGTAGTTATAGTGCTTGTTGAATATCTAGCTGGATCTTATCAAGTAGATACTTAACTAATAGAAGTACTCCGTAATATTCGCTTCAGCGGACAGCTCAATACTCTTACTGCAAAAAATACCAATGATATTTCGATTTGTGCAAATTTATTCAAAAAAAAAGAGACAAGGTCACACCTTAAACAATAATTACTAAACTACTACTATAGCACTGTAGAACCTTACCGCTGTGAGTTACCGCTCTTGCATTGTGATATTTGTTGTTCAAAGTTGTTAAGAGATTAACTTTGAAAAGGTACAATCCGAACTAAATTGTTTGTGTTGGCAACACTATCTGCGCAACGTAACCATGGCCGTGACGCGAAACGCACTGCTGACTTCGACGTACTACGACTTTGAAATTGAACTCTCTGATTATAGACTATATAGTCCCTTTTAGGTAAACAACTCATACTTCAATCAAAGCCACAAAGGACTATTCATTCTAAAAACGTCAGTTCCTCTTTAAAAAGATCCAAGCTTATTTATTTCTACAGTATTTCTGTAGAATGTTCACTCATACTTGTTTTTCGCTGACCGTTGTAGTATTCTGAATAAGGCGCTATGACTTCACTGGATTTTTTACAGTCGAGGAAACTAAACCACATAAGTACTAGGTTTGGACCTTTCCGTACTAAATTAATTTGGCTGTTAATTTATATACAAGAATTGCTCGTTTAAAGGTATATAGATTTGTAATTAATTTGTAAATGAACATCCAATGCGTCTGTAATGAAGCGCGAGCGAAGCGTCTCCGTTTCAGCTTGAGCAATAACGTTTTCGGGCGCCGTCCGTTAGGTATATGGATTTTTGTGTCGGTTCAGTTTTTTAAAATTTTACATTTATGGTGGAGCTGCAGGGATCGAATTTGTAAAAAATCATGTTCATGACTCAGTTCATGACATCAATCAGGACATAACTCGCAGTGCCACTACTTTATCTAGTGGGTACAATATAATTAGTCTAGCGGATTTTAATACATGATAGATGGCCTTGCCGCGTCCGACCATGATGTTTTCATGATTAGAGAGGATTACAATGGCATTATAATGCCCAACTACTTGCGCGTGTCAACTGTGTAGATCTATACAAGCTCGTCCCGGCGGTTTCCGGAAGTAATCAAGCGGCAAGCAACCTTGATTTTTTGCTTGCTTTGCTGTAATGCTCATTGTTGTTCAATCCTTATTCTCAGATGATTAGCTGAGTTTCGTGGTACATCTCTCGATGTGTAAACATAAACAAAGCTTCCCGTTGACCTAGAAATAAGTAAACATATAACTACTATCCAAATAATATCAGACAATATGGGATTGCAGGCGGGCCTTATAAGTAGAACATGAAAATTGTTAGTACAGATCAAAGGTTGGTTTTCGGCAAAAGCCACCATTCCCTTGAGGTAACCTACCTGCGTCTTATTCATCTTTGATGTTAGTGAATCTGGAACTAATGGGTATACTTGAACTAAACAATATAAAACCAAATATTTTGAAACAAATTCATAGAAGAATCAGACATGCTATGTCCCTTAAATGCGGTAGTGATATTTAAGTCTCATGAACTTGGAAATTACTAGGTATCCGAAGAAAAATGAGCTTAAATTGTATATAATGCATGAAGTTAAATGAAGGGCGACTATAGGATTTGAATAAAGATCGATTATCTTCGGAAATTGAGTAATTACCAAAGTAACGAGATGCTTTGGTCACAGGTACAGATGTGCAAGTCGCAGAAAGTTTCTGAGAAGTTGGGAAAGTTCTCGGTTTTAAAAAAAATCGGGAAATTTTCACAAGAAATGTAGGAAATTTAAATTTTAGAAATGGAAATTTTCAATCCCTATACAAAATTGAAAGAAATTTCCGAAATTTTCCAAAATATATGAAAAATTCCGCAATTTTGGAAAGTTTCCTTTGGGTCATCAGTAGTCATAGTTAAGAGTACCACATCCAAGGGTCATGACATGGATTGATAACCACTTGGCTGTAGATTAGCTCATTAACATATACAATGACCAGGGATTATTATTAAAGAAGAACCGTGTCGCCATATTCCGGTAAAAAGGAGGTAATTTCTCATGACACTCGCACGATAAAGTGGTGTCGCATAAAATACCACAGTTTACTTGTGGCTAGGGTATGTATAGTATTAAAAGAGATTTTTTTTCTCTTTTAATACTACTTATGCATATTTCCGTTGATGTTCACAAAGGTTCATGTTTGTAAAAACCGAATACACGAGTGATTTTATTTGTTCGTGATGGTCTCCCGATAAGATATGAGTAAACAAAATACCTTCAAGTGGTCCGCAAATATAACACGTACTCGCGTACCCAGAAACACTTACAGCTACTATGCTAAATTGATTATCGCCTTCGAGGTACATAATTCAGACACATTTTGACTATCCTTACTAATATTATAAAATGCGAAAGTGATTCGAGTACATTTATGTTTGTTTGCTTATTTCGTTGTTTAACCAACAAAGCATGATAAAATTTGGAATGGGACTAGTTTAGGACCCTAAAGAAGGCATAGTATAATTTTCGTCCCGATAAAGTATATAATTACTACGGGTTCAATAATAATAGTTAATCATAATTTCTTTTAGCCAAAATATTGAAAACCTTAATCATCATTAAGCATGAAATTAAAACATTACGCATAAAATTAAACATTGAAAACATAATCATCACAAAGACTACAATCAAACAGCTTTGATATAAAAATACATAATTAAAAATTCGCATCATTACAAAGAAGTATAAATACTACGTGAAAATATCTTTAAATACCTGACATAGATAGCCTTCTGGGCCTATACTCGTACTACGAAGTGCAAAATTCGAACTTCGTATCATGCCGTCCCGTTGACGCTTATATTATTTAATACGAGAGTGAAAGGGACAGTACGATACGAACTTCGATTTTCAAATTTTACACTAGGCCCCCTAAACCTAAATGTAACAGAATCGGTTTTGCCCTGAGCCCACCTAATCCAGTCACTTAATAGAATTATTCGAATTCAATTTATGGCAGTTAAAGTTTACTGTATTCTTCTTGGACGAAGTAACGGGCAACAGCTAGGTCTATAATTAGCTTGCTTATATACATATACCTACTCTAAGGTCTATATCAATAAGTCACCGCTTGAAGTTTGATGTAAACAAACGAGACAGACATGATCAGTTTGGTCATCAGGCATAACGCACTAAAAAATAATGACGAGTTTATGAATTTATAATCTACCTACTATTTTGTCTTCTAAAAGTTAGGTAAGTAATGTATATAATGCTTAAACTCTAATTACTTGGAAAAGAGTTGAAAAGTAATGTAATATTTAATAAAGAAGTTTAATGTAGTCACGTTTTACGTAATGTCTGCTCAGAATATAAATTATGCGGTTTAACATAACAAGTTCTTGTCTTTCCAGAGAATGTAAATACATTCCTCGAGTCTTCACAGTTCGTAGGGCATGTCATACTTGGGCAGATTATGAGCTTGAACATTTACGATGACGTTAAGTTTGTTGCTGATGCTCGTCGTAATATTTAGGATAGCAACTTGTAGGTGTAGAGAAAATAATTACGTTAATAAATTGTTCCGTGCCATAAATATTGCGCAAGATTTTCCTGCGGCCTTAGCCGTAACTATAAACCTGCTACCTACTTTTATAATACAGATAGAGTTTTTGCTGCGAAGTTAGTCATTGAGACTTATGATCCTCTTTTATTAAGTTCAAAGACTCGTTATCCTAGTTCTTTAAGCAGAAATAACTCCTTTTTTGATTAGATCAACTTATTCCGCATATATGAATCACAAAATAGTTACAAACAATAAAAGTGGCGCTTACAAAAACACACGGCAAAAATGTGATTTGGATATTAGAATCATGATCAACTTATATAAGTTTAAATTTTCCACCTGGCCACCAATTCAGATAGAAACATGTTTTTGTTAAAAATTGGAAGTTTATCTACTCAAGGTTTTTTATTTGTCAGCGAACGTAAGAATGTCCACCAAAAATTCCTTTTAACATTAGGGTCAATGTCAGTTCCACAGCCCTAAAACATAAGAGAATATTAACGGTTAGGTAGGTACAATTATTTACTTCAATTGGAAATGATCAGCACTGAACATCTGATATTCAACGAATGTAATAAGTAATTAATCTTATTGAGTTTCCAATATGTCATCATATCATATCAACACTTCATATCAATGAAGACGAACTAAGACGAAAAGTCGGATCGCCTCCCAGTCATTCATTGTAGCGAAAGCCTGTTTACAGTGGACATCTTCCGACTGATAATGATGATGATGGTAATGCGCTTTCTTGATCGAGTATACCTACTTACATTCCAAAGTTCAAGTCAATTCGATGAACATGAGTAAAAAGCATCAAAGTAGCAAGACTTATATTATTATGACTAGCAAACATGCTAAGAGGTGGTCACAAACTAGTCGCAAGCTAGTAGCAAGCTTACGAAAAAATATAATTTAAATTCAGCAATTCATTATTACAAGTGTTTCAAGTTCCAGTAATCATATTATTAAAGGACACTATAAGCAGTTTGAAGAAAAATATTTTATGGAGCAAATAACTTTAAACGTAAATTAAATTATACAGATAAGTACTTGTTTACTTACATAACATATTTCTAGCTAAACTCAGTGAAATTTCTGAAACTAAGTAGCACAATTACATTTAACATCATAAGAGATTACTAGATTACGTATTTTAAAAAGTTGAATACTCGTAGCTACAGTAAATTATTATTTCGAAGTGAGTTTTTTTTTACTTTTTCATAGCATTTACTATATAAATTGTAGTAGGCACGCAGCAATGAAATGTATAATCTTCTTTGAAGTATAATCTCATCAATAAACACATTTCTAAGCAATAGCAATTTTTAAAGCACCCTTTCTCGTTTTTGTAACTTAGATTCCTCATATTATTCCTGTGGCTACAGTACTCAGAGTTATTTCAAATGTCAACTGTTCTCTAATTACTTTAAATATCTAGCCTCTTAAATAACAGTGGAGCACGAGAATAGCGAAATGGGCTCTCTATGCATGCATTATGCACCCCGAGCATTGCGGCCGTAACCTTGGCAATAAGTCGGTCGCGCTGCGATGACGCGCCGACCGGTTCCCCTTCGCCGTAATGCTCCGGGCTGCAAAACGCGGTCATACATCATCGTCATGCTCTATGATAACTTATTATGTCAAGACTAGTAGCCCAAAAGTATTTAGCAGCAAAATGACAACTACTTTATAAAATAAAACAATCAATTAGGTAACTTTTTTACTATGGAACAGGAATTTTCTTGTCAATCTGCGATGGTTTACATCGATAATAAGACTATATTTGCCATTAAATCTTACTTCTCGTATAGGCTTTGCTTTTTTGTTGTCCCACCCCACCTACTCGAACCTAAGAAAGAACTACGAGAAGATTGCTTTTCGAACCAGCTCCTTCACGACGAAGTTTTGGTGTCAATACCAGTTTATAGCTCGATTTACTTCACTATACAACTCCGCTTTACCTAGGTCTGAGATAGGATGTAAACTATTTTTCATTCTTTTACGCGGACGGAGTCTGGGGTAACAGCTAGTATTTATTATGTAAGCTTAAATTTTCTCTGAGCTTTGTCGCTGATTGTACTTAATTATTGCGTTGTCATCGGAGCTCTATATCTCATAATAAACCCCCTTGCAAAAAAAAACGGGCACCTATGGTTTTTGTATTTTATGTGCATGAAAGCTTACTTTCTAAGCTTCAATGCCAAAAAATCTGAAAAACCATAGGTGCCCGTTTTTTTTTGCAAGGGGGTTTATAGATGTACCAAATTTCAAGTCAATCCGACCACTAGAAGTGTACACTACAAGTGCGTGTGTGACTAAACTTAGTTGCATGATTTATAGCAAATAAGTATAATAACATGAATATTAAGAGAAGTTTTTTTGGAAATGAAACTATCATGAAACTCATCTCATATTAAATTCGGGCTAGCCCGAAACAGTCGAGCTAGACTCGATTTAAAAACGTGAGTTATACCTACGTTACAGTATCATTTAATATTAACAAAAGCTTAATAAAAACTCATAAAAACAGAAAGTTAGTAAGTCCATGTAAGTCTTAATAGTATTTTAGGTAAGTAAATTTTTTGGATTACGTAATTTCTGCCTAAATTCAACAAGAATGAATCAACTCAACACATTATTATTTTTATTACATTGAAGCTATTATTGTCATGTAATTTAATCATTGTAAACGATCCATTATTTCGATGAAAGCTTATAAAGATCTAATGTTGTACTTCCCCTCTCCGCTGTAACACAGGTAGTAAAATGGAAATTTTATTTCAGCGCCCCCATTCAAGTGATTTTCATTTAATAGGTCTCTTGCCTAAGTCCCCCTCAAATTTAATTTCTTCATTATTGCCAAGGGCTGTGATCCAGATAAAATTCTCAGTTTGTTTCGCCTTCTAATTATATCGTAGCCGCGGTATATACGACAAAATTAGGCAAAAATGGCGGAGCAATGCGATTTGTTAAACAAATAACAAAACAATCTGAGTCGATACCATTATCACTATTAATTTTCCTTGTGCTTATAATGATGGCGTGATTACGCATCTGTGGTTAGAAGAGCTAAACTTACTGGGTTTTAACTCCGATTTTCCTCCCAATTCATCAAAAAAAATTCAATTTATGTAGCAAATGCCACTTCAGGAAAAGGTCATCGGATAAGCTTTATTAAAAATCTGTTGTAATATTCAAATAAGGCTAACTAAATTAAAGGGAAGTGTAGGTAGGTATAAGAGGCAAATGAGGGGATAATCTGAGAATTAGTGCCGGGGCCAGCGAGCTACGGCGGGCTCGCCGCGGCCGCCGAAACCCACCGGCTATTAATCCTTTTTTCATCCAATTGGACTTCTTTATTGGGTCAGACTTTAATAAAGCTGCTACAATACAGCAAAAACATTCTCTTTGAGCTAAAAGGACAGGGGTATTTCATTGGAAACAGGTTGAATGAAATTAAAGTCTTTGACGTAAGGTTCATCGCTTGGGTATAAAACGTGAATAAACGTGGTTGAATTGAAGTTTATTTGTCGCGATGCGAAGCGACAGATGATGAGGAAAGGAGATGTAAAGGCAGAAGATGATGTTCAATGATGTTTATTAAAAGTAAGATAGGAGGCACCTGATAGGTAACAATGCATACAAAAACGAACTTAATATAAAAACTAATAAATTTGGAAGTTGTAAAATAAGCTAAAGGAATTATAAATGTTGTAGGGCTTACAATTGTGCCTTCAAAGTCCCTTATTACTACTCTACTTAACTGAGAACTGTTATGATGTGATCGAATAGGTACTAATGTCAAAATAATAAGATATTTTAGCACGTCTTTATAGTATGGCTGCTGAGCTGAGAATGAATTTTGACATAAAAACAAAGTGCTGAATATGAAAGTACAGTGGGATTCGATTTGTAGCATTCGAACATGGCGGATGTAGACGATGTCTAATTTTGGTATTTCTGCTTCTTTCGCTAGTTGAAGTATAATTTTGATAGTGTTTTATGCGGCGATTAACCTTAACAGTGAACAGTGATCACAAAATTCGATATTGCTCACGTGTCTGACATTTTTTAATGCGCAAGTTGTCTCCGCGTGGTTTTTGGAATTTTGCTATCAAGTTGCAAAAACTACAATCACCGTACTACGTGAAGAAGAATATATTTATCTTTATTTAACTGACATTGGTCCAAGCCTTAAAGGCCGCCATTAAGGAGAATAAGAATAAGTACAGTGGATATTCGAAAATTGAAATTTTGAATTGATTTTTAAACAAACCGAAACATGAAATGAGAAAGAGGTTAAAAATCAACAAGGCTTGATCGGCCTTGTTACATATATTAACTTTTTTTAACGGTGGCGCAATAGGGAGATCCCAACCAAACGTTATCTGCTTCTTCCTTTCGCCTAGGTATTTATCACTATAAAAAATGTCTGACCAATGTCTGACTGATTATCGCAACGGGAATTACTTTTTTTACTAACATGCAAGTGCCTCGTGTCACTTGACTTCACAATAAATACTTTTGTCTCAATCCGATTTCTGAATTTGCTTCTTTGTTGGTTAACCGTTTTGTTTTTTTGCATCTAGCCAAGATAAATCTAACCGCAGATTTGCATAATCAGTGCAATGGGTCAGAGGGTTTTGATATAGGGAAGTATTTTATGGGAAGCGACTGAGAGAACTTAAAGTGCTGCGAATGTTTTGAATTTTATTGCATTTAAACAACAGAGCTACAGGTCTGAGTTTCTCGGATTTTGTGTGCCGAATTATATTTTAAATTTGCTTGATCTTTTCGGAAAAGGGAAATATCGTAAGGAAATCTATATCCCTGCGAAGCAATTCAATGGTTCTTGTAAATTACCAAACCTGCACTTCGCCTGCGTGAAAATTACAGTCCAAACCCTCTTAATCTGAGAGGAGGCCTATGCTTAGCGCAGTGAGACGTACTTGTATACCTACAGACCGCAGACGAGACGACTCTACTTACTCTTTGTCCGGATGTTTTCATTTTGTAGGTGCATACCTACCTACTCAGGCTTTATTATACAGGTACTTATTTCTGCAGTCCATGTTAGTTGGACTTCTTAAGTTTTAATTTACATTTTCAAACACGCATTTGAGCACTTAGCAGCTAACGAGCTAGTACTTAGGTACTTATGCAGATGTTGTTAGTTCCATTTCAAAATACGGGTAACATGGAACTTAACATTTGTACTTACCTACTCTTCTACCATGTAACACCGTTACTTGAACTACGTATGTAGTTATGTTAGAGATTTTATTGATCATCGTATATATTTTTAAAATATTTTATATGAAATCGTCTGAGTAAATACTTATTAAATTGCAGAGATTACAGCGAATGATTAATGATCTGAACTTTGTTTCGAGCGATTAGATACTTAAACTTAAAAGCCTTTTAATGGAGTAACGCTGTTTAACAAATCTTATTATAATAAACTTAAATTGCGCTGTAAGAACTTTGGATACCTATGTGATACATAAATCGCACTTTTAGAATGAAACCGACACAATTCGAAATATTCACATTACTGAAATGAACTTTGTATAAAACAAAACATGATTGAGTTTTAAAATTAGAACATTTTGAATTGTGTCGTTTTCGTTTTAAAGGTGCGAAATATAATGTAGGTATTACATGGTATTATTAGTATTATTACACATAAGTACAGTATTACATGTTAACTGACGTTAACTGACGTTAACATGTAATACTGTACTCACTACCAGTACCACTACCAGTGTTTGTACTGTATTTCACTACCAGTGACCTGGTACTAAAATACAGTTGAAAAGCCTAGTACTCGTAGGCTAGTGGTTTGACCTGAAACTTCTTAAGATACCTCTGAGTTTTTGCCAAATTGGTGGAATATATCTGTCATCTGATTGATCTATTTGAGAGATACAGACGAAAAAATCTTGTTCTGCGAAGAGACTTGTATCCAGCACAGCAGTAGGACGTGCTTAAAATGAGAATAACTTGATAACACTCATAGATAGTAGATGGTCACTCTATGCCAATTCAACGTAGCTTTACTCAATCAAAACATTGAAAATTGGAAATAAGTTCCAATTCGTAATATCACAGTACGTAAAGTAGGATAATAAAGGGCAAAAATTTAAAAGACGGTGCTGGGTAACCAGTTGTAAGACTGGATATCATACCCAAACTGCCACAGTTCAAAGTCACTTTTGAAAGGGCTTCAACAAGTGAGCACCAATTTCGTAACGAATACAATATACAATACAATACGAATACGAATACAATATCAGCGGGGCTACTACGAAACTCGAAACTCAAAGTTCGTATCGTATCATCCCTCTCGCTCTCATATTAAATAGTATAAGTGTCAGAGGGACCGCACGATACGAACTTCGAATTTCGAGTTTCGTAGTAGCCCTGCTGTGCTACGCTACACGCCGTAGCCCAACAGCAACTATTAGTAGAACGAGTGAATCGTAGCAGTATGAAATGATAGCAAAGTAATTAAAAAAATAGAATTGTAATTTCACAAATAAAAAAACAGTCACAATAATTGGGGTTCATTGATGGACGTAAAAAATCGTGAGTACACTGTACAAATGAAAGGAAAATGAAGAAGTCGAATGAAAAGAGACAGCATAAATATTATTAAAAATACTGATTCTACTCCGTTCAAAAAAAGTCAAAATCGAAATTAAGAAATTAAAAGCCCTCAAATGATTCATCATAAAGTACAGACTCCGACTTGTTAAGATTTATTGTATCTATAGATAGAACAGATGATATATGGTGCGTCTGGATAAGTCTATCATATCAGCGTATAAGTATGTCAAGTATTTAGATTAAAAATTAATCATAACGATGAAGGTAGGCACACAATATTATCCAATTATCGCTTTAAATAACACAGTGAATTGTACATTTTTGATTTTCAATTCCTTATCACATATTGTTATTATTCTTATCTATATCAATAAAATATCAGACGATTGGTGTAAGTCAACATCACATTTCAGTTTACGGCATACGATGCATCTAGAAACGTCGCGTAGCTTTTAAATATACAGTTATGTAAAGTCAGCCAACCAATTGATTAACTTGACGAAAAGTGTTCAAAGATGTAATTTTCTGGTTATAGATAATTAAGGTTTGATTTTCTGTTTCACGTGTATTTTAACTTCACATAAAATACAAGCAAGAATACCATTGATACTCTGAATAACTTCGGTTTTAAAATTTAATTTCCCCACAGTTTAGCTGCACCCTATCTCACTATCGTATATCCATAATCGTACTTATCCTGATTACAATGAGTTAAAAGTTACATGATGTAAATTGATTGTAATGTTATATAACAAGGCTGATTGTATCTTGAGCGGTATCAACAACCTACAAGAGTCCAAAATAATAAGTGCGTACATAATACTTCAAGGATTGCGTTAGAGATGTGACCGCATTTAACATCCAGCCCGACAAAGGGGAGAAACTCGCGGTAAGTGGCTTGCAAAGGTGTCTACAAGATGGACGCCAAACGCACAACTAAGCTTGGTTCGAGGCTTTAGCGTGCAGAATATCTAGAGCATGTGAGGGTGAAGACGTCCCTTCCAACTCGACCGAAAGTGCCGCTGATTCAATGCTAGAATTATCTGTCATAAATAACTGCAAAGGCCTTGAATAATCAATTCGTAGTCATTGTAGCCAGGATAAATTAGAGAAGATCTGTTAACTGATGTACTCTGGTCTCTTTGCTGATACCACTGGTATTTACGCTTGTCTTTTATCTGAGGTTTTGACTCAACGTGTACGTGACTCGTCTGGTTGTGAAATTTTATGAAAATGGATTTGTCGTAAAAGTGGTCAAGCATTTTTTTGGCTGACATTACGTCGGTGATAACTAAAAAGAATTAATGATATATCTGCAGTAAATGGTGTATATTCCAATGGATGGCACAGGTAGACATCGTTGGCCGTCCAGTGATTGGACCCCAAACTTCCATTTGTCAGATTTTGTGCTTCCTGAGCCACAATTTTTAGTGCGTTTCGGTCGTAAACGTGCGACCTGGCCGTTGGATCTGGTATCGAGGTACGTCACAAGGAGAATATTCGGGTTAGAGGAAGAATAAGAAAGTTCAAAGTTCAAAGTCAGCGAAATATGTGGTCCCAAACCATCGTAAAGTTGATAATCGTTTGCATGTCAAAACAATAATACCAATAGACGTGTCTGTCAACTTGAAAGTTCGACTTTAGCGGCATATTTTGCAGGTGGTAGGACCTTGTGCAAGGTCCGCCCGGATTGCTACCACCATCTTGCTCGCTAATCCTGCCGTGAAGCAGCAGTGCTAGCACTGTTGTGTTTCGGCGCGGAGAGTAAGACAGCCGGTGAAATTACTGGCACTTGTGGTATTCCAACTTAGGCCTCTAAGTTGGCAACGCATCTGCAATACCCCTGGTGTTGCAGATGTTTATGGGCGGTGCTGATCTCTTACCTCCAGGGGACCCACTTGCTCGTTTGCCTTCCAGTCGAATAAAAAAAAAATATATATTTGATAAGAACTTGTTAAAAAATTGATAGACCAGTTATTTCGCTGATGGTACCTGTACCTGTCATTTATTTAATGCCAAAGTTTAGGTCAAGCAAACATTTTAACCCTTAATTTATTCCATTTAGAGTTAGAGAAATAAATTGAACAAGGTCCTTTCCTTTGTGTAGCAGAGTTATCCAATATCTACAAGGCAAGGTAGCATGCATGTTACGACACTTTTTAAGAGCAAGGGTGATGAAAAACATATAACGTATGGGTTGCTAGCATGTTGCTAGTCGCCACATTTATTTCTCTTTCACCCTAACCGGTACACGCCGGTTTTGCGATGGCACTGAATTCACTCAATGCAGCGAACAAATTAGGGAAATTGCTTTTTGCTGAAAGTAGCCGTGCAGCAGTGCGGAAAGGCTACGGCAGGAAAATTAATAAAATAAAATACAATCAACGGGTTGTTGTTCCACATCGTGTACGAATACTTAATAAAAATGGATTGTTCGCAGTAGTTCCTTTAACAGTAGGTTTCTTCAATCTTTAATGACACTAAAGAACTGCTTTTCGCTGGATCCGTTAAAAGGTGGTTAAAAGTGAGGTAGGAAAAAAGCATCAAAGAATAAAACGAATCGCTATCATTAGTTGGAACCAAGTTGGAACCAATAAGTTGGTTTATGTTATGTATGACTAGTTATAAATTACTTAATTATTGCCAGGACGTGAGCAACTCCATTGTAGCCGACTACTTACGTAAAAACAACGAACAAAAAATTTAACTGACTACAAAAAACCATGAAAATAATTTTCTATCACTTTGAAGTCGGTGCCTCACATGTGCCTCAGCACGAGCTAGCAGGAGTGGACCGGAGTCGTCTACCTCACCTACATCTACATACCTACTATATGTATATTGGGTTTCAATCACTCCTGCTGGCTCGTGCTGAGGCACCGACTTCAAAATGGTAGAAAATTATTTTCATGGTTTTTTGGTAGTCGGTTAAATTTTTGTTATAATTTTTTTTCACGCTTTTTAGTGTAAATTATCTAAGATACAACAGTTTAATGTCAATTGCTTATAGCCTTTTACGAAAGATTGCTTTTTTTGATGCAGAGACGTTCATGGTTGAGGAATCCTGGTGCTTCACCACTCGATCCATTTCACCATATTGCGACGATTGCATAACAACTGTATTCAAGTAATTTAAATTCAACCCGTGAAATACTTGTAATTGAGTAGCTTTGTTGATCAACTGTGGTCTTCATTATCAGTTCCACTTCACCAAATGATGATTTTCAAGAGAAAATGCACGAGGTACTTACTCCTAAATATTTCCAAATTACCAATACAATTTCCTTAGGATCCAACGATCAGATCCTGATTAGGTGGTTATGGGACCTTAATCAAAAGAACGAAAAAAAAATTTCAAATCGTTTCATAAATGTCACGGGCTGGAGAGATGCTCTACACAACAACCCTAAATTCAGTTTATTGTACAGCCATTCCACAGCGGAGCGTGCAAAAATATCTGACACGTCCTTCTGGCCCTAGAAATAGAGTCGTATCAGATATTTATGCACGTTTGTTGTGTCAGATATTGGTGCCGGTGACTGTACTCTCGATTATATTCGTTTAAAGTAGGTGCATAAACTTAGCTATCATATATAAAGTCGCGGATGAGCAAAGAGATTCTTTTAGTTCGTTGGTACTAATTCAATACATATAGCATACAGCCGCCATCAGATATTTCGGAGTGGCCGAAGTGGTCAAAGTATCGGAACATTATTAATAAGGGGTTGATTCGCCCACAGGACCTGATCATATTTTATGATAATATCATCACAATCATATCATATCAAAACCTGACAATATGAGGTATTAGAGACCCTGTCAGGCTGACCAATAGAACACCAGTTCAAAAACCAATCAACAACGCGCACACACTACAGAAAGTGGTCTATTCAGACTGGTTCCATTATTAGTTGCATTGATGGAACTAGTTGGACTTTTACTGTCGTTGAATGTAACTACGGAGAAAAAAAAGTCCAACTAGTTCCATCAATGGAACTAATAATGGAACTAGTCGGAATAGACCCAGAAAGTAACAAATAAACACTGGTTTTCACGGCTTTTATTTCAAATCGGATCAAGGCCAAAAACAATACGGACTAGCAATTTACAATTACAAAATATAAGTCAATTATGCGCTGACGATCGTATCGAGATTGCGGGGATGGATGGCGCCCACGCACTTGCAGCATCGCCAGCTGTTGCTGCTCGGCAGCAGCTGCTCGCTGCTCAGGCACTCCAGGTGGAACTGCGAGGAGCACGCACTACACTTGATCGAAGCACACCCCTCCATCGTACGGTTGCAAAACGCGCAGTCCATTTTAGATTATCTGTAATTAAAAAGCCAGTCAGTTACATTCGTCTCGTCTTATTTAGTTTTTTAATGAGAAAACGGCGTGCTGCTCGTTTTTAGATGCGGGCGAATGCAGATTAGGGACTTATTATAGAACTTACGTAGTTGCCAAGGGCAAGAGGACAAAGTTGGGACAAAAGGGGACAAAGGAAAAAGTGAAACTTTTTTTAAAATTTTACACATTTTAATACTCCGTATACGCTGAAAAATGTATCTATGTGGTAAGGGATCGATCATTCATTCAGACTAATAGGTGCGTGGTAAACCAAACATTAATACGAAATCCTGAGATAGCTACTCTGTACTTTAGTGCCCTATTAAAATACTATGCAACACCGCAGAAGCCGCATGCTAATTTCGGCTCAACACAAAGTAAGAAGCTAAGAGCGAAGTCGTGTCCCAGCGTTGATAGACAAAATTAACGGCTTGCTACGAGACAAATTAGACTAAACCATCGTACCTGTTAAGTATTAGTGACACGAAGATTAATTTATCCTAGAAATCCCGACAGTATGACGTATTTTTGTAACTTGTAAAAGTTTTTTTAGATTTTTTGTACAATTTTAACTGCGATGTTTAAAGCGTGACAGATTTAGTAAGAATGAAAGTGAAAAAAAGAAGAATCGTTATTTTCTTTTTTAATTTTGGATTTTGAATAATAGTGTTGGCAGCCAGCCAGCATAGTTATTTTCCAAATAGTTTTCAATTTGAACTGTACAAGTGTAGCAATGAGGTTGCAAATATAATTTCTAATTATTTTAATAATGAATAATATTTTTCCATTGTAGTTTTCCGGGAAAGTTGTATTTATATTGTTTTCTCAACTAGCTAACTGAAGTTTACTGAAGCAAGATGAAGCAAACAAGCAAGAGGAAGTACGAACTTATCCAACAAAATGCGATGGAAACATTAAGTATACACTAGATCAGTATACTGCATTTCAATAACTTTCATCTCTGCCTTTTTGAACTCCAAAACCTTTTTTGAACTAAAGACTAAACAATTATTTTTATCTGTGACAGCAAAATGTCAGGTAAATGTCATGTTATGTTTGTTTGTTTACCCAAGACGATGGACCCATACATATTTTGTGTATCATTATTTAATACAGTTACAATTTCCAGGATTATCCTGAGGCACCGTTTTGCATTTTTATTTAACAAGGCATGGACTTAATTACTCTTAGTACTTGGTACGGAATAAATATTTCATTGACTTTTCAAGATCACAATAAAGAGCACACTTTGATCCATAATTCATTACATTCATTAAACATTTGTTCGAAACTTGCTGTTATAGTATAATCTAAATAATGGAGCTGTTATTTGTTACTTTTCGGCAGACAAAGCGGCGCGAAGATAGCATGACCAGTTGCACTAACATTCATGAAAAAAAATTCAGTTCGTCTAACTCCTGTCTAGGAATAGCTGTGATACAGATAACAATCGTACTTTAAAAAACTTAAAACGGAGTGCCCCGACTAAACACGTTCAGGCATTGTGTGTGTCTTATAATTATAATAATATTTAAGTGTAACAATATTTACCAGCATTTCAAACTTAGCAATATTTAACAATATTATAACATGCTCGCTTAGCTTAATGATCACAGGCGCATAGGCAAAAGAACATCGTCGGGAAAGGAATCCAGGGATATGCAAAATGGAGAAAAATCATTGGGAAGGCCAAGATCCACAAATTTATAGCGTCGTAGGAGAGAGAGAGAGAAAGAGACTTCTCCGTCACGGTTTCTGAGTGTATCTCTATGATAAATATTATCAACCCGGTGAACTTAGGATGAATTGAATTTTTTACGTATTTTTGGGTTAGGGGTCCGGCAACCTTTGGAATCGGAAGAGTCAAAAATTACAATTTACAAAGTTTTTTATATGTTTCTCTAAAAGTGTCTCGTTAATGTCACTCGTCGCGTTCGTGAACTCACGATTTGACTTTTAAAAATTATTGCGATTTTCGATCTGGCTGTGGCCAAGGAGTAGGTACCGTCCTTTCTATAAATCATCTGGGCTGTCTGTGGAAGTTAACAGAAATCGAGAAAAACACGGTGTATACGAGTCTACTATCGTTTGATTTTGCTTTGCTTAGTAAGGGCCTGGACACATGTCACCGGTACGGTGCCGTCTACGGTGTCACGGCGCGGCGCCGTCAAACGGCGTCGTGCCGAAACACGGTGCCGCGTACGGTGCCGTACACGGCGCCGCGAACGGCGTCGTACCACGGCGCGGTGCCGTGGTACGACGCCGTGCACGGTGCATCGCTTGGTAGTTTAACTAGTTTTCGTTTTGCTGCTGAACGCATAACACTCAAGTACAACCATCGGTTCAAATATACAAAACAATTGTCGTTTTAAATATATACAAGCATACAGTTTTTGCCTTGACATGGACCAAGAAAAACGTATTCTCCTGCTCCTACTGCTAAGACGACGAATGAAGAAAAAACAGAAACGAAGATATTGGGTGAATCCATACATGTCTTTAATGAACCATGATGGAGGTCATTTTTTACTTGCGTGTTATGCGTTCAGCAGCAAAACGTAAACTAGTTAAACTACCAAGCGATGCACCGTGCACGGCGTCGTACACGGCACCGCGCCGTGGTACGACGCCGTTCGCGGCGCCGTGTACGGCACCGTACGCGGCACCGTGTTTCGGCACGACGCCGTTTGACGGCGCCGCGCCGTGACACCGTAGACGGCACCGTACCGGCGACATGTGTCCAGGCCCTAAGAGCTAAAAGTTTCGTTGCTTCCCCTTTGAGTCCTCAGTCGCTACTTTGCAATAACTCTGTTTTCGTGTCAATATGTAGTAAGCTTTAGAGAGTCTCGTTATAAACTCAAAGAGAGCCAGGTATATTCCGAATAGTTAGGATTATTCCAATTTCCGACAGTGAATTCTACAAATATATTGCAGTCTAGATTACCTGGCTTTCATTCATTGAATGACGGATTGGGTGACTTTAAATTATGTTGGTACCTACATTTACACTGAATAGTGGTTTTGCTTCGTTTATTTATAAAGGTGGTAAATACAAAAGAAAGCAGTGGGTACCTACATGGCATTTTGTAAAAATAGCGGAATCAACATACTGTCAGTGTCAAACAATCCTCTGGGATGTCGCATTGAAACAATAATAGGTATCTCCGCCTGCAAAAACGTCTTGTTTAAGTAGTTTTGTTTCTTTTTTAGTATTCTTGCTAGATTGTAAATGTATGTACCTACGACAGCTAGTTTTTTTTTACCAATTTTTCGTTTAAAGTCATCTTATTTGTAGCACGCGTAGGCCATATTTTCTATAATCATCATAATCATAAATAAATGTTGTCTGAGTGCACACCAATATCTTAGTATTACATTTTTTTTCAACTTAATTGAAATTCATAAATACGAAACGACGAACAGGGTTCGTAATAAACTAAGTGAACTTCGAAAAACACATACGCCTTTGTACTGCTCCACATATTCTACCAGCAATGTCAGCGCTATACCAAAGATGATAGCGCGGGATATTGAAGATTTTCTCATACAAAGGCTTTTAGGAATTTCTGGTGAAGCACACTTGACTGGGCGAGTTATGCGATAGAGAACAACAGTGTGCTAAAAGGCTAGAACTTGTACCTGGCCCTATTAAAATCTAAGCCCCGGGAATATCTGTCGAAGATTTTCACTTGCACCTAAAGACGAAATTAATCAGTTTATTTGCCTAAACATAGACAAAAAGTCACCATCGCATTTAAGTTATATACGGAGCGACAAGATGCTATAATATATCTATCCTATAATATCTTTGGCAAAAGTTGTAGTTGCATATTTCTGATCCCTTTAGATAATGATTATGTATTGAAAACCTATACTGATATTGACTCGTTCGGATAAGGCTTTTTTGATTTTCAAAATTAAACTAGTTATATCATTTTTCGAAAACAGATTTTTAGTAATAATTTTGTTATTAATATAATCTTTTTTACTGGCTGTACTTTTTACATACCTATCTATGCACTTACATTTTTATCCATCCTACAATATGTAGGTATACTAAATTTCAAATCAATCCGAATTCGAAGTGGATAAAATTTAACTTACTTACTAAATTTGAAGGAAACAGACAAAGAAGATATCTTAAAAGTGTTTGGAACGCTGGTTTTCGATACAAGTTACTTTAGACTATCTAATGTAAAATATCTAATCTAAGGGAATATTTGTTTTAAAGCAAGCGTAAAAAGAACTTAATTATTTAGTGTTTTTGTAGCAATATCCACAAATGCCCCGAAACGTTGCAAGTGTTGCAACGAAAATATTTCTAAAATGCACGCGATCATGTCCAGTTGAATTACTTTTATTTTAAATTCCTGATATTCGTGTCCATTGTCCACAAGTTTTTGAGCATTAACAATGAATAGACACGAATACCTCTCCTTATTATTAACTTTTTTAAATTGATTTTATTTAAATTTTTGTATATTTATTCATCTAAAGCGATTTAATTGATTAAGCATACTTAAATAACTGCAAATTTCACAATTGAATAAATATATAACATCAAATAACAATTAAATAAGTAAAAATTAAATTAAATTAAATTGAATTAAAATGTATAATACCCATAATATTATAATTATAATTATCCATACATAATTTAAAGTTAATATATCCACATTTACTCAAAATTTTGAAAGACCATCCTTACTAATATTATAAATTCGAAAGTACACCCAAGGCATGAGAGTAAAATTATATAGGTACACATTCTTCATACATTAGGTTATATCTGCCCCAACCGGAATGCGATTCCGCGACTTCGAACTTCGTTGCTGCGGTTTCAAACTTCTCCTAGCTATCTACAGTCGGCGGAAAATTATATTTAGTAATAAGATCCCGTTGGCCACCTTTTAATACCCTCCTTCTTGTAGACTCTGATTAAAAGAAGATGAGAAGTCTGTTGATGTACATTTAGCAACGGCTTGGCTTCATAACAACCCGATTTCCCTTGAATTATCTAAATTTATGTACAAAATTTATGTAATATGGCAAAGGTACCTTTACATATTAACATCTGAAGAAATACTAATGCGCGTTTAGAGAAACTCATTAGGAAGTCTTCAGATGTGTGCAGATATTGGAAAGTAACAGCACACTCCAAGTTGTCTAACGAAAATAATCACCCCACACCAAATACCACCATCTCTACTAAGTATTAACGTATTATTTTGTCTTTGTCCATCCAGACGCACTGCCGAAGAGGGCGGCGCGCGTGTTCTGCGCTCCACCCCCGATTGGGGCGACGCGGCCGTGAGCGGCGAGCACCTCTGGTCGCCCACGTCAGTCTCCGGTGACTGCTGCTACGTTGGCGATGCCGAATGCCAGGTGAGCCACCACAGCATACTACACCGATCCATACACCACACCACATACCACACCGTACACCGATCACCACACCGCACACTACCCCACACATCACATCATGCTACATCATAGTGACTAATTCTATCGCACCAACTCTAGCACAGATAAGAACTACTAATAAAAATGACAGAATTGTTATCGTCTTTTAAAATCGATGTTGGTACTTTTTTGGCTCTCCTACTAATGTGCACAAGTGTATTAGGCACATGTTTTCACAGGTTTTAGTAAATTACATTGCTTACCTAACAGTAAAATATAAAAAATACTTTTAAAAAAACAGTACAATCTCTGCAACAACATTTTTGAACCATTAAGTTCGTTATATTCAATAACTAATATATACGTGTTTTAAGATGTAAGTGATGTGATTATCAGTTACAAACGTTTTTAAACTATGTAGCCATGTGGCCATGTAGCGCCCTGCCTTTCTAGCTCTCTTATTTTTAGTTCTGTTAACTCCATCGACGTTGCTAGATTAGCAATTTCCAGATAAGCCAAAAGAACATCTATCCACCCAGCTCCATTTTTAGTAACACCTGTTGAGCTGGCGTTGCCTTCCCTAATCTTCTTCGCAGCCTTCTTTTATAAAAAAAATTGTATTGACCGCTTTCAACCACCACTTCCATATTGATCTATTTTGGTTAGTGAGCGAGTGAAAATTGCTGTTAGATAGTTGTATCATCGTTCTACCTTAATTATTTGTGGTCTGCCAACAGCTTTTTTTATATTCCTATGGCCTCCAATCAAAAACAGCTCTACGTCAAAATTTCCTTGGGGTTCAAACTACCTATATACCAAATTTCATTGAAATCGCTTCACTGGTTTTGACGTGAAAGCGTAATAGACAGACAGACAGGCAGAGTTACTTTCGCATTTATAGTATTAACTAGCTTTAGTTTCTACGATTCTTTTTTCGTATTTTGTTTGATGTTTCGGAGGATTATCCGGACTCGCACTGCTGAGTTTTTCGAAATTCTTGTGCAAATGATGATGATGATGGTGATGATGATGATGATGTGGGATCGCGGTGGATGCGAAAAGCACAAGACCGATCTGAGTGGAGAGCCTTGTGGGAGGTCTATGTCCAGCAGTGGACGTCTTTCGGCTGAAATGAGGATGATGATGATGATGTGCAAATGAGATTTGAAGTTTACCACGAGCTACGGTGAAGCAATTCAATGATATGCGTGAAGATTCCAATCCACACTAGGCTCGCGTTAGTACTACGGCCTAAGCCCTCTCTCATTCTGAAGAGAGGCATGTGCATTGCAATGGGACGTACCTATATAGGCTGAGATGATGATGATGATGATTATCTTTATATAAGTACTTAACCATGAGAGCCGTGGTAATAAAACAAAAGCTTGTGTTTTATTTGCATGTGCTTAAGTAGTTTGCATGTTTCAACAAATGTTACAAGTTAAATTTCACTCACTAACAGTGGTTGCATGGAAGTGCAAACTAAGTACAGTCATCAACAAACCACCGAATCATACGTAACATTTTGAATAAATTTTCTTTACGAGGTTTACTTTTAGTCTAAAGTTTATCTATTGTTATCATCCTTATTTCCTTACTCTTCACTTCACACAGTTATTGTTAAAGGTCAAATTATAAAATTTACAAACTTGACAATTGGCACTGACTTGACACAAGAGAGACGTCATAAAAACTCACTTTTTAACCTTCTTTTGTGCTAGATATGTGTGAATTAAAATCGCTTTAATTACGGACATTAAAAAAAATTACATAAATGAAAACCTTTGCACTGTTTTGCTGCGCTTATTTTATTTATCATCTTAAGATTATCTTAAATCTTGATTTTTTTTAAACAGTCAGAGTTAGGCCACTAGTATCTTGGAAAAATTAACTTCGTTTGACCTGGTCGTTCTGTTAAGGTTAACGGAAATCAAAAGTAACACGGTGTGTATATGATATGGATACCTTCATATACTAAATATTTGAAGTGTGAAGTTTCCATACGCACTAGACCCGCATGTGGGAGGGAACTAAAACCCATAACTCTCACTCTGAGAGGACTCCTCTGCTTCACAGTGGGATTTATAGGATGCCATGTTTTTTTTTTACGTAATACTTTTTCATCGGCAGATGCGATGTGTAGATACACACTAGCAACATTGTTGCCAAGCCTATGCTTTAATATATTCCAAACGTTGTTGAGTTGGAATTACCTAGAAATTAACACGCACGCAAAAATAACACGCCTAAACCTAAATAACCGCAAAACAACATAAAGTAAAGGTAAAACGGTGCAGAAATTAACTCTGAGCTTTGGTATATAAAACGTAGTACCAAAGTCGTTCCGTATTTTATGTTTGCTGCATGCATGTTTTTTAGAGTTCCGTACCTTGATAGAAAAAAAACTGAAACAATTCTTGAACCTGGGCCTACAATTTTGAAAAAAAAAAAAGGTAATATATTATGCCTATCCCGCCCGCTTCCCAGCTCACCTTCCCGCGATCGCCCTGTCGCGTACGGTTAGTATCTTGATCGCCGATACGCGTCTTACGAGTTTTCGTCTCCTGTATGTTGAATTTTAAATTTTTGTACTGTTCTTGTTAAGACAAAGACGAAGTTTTATAGATAACAAAAAAAAATTATAAAGCTGTAGCTCAGAATCGATAATAGTACTAGTAGCTATAGTGTTTTAGATAGGTATCTAATAATAGGAGTAGCTTTATGCTCGCGACTTCGTCCGGCAAGTAATCATTTATCGTTATCACACGGGAATTATGCAATTTTCTGGGATAAAACTATTCTATCATAAGATCGTTCCCAGGGTCTCAAACTATATCCATACTAAATTTCATCTAAATTGGTTTGACGATTTAAGCTTGAAGAGTAACAGCCAGGAGTTAATGTCACATTTAAGTATAATACTAGTATGGATTTCCGTAATGCCCTAGAGAGAGAAACTTGAAATTTAGTATGAAAATAGCCGGTTTGTCTATGTTACTATATATGCCATCTAACTTAGGAACAGTTGCACAACATTAATAAAAAATATGCATTTTTTCTTAAATATCTGTACCGAATAAAACCGTGCTAAAAAAAGAAAAGTCAATTACAGAACTTTACACGAAATCATAACGGATTTTCCTAATATTCATCGCCAACGGAAGGAGAAATCCAACATTTTCACGAGAAATAGACGCTACCCTACCTTATATTACATTAACACCCTACGTATTGTCCACAAATTATCATACCTTGAAAACAAACGAGTAGCAATAAGGGTTGCATACGCAAAGGCTCCGGGGTAATTTAGTCAGAAATTATTTCTCTCCCTGGTATGATAAGAATAAATTTTCCCGTCGTAGATTTACAGCTCATGTCAATTTACGATTACACGCGGCGTTAACGACGCAGAGGCCGCCGTCGACGCACGAAGTGTCGGAAAATTTCTCACCTTACGACGAAAATGTAATGAAATCCAGTACTTAGTTTTCTATACATTGTAGTCAACGTTTTATAACCATTTAAAATACCAATTTCATCCTGCCATAATTTTGCTTACATTGTAAACATTCCACATAAAAATTGTGCCCATCTTCTACAAAATTCGTGACATAATCCGAAATCTCTTTGCCAAGAAATATTTTGGTCACACACTATTGAAAGTTGTTTTTCTATTGAAACTAATACCTACTTTTCACAAGCAGATTTCGCTAGAAAAAGGCTTACTTTGGGCGTCGACGGAGCACACAAATCTCTCACCTTTCTTTTATTTATTTCGCTTTTGTTCTGAAACCTTTGAAAGCAACAAATCCTGTCACTACAATATTCCTCTTGAACGTCACAAACAGATCATGTAATAAATAATTCCAACATATTAGCGTTGCTATGCTATTTATAAATAAGCAGTTGTTATTTGGTTGGCGCGAAGGCGACAGGGTAAGAAATTGTAATATCCTCGGCAGCCATTAGCAAGTTTCCTGCCTATTGTGTGACAGCTGTTGGTTGGTCGTAAGCGCCGCCGTAGTTGAATGTAAGATTAATGAGCCGCTTCCACCATTATCGCCGCGGTGACCCGTCACTGTCGCTACAACAAAAGAGTCTTCGAGTTCATACAGCCGCGGCCAATCGCCGACTAATCGCTACATTACCAACTCCGCGCACTGGCGCGCCGCCGGCCGAGACCTTTCAGCGTTCTAAAGTTTTATAATATTCTCGCTTTTAAAATATGTAAGTGAATTTTTAGTAGAGTGAACTTTGAATGTGTAATAGCGCTAAGGCAAAACTTTACGGAAGTTAAAATATAAACATTAAAAAGGTTCGTTTAAAGTAAAAAGTGTTCGTAAATGAACTGCCTGATTTTTTTCAAACTAGACTTAAACTAAAATACTATAGTTACGTTTAAGTTCAGACACGTCAGCCGGGTTAGAATTGCAGCCTAAAAAATGTTTATTTTTTCAACAGAAACACGGTTCCCGCATGAAATGCTCGGCGTGCAAGATTGTCGCGCACCAAGTATGCATCGACATACTGATGGATCGTGTTCAGTTTACATGCAAGCCGACGTTCAGGGACGTAGGTGTGAGGCAGTACCGCGAGCAGACCACCACTCACCACCACTGGGTGCATCGGCGCTCGGAAAAGGGCAAGTGCAAGGCTTGCGGGAAGGTCAGTTCATTCATTCATAACCGCCACACCGTCATTGAACGCTTTTATGTTTCGCCTTTTACGATAAGATCTGTGGCCGTAATGTCGCTCTATTGCTCGCGATCGTATTCACCATCTCCTTCTATTCTTATCTTTTACCGTATGAGAGAAAGAAGTGGTGAAAACGGTGGTACCTCAGAGTGTGTTTGGCAGTAAGACCTCTGGCCCCTATACCACATAAGTAAGTTGCAACTGCTACAATTCTACATTATTACCACTTTTTGTATAGGAACTTAACGGTATCCAATAATTTGGCAACAAACGCTTCAACAAAATGTTCATTTGATAAACAACGTTTCGCAAAATTTTGTTTCACAAATCAATCCTTTTATAACACCAGATTTCACGAATTGATCATTTCCACATCATTTCACAAACTCTTTATTTGACAAACCATCATATTCATATTATAACAAATGATTATTTGGCAAAATATTCATTTATTATTTTTCGTCTTTTGGCAAAACCACGTTTGTCAAATCAACGTTTGAAAAAAAAAACGTTTAATAGAATGCATCATTTTGGTAAACACTTTATTAAGAACAATAAAGAGGTGCTTGTAACTCAGGTTGACTTTGTTAAGAAAAAGGTTAGATTAGGTTAAAACTGAGAGTGAGACCCTAAGAAAAACGGGTACGTATCAAAATATATAAAGTTTAAAAATAATAATGGACGAAATACGTAGATTACACGAGTTAAAAAGTTCTTTTAACCAATAGTTTCATAAAAAAATGTAGTACCTATATGTAATGACCATTATATATTTCGTCCATTGTTCGTTTTAAACTTTATATATTTTGATACGTTCCCAAGAAAAACTACCTTCTGCCAGTGTAGTTGGTTAGGTTAGAACTGCGACCCTAAGAAAAAACTAACTGGCTGCTGTATGTACTAATACAATATAGTTGATTATTTATGTCATTGGAATTTATTGGTCCTGTAAAAATTAAATGAATTAGGGTAATATCACAGAATAACCAATAGTACTACCGTACAGAAGGGACTCTCTCGAACAAAAGTCAAATTTAGGTATAAATCGTTGTCTACTCTTACGACATGCACGCGAAATTGTAACTTATAATGTTACACGAGCGTTCATATTCCGTTGGGCACTGTTGACACGAAACAGGTTTGGCGCCAACAGCGCAGGGTTCCCACTCTCCGATGAATAAAGATAACAGTGGGTATTAATATGAATTAAATAAGCTATCTTTAATAAATAAGTAAATCACTTTAAAAGCTAAAGCTACAAAACAACAATATTTTATCAGCAACAGCAACCATTTTTAACAGACTTCAAAAAAGGAGGAGGTTCTATGTTTTTGGAAAAGTTGCATTATATTAAAAAATATATACTTATATATTCTTCCACTTTTCCGTCCACCGGGCCACCGTTTTCTCGTTCTCGCTCGAAGTAATCCCTCAAACGAATTAAGTACAAACTCCCGACTCTAGGAGTTCAAAACAGTCTTTTTTGGACCGTTTCAGCATTTTGCCAAAAAATAACAACAAACTTAGCGAGAAACAGTAACAAAAGTCAACAACAATAATAATAGAAATGAACAATGACAAATACAATGCAAAGAAAATGCAACGGAAACTCGACTCGTATACACGGCAGACGCACTCGTACCTACTGACAATGATACTGACAAGTACTGGCCACAAGAGGCACAAGATGGTTGCGGCCGCTTCCCAAATAGCCGCATTTACAAAATCTTGCAAGTTTTGTTTAAAAATTTAAAATATCTTAGTTCATTGTTATCGAATAATGAACCGCTGCAATTGCCGATTTATTTATTTATTTATTCCAAGAAAATAAAAAATCAGATAACATTGCGTCAGTCAATAAATAAATATTTTTCTATCGTATTCGATGGAGGCTATTTAACAGACACTGATATTGCTATATATTCTTAAAAAGTACAGTTTTTGATTTTTTTGATTATTTTGTTTCAAAACAGAAATTATTTTTAAAAAACATTTTGCGTACATAGTATGCGTAATTCGGAAAATTTTCAAATGTCACAGAACTCATCATAGGTGAAAAATACAATAATCGGCAACCCTTTGCCGCGAACCCCACGGTGAGGTCGCCGGCCGAACGTACCTAAACTGCAGAGTGTCCAACCCCTGGTAATATCTAATAATTCAATCAAATGATCATTTGTGATATGAGCAGTTTGTGATATGAAATGAATAGTTTGCGAAACTTTGTTTGTGAAATTTGTTAAACGCTGTTTGCCAGTAAATGTTGCATCCGTGGTCTTTCTTACAAAAATAGCAATAAAAAGCATGATATATTAAACCGTTTCTACACTTTATCATATTTCGCCCTCATTAAGCGCCGTACGTGCCTTCGGCGAGCTACTACTAAAGGTGTCCAATTAATTGCGACTGCAATCGCTCATTAGTGCTTATTTTACGTACAATTTTTTTTTAACGAAAAATGGAACCGACTTCAAAAACCTTGAAAATAATTTTCTACTAGTTTGAAGTCGGTGCCTCGGCACGAGCCAGCAGGAGTGGAACTATAATCGTCTACCTCACCTATGTATATAATATATATTGGGCTTCAATCACTCCTGCTGGCTCGTGCTGAGGCACCGACTTCAAACTAGTAGGAAATTATTTTCAAGATTTTTGAAGTCGGTTCCATTTTTTGTAAAAAATTTTTTCGTAGTTTTTAGTGATTTGTAGCAAAAGTGCATCTCACAACAATTGCATTAAACTCAAACAAAGCATAGTTACATCATTTTATAATAGAGTACGGTCTTCTTTATCAGGGTCCAGTTCACCAAGTGATACTTTCTGAATATAAATTTATACTTGACTTGATGTTAAAAATGCCAAAATCGCTATAGGTGTGCTTTAAATATTTGAGGGTTGCCCTCGATTTCTCTAAGATCCCATAATCAGATCCTGACTTGGTGCCAATAGGACCACCTCGGAAGTATATTCTTTAGGACAAAAAAAGGATTTTGGAATTCGGCCCACCATTGGCGGAGTTATCGCGTAACAAACATACAAAAAAAAACACACTCAAATTGAGAAGCTCTTACTTTTTTGAAGCGGGTTAAAAATCTGAAATAAAACGACTAAGTGTTATAAATTGACAGTACACATGACTGTATGAGTATCAGCTTTTATGTGTTCATGCACGCAGTAGATTCATTTTAGTGCACGCGGCTGCCAACAAGCCAAACATTTTTACAATAGTACAACTTTTATACCCATTACTATGGTAAATAATCTAATAATTCCTGCATGTGAGTATCTTCCCAGCCTATAACTTCACTGCTGGGGACAGACCTCCTTTCAAAATGAGAGGGCTTGGGCCATAGTTCCCACGCGGGCCCAGTGCAGGTTAGGAACTCCACACACACCATTGAATTGTTTCGCAGGCTTGTGCAGTTTTCTCATTATGTTTTCCTTTACCGTAACGCTCGTTATAAATTTCAAATGTATTTCGCACATGAATATCGCTCATGTGGCCATGTGGGGAGCGCCAAAGTTCGCATACACTTCGCTAGTCATACCGTAATTTTTGTCCGAATCATCGTTTGTCATATTTTTTTTCACTGAAACCTTACTTTTTTCTGAATTTCTGAAAGGTTAGGTTAGGTTTGTTTTATAACAATTCTGAACAATCATTGGATACAGAAAAAAAAGAGTCATGACAAACGATCATTCTGACAAACATTACATTCGGACTTTCAATAAGTACCTACGCGAGCCAATATAGACCCGGTTTATTATTATTATACTAGCTTTTGCCTGCGGCTTCGCCCGCGTGGAATTCGGTTATCGAGCGCTTTTTTATCCCTTTAGAGGGAAATTTTATCCATTTCACCTACACAAATAATTTTTAATTGTAATCGAGAACTTATATGCCTATTTTCATACTTCTAAGTCCAGAAATTAGAAAATTTCCATACAAACTTTACCCCCCCATTTTACCCCTTTAGGGGAAAATTTTATCCATTTCCCCTACACAGATAATTTTTAATGGTAATCGAGAACTTATATGCCTATTTTCATACTTCTAAGTCCAGAAATGAGAAAGTTCCATATAAGCTTCACCCCCCCATTTTACCCCCTTAGGGGACGAATTTCTAAAAATCCTTTCTTAGTGCTCACTTACATCATAAAAAGAACCTCTGTACCAAATTTCAAGTTTCTAGGCCCAGCGGTTTGGGCTGTGCGTTGATATATAACCCAGTGAGTCAGGTTTGCCTTTTATATATATAGATTATTACTACGGCCCAAGCCCTCTCATTCCGAGGAGAGGTTTGTGCCCAACAGCGGGACGTATATAGGTTGGGATGATTAATCACAGTGCGCAAGGCTTTAATTTTTTTTAATAAGTCAAAACAAACCTGGAATAAAAGAGGGTCCGTGAAATTTAGGAACAACTCTACTTACGTGTTAATCAAAACTGCGAGAAAGTCATTAAAAGAGGGTCTTCAGACTCGGCTTAATTACTTCGTTAATAAATTAAGGTAGCGATCTAATGGCAGGTGGACCGCCGTGGGCAGCGGACGAAAGTTCCGTGTAATTTACGGAATAATTGAAAACATCAATGATTTAATCTTTCATTTGTTCTGGGAATGTATAACATTTGTCGTGAGAGCAGTGTGTATTAAGTGTGTCTAACTTTCTTGTGCAATAAAAAAATAAACGACATATATAATTAACCACAAATTTTCTTACTTCCTTATTATCTAAAATTATGTAATTGTAAGTGTAATATCGGATGACGCGAGTAAATAATGATTAGGTTAGATTGATTTTCAACGCCAAAATGAATAGTTAGTTACTGAACTCATGTATGCTTACACGTTAATAAAATTCAATTGCCGGTCAGCTTTAAATAACAATAAAATAGATACATACTTGAACTGAAGTCTATATTTGTTCCCCAAGGCTCGCAATTTGTCCCTTCTTGATTAATCTTCACTCTGTGTTCGCACCTTCTTTATTCCTTATCTTGTTCATTTTCTTTAAATGAATTCATATGGTCTTTTGATATTTCTCACTGATATTTTGTAAATGCAAATTCGAAAGTAAATATATAGGTGTACTATCCAAAATACCTATTTTGGATAGTACACCTATATGTACTATCCAAAATAGGTATTTTGGATAGTACACCTATATATTTACTTTCGAATTTGTAATATTACTACTATAATAGTGGTAAGGATTAGGTTAGAATTTGATACTAAATGTATCACAAGTGAAATCATGAAAATTCAACTCGTGTTAGGTCAGCAAATTCCAACCCATTTCGAACTGAATACTCATAAGTTATGCTGCAGTTTAATTGCAGGATTTGTTGGTCGGGTCACGTCGTCTCTCACATTCACATGCATTCACGGCAAGCTTAGCTAGACGTTCTTAAAAAGTCCCCTCTAAAACATTTTTTACAGTTCCGTAAACTAATGAGAAGTCGTTGAAATAACATAACTTTGAGCGGTAGCTTGGAAACATTCAGACTTATCTTAGACATATTCTAAATAAGCAAACTACATAATATATGTATAAGCAAGCATTTTGAAACCGAAACTTCACATTTATCCCTTGTTGTAAAAGTAGTATTTAAATAACAAAATTTGATATTTTTTTATATTCCACTCTTTGTAGTTTACCACCACGAAAAGTCACATTGCACTGACTGGAATTCATTTAAAGTCGACTAAAGTGGCGTGCTCGAGCCGTTTCGAGTCAATTTCGCATCGCACGCTCGCCTGTACGTAGCCTGTTTATGTGGATGCAAATATTGCGCTTTGGAAGTGCAATTAAAACACAATGCGGCTAGCGTGCCGGGCATGCTGCTTCCCTTGACTCGGGTAACACACACCACTACTTTAAATTTTGATACATTTTAGCCTCGCTAAGCTTTATTAGAAAATGAGAACTTTCAACAGCTACCGACGACTGCGTTTACAAACTTTTTTTTACTGTCCTATAGGAACTATCCGTTTTCAGAGTAAAATCGATATTAGTCTGGGATTTAGTTAAACTGCGTGTGCTAAAAAACGTACTCGGTTCTCAATCGTTTGCCCGAATTTCATAATGCCCGAATATATCATTTTTTATAATTTTCGAAATTCATTTTTGAAATTCGGGCAAGTAGGTAAAGTTGAACGATCCCTACTTATCTCACGATCTTTCGCCTTACCTAAACATACACAGATTAGTACCTAAGATGATGGCTATGCTAAGCGATTTCTTAATATAATCAATATGAACCATTGCCAGAATTCATCAATGTATTAATTACTAAGTAGCTTTTTTTTATTAGCTTCGTGCGCGTGGAATTTGTTTATCGCGCGCTGTTCCCTCGGGAACTGTGCATTTTTCCGAGAAAAAGTAGCCTATGCCACTCTCTGGCCCATAAACTATCTCTATATGCCAAAAATCACGTCAATCCATCACTCCGTTTCGACGTGAAAGACGGGCAAATATATTAATACACTTTCACATTTATAATATTAGTACGGTTGATTATTCCGAGCAACTAGTGACGTATCTACGCGGCATGGCTTCATCTTCCGCATGACTGCAATGTGTTCATTAATATTAGAGATATGCCCCGATAGTATGTAGACTCATTTTATGTAGATAACGTGTAGTCCTTTGACGTCATTAGCACCAGAGCGTCTGGATTATTCCGCAAGCATCAGTAACTACGTCAGAATTCATATTTTAATCGTTTGCAGTCACCTGAATGCATTATTGTAAATATATTGTTTAACAAGGAATAAAAGTGGTCATATACTTGAGCTTTTGCCACAAAAGCTAAGCGTGGGCGCTTATTTGTCTAGCATGAAATTTGTGCCTTCACTTCACACATGTTAAATACTCCGCTTTACATAAGAATCCGAGAAACGTTAACTAACAAGATTGAATTATGTGTTCGTTTGGTTTATTTTTAATTAGGTAGGTATTTTCATCCCTGCGGCGGCCCCAGATACTTATGAGACTAAATATACCTATATTTCTTCCTGTAAATGTTACTTTATGTCTATATACCTCTACTACGTGTTTATATGTAAATTATTCCGTCTGTTCGCTGTTTGAATGTAGTGGTGACCGAAAAAACACTGAAGTGTTCTGACAATGTGTTAGTATTCAGTACATATCAATGTTCAGTTCAGTTTCAATCAATCATTCAAATACTAGAGGTACAATAAGAACTTTTTCTCAAACATGACAATACTGACGTATTTCAATATTGACGTTGTGTTACAATAATAGGCCGAGAAGTATCCCGCTGCAGGCGTTGTGGCTCGCCTGTCTGCGCGCGGTCACTCTAGCGGTCTGCAAAGAGATTTCACTCAACTTTGCAGGCCGCTGGTCGGCAATGCGACCGTCTTTTGTTTCAACGCGCGCTGTGTCTGCGACACGGCCTAATACGCCGAGCAGCACCCTTGTCCGCCGCGCCAGCAGCCAGCGCGACACGCGGACACACAACAGGGCGATCAGACTAGCATCCCGCCAGCTTGATTTCTCGTTTGTTTTATTTTAATTCATGTCATGTTTGAAAAAAGCACTATACAAACCTCGACCGGAACGTGGGATTGCTGGACTCGCATCCCTATCCTATATCTACAGTAATCTACAGGCCTTTCTAGGCCTCTACAGTAATTTACCATATTCTCACCATGTCAAAAGCCCGGCAAGTTGCGATTACAGACTTTATCAGATTCCATGGCAGTTATCACACCGCCACCGTATGCTATTGTGGGGTGCGGAGCGATTAAATTCGCCGCTAAATTGTACCTTCGCGCATACCTCACCTCGCACGGAGTAGTTGACAAGCCAGTGTGTTATAATATAAAATAGGTACAGTCTGAGTAAAAAACCGTAGCCCCACACACCGCGGCTCGCAGCAGAGTACGTTGGCAGTGTGATAAGCGCCTTACGACACGTCACCGGTGCCAATTAAGGTGTTAAATCGCACGGTTCCAATCACGTAGTCTGTTGAATTTCAAACGGTCGCGACCTGTCATTCAGCCTGACACAGAGGGGCTACTACGAACCTGGAAAATCGAAGTTCGTATCGTATCGCACCATCCCTTTCATTCGCGTTTTAAATGTCATAAGAGTCAGCGAGGCGACATACGAAGTTCGAGTTTTGCATTTCGTAGTATAGGGCTAGGAGTTACGAGTGCTGGCGGCACGAGCCTTATACTGTGATTCGAATCTCGTACCGTGCCATCTTGCTCACGCTAATATTATTTAAGAAGAGAGGAAAAGGGACAGTAGGTACGATACGAACTTCGAATTTCGGAGTACCTAGCCCGTAGCCCCCGAGAGCGACGCGTCACGTCGGCATCATTTGCATTTGCCTTGCATGCGACACAGGGTGCGCGCCACGGCACGCTACACCAACTCAATGCGAAATTAAAACTTCATTTTTAATGACGTGTTAGCATATCGCCCGCCGCGTAAAAAACGAGGTTTCTAGGTTACACTGCTTCTATTCACGCGCTTTTCATATGAGTAATGAACATTTTTAAGTTGCATTTCGTGTTCATTGAACCTTTGTTTTGTTGTCGTTTTAAGTTTTTATGTTGTGTTTGATGGCATGTGTTATGTGTTGCATGGTTTTGTTGTGCAGTCCTTGCGGCGTCGCTGCTGTTGGTGGTGTGCGCAATCGCAGAATTCCGTAGAAAAGGCTAACGAAGTAGTGAATGACGATTCGGAAAGTGTGCGTATCCCCAAAAGAAACAAAATGCTTTATACGCTTTTTGGCTATTTAAATCGTAATTGTTAACACGCTTATAAGAGGGCTTAAAGTCACTCAAAAAACAGTGAAGAGGTCGGAGTTTCACAGCGAGATCGAATCAGTGATGAAGCGATCCGCAAAAGAACAAAGTGAGTGATATAGCCTGAAGAAATGCCAAACTTAAGTGGCAATTGTCTACAAAAGACATATTTATAAGAAATAATTTAAAAAATAAGTGTATTTACTAAATGGCTTCTCCTCCTTTAGCAGTAGTTTTTGGACGTTTTTATGAAACAAGACATCTAAACAGTCTAGTGCTACCTGATTATCACCATTGCCACTGCCCGTCACCCCAGTACCTTTTTTTTTTAAATAAGGGGTTTACTAAGTACCTATAGTAAGATTTAATGGACACAGGCTGAGCAAACATTTCATAAATTGAAGACAGTGTTATCTTTAAGTTCAAAGTCGAATATAAATGTATAATATTTTGCCAACAGTCGCTGCAAGCAAAGCTGTCTTTCAGCTCGAAAGAGATCGTGGCCCTGAGCTGTTCGTGGTGCAAAGACGCCTATCACAACAAAGAGAGTTGCTTCAACCTCCAGCGGATAGGAGAGCAATGTTCACTAGGTAATTATTTAAGGAATACAGTCGCCTTTTTTATTCGCTTAGTTGCCCGAATTTGGTTCTTAGCAAATATCATAATATTGGGAGAGGCCTATAGGCCAGATATAGATATCTGTTGAACAGTGGACGTCCTACGGATGATATGGTGATGATGATGATGATGAAATGGTACAAATCTGCATTTTGCCATAGTTTTATAAAGATAGTATATCGGGTAACTCACGTCTGAAATCGAGTTTAGCTTGATCGGGCTAATTCGTAGCCTTTAATATAAATGAATAATAAAACACATTTAGCCGGTCCTGTACCGTCGACTACACTTTTTTCGACCGAAATCAAATTTTATCACTCGAATTTGGTCAGCAAAAATTTTGTCATAGTTTGTTTTAATCCATAATAAATTTTCAAATGAAATTACTTTTTGAGTTTTAATTTTAATGGGTTTGGCAACCTGTTATATAATCGATAGGTGCATGATACTATTAATAATATTTAACCTTTCTTGTATCGTCGTACGATCGACTTTTTGCGACGTATTTAAAGTTCGTGTAGTAGATTATTTGACATTAAAAAATTTAACAATAAATAGTAGCATACTAACTTTTTGTAACTTTTTAAAATCAGGCTCGCAATCAAATATAATCGTGCCACCGTCCTGGATCGTCAAACTACCGAGAAGAGGCAGCTTCAAGTCGTCTTTAAGAAAATCACCAAAAAAGAAAAACGCGTCAAAAAAGAAAGGCAAAGATTCAAAAAACGAGCAAAAGACATTCGTAATAAAACCCATACCTACTGCGAATGTCCATCCGGTTCTCGTGTTCATCAACCCAAAGAGTGGGGGGAACCAGGGAGCCAAACTGCTTCAGAAATTCCAGTGGCTGCTGAACCCCCGACAAGTATTCGATTTGACGCAAGGTGGACCGGGCCCTGGGTAAGTGGAACTTATTAAATTATTTATTGAATCAGGCGTTATTTTGCGGAGGTCTGTATCTATGAACAGAAACAATTAAGTAAGAGAAAGAAAGAAAGAAAGAAACTACATTTATTTAACGCCATAAAACAAACATAGAAATAAACATAGAGCAAATGAAGCTAAATAGGTCCCCACTCAGCATAATGGCACGGCAAGCCGTGGCGCTGATTTTCAGTGAGGACCTTATTAAAAAACTAACTTAAAAATAAAAATTTAAAACTAAAGTATTTTGCTCACCCAGTACCTTCTAGCTACATTTATGCAAAAATGTGTATTCATGCAGTTCCTCCATCTCACACTGTAAGAACACACACAAATCACACAAACCCACTATCACCACCACCACACTGCACTGACGCGTTTCGAACTCAACCAGAGCTCATCTTTAGAGCAACACAACTGTTCACCATACTGCCAGATATAACATCTACATCTGGTAGCATTATGTAGGTATAAGTAGCGTTTGTGTGATTTGTGCGTGTTCTTATAGGTACAGTGTTGAGGTGGAGGAACTGCATGAATACACATTTCTTGCATAAACGTAGCTATCATAAGGTTGCGAGTGAGCTAAGTGATTGTTTCTATTTTGACGACCGGATGGCCAAGTGGCTAGAGAACCTGACTACGAAGCTTGAGGTCCCGGGTTCGATTCCCGGCAGGGGCAGACATTTGTATGAATAATACGAATGTTTGTTTTCGGGTCATGGATGTTTAATATGTAGGTATTAATGTAATCGGTGTCAAATTTCCCACGATTTATTTATTTCAACTTATTACTTTATGACAGGCTTACGCGAACTAGGGTTTAGTATAACTCCGAGTTGTTAACAACTAATCCACCCAGAGCAGGGTTACATTTAAAAGGAACTGTCATTCATGATCAGATTGAACGATTTAATTTTTAAATCTTACCCCATGCTAGTGGCATTTTCATAATTGAATGACAAATCAAACCTCGTTCGTCCTGCATTGAACTCGATTGTAAAGAACAAGCAATTTCGATCTTCGACTAGGGTCATGAATAAATCCAACCAATATGTTTATTGTAACACCACTATGTTAGGCCACCTGAAATAACAATACTGCTTTGCCATTTTTAATACGTAGTAATTAAATATATGGCGAATTTCTGATAAAGGAACACAGTTCATCAGTTCATCGCTCCAGATTACCGACACGCTGGACTTAATCAATTTAATAATTATTGACTTAACCCGTATTATGTCATAATTACTTGCCACTGAGTATAATTACCTTGGTTTCATATATAAACCGGCATCATTACGAGCATACATCCATAAACTGGATAATTGTTATGCATTGAAAGGATTTTCAGATCGGCATTCATCATTAGCTTTATATCCGCGGCACACTGGTTGGCGATTAAATGTCCGATGAGATTACCTATGTCCGATGAGATTATGCAATTCAAACTAATTAAACTTTACGTTTCGGCCAAAATATCACGATCAATAATAATAATAGATGGTTATGGCCGGTGACGTTTTTCTATTACAATAGCAAAAATTAATATCAATCTAAACTCCATTTCAATATACCTACCACGCGCCATATAAATCCGCCTAAAAGTTCATTACTTAATACTCAGTTTTGACGCATTTTTGAGATACATTTTTTATACGACGTCTTTACGCTACTCCCGGATTGTGTTCGAATCGTTTAACGGTATAGTGCCTATTCAATTATTGAAATTATACCTTTATAATTTTTGTGGCAGTAGTCGTAGCAATGAACTTTTAGGCAAAGATAGGCGGCCGAACGGAAGGTAGGTATAGCCGGTTTTCTTTTTCATATTTTTGCAAAATTTAGTTTAAACGCCTGCTGTTTCATGGACTGCATCAGCAGGGCTGCAGCCACAGCAGGCTTCTCGAAGGGGCCTCTACGTGTTGGATCCATATCACGCAGGGCTCCCAAAAGACCGGGACGTATGTGCCCGAGACTCGGAAGCGGGAAAAAAAAATAGATGAATGAGAACCATACATAATTGTTTGAAGCTAAAGTTTGTAAAAACTACTTACTAGCTTTGGTGGCGTTCTTTGTTCTTTACAGTTTGACTAATAAAATCTCCACCGCTTGTCTTCAAAGTACATTAGCAATGATCAAATTCACGATAGCTTAAAAGTTGAGGAAACAAAGCGCGTATCTGGGTCAAAACCCATTTAATACTGAGATTGGGGGGGCTACTACGAAATTCGAAGTTCGTATCGCACCGTCCCTCTCACTCTCGTATTAAATAATATAAGCGCAACGAGACGGCAAGACACTAAGTTTGAATTTTGCACTTCGTAGTACGGGGCCTGTAGGGCTACTACGAAACTACAAGTTCGTGTCGTGCGGTCCCTCTGACACTTGAGGGACGATACGACTCGAACTTCGAGTTTCGAGTTTCGTAGTAGCCCTGCTGGTGCAGTGGTTGGCTATTTTAACGAGCGGCCATCTCGTCTCACTAGAGCTGGCGCACAACCAAAGGCACGATAGGAATTGAATTCTCTAAACGCGGGATGCGGTGTTCTCTTGATAGCTTTGTTTTGTCGCTTTAACTAAACGTTCTCCGGGATTACCGGTCTAATGGAAATTTAGTACAGTCCCCAACATTGTTAACTGCAGCCCTAGACAAAACAAGTCTAATGTAAATACTACACGCTTGCTTCCACAGTGCAATTTTCTTGCTGTAAATAAAGTTTTCAATGTCTTTTATACTGGAGGAAGACTCTGTTGCGTACAAAAACAACACGCGAATATAGTTGTGTTCACGTTTTATTGTTTAAAGCGTTTAAAATTATAGGTTGTGGTACCGCTCACTTATTTACCTAAGTATATAAAAAAACCTGCAATATTAAATTTTTAATAGTAAAGGTTTTTATGGTGTAGGATGTTAGTAGGTACTTACGCAGTCGGGTTGAAAAAACGAAAACAATAGCCGCTTATATTAATAGCTTGCCTTCTTGGTCTATCAATAGGGATACCTTTCGCTACGGTTGGTAGGTACATTTTCTAGGATTGTGCATTCATATAAACAAAGAACAACACACATTACTTCACAATATGAAACAAAAGTCTTCAACTTTGCAATCTTAGATCAAGAGTAGGTAAGTATATTATTTTATCAACTCAAAATAATATTTAGACTTCATTAATTTTTTTCGAAGGTCTAAATTAAAATGGTGTATTATTTTAAGTTGATATGCTGACCTACTCTTGATCTAGGAGGGCGACTTAATACCAGCATCTACAACTTATTAAACAATTTTCTAAGAGAGAGAGAGAGAGAGAGAGAGAGAGAGAGAGAGAGAGAGAAAAAAAAAAGCTAATATAAGTAATAGCTTAATAGCCTTAACGAGTAGTTTTATCCTAGCCTGGAGCTCTTCCGCAAGGTGCCAAACTTGCGCGTGTTGGCGTGCGGCGGTGACGGCACCGTGGGCTGGGTGCTGTCGGTGCTCGACCGCATCGGGTCGCGGCCGGCCGTCGGCGTGCTGCCGCTCGGCACCGGGAACGACCTCGCCAGGGCCCTTGGCTGGGGCGGGGTAAGCATTGCCATCGTAATAGTACCTATTCCACAGAACCACAACACTGTCAATCCATACAATAGAGTACTTCCCTGTTACTATCGTTGACACTTAATTATTCTGCGCGCGCTGATGTACGCCTGACTGCGCCGTAGGCTAGATGCTCAGCGGCTCATTGGGTCAGAGTGAGAACTGATATCTTAATGGTATATATCATAATACTAAGCAATAGGAGGAATGGCGAGCTAAAAGCGTAAGACCTCTATATAGGTTTCATCTACGAACACATAATAAGACTTATTATTTATTCGTAGGGTTTCATCCATAAAATACCTCCCCAATCATGTTAGGGGGTATCTTGACGATTTGTGATAGGTACACGAACAAAATAATTGCATCTAACATTTTAAACGCCATACCTACCTATTTTAAAGACATGATCAACTTGCTTCCCTATACGATTAGGCACCTGGATGTTCTTTTGCTTTGAATTTCTTTTTATATATTTATTTATTGAGAACAATGACATTTAAACCAGGACGCACATTGCCGAACAAAATCCCCTTCAAAGAATGTCAGAACTATTGATTTGTTTGCGTGACAAATAAAATCATCTCACAAAAAATAATTAAAATAATTTTTTTTTTTTTTTATTAGCCATTATCTATGTCCCACTGCTGGGCAAAGGCCTCTCCCTCGGATTTCCAACTTCCCCTGTCGGCAGCTAAGTTTTGCCAGTCGTTTCTGAATACGTCCAAGTCGTCCCGCCACCTCCGTCTCGGTCTGCCGCGCCTCCGTTGACCATCTAAGGGCACCCACTGGGTAGTAACATGTGCCCATCTCTCCGAGTGCATGCGACAGACATGGCCAGCCCAGTCCCACTTCAGCCTGGCGGTTTCTCTCCCGACATCTGCTATGCACGTTTTCGAGCGCAGTGTGGTGTTCCGGACCCGATCTGTCCTTTTAACACCTAAAATGCTGCGCTCCATAGCCCTCTGGCAAACTTTCAACTTGGACTTCTGAATTTCGGTTAAGGACCATGTTTGGGCACCGTAGGTTAAGATGGGCAGTATACAAGAGTCGACCAGTTTCCGCTTAAGTGACAATGGAAGGTTGCCCTTCAATAGCGTCTTCATGGACCAGAAGCTCTTCCAGGCATTGTCGATGCGTCTTTCCACTTCCTTATCCTGTCTATTGCTGAAAGATACTATCTGGCCCAAGTAGATGTACTCGTCGACGTATTGTATGACGTGCCCATCCACCTCGACCCTACGTTTTGTGCTGTTGGTCATAACCTGTGTTTTTGTCCGGTTCATCAGAAGTCCAACCCGAAGGCTTGCAGAGCTGAGATCTTGCAGCATTTGTTCGAGCTCTGCGGCCGTAGAAGAGAAAAGGACTATGTCATCGGCAAAACGAAGATTTGTCAATCTTTTATCGCCGACAACGACACCCCTCGTCTTCCAGACCACCGCCAGGCTTTTGAAGATCTCTTCTAGTGAGCTAGTGAATAGCTTGGGTGATAGCGGGTCGCCTTGTTTAACGCCTTTTTCTATGTTAAACGACTGGCCAGACAAATTGTTGAGTTTGATGTTGGCCGTACTGTTGTTGTAGATTGATTTTAGTAGACTAATGTACGTTGAGTTAATGCCTTGGTTGTGGAGCGCTGTTTCTATTGCAGAATGCTGAAGGCTGTCGAATGCTTTGGAGTAGTCCACAAATGCTAAATAAAGAGGCTTATTAAACTCGTTATATTTCTCTATGAGCTGGTTGAGTGTGTGAAGATGATCCGTAGTCGAAAATCCGGGGCGAAATCCTGCCTGCTCGGGCGGCTGGTGCTGGTCGAGCTGTCCAACAATACGATTTTCTATAACTTTAATAAAGGTCTTATAGGCATGTGAGATAAGGCTGATTGGTCTATAGTTGTCAATGTTGCATTTGTCACCCTTTTTATGGAGGAGTATTATGTTGGAATGGCACATATCTTTAGGAAGTTTACCAGAGCTGAGTATGAGATTGAATAGCCTAGTGAGATGGGGAAGTAAAATCTGTTTTCCAAATATAAGAGTTTCCGTGCTGATTCCATCAGGCCCTGGACTCTTATTCATTTTCATGCTTCGAAGAGCTTTATCCACTTCGTTTTCTGTAATTGGGGGGATGTTGTCGGCGCAAAAGTAGTCCTCTAAATTATAATTTTTGGATGGGTCAGAATAAAGTGACTTGTAAAAATCCGTACAGATTTGTAATATTTTCTGCCTATTGCTATGCTTGTTGCCATTTCCGTCCCTCATGTTGGTAATCCAGGGCTTTCCTTTTAAGATTCCTTGCTTGGCCGCTCTAAGTGATGTATTATTAACAAGTGCAGTCTCGACTAGATTGGTGTTGTTGTCTCTGATGTCCTTTCTTATACTTCGTTTAACTATTTTATCTAATTTTCGGAATGCTATTGAGCCAAAGTTTTCCCGAGTTCGTTTTTCTATTAGAGAAATGGTATTTGCCGTTAATAAACGTAATTTATTAGGTCTGTTAGAAAATTTGTTACTGGCTAACCTTATACTCTCTAAAATGTTGTTATACTTTACGTCTACATCATTAACATCAGTAACTAGACCATCAAACCGATTTCTTAGCTCAATGTTAAACTGGTCATAATTTGCCGTTAATGTTGCTCTGTTGAGTTTGTGGAAGCGTCTTGAAAACGTTACTTTGCGGTGAATTTTAAAATTGAAAGTAAGTTTGGCTCGAACTGGTCTGTGATCGGAACTAAATTTGAATCTGTTGATGATACCTATGTCTCTAATAATGCTATGGTTTGATGTTAGTATAAAGTCTATTTCGTTCTTGAAGTTACCATCTGGGGAAACCCACGTCCACCGTCTCTGTTTTCTTTTTTGATAGAAGCTATTACATATTTTAAGGTTCTGTCCAAAAGCGAACTGAATTAGACGTGTGCCTCTAATATTTCGGCTTCCCAATCCGTATGGCCCCAATATGTCCGTGTTATCTAGTTTTTGTCTTAGTCCGATTTTTGCGTTAAAATCGCCGATAACTAGATTCCAAGTTCCTTGGTGGTCGTCGCAAGCCTTATTGAGAAGGTCATAAAAGTCCTCTACGTCGTCGTCACTATGAGCGGATGTTGGTGCATAAGCTTGTATAACAGTAAGAGTCTGTGTGGGCGTTAGGCGGAACCTCAGAACGGCAATTCTTTCAGAGTAACCGTGGAACTCGATTATATTATTCATCCACTTTTTGGCAACCAGAAAACACACTCCATGTTGTCCTCCAGCAGCCCCAAAGTGGAAGAATATGCAGTTTTCCCTTTCCAAAATTTCTTCTCCCTCTCTTCTCACTTCAGAAAGACCAATTATATCCCACTTTATGTCTTTTACGGCGTTTTCCAGCTCGACCAGTCGATCATCTTTTAACAAAGTTCGAACATTGTATGTTAAAACGTTAAGATTTTCTTTGTCCATTTTGCGTGCCTGGTTTGTTTGACGGAAAGAAGTCGTTAACGCTCGGGGATTCTTAGCACCCCTGGTTCGAGGTTTGTTCCGGTCACCGTCATCACGGGACAACCTCTCACCGCCGAGCACTCGGGGCCGATTCGGGGAGTTGTACATCCATAGGGAGGTATAGACCATAAGCCCACCACGCTGGTCCAATGCGGGTTGGTGGGTCGCCAGTTTTGCCTCGTTTGTTTGTTAGCAGGGTGCACCGCGGGCAGGTGAGGTTGGCTTGGGTCTCGTGAGATGATATATGAGACCCCTTACACATTAAAATAATACGAGACGAAATTTGAACCTAGTCTTTACTCTATTACGGGCGAATTTCGCTAGCGACAAAACTCCACAACGCTTGACACTTGACAACAACGTACTGAGAAAAAAAGAAGGCCAGTTTTACCAAAGTGGCAGGCGAGCATTCTACCAACCTATCTACCTACTATCGACCTACCGATCGACCTATCGACCAACCTATCGACCTAACCAATCCCGGTGATCTGAACCAGTGATTTTAGGCCAGTGATTCAAACTGGCGCTCATTTGGCTCGGACATATTTGGGCGCGCGATTGTGAATCTACAGGTATAATTCATCAAAGATTGAGAAACAAACAGTCATATATAATTTAAAACACAACTAGAAGATAAAATTGTACATGTTTAAATTTCTAAGTATACCTACCGCCGCCTAACTTTGACTAAAAGTTTATTGCCATGAATAGTACCACAAAACTATAAAGGTATAATTCCAATTATTGAACAGGCACTATACCGTTAAGCGATTCGAACACAATCCGGGAGTAACGTAAAAGACGTCGCATAAAAAAATATCTCAAAAATGCGTCAAAACTGAGTATTAAGTAATGAACTTTTAGGCAGATTTATATAGCGCGTGGTATAGAACCGTACACTGTCAATTATCGTCAGAAAAGCGACTCAACCATACAAATGCACTTAAAATATATCTATAAGAACAATGACATAAATCGTTAAAACGTATGTTACAATCGTCCGTGACTGCGTTGTTGACTTTCACAAGTTAACAATGTAAGCAACCGTTATGATTATCCCCCGTAGCTTTTTGCCGTATAACATTAACGAGCACATAAACAAGGGATATTACATTGAACATCAAAATTTTATTAATCAACAAAACGACAAACAAAACTCCAAACGAGGGCACAATGACAGATCCCCTCAAACTGTTTCAGAATTATGTTCCGTGCGTGTGATTTGGATTATCAATGTATGTTATGTATCTATGTATGTATGTTTACTTACACTTTTGAGTCAATACCGGGGAGCATGCGAGGTAAATGGATTGTGTAAAAGCGTATAATTATTTCTGACAACTTCTAAAACAATGTCGCTTGTGAAGGGTTCAAACGAGCCTTTCCGTGTGGTTACTATATTCGAACCGTGACTTTACAACGTATAATTATACTGATTGAAGATAATGCACCCACTCCTATCGTACCTATTATAGACTACTAAATACGTAGGTATTGGGTTATTATAAACGGTGCCGTGCCCAGTTTTAGAGTAGGACGGACATAAGTATCCTTTCCCGTAGCTGTCGTAAAAGGATTTGATGTGAGAGTATGCAGCAGCAGTATCTATTGCCAATTAAGAATGCCGGACTCCAGTACTGCGGTGTGGAAGGCAAGGTTTAAGGCCGATGCACACCAGATGCGTGGCGTACATACTGGCATCTTTCTAAACAGTTTCATATATTACACAACCGGTGTGCATCAGCCTTAAACTACACTATCTTCCATAGAAAGCCATCATGAATGCTGAAACTACCGTGAGACTCACTCATATTAAATGATATTGTAACGGAGAACTCACGTCTTAAATCGAGCTTAGCTTAATCTTAATCGTGTTTCGGGCAATTTCGTAGCCCTTCTTCAAAGGAGCACGCGACTCGGCGGCTGCCGCAACACGCGCACTACGCGCCACCGTTCTGCTCGCGCGACGGTTTTGTAGTGATAAGAAGTTCAAAACGTAATTGGTACTTATTACAATTCAAAAAAAAAAACAGAGTTATCTATATTGTTTGCTCAAATGTCAACTTTAAACTTCAATTAATTTCCTTCAGCCAACTATTTAATCCATCAACTCAATAGCTATTCCAAGTTTGAGTTTAGTTGTCCCCTGTGCAGAATTCGTGCTGTACTTCAGTAAGAGAACAATCAAGAATCTCTAATCACAAATCTTTAGCCGGCCGACTGGGACGAAGCTCCCGATTCCAGAGCCAATCTAAGTTTGCCAACAATATCTAATGCACTTGCTGAATAATCTCCACAGGTTCAATAACTCTTTTTTTGTACACCACTTAAGTACGAGTAGGTTTATTAACAAAAGTTGAAAAATCAACCGTCATTTCATTTACGCTATATTAATTAGTTAACTTAACAGGTAGGGTTAGTAGAGTTTGAGGACGACAATTTAGTTTTTACTTCGTAAGTATTTTTTTTAATTTTCTGATATAAATGACGTTGTAACGGATAACTCACGTCTTAAATCGAGTTTAGCTTGACATGTTTCGGGCTATTTCGTAGCCTTTCTTCAAGGGAGCACGCGGCTCGGCAGTTGCGGCAGCCACCGAGTCGCGTGCTTCCTTGAAAGCCCGAAACATGTCAAGCTTAACTGTATTTAACACGTGAGTTATCCGTTACAATGTCATTTAATATGAGTGAGTTTCACGGTAGTTTCATTTTCTGATATTCCTGAATTTTAAGCGTAATACACATGACACTTAATGAACACGAAAATATTTCGTGATTTTTTTTTTACTGGTATAACTTCCCCCTCTTGCCTTTCAATCATAACAAGATTGATGACGCACTTAAAACTGGACTTAACAATTATTTAAAATATTTATCCAGTCCCTTTTATATCGCTGTGAAGATCTTGACAATTATTGTACCTTGCCCTGAAGCATAGTAACATTTTTTGTTTTCATCAAATATTGAATTTCGGGTGTGTCTCTCACCGTTCTTTGTCTCTTTGATATTTGATCTGTCTCTAACGGTCCGTCAAATATTTACTCATATTTAATTACTAGACACAGCAAATATCTACGAAACGGTGCGTATAAAGTAACAAGATTAAAAATATAACTAGTATGAAATATCATAATATCATCAGTTTTAGTATCCTCCTGAGTCCTGAATTTTTTTAATAGGGCAGTTCAGACCTAGACGTGGTTGATCTGCTTGACTATTTCGGATATTATTTAAAAAATCTTAGAATTCTTTATTCAATGAACAATTTGTACTTCATGAAGTACATCGGCCGTTATTCTTATTGTTAATTAGTCCTTTATAAAGTACGTGAGGACTTAGGAGAGTATAGGTAGGTACTTTCTGTATTTTATTTACATTATTTTTTGCATTACGAGTAGTTCAGTCAGTTGAATAACTGTCAAAAAAAAAATTTAGAAATAAAAGACACATAATAAACGATAACTTTTGTAACTTTAATTTTATAGTACTCAAAGTAGAGCTTAATAAATAATTGCACTCTCTTCAGGGTTACGAAGACGAGCCGATATCAAAGATCCTGGCGAATATAGGCGAGAGCGACACGGTGCTTCTGGACCGATGGGAGCTGACCGTGGAACCCAACCAAGCCGCAGCCGGCGAAGACACGAGGAACGCCAAACCAGAACTACCCCTGAACGTGGTCAATAACTACTTCTCCTTCGGTGTTGATGCCCACATAGCCCTCGAGTTCCACGAGGCAAGAGGTAATTTCCGTGTCTGTTTTTGACTGTTAGATGGAAATCGATAGCAACTTAAGTTTCCGAACAACTCTAAATTAGACTGAGTGGATTTATGGTTATCAGCCGATAACTTTGGATATAAGCGTAACATTAAGCGGTCTACGAAATAATGGTTTGATAATAATGTTAGTTAATATTTCAGTGCTGCTGAAATACAATCTACTAACCTTTACCCGTGCTTTTGCTCGCGTAAACAATTGAGTTTGGCAGGTGATTTGAAATTACGGGATTTTACTAAATTCTCACGGGACTATTCAAAACTTAAATCGAGGTCTTCATCGTAGTAGGTACAGCATGTACGTACGTAGAGCAGGGATGCAAAATTTCATATATCTACCTTGATTTAGCGATCAAGATTTCGGATTTACGTAAAGTAAACGTCCGAGAGCTCGACACGCTAAGCCCAATAGATGACAACTTTCTGTCAATTCTATTGCTAATGACATAAAATTAAAAATGACAAATAATGGGACAGTGACGAGCACTGGTAAGTTATCCTTAGACCTCGTGGGAATATTGGGGTAAAATATCTATGTTTTAAGCAACGCTTCATTTACCAAATCGCCTCGTACAGTCAGCGTCATATAGTACGTAGCAGTCAAGATCACCAAATACTTGGAAGCATACAAAATAGTCATTACCAGTGACTCAGTCAATGCGGTCAAATTGTTGGAGACATCCTTCGTGTACAAATATACCGGAGCACGCACGTCGCCAAATACTTTGTAACATTCAAGCCGACATTAGTACCGTAGCAGCCAAAGTATCCAAAAGTATGGAACACCACAGGAAAATTGACTTTATTACGTACCGTGTAAGGTCCAATGATCCAAATAGCTAGTCCTCTTTAATAGGATGTGAACGGTGTTCCATTTTCAGTCTCTTGGTGCAAAATGCACATGTCATTACCTTTTTAATGAAATAAAAACTCTTTTATAATTTAATAATACTGGCCAATTCAAGCCATATTTAAAAGGAAATCCGTTAATCCGGAATGCTAAATAAAAATGTGAAAAAAGCCGTCAGTGTCTAAACGAAAGAGACGAAACGATCACTGACAAGTTGTTACTCTTTTCGGTGATTGTCAAAAACAAAAAGTCGAATCTTATGACGTGTTAATTTATTTCGCACTCAACTCGAGATTAAACCTTAAACCTTTTAAATAAAGCTCAGTTTTCTAGTGTGTCCCATACTTTTGGTTATTATGGCTGCTACACTACCAGTGGTGATGTGCGTGCTCCAGTATATTTGTGCACGATGGATGTCTCCAACAATTTTACCGCTTTGACTGAGTCATTGGTAATGACTATTTTGGATATATCCAAGTATTTGGTTATGTTGACTGCTACGTACTATATGACGCTGACTGTACAGCAAAACTCTGGTGGAAACAGCTGAGCGGAGCGAGGATGGATAAATGAAGCGTTTCTATTGGTTAATCGTTATTTATTTATTTACCTATCAATAAAAATTACAGCATTGGAGTTAAAAAACCAACTCACTGTAAAAATCAAATTATACCTACACAAAAATACATAATACTCAAGAAAAACATATAAAAAAAAATAGTTAGGGATTTTTGAACGTCGTCTACGTCGCTACCCTAAAACAACGGAACACCACACCCTCCGCCCAGAATTCGGAGCGCAGGAACATCTGCTGGTGCTTGGCAGGACACTATTGAAAAACTCTCAACATATCCTCGCACATTATTGGTGGAAACGCTGCTTTACTCTAGGTATCCAGCTTTTTAAATAAGTTTTTTCAAATCCGTCTAGACGTTTCTAGTGAAGTAGTAATAAACATACGCACATCACACTTTCACGTTTTAAATGTTAGTGAAATAATTACAGGGACTAAAATAAGTACCCAACTAAGAGTATTTTTTTATTAAAATGGCAATTAAAAGAAAAAAATCTGAATATGTATTAATTTTAAGCATAGGGCTTCATAGCAATTACAAATAATAATGCAATCTCTGAAATTTTGCTTAAACAAATTCCGCAACAGTGAGTTCTAATTGAGGGAGGGGTAGGGTCAGGTTAAGTGCGGTCCAAGGGGTAAGGGCTTTCTTTGATATTTTAGAAATTTACTGAGATATTAGCATAAGCGCCATGATCTACCCGTAACCATGTCTAATTCAGGGATTAGAGATATAATTTTTCGGGTTTAGCATAGGTAGATAGCCTACATAGGTACTTGTACTAAGCGTACGCCGAAATATTGAATGAAACCGCCCTTATCTTTACACCGCACTAACCTATGGTCTGTCCCATAATTCGAGATAATAAAATGACAGTCTGAAATGTCAAACGTAAAAATAATGTGGCCAGCATAAAACGAACAGTGCGGCTCCATGATTCCGGTTTCGTAAATAACCGATAAAAATGTATATTTTACGATAGCAAAAATAACATTAAAGTATTCAATATACTACTTCCTATTTTAAAAATATAAATACACTTTTACGATAAAGTGATAAAATCTAAGCACAGGTACAAAACAGGTAAAATACAGTGTTCATCACTTAGTGCCAACGTAAAAAAATATAATACAGAGGGGCTACTACAAAACTAGAAAAACGAAGTCCGTATGGCAGCGTCCCTTTTACTCGAGTATTGAATGAGAAAAGCGTCAGCGGGACGGCAACATACGAAGTTCGAAGTTGGAGGCCTACCGACAGCTCGTCTCCCGGTCCGCGGACGCCATTCGAGAACCTTCTGACCCCATCGGCCATCAGTCCTGCGTGCAATGTGCCCCGCCCACTGCCACTTCAGTTAAGCAATTCTTCGGGCTATGTCAGTACAAGTAGTGGCACGAGAGTCTAGCGCTGAGTGAACCGTGGAAGGGATAGCTGCGCATGAGTGCATGGGCGCGGGGGACGTAATGCGACTGGAAAGCCAATCGGCGCTACGCACGCCCGCCCTTCGTCCCTGTAGCCCCCTGTGATACCTTAATTTTGACTTCTGCGCAATAACGGTCAGCGCTAGACTCTCGTGTCGCTACTTGTAACCTTAGTTCTACTGCGGATATCATCATTTCTGATTCTGTCCCGCAGAGAAACCCCGAGCATAGCCCTCTCCATAGCCCTTTGAGTGACTTTGAGCTTCCTTATGAGGCCCATCGTTAGCGCCCACGTCTCAGATCCGTATGTCATCACTGGCAACACACACTGGTCAAAGACTTTTGACTTCAAACACTGCGGTAATTTGGATGAAAAGACACTGCGAAGCTTCCTGAACGCTGCCCAGCCGAGTCGGATTCGACGAGTGATCTCTTTCTCGAAGTTGGACTTGCCTAACTGGACCGTCTGTCCTATGTATACATAGTCGTCAACAACTTCGAGCGCAGAGCTTCCGACTATTGCGGGAGTTGGCATTACATGAACATTAGACATGACAATTAAAACTGTTTTTTTTTTATTACCTCTGTGTACCAAACATAATTTTAATGGACCACAAAAGCCGCTATAATAGTAATATGGTGTTTATTTGTGAGATTGTATACCTACACAATCGGGGTTGTACGTTGATTTGGAGACATTTTGATAGAATTTCGTTTAACAGATATTTTTTCTCATAATTGTCGTTTCATAGAATAATCAATACGCAGAAAATTTATTTTGAAGAAATTTAAACCATTGTTTTTTGTTAGAAATATAATTTTTTATTTAGATATTCATATCATAGAATAAGAAATCAAATATTCATTATTCTCATATTATTTAGTTAATGTAAAAATTACTATCAAGAAAAACATGAAATTCGTTTTCTGTTATGGTCTCAGTTCTAACCTAACCTAAACTACATTTCTAGTACCTAACGAGTCGTTTCGGAGGGGGTCGCTGCAGGTCTACTACGGAACTCAAAGTTCGTGTCGTGCGGTCTCTCACACTTATACTATTTCATACGAGAGCGAGAGGGACCGCATGACACGAATAAATGGATATGAATGAATGAAATGGAAATAATTCTACAATTTGATAAGTTTGATAAAAAATTAAATGAGATTATAAAATTCATTGAATAGTTTTTCTATTAAATATGTTCCATTCAAGTTAATAGTCGTTAAAACAATAATATTCCAAGTAAACATACGAAGAGCAAATATTATATGAAATATTTTCTGCGAAACGAAATTCTACGAAAATTCGGTCTGTGAAAGAAGGGAACACCTATTAAGTGTATTTTCAGCTTCTTATGGCAATGATCTTACTTAGAATTTAATTGAAACTTAAACATCAACATCTATAAAAAGTCGAAATATCTCCAAAACTGTCGCATTTTTATTAGACCTGTTTTGCCTTTTCTAGAATGTCCTAAGTGTCCTACACGTTAGTACATCACGGATCCGTTCAAATCTTAATATTTTATGACATACATATATTGGTACACAGGTACCTACAAAATCTTTCGGTGATTACCGGTTGTGGCACATCACTATTTATGAGACGCAAAAAACAGGTAACACATGAAACGTCATTTTATTATCTCGAATTATGGGACAGACCATAAGCTAACTCTTAATTTTAAGATTTTGAAGTTTGAGTTATTTTATTATATTATATTGTAACGGATAACTCACGTCTTAAATCGAGTTTAGCTCGACATGTTAGAATCAACTCGAGCTTAACTCGATTTAAGACTTGAGTTGTCCGTTAAAATATCATTTAATATGAGTGCGTCTCACGGTGGTTTCATGTTTGAGTTATTTTTGCATTGTTATATGTCTATGAGATTATTAATGTGAAAGTTCCTATGATTGGAGGTTTCACACCCCCACCCAGTGCTAAAGTAGGTTAGGTATGTACCTCTCGAGAGGTGCAATTTGTCACTCGATCGTCGAAAAATTACTACAAGGGATAGGATTAAAAGCACACATGCAACCTGGATTAACACATAGGATACTTTTTATCCCGAGAATAGCATTTTTTCTATATTCGCAACCAACCAAAGTCGAGGACAGCGACTAATTTCACATAACGAGGCCTTTTGCATTAGATTGATGAGCGAATGCGGCGTAGTAGTTGTTTACCTGCTATTCAGTTAGTATCTAGACCATTTTATTTCACTAACTTTTTTAAACGCTTTGACTGTCCTTTTGTCCTGTAGAGGCGCATCCAGAGAAGTTCAACTCGCGTATCCGCAACAAATTGTTCTACGGGACAGCTGGCGGCAAGGACCTGATGCAACGCAAGTGGAAGGGGCTGGCGGACTTTGTCACGATGGAGTGCGATGGAAAAGACCTCACGCCCGTGCTCAGGGAGCATAAAGTTCACGCCATCGTTTTTTTAAACATTCCAAGGTACATTTTCTATTTGATATCTCTTTTTCTTTAATACATAAACAAACAAAATTTCCAGATGCATAATTACGTGATGAATGCGTGAGTTGTGTTATGTTCACTCGCTAATACATATCCTCATTCTATGAATGTAGTTATAGATAAGCGAATCTGTATTTTAACACGAATGTTTGTGCGTAATACGAATTCAATTCAATTCAATTCAAATCATTTATTCAGCAAATAGGCCGCAATGGGCACTTTTACACGTCATTTTTTTAATCTACCACCGGTTCGGAAAAAAACCTCTGTTGAGAAGAATCCGGCAAGAAACTCAACGAGGTATTTTTTTTTAAAAACAGATTCAAAATATTTATAAATGATATCTATGTACTATACATTACAAGTATTTAACACAATTTTATTTTTAACACAGTAGGTTTCACTATTTGAAGGGATCGCTAGTGTGGATCGGAATTATTTCCAAATATCCCTGTCCATGATATAATCGTTAACTTTATAATAAGCCTTAGATATTAATGTCTTTTTGACAGTAGATTTAAATTTTGTATCAGTTTCTTCAGTAATATTTTTTGGAATTTTATTATAAAAACGTATGCAACTTCCCAAAAACGACTTTTTGGTTTTAGCCAGTCTGTAAGATGGTACTTTAAGCTTCCCTGTGTTTCTAGTAGCATTTGGCTTATCGACGTTAGTGGGAAAATCACATATGTTCTTCCTAACGTACATGATTATTTCAAAAACATAAAGCGACGGCAGGGTTAGGATACCAGTTTCCTTAAAAAATGATCTTAAAGATTCACGCGTCTTCAAATTATAAATTGCTCTAACTGCTCTCTTTTGCAAGATAAAAATTGATTCGATGTCTGCAGCAGATCCCCATAAAATAAGCCCGTACGACATAATGCTATTAAAGTACGCAAAATACACCAACCGTGCCGTCGCCACATCGGTTAGCTGCCGTATTTTCCAAACTGCAAAAGCAGCAGAGCTCAATCTACCCGCGATTGCAGTGACATGAGGTCCCCACTGCAGTTTAGAATCGAGTGTTATTCCTAAAAATACTGTTGATTTTACAAATTCAATAGTTTCATTTGTAGTCGCTGCCGCTATCGGTACTGTCAGGTACGCACACTTTGACTTAACTCAATAGTACGGATACATTGATAATTTACTATGGAGGGTCGAGCCTTTGATCACTAGCTTTGAGCATCAGTTAGCTCTTTATTTCTCCTTTATGACAATGTTATTCATCAAGGAGCAAGCTGGATCCTAAGTCTTTTTGGGAATACTTTCCAGAAACCAGATCAAATCCAGAAACCCAGAAATTGTTCAAAAATTACACTGTCCAGTATATTTAAAACTAGATGATTTGTAAAAGTATCATCAAATTACTCTATTGTTCTCAGCTATCCAGTATCATTGTGACTTAAATGTTATAAAAAAAGAACTACCCTCTACACTACACTACCCATTTAATAAAATAGGCGTAACATATTATATACCTAGGCACCGAAACAATTTAGATCTCATGTACAAAAGTTACGACCATTCATTCGTACACAAAAAACGTATCTTAATGTCATGGTGCTCAACTTTGTGCGAAGTTTTTCGGAACGTTTATTACAGTGCTTAGAGACGAATGCGAGAAATAATTGTCGCCGTTTTGTGCGACTATTCGTTCGTTACATTGTTCATTGTTACACGGATTAAGTTTGAAGTACTTATTAAGTTTAATACGCTTAGCTAAGAGTTTAAATTGCCGTTTAATAACCCGCTTATCTAGCAGCTAAGTAGGTACAACTAGAGATATGTCTCTTTTGTCGAGGTAATAGAACAGGCAAAGGGCAAAGTGCAAAATTCGAACTTCGTATCTTGCCGTCGCGCTGACGCTTATATTATTTAAAACGAGAGTGAGAGAGACGGTACGATACGAACTTTGATTTTCGAATTTGGTAGTAGCCCCCCAGATAAGCTGGATTTATTCCCGAGTGTCGACGAGAGCGTCCCCTGAGCCGAGCGATTTATTCTTTCGATTGCATTTTAAAGCGGCCGGCCGTTCAAAATGGCCAATTCCCAACCAAGCTAATTCGATTTCAATGGTGACATAGTCTAGCTGTACTCTGTCACACGAAATTGACTTCTAAATCCTATTCATAAAATACACAACACAATTGCCTTTTCCATTCGAGTGCCGACAATAATCGACTCAAGAGTTTTAGATGGCTTCATATCCCTGAACCTGATACGACTAATAGGTATTTAAATTCAACCGGTATTATGTTACAGTTTTCTCTTAAGCAGGTTGTCAAGGTGACATTTAAATATGAAACCGAGGTTAAGAGCGTTTATACCTGCTGAGCTGGCAAAGTTGAATTTTTGTTAGTTTTTCTCGATTATTCCATAAAAATATGAATGTTAATTAAAAAATTAAATGTGGTCTGATAGACTGAACACTTCTTAATATATAAGTTAATTCTGTCTACTCTAATAATTCGTGATAGATTTTTATATTCTTTATAAAGAATTCATGTTTATTAACGGCTTTTAAAGAAAATAAAAGTCTATAACGAACAATTCTTGCAGTAAACACATTAAGAAGTGTTTTATCAAACAACATTTTTAATTTTCGTTCAATTTTTATGGAATAATCGAGAAAACTAACAAAAATGCAACGTTGCTAGCTCAGGTATAAACACTCTTAAGAAATATCTTAACTCGCTTGTTACAATGCTGATTCCTTTTGCTTGTTTTATTCTACAGGTTTATTTTTTAATAAATAAGCTGGAATAATTTAAGTCGAAGCAGTAATCATTAGGTTTCAAAAGAAACCTCTCAAGTCCTTATTCTTATTACCGTTTAAAAGTTTGGTTTTATAAAGTTGTTATTTTTCTGAGCGGCAGGAATGGAAGTTGCCTCAGGAGACTCAGTTATAGTAAACTGAGATTAAATGTTTAAAATCTTTGACTGTGAAAGTACTTTGTTGTCTGCGGTAATAGAAATAAAATTAAGTATAATAACCCAGAGAGTAGCCTTTTACGTTCGGAAGTTTAGTGGAGTATAATAAACCAGTGTGCCGGTGTATAATTAACAAACAAGTCATTAATTCTAAACTATTAGCGTAATAGTTATTGTTGAAAGCGGTCATTGTTCGCAGCTACGGGGGAGGCACGCACCCGTGGAACAAGTCGGGAGGCGCTTTCGAGCCCTCCACCGAAGACGGCCTTATTGAAGTCGTCGGACTCACCACTTATCAACTGGTAAGTTTTCAAAGGTTTTCACTGCACGGTGCGAGTCAAATTCTATCCCCCTCTTACGCTCTCTTGTATGAATATACTCGACCGTTAGGATCACGAGCGTTGTCTTTATTCAATGCGTCTGCCAAGCAGCAGCGTGGCGGCATAACAACTCAATTACCACCGTTTTACTTAATTTCATTACGTGACTGTCCATGTACATGTGTCTAACTAAAAGTAGTATAACCGATATCGAATTTCTGTTCATCCGAAACCGAAAATTTATTCGAGTCTACTCGAAGGCTTAGGTTTAGGCTTTTAGGCTTGTGTTTATTTTAATTAAAAAGTTATTATGTATTTGTGTTGATTCGATAAATTGTTATTTTAAAGCTCTAAAAAATAAGTACCCTCTTACCTATTCTATTTAATTTAGAATTATATCCACGACAAATTCAGCTAACTTGCCGGCGGAGTCACTCCATGACGCAGGTTTCTGCCAAACGCCGCACGAAAGCCTACAAACTCAGTTTCGTTTTTAATCCAAGTACCGGACGAATTTCTACCTGAACCGAAAGTCCTATTTAAAGCCGAAAGTCGCCGAAACCGAAGCCGAATTCTCTAATGCTCGCGCGTAGTCATAATGGCTAAGCCGTTAGATAGAATTTCATAATAGTATAGAATTTCACCGCTTGTAAACATATTGTCTCCGGGCACAGATTCTATAATGTATGATTTTGATACAACAAATGCTAATACTCAATTAATAAAGGAAACCTGACAGCGCCTCCAGCAGATGGTATTTGCAACAGACTGTTCTGATTGTTAGTGATTAACGGACATTTAACAATTAATTCGTAAGTTTATCCTACAATCGACTTTCGTAAGAGATCAGCTAGGTGTCTTGAATCTTTCTGATCATTTATTTCACTGCGAGTAGTTTACAATTTTTACTCTCATCTCATTTAGTAAGGGTTCGTTATATACCTACATACATACAATAGTTATGTGTTATGCAACAACATGCAGTGACTATTTCGCACGAGTGCTTATATTGGAACCCGAGCAAGCGAAGGATTCTAGGATTGAACCACGAGCGCAGCGATTGGTTCAAAAGAAAAATCCTTAGCGTAGTCGAGGGTTTCAAAGGCACGAGATGCTAAACAACTTGACAGCCGAGCGAAACACAATTATTCACTTCATGACAGCGAGAAAAATAATAGGCAGATGGAAGAAAAAAAATTGAACACTCTTATTTGTTTATTTGTTTTAATTTATTTATTAATATTAGCACATACATAACAATATATTTACAGTACACCAAACTGTAAAACAGTTTGTTGGCGTCGAAATCATAATTAGTTTTAGGTTACACTAGTTAGCTTATGCCCGCGGTTTTTTCTCAATCGCAGAATTCTCATCCCATAGAAATATCTCAAAATAAATTCATGTTCTTGTCTCAATAAAACGAGGGAATTTCCAAGTCCAAGTAAAAGTTCAGCTTTCTAGATCCAGGGTTTGGGTTGGTTGATAATGAGTTAGCCAGAACTTTTTACATTTCATTATGCAAGTAGCTACCTACTTAAAATTAAATAATTATTATACTTGCTAGAATTGGTAAAATTGACAATGCAAACTTTTTTCCCTCCGGTTCGTTCTGAATTTGTACCACACATCTATCTACCTATTTGTCGTTATTTTTTGTGAATAAAGACGAAAAAACTTAAGTAATAGAACAAAATGTAAATTAGTATTACTGTTTTTTTAACAACAAAAATAAAAACACTTACGCATTTATAATAATGAAATAATTTATGACAAGCCGTGTTTCAGAACATGTCATTGTGCTGTTTTTTCGGGTGCATTTCTGAATCTCTTTTCATCAAACAATATCTATGTTCTGTAATTTTTTTTGTACCTAATTAATAACACATTGGAAGAATTGTCCAGGTATATCACGATGTGCCTGAGAAATAATACGGCGATCGATTAGAGCAACGCATTCGTCGATATTCCTAGCTCTAGGTATATCGGGCACTATACATATATTTCATAATAATTTTTAATTTATATAAAACTAGCTTTTGCCCGCGGCTCCGCCCGCGTGGAATTCGGTTATCGAGCGCTGTTCCCTCGAGAACTGTATGTGAAAAAATATTTTCCCGCTTTTCTTTTTAAATTTTTCCTGAATTTTCTTTGCTATAAACCTCACGGAGCCCGAGACCTTTCCAACGAATGCAAAACCTTTGAAATCTTTTCTTGCGTTCTGGAGTTATAGCGTCAGGAAGGAAAACCCGACTTATTTTTATATAGTAGACTAAAAATCAATCAAATCAATCAAAATCCATACTAATATTATGCAATATTTTCGATTTCCGCTCATCCCGCCCGCTCTCGCGAAACAATGCGTGATTGTTGTATGCAAGCTGCAATCCATTGCCAATGACAATTAAATTTCTAACAATACGAAATCTTCTCTTCATTTTTGTTTGATGGTCGCGGGCCGCAGTTACCCCATTCCTGACCTATTCGATCATATAGCATAACAGTTTCACAGTGCAGTTAATTAGTGTTTTATAACCAGTTTCATCACACATTTGTATCCTGTTTTACTTAACCCTCTAAGGGATCTTGAAGGCACAGTTGTAAGTCATACAGCATTTGTAACCGCTTTAGCTTAATTACAACGTCCCAAATTTGATAGTTTTTATATTAAGTTCGTTTTTGTATGCATTTGTTAGAAGTGCCTTCTATCTTACTTTAATAAACCTCTTGAACATCTCCTGTCTTTACCTCTTCATCATCATCTGTCGCACGCATCGTGACAGTATCTATCCATCCTCGCCCACCGTACCGGCTTGGGTGGCTATTATGATCACCTCGGGTAAAATAATTCGTTGTACAATTTACTATTTTAAACTTTTTTTTTATAAAATACATGAATTATGATGTTTTAAAGGTTTTTAGTCTTATTTTAATGAGAATTAAGGTGTAGATGAAGCTACAAAGTCCCTTTTATAATTATTCTATAAAGACCCGCAAACTTTATCTTTGTCTCGGAATTCTGGGATGCACTATAAATAACTTCGGAGATAATAATAAAATGTCGCGCAAAAATTGTGCCCAGGGATTTCAGTGATCTCGAAAATGCGTAAAAGAGTATAAAACAAATTTTATGAACAAGTTAGGTATATAAGATAATAAATCGGCTAAAGTTAAACCTTTCGTAAGAGCTAATTTCGGAATGGAATTGTCGGATACCCAGCGGCTTGCAAAACAATAAATCTTTGTTGTAATAGCATTAGAAACGTAACCGAAACATGGTTTCAAGGTATGATTAATGACTAACGAAATGTGTCGGCCACTTCTCACCGAAAATTGTACATTGTACCGTGAAACACGGGCCTAATAACGTATTGGGGTTTGCCATTATAATAATTAATAATGGTAACCTGACTAATCTTGAACAAACCCAAGCGAGTAAATATATATTTCAGATGACCGACTTACTACTTGCTTTATTTTTATTGAATTAAAGCTAAAAATAACGTGTATCTACTGTCTGTTCAATATATGGACAGAAGGAAAATAGGCTCTGTATATTGCACGCTTTAAGAAGTCATAATAAAATTGTTTTTATTTTTTAGTATAGGTATGGTCCAAACTTAATTCTAATTAAAATATCGAAGACATCAGTATTAGTTTCACTTATTCATGAACTAGCTGTTGTCCGCAACTCCCCATTCACATACAATTCGGTTATTGCCATCCGGCGGGAACTGTGCCATTTTCCAGCATGAAACTATTCTGTGTCTTTCCCCGGGACTTGTACTATCAAAACTTACTATGGCCAATCTTTCGCGTGTATCTCTCAACGTCATTCTAAAATATGATAGGTACAGCAAGTTTTATTATCTTGAGTGTCCACTAACAGCCCATGCTTTGAAAGTTTGTACTAAGAGCAAGTGTTAAATAAGTGCATCGGATAAAATATATACTTCTTAAATGTTCGTTTTTTCGCCTGCTATAGAAACAGAGTATATAATAATTGATTACCTACACTTCACACAAATATGAAAATGTCATGCATCTCATCTGTCATTTTCATCAAACAAAAATGTCTAACTGACATTACTTTCATTCTTGCCACTTTTAAATCGATCAGTACCTAACCTTAAATACTTTTTGACAGCCGCTGCTTCAAGCGGGAGGCCACGGGACCTGCATTACCCAGTGCAAGACCGCAAAGATCGTCACCACTAAAGTCATCCCAATGCAAGTGGATGGAGAGGCGTGTAGACTGGCGCCCTCTGTCATCACGCTATCACGGCTCAACCAAGCGCCCATGCTCGCTAAACGGAAACCCGGCAGGGTCAATGCACCGTGAGTTTTATATACTTTACTTGAATTTTAGAAAAATTGCCCTTTTTATTTCCGGATTTAGACCCTTATTCAGCTTGACAAATACCTGTAGGTATTATGCTTAGCAGTTACTAGCTTGTTGCCCGCGACTCCGTCTGCGTAGAATTCGTTTATCTCGATACCGCGGGAACTATGGAATTTTCCGGAAAAAACTATCCTATGTCCTTCCCGGGACTCAAACTAGAAACTAGAAAACAAAGAAACAGACTTGCAAACTTTCGCATTTATTTATATATTAGTACGATATCCAGTACTAGCAGGTACAGACCTATACTTAATGCTGTCAAGATCTTGACTTCTAAATTATGACAAAGGTGTACTTGTCCTTTGGGAAATTTAACCCAGCGTGTAGATCTGTAAGGAATCATTCGATATTTTAAAACACGTCGACCCATTGTTCAGTTAGGTCAAAGGACCCTCGTCAAAGCGTCTGTTTCTTCCGAGAATTGTGGTATATTCAGCGCCAAATGAAATGAAGCTTACGAAGTGCGTAAATATAATTGAACTCGCTATTCATTTTGAACAGTTAACTGAGCTGAGATGAGTTTTATTTGAGCACCTTGAGCTATTAATACAGTGTTTTATCGGCAGCCAGGCTTTGTTTGGAGGGAGGTTAAAGTAACGTATTTCTGTATGTTAACCATGACATGACGTTAATAATCTAAAATTCAGACTTTGTTAACTTTCTAACAAAATTATAATTGCCAGCGATGTACATACAGCCAAGTAAATTGATAAGTACGTGTAAATAACACCCGACAGATACTTTAATATAAACCGAATAGTGTAAACCGAATTCTATGTGGACGTAGTCGCGAGTAACAGCTAGTAATATACTAAAACAACTTTCATTGTAGTAAAGCTTAAGAATTAGGTACAGGGGATAAAAATGACGCTGAAGCAGCTTTAAGACGAATTATTTTCTACTTCTGCTTACTCAGTCATGGTTTCCGTTAGTTTAACATCTTGAGAAAATTAAAGCAAGACTTCAAGTCCTATTTCTATTGGATTCAAACTTGTAATTTACACTATAGCTAAATCTTACAAAGGTGTAATAAATAATTATGAAATTGAGTTTACAAGTCATTTACAAAAATACACAAAAAGGGATAACCGTTTAAATTTCTACACAAAGTTTTCGTCTCCGCTGTTTCAGTCAAACGACGTTAGACCAACTTTCCCTCACCGTGAATCTCATTACAATGGTTGATTACGAACGCCATCATTACGACAAGGAATTACTCGCTAAGACAGGTAAGGAACATTCTTCGTTAAAGTTCATTAAGTGGAGACAGAGAGCGTGAATAGGGCTAATTAAATTCTTTATATTTCAGCTGAAAGGGTGGGCACTTTAGAAGTAAATCCCGCAGCCGACTTGGAGCAGATCCGCGGCCTCATTCAGAACATGATCAAAGAATCTCAAGCGTGCTCGAACCTCGTCGACTGGTGGTTCGTCGACTGTGAGTTCACTACACGCAAGGCTTCGCGTTTTATATTTAACTCGAGTCCTTTTTAATTTGGCATATTTTATCCTTCACGTTTTCCTCGTAGGTACGAAACACTTCGTAGAAGAAACTCAATAAAATTTTTGGTGTACGACTTGGAAACATTTAAATTAATTTTTGTAGTAAATAAATTTTGTTAATGAGCTCAAATTTTTTAGCGGTGACAGCGGAGCGGTTCTTTCGTATTGACAAAGCTCAGGAGAATCTCCACTACGCTACGGACATTGGGCACGAGAATATCTATATTCTGGATGCAGCGCCGATGACTCCCGACACGGAGTCGACGGCGCATCCGGACACGACGACGTCGCTGGACCACACCGGGCCATCTATGTCGCTCGAGACCACCACTGGCCTCTCCGTGTCCCTCGATATCTCACAAAGCGTTGACACGCCTAGCGCTGGTGTCTCGCTTGATGTACCTGAATCTCATGCTAGGTAAGCCTCTAATTTTGCCTCGCTAGAGCATTAGTTCGATTCTCAATTCGTCTTCGATGATTAATAAGATTTGTCTCATTCTGTACCATCTATTATCCACTCATCTGAAAAAAAATTAAGCCTCTGGCATAACACTGCTGATTTATGGTAATAATAATTTAAAAAATGCTAAAATAAATGACATTATTTATTTTCCAATAGTGAATCTGGTTTGGGCAGCCCAGCGCGCACATCTGAAGAATTGCTGACTCCCCAAACGCCACCGCCGTCCTTCCCCACCCCTCCGACTTCTAAAACTCCAGCACCTCCCACCCCCAAGTCTCAAGCTCCTCTTGCTCCCAAAACACAACCTCCACCGACTCCAAAACACGTGGCACCCAAAGTGTCCCCGGCGGCGCAAGAGTCAAACTCTCCACCACTATGCACCAGTCCGCTGTCGAAAGACCATCTGCCAACACACGACTCCATCGCACGCTTTAAAACGTGAGTCATTTATTTTCTCCACGGCCATGTGTGTGCGTACTATAATAACCCGCTATTGAATGCTTCGACATTATGCGACCGTAACAAACTGAATCAAACTTCATGTAGGTACTTTCACAATAATAACTTTCCTTGTCGAGCTTGTGTAGCTTAATATAAATGTAAATGTCGAAGCCGTCAATTGGCAAAGTGTGTTTGTTAACACGGCGCGCAAAATAAAAATCGTCGTAACGGGGGGTTCGGTAGGGGGCAATATGTAGAGTGCACGCTTCGAGGATATTAGAGCTATGCGGGTACGTTTACTATTACTATTGTACCCTAAATTAGTTATGCAATAGTTTAATAGTTTATGTAATGATTATAGTTCTATAAAACCTGCACGTCGCACATAGGTATTTTGTGACTGAAATCTGCACTCTATTTCTTCTTTCTTCTATTGCATGCAGCATTCATGAAAAACTTTTCGGACTTGATCAGGAAGTGTTTGGCTATAGGTGAGAATAACACTTACGTATATATATTTTAGTAGTAGATATTTACCGTAGTCTAGTAGTAGGTACTTATATATTTATACTTTTTCTTGTACATAAGTATAGAATGGGAAATTTAGTTCAGCTAAATGGATTCAATCAGAAGTAACAGAATATATCAAAGTGACGTAATATTATTTTTTGTAAAAAAATACTTAACACTATACTTTACAGGTTGCCGGTATTGTGACTAATAACTGTACAAACTGACGATGTTATTTTTTTTTTCAGAAATTTGCTGGAAAAAACTTCAGATACACTCCTAAAAGCAGCCAAAGTTGGCGATTTGAAAATGGTAAGATTATTTAAATTTAATTCGATTCCCATAGTCGAAAAAAAAACCCACACCTTGAGTTTTTTGGGATAAGTAATCCTATAATATCGATAAAAAATATAATATGGACCATTCTAGAAAAGTAAAGGTACCCATTTGTAAATTTCAAGAACTTAATATTGTTGCTCGTATCTTTCGTAGTTATTTTGGTTACTATATGAATTCAAGTTAATCGTAATCCTGGCCGGGAGACATGACTTACCAGAAAAAATAACCTAACCAACAAAAAGTTGGAAAACCCCTGACGTTGTCACTTCAAAGTTCAATATCTCACAAACGGCTAAACCGATTTCGATGACATATATCTAAGAACTATCGCTAGAAAACTTTATTTCAAATAAAAAAACCGCATTCAATTCGTTCCACCCGCTTAAGAGCTACGGTACCACAAACAGACACACATAGCGGTCAAACTTATAACACCCCTCTTTTTGCGTCGGGGGTTAAAAATAAAAATAGCTTTTATAATTTCACTAAAGATACTAATCAATAAGGCTGCGTATTTGGTGAACACCCCCGAGCGGAAGCGAAATGCAGTAGGGTAGGTATAGAATATAAAATTTTGTTCTCTGTTCAATCCGCTTTTGCAGTTCCACGACCCTGCTGTTCATCGACTATTCACTCAAATAAGATCTTACCAATTGTTCACCAGATGAAGGAGTTACACGCTGCAGGGTATTCCCTCCTCTCTATCGATGCCAGCGGCCAAACAGCATTGCACATCGCGGCGCGTTACGGCAACAAGGAGATCGTGAAGTACCTTATCGCTTGCGCACCGACCGCTATACTAAATATGCGCGATAACGAAAGAGGGCAGACTGCGTTGCATAAAGCGGCTGCGCACAAACGGCGCGCAATTTGCTGTATGCTGGTCGCGGGCGGTGCAAGTTTGACGCGTCAGGACCACGCCGGCCTCTCGCCGCGGCATCTCGCACTAAGGGCCGAGGATCACGATCTCGCTGCTTATCTAGAAAGTGAGTAGGATTATATTAATTTGAACGAGTAGTTCAACATATTCCATTTGAATGAGCGTATTCGTTTGGTAGTGGAGTATCCGTAGATCAGGTAAACGCTCGTGCAATCTTTGTTGTACGCGCGAAATTTTTTGCCTATTGGATTTCATTCATATGCAGCAACAAAGTAATCTTACAAAAGTTCCGTTTTTGCCAACCAACGTACGGAACCGTATACATTTTTTTTTCGCAACATTCTAGGACTGAAAATAATTGCTGAAACCGTCTTTTGTTATCTAGGTAGAAACATTACGCTAATATACCTTCCTTGGAGCTAGTTTATGTCGGTGTTTACTTGAACTAAACTAATGGTCGACTATCGGTAATTTCGCGTTATGTGGTCTGCGGTAAATATACTTCAAGTTCGAAATTTATCACTAAACGCAGTCTCTATTTCAGGTCAAGAACATTTCCAATTAGTGTCGGAGGACCTCGAAACAGCCGTTTGAAAAAGTAACGCCGGTGAGCGTAGCTGCCTTGGGACAATGCAAAGTGTAAATAAATACCTAAGTAAGAATGATTTACACCGTGTTGTGAGAATACTTTACTTACTACATAATTTAATAACCTTTTATTAATATTATACTCTAACACCAAAGTGATATTTAGATCTTGTGGAATTAAGATTATTAAATTAAACATTTCGATAATTGTAGCTCTATATAACTGTCATCGAAAGAGTTGAATATTTAGTTGTAATGTGTGATTTCACTGTGAGTTTATAAAGTCGGCTTGAAGCTGGCAGTTAAGTTATTATGAAGTTACGACTACGAATGATGTGAATCACAATATATTTGTATGGGTACGTATATTTTAGGACCCCTTTTATATGGCATGACATTAAGTCTGATCTTATTTGTAAAACGTCCTATTGATTCGGCATATAAGGCTTCAAGTGATCGGAGACTAAACGACATTGCATTTTGATAGAGCTATGCAGCCGTAAAGTAATAGAACTAGTTATATAATATTTAGTGTCCTAAACTGTTTCTACCGCATCTTACATATACTTATGTAATAGTAAAAAAATGAGGATCAGCAGTTTAAAATAATCAATTTCAATTATTTTTACAGTTGACGGCAATATTTTTAATGTAATTTTGACAATCCCCTTTGTAATAGAAATCCGAGCTTGTCCATATGTTTATTCGATATATTTGTTAAACATAAAGCAAAAACATAGAGGTACTATAAAATCATGAAATATCGAATAGATTGTTTCATATAAAAACAAATTCTTTATGTTCTTTTCTATGATATTGAACTAGGTGTTGTTATAATTGATTCATTATAATAATAGACGAGGCCAAAAGATGCTTATGCAGATGAGGCCAAAGTTGTATCTCTTTTTAAATCAGCGTAGAAAACTATCTTTCTGACAAGCAGCGCCTTCTGATAAATGCACATGAACAGTAAGACTCCACCTCCTTACCTGACAATCACCTGAAACGTGTGCAGTGATCTGGCTTACAAACTACCAATCTTTTATTACTTTAACGTATCCTAATTGTGTGTCACGTTGTCAAGTAATTATAACGAATATTATTTAAATGTGTATCAGTCCTATATTTGGCAATAATAATGAAGTCTAAGACTAAATCTTCGTCTTGTAATGTTGTAATAAAGCTGATGTAAAGTTTACTTTTTAATGATCTCAGCGCCTTGCGTTTGTAACGTATGTTTTTGTTGCCTTTGTTGTTAGTAACTAATGGGTAATTTGAAGGTCAAACAAGTTTATTTCATATCAGACTAAACTTTGTACCTATCTTAATTTATTTTCTTACGAGGTTTACGAAGAAATATGAACTTTTCGGGCAAATTTTAATTAAGTACTTTAAAAAATCTGATTAATTTCTAATTCGCATCTGTTTACACTTAATTATAATTTACTTTTTGTCAAGCCTAGTTGTTTCGTTGTATATAGCTTTTGGGCAATAAATAAAAAAATGCTTTCGGTTTAAAAAAATTGCCGTATTTAGCCAGTGCGTCGTTTTTTTTTTCTTTATAATATTATATGTGATGTGACTCGAGGAGTCGTAGTGTGACCTATCTTCTTATTACTATGTAATGCCAATACCTCTACGTGTAGACGTGTACTTAATAGTTTAGTGATTAACGAATTTACTCGTACTACTCGCGAACAAGCGAACAATGAAAGACAAAGCTGTGAGAATTTTGGTCATAATGTAAAAAGTAAGTTCATTTTTATCATAAGCAAGAACGATGTACTGTACACAATAACGCTGTTTTGTGGGGTTAAGTTTTGTGTTTGTAGATAGAGTAAGAGGCATTATTGTTCTGTGGTAGTGTAAAATATTTACTTATGTGTTAGAGTTTAAAGTGCGCACCCTACACCAAACGACTTATTCATTCCTGTTCCGATGAATATCTTCCTTTCACGTTGCTTATGTGATCGATCCTCATAATATGGGAATATTATAAGTATTTTATATAAAGATAAGATGTTTATGTTTGAAAATATATGTTCGTATGCTCATTTCAAGCCGGATTAAAATGTAATGTACATGTTTTAAAGTAAGATGATAGAGCAGGTATCGTAATAGGTGCCTGCGCCAACTTGTTAGTGATACTTTCCTATTAGATAGTATCATAGTCTTTGTACCTACATACTATACTGGAGGCCTTCGTGTAGTATATTAATATTATAATAATTCTTATAAAATAAATACATTAGTATTACCAACTTCGCGACCAATTTCTATCTAACTGATTTTCAAAAATATCACTAGTTCATTAGATATTAGAGGATTAAGCACTGAGATTGTTATTATAACTAAAATCGGAACCTCTTGCTTTTCCTTTTTATCGAAATGTTCCCCAGCACCAAAACACAAGTATTTTTGAGAAATCTCTGAGATAATTTTCTATTTTTATTTAGAGTTGGAGGCGATTTGGAAATGCGGTAAACGGGCGATTTACAATTCGGCTCTCTGTTTCCACTTTTCATTTACTTAGCACACTTAGGAAATAAACAGTCAGAGACCATAGCTAAGTACCAAATACATTGTTGCTTTATTTAACGTTTATACTAATAAATACGTTCGTTCTGGTCTCGTCAATTATAAAAAAGTTTTATGATAGCCAAAAATAAACCGTACATGTAGCAATCATAATTTGAAAGATTAAAAGTTTTACCAATTTTTTAGGTGAGTAATTTTTGTTAAATTGATTCTTACTGCAAGTTTTTTAGTAAGATTCAGTTCACGAGCTTTGCTAGTTATTTTATTTTTTAATTCATTACAAATCACATATTTTTTAACATGAAACTATCGTGAGACTCACCACACCACTTTCTCTCGTGAGAAATCAAGTATTGGTCAGTTTTCTCGCGTAGCTACTTAATTATTATTGAAAATTAAAGATTGAATGCAGGTGTACAAACCTAAGCCTGTAGATGTAATATCATTCTTCGGTTTAGCATTTTGGTTTTTGAGCTGTACCTATTTGTTAGTTACCCTGTTGCATTACGTCCTTTTAAGTATGAGTATTATTTATTTATTTAAAGTGACCTTTCTTTTTATTGCTGGTCCCCGGGTCTATTTATGTAACAACTATTACTGTTAATTAATTGGTTTTAATGTTAATGTTGATAATGTGTTAAATGGTCGTTTCCATGTTATTAATTTATTCATAGGTTTAGATAAGAAATTGACATATTATGTTAAGCATAATGGGGTTGTACCGTTGCTTTGCAATGGTTTTACTAGGTACGTACGGATTTTGTCAGACATATTTTGCATTTGGATACAAATCGCTCCTAAATCGCGTTTAATACAGTCACCACTAGATAAAGGTATCGGAGCGGTGAGAGCGGCTGAAATATGTGAACACAGTCCTAATTTATCAAAGGTGTTCAAGCGTGTTTAGGGCCTGTTTCTCGAAGCATATATTAGTCTAATAATATTAGTGTTTTGTCTAATTTTCTCATACAAATTAACGAGACAAAACACTAATATTATTAGACTAATATGCTTTGAGAAATAAGGCCCGGATAATGTTTATTAGTACACTTGAATCACGACCCGATGTCAATGAGGTTTTCGCATAAATGGCATACCTAATGACTTGACTTCTCAAGACGATGCGGTGTAATTGCTTGTTCAATGGGTCAAGATTCACGATTCAACAGATTCGACCGTTCTATTGTCGCTGCGATATATCTTATGGAGACTACATCTATGCTCGAATACTTTATAATTAAAAGTATTATAAAAGACACCAAATTAATTAAATTTTTCACTTAGGAACCTAAGATCTTAAAATGAATACCAAACATGTATTACTCTTAAATTTTGTGATATGGTCTAAGTTGCTATGAATTGTGTCGTCGCAAATTATCACTTTATCAAATACATGTATTAAAGTAGCTAAGGTTCTCGAATGTATGTGACCATTTATTGCCATGTTGGTGCATCCAGATGTTATCATGCACTTTGTCCGCTCTGGATATCAGAAACATCGGAGCTGACTCTACTCTACTGAGTATTTTAACTGTAGAGAACGTACACTCAGCGTCAAATATAAGGAACCGCCCGCGGTGCTCCAAATTTCATAACACATATCTATTGTCAAAGAGTGGTAGAGCGTGATCTGATATCTTTGAACACCTTGTCCGTCCCCTTATATTTGACGCTGACTGTACCTACGTACGTGTAGAGCCTTTCTGATTTATTATTACAATATTCATTGCTAAAGACATTTATCGTGAAAGGGTTCTACTATGACTTCATATATAAACATTTGTAATGCGACATAGCAACACATTGTTTTATGGATCCAGGCCAAAGAATACTTCACTACAAGAGTTATAGCTGTCTTACGGCTCCACGCGTCGAGAACATAGTTTATAGTCCCTTTAGAATTTTCCTGAAAGAAAAGTTTTTCTTTTGTATTACAATTTTACGGCAACGACACACCTCATGGCAAGTTAGTACCTACTACCTTTATTATTGACATTGTAGCAATTTTTGAAACGTATAATGTCTAATTAGATATAAGACTTATACTGAATTTTTAGCCCCTCGATCTACCTGAATTAGGTAATTTTATCTTATAAAATATTGAAAATTTGAGAAGTACCTACCTAATATAAAAATAATGTTTTGAGAGCACTCGTTTCATTAAATACATTATTTTTGCACTCAATGAAATCACTATTTTAAATAAAATATTAACGAAGTACACTGAAGAACAATAAAATGAAGTACGACTTAAATGGCGTTTTCTTTCAATACTCAGTATCAGACAAGCCGAAACCTTATCTCAAAAACTACTAGAGCATCGTTTCCCAGCAGTTTTAGTAACGTAATGCCACAACCTCCTCAACAAAGATGATTGTAAGTTCCCGGTACCCGTAAAACAAGTTTTCGTTGGCGGCGTGTATTTAGTCGATTCCAGGGTCGAATGTCAACTTTTTTTTAGAAATAAAAGCTTGTAAAAAAGTTATATAGGTGTGTCTTCACGTTTTAGAGATTTCAAATTTGACTAAATTCGGGATTGTATTTCTGAGATTTTCATACAAGTAATGAGGAGATCTGTAGAAAAACTAAATCTACTATTATAACTAGCTCAGCAAATGGCCCACCTAACGGCAGTAGGCGGGGCACATCGCTCGTAGGATTGATGGACCCTTCCTTGGAGCCGTAGTGTTCTGACCCACTACACCGTATTATGCCATGACCGTAACAGGAACGTGTCAGAAACTGAATGTCAAGCGCATACATGACACTCGACAGTGACGGTTGGTTAGGAAACGTGCTAGTGGGCAGTTTTATACTTTTCAATACAAAGATTTTTTTTTGCCTGACACGTTCCTATTACGGTCATGGTATGATACGGTGTAATAGGTAAAAGACCTTTATACTACACAGTTAACAAAACCTTAAATGTATCACACGATAGGGACAAAATGCCATCTATAACGATATCTCGCCTCGCAATAAAACCCTGTCTGTAAAAATTTATCGACGACATATTTTACTCGAAGGGATCTGCATTTTTAATGCAGTACACTTTGTACATTGATCAACTAATGGAAATATTTGTTAACAATTTAAAAGTTCCGAAAAACATTCACAGATGTATTCAGTCAAACGAATTCAACCACCTACTGGAATATTTCATGAGAGTTTGCAGAAACCTTGTACATTTCTGTAAGCCCAAGTGACTACAGAAAGACGTGTGTCAGTTCTGTATAATGCTACAAAAGGTAGAACGATAATAATTCTATGAAATATCTAAATTTCCATAGCTTAATGATGTATGCATTTAAAAAAAATACCTAAGCCGCGGTAGGAGTCTAAGTTTATAAAAAAAAACTTAACCACAGTTGTTTAAAAGTTCGGCAGTCAAGGACACGCCTCGGCATTTAAACTCTTCGTAGCTCGGTTTCGAACGATAGCAATTTGAAAACTCAAGTTTTGTACTTCTATCCCAGCGTGATTTTATAACTTAAAGAATGAAGAAATGTTTTAACGAACTTTATCTTCATAATTTCGTAATTGATTAAATTTAGAACTATGGAGATAAATTTATGATGCACTTGTGAATTAAAATCCGTAGAATAATAGGGCTATTTTATAAATTAAAATTTCAGCTACGTAAGTAATATTGTGATTGATTGATTCTGCATTTCTTCGACCCAGGATCCCTCCATTACCTACATCGTATATTTTTGTCCACTATAATAACGGATATTTCAGGAAACCGTTGTTCGTCTGATCTAATTCGTTATATTCGCTTTATAATTTATAATTTGACTTAAATATGGGTATTTCCATATTATTTTATCTATAGCAGGTGGTAGTACCTTGTGCAAAGTCCGCTCGGATTGCTAACACCATCTTGCTCGCTAATCCTGCCGTGAAATAGCAGTGCTTGCACTGTTGTATTTCGGCGTGGAGAATAAGACAGCCGGAGAAATTAGCACTTGAGGTATCCTATCTTAGGCCTCTAGGTTGGCAACGCATCTGCAATCCCCCTGATGTTGCATGTGTCTATGGGCGGTGGTAATCTCTCACCATCAGGAGACCCACTTGCTCGTTTGCCATCCAGTCGAATAAAAAAAATCTACACGAAATACATTTAAAAAAGTTCACTCCAGAACTGCTCCTTTAGGTTTGACCGCATGACCTTTTATTCGGCTGAAAAACGAAAGGTTTAAAAAAGATTTATGTAGTTAAATGAAAGCAGAAAATCGGTTTGCAGAAAATGAGCTTCCTTTGAACCCTCATACATACTTTGGAAGTAGTCACAAATGTTACCGAAAAAGTTACGCAAAAATGTAGTATCGTTGAAAGCCAATAAAATAGTTTGTGAAGTATGTTAATGCAGCCACGGAGAAGTTTAACCTCAATCGGGCCATTGCGGGCGCGGGCATGTACAGCTAGCAGCACAAGTGGATTGTGGAGTGTGAAGCCCAAAATGATCGATACACCCTCTTATTACCTTAGCTGTAGAAGCGTGTGTAGATCCTTTTGAGCTCCTAGTAAGTGACAATAACCCTTTCCTTCGTATTTTTTGGAATGGAAAAAACAGTAAACAATCTTGACGTACCAAACAATTTTAAATCTAGGTAATGCTCGAGGCTTCACCTCCAAGCAAAATTAAAAAGCTTGGCTCCTATCCTGTGGGAAGTGGGAATTTTGAAAAATGCCTTCTTAGTGCAGCCTTATAATCCTTTGCATCTATAAAATTTCAAGTTTCTACTTGTGGCTACAGTGGTTTAGAGTGTTATATTTATTAGGTATGTACTTAAGTTACTAGGAGTCATATATTAGGTTTGAATTAAAATGCGTTTCAGTAAAAAGACAAGTCAAAGTTTTATAATGTAAATAAATACGAATTATACAGCTTGTTCCTTTTAGCGACTGATTTTATAAATACCAAATGCTCAAGGGAACTTTTACTGAGATCCGTTAAAAAAACAAAATTAATTCGGAAGCAAATTGATTTCGATTGCGTTCTGTCAGCGATTTATCATTTTTAGTCACATATTTAGAAGCATTAGGCTTTTAAACGTTACGATAAAGCGTTATTTCAGCTTTTCGTTTTTTTTTTGTTTTCGGTATTCTACATGGTGTTAAAAAAGTAATGTAAAAAATATTCCAGTGGTTTATACTAGGGAGTAGAGTGATAATAGAACAATCAAGCATAAATACAAAAAAACACGTTAGACAAACAGGCAAAAAAGGGATTGATAGTTTCTTTACCTCTACCATAGTTCCTCTACTAGGTAAGTACTGCTATTCTGTCTACATTCGTATATTTTTGATGTTCCGGTTTGTAAGGACGACTATTTTTAGGGTTCCGGAGTCAAAATGGCAAAAACGGAACCCTTATAGTTTCGCCATGTCTGTCTGTCTGTCTGTCCGTCTGTCTGTCTGTCTGTCCGTCCGCGGCTTTGCTCAGGGACTATCAATGCTAGAAAGCTGTAATTTTGCACGGATATATAAGTAAACTATGCCAACAAAATAGTACAATTAAAAATTCAAAAACATTTTTTTTTAGGGTACCTACCTCCCATAGACGTAAAGTGGCGGTGTTTTTTTTTTTCTTATCCAACCCTATAGTGTGGGGTATCGTTGGATAGGTATTTTAAAACCATTAGGGGTTTGCTAAAACGATTTTTCGATTCAGTAAAGCGTTTGTGAAATATTCAACTTTAAAGTGCAAATTTTCATTAAAATCGAGCGTCCCCCCCTCTAAAATCTAAACCGCTGGGTGGAAAAATTTGAAAAAAATCAGGATGGTAGTCAGTATATCAAACTTTCAAGGAAAACTATAACGGCTATGTTTGCTTGAGAATTATTAGTAGTTTATGAGTAAATAGCAGCGTAAGGTATAAAATATACCTAAACTTGGAAGATTCCGTATAAAATACGAAATCCTTAGAAAAATATTACTTAATTTTTTCGTAATGGCTACGGAACCCTATTTTGGGCGTGTCCGACACGCTCTTGGCCGGTTTTTTTTATTAAGTTTCTAAATTATTGTCAAAGTCAATGCATGGTTTTTTATAATTTGGGGCGCTTTCTTTAGCTGTAAAGCTAGTGCCTGTCCCTACCAATCAAGAATTATTTTAATGCATAACTAGACCTTTGCGGAGAGGTGCACAAATAGTTTCTAAATAAACGAAATGATGAAAGATTGTTCATCCACCATTACCTCTTATTTTTGTTTCCTAGAATTTTTGACCGTACGCAAAAAACTCACCCCACCAAATACTGCCCAGTACAAAACCCAGTAGACAGTGGCAAAATGGATAGATCTACCTATATTTAGTTACAAAACTGATTAAAATGAGGAAAATTATTGCTGCTTATTGCTTTAACCGCCCGCTGTGCGATATACATAGTAGTAGACATAGCTAAGTAGTATATAACGTTTTTCTTTCAGCTCCAGTTACCTGTCTTCTTTTATTAAACCCTACATCCACCTCGGCTCCCTGTCCTGACAGCTTTCTCTGCCGGGGCAATGTTACAAAATTATGATATTGTAGAGCAAAGCTAGTTATTATAAAAGTATATTTTTCTTTAAATCATTTTTGCAGAAGGTAATCTGTGACTTAGGTATTTTCACGTAAAAAACAAAGGACTTCGATCTTCAACAACTACAGATACAATATATCTGCGTCAACAATTCAGAAATCTTAATGATTTCGAGGACAAAATATAAAAAGAGGAATTTAAAATCATTATTGCTTAGGTATTGTATGTTCAGAGTAGGTAGGTATTATAAACTAGTACGGGGAGTAAGGAACATCGTCCAATCACGCTCATGTTAAATTGTAACACAAACCCAAAGAACTAGGTACTTAAATACAGCTACATTTATTGTACGGATCCTGTAATGATTGTTGTGTTTTGCTAAATAAAGAATTATTATTATTATTATTATAATTATACAGACTTGATATCGACTTGTTGGGAAATCATTAGTTAGTAGAAAATTTACAGAGCTTTTCCCACAAAAAACAAACGAGCTACCGCGGCACTTTTCCTGCAACAAAATTTCCATTTTATAAACAAGCTAAGTGCCCCCAAGCAGCCGTGCGGCTTTCCATTTACGAGCATAACCTAAATCCGTCTAAAATCCTGGATAAATAAACTTCCTAATTTTGTACGAGCACATACTCGTCGTATATATTTTATCAATTTTATATACATAGTTCCTCAGTATTCATATCTCTACTTTACATGTATGTTCTTATTCTATAGTATAGACCATTCATAAAAAAACCTCTCTTCTCTCTTTCTAACCCTCGGCGCAATTTTAACAACGATTTACAAGCTTCTTGGATGACTTGTAGAAAGGTAGGTAAATGTACATCCTTGTGTACGCTTAACACACAGTTAACATGATGTGTTTTTGACAGTTAAATTTGTACCCAAGAAAAAAAAGAATAGGTAGGTAGGTATTTCATAAGCAACAATTTTTTTTTTCACGGGATATATCGCATTTTTCTTATCACGATATTTTATTCCCCAAATGCAGCAAAGATCTCATCAGAAAGATCAGAAAGTTTGGAAGTCTCAATAACGTCGGCTTCCCCAAAGGTTTCGAGTAATCCATAATGGAATTGGCACTTTTCACGTCGGTAGGTGAACGGGCCGCGTTAATAAATCAAATAGGAACAGAGTCAGGGTTACCGGATGTTACCGACTTTGTTACTTCAAAGTTTAATATCTCAAAAACGGCTGACCCGATTTTAATAAAAACAATATAAGAACCATTGCTAGAAAACCTGCTTTCAAATAAAAAAAACCGCATCCAAATCGGTCCACTCATTTAAAAGCTACGGTGCCAAAGACAGACAGACAGACACATAGCGGTTAAACTTATAGCACTCCTCTTTTTGCGTCGGGGGTTAAAAACTCAAATTGAACACAGAAAAGTCCTATTATTTTAGTTACCACAGGCAACTACTGTGTAGAAATCGTCTTGGCTACGTAATGAACAGCAAAAACGTTTACCGCGCAGGCCCTCGCTCATAGTTGTGGCTGGACCTTAAAAATTTCAACATCATCTAGGTATTATATAGATGATGTTGAAACTTTTTTATTTTAATATTATGTTAAGGATTGAAGATAAGGGATGATATAGATATATCAGCATTTCCCATTTGCCGGGTCGCGACCCGGTACCGGGCCATCAAAATAAAATACCGGGTCGCAACATTCCCGATTTGTTTTAAAAATAATACCTACTACGTACTATCATCGCAAATCTGCAATCGTTAAAATAATGTTCTCTTAAAATAAAGGTGGCTTAGAATTCTGACAAGCCCGGCCAAATTCTGATGTATGGTAACCCCGAACAGGGAGAAATGAAAACTGCGCTGTTTGATCGCATCGGCCGGCGAGGCTCGCGCCCGCGACTTTTTCACGAAGCTACCCACTAATTTAATTTCTAAGCTTTGCATGACGTAGCTTTGACATGGGCACCAGTAAGGTTGGACTGGATACTTTCGCCAGGAAAAGAGTGCTACCAGTAACAAAACGAACAGAACGTAATTGTATGCAGTCTTATGAAATAGGGCATATTAGGCAAAGCTCTGCGCAGGGGGCGACAGTAGCGCAAACCCATGATAACGTCAGTTCTCTTTATTTATATTATTACTAGCTTTTGCCCGCGGCTCCGCCCGCGTGGTATTCGGTTATCGCGCGCTGTTCCCTGTTTTTCCGGGATAAAAAGTAGCCTATGTCACTCTTGGGCTCATAAACTATCCCTATGCCAAAAATCATGTCGATCCGTCGCTCCGTTACGGCGTGAAAGAGGGACAAACATACAAACATACAAACACACAAACACACTTTCGGATTGGATTGTGTCGCTATGACAGATCATGACCAAAGAGTATTTAGTACCTTCAAAAATCTTGAAATATTTATTAGTTAAAAAATAACATGCTATTTACATCGATAGTACCGATAGAGATATATTTCCAAAAAAAATTAAGATACTCAAAAAACTGTTTACGGTTTTGTGCTAGTGCTGCACTCTGACAACAGAAAATTACATTTATAATATTCCCTATTGCTGTTACAGGAAATACTGGATACATATATCGATTTACTCATATGATACGTAATTTTGCAATACAATTACTTTTTATTATATGCATGCCAAGTAGTAAGCAATACGTAAAACAATAGAGAAAAAAAACTAAGGTAAGTGATTGCTTTAGAGCAGCGGTTCCTAACCTTTTTCAGCCGCGGACCCCCAAGGAAATCAAGTATAATGCCAAGGACCCCTGAGTAAAAAAATATGCAATTTTCGGACGATATTATTTTTAATCAAATACCTTAACGGCACTTATCACGCTATTTGATACAATTATTATTTAAGATATTATTTTTGTTAATGCTCTAAGTAAGATAGATGCGTATGGGACCGCGGACCCCCAAACATATGCTCGCGGACCCCCAGGGGTCCGCGGACCACAGGTTGGGAAACAATGCTTTAGAGTCATCTCTTCCAGGCAACTTTTGTCGACAAAATGAAGTAATGAATAGATTTAATTACGAGCAGCGCTAACCTAATTTCTACGACGCAGCAGCTACGACGATTTCGTAGCATCAAATTGAGAAGTCAACACGCTAAAGAGTTCTTTAATGATAGGTATAAGTTCAATTAGTTCAAAAATTATTTAGTTGATAATTGAAATTGAATAATTGAAATCGTTTATTGAAAATAAAATATTTGTTTACAAATAAAAAGGTTAGTAAGAACTGAAATTACGTCTAGGTTTTAGTAAACAATAAAGCGATATGCTAGGCACACTTTTGACTCAATTTAATACAAATGTTTAGATCTAACTAAATAGAACACTGAGTACCCAAACATAATAAAATATCATGCTAATTCATAAATAACTTAAATGATGAGAGTAGAGTTTTTTAATTAGAGGATGTATAGGTATTTAATTTTTTGCTCCTGTTGCAAGTATCAGTCTATACATACGCTGGGTTGTTCTTTAAAAGTTCTATATTAAAATCAATAGGTTGTCAATAGCTGCGGCAACATAAGTCATATTATAACCTAGGATTAAGATAGATAACACATATCAGGAATCAAAATGCAGTTTGCTTGCATATTTTGAATTCAGGTCCGTACCGGAAGCTTAGAATTTTAGACTTATCGTAAAGTTGACACAGAATGTCTACTTAGACTTATTTTTACTTTTTGAGCATAGATGTAAATGTGTCCCCAGTCCACATATTATTTGTTATGGCATAATCTGAAAACTGGACCTAAAAAATTGTTGCAATCAGTCTCCATTGTAACAGTTGATAACATAATTTGATACCCGCAGAAAGGCAATTTATTCATGTTCTGAATTATTACCTAGTCGTGAAACTAACGTCTGCCTGTTTCACTCTTCATAGCGTAATAACAAGCTGAGAAAATCAAATAAATTCACGTCTAGGATCATCATTCATCAGTTATATTATAACGTAGAATGAGCGCTACTTAAGTACGTACTTAAATGTAGGCACAAACTCTAAATTCAACGAATTTAGAAATTTTAGAATCTCAAGACAAGTTTTGTTTTAAACCCGAAATATTCTCAAATCTCAATCATTTCATCGTTTAAGTAAAGAAGTCAAACTAATTAATTGGACTTTTGGTTTACAATATACAAGTTTTCAATATTCAAATTTTGAACCTGATACAGTTTAATACTGGATAATAGAAGCATTAAAACATTAATTTGTGACCACATATTGAATTTTTGATTTAGGTAATTTAAAAAATGTACGAATATCCAAAAATTTTATGAGATTAATTTCGAAAAATTAGTTAATGCATTTATTAAAAAAAAGGATCAAAACATCCTGAATAAATTGTTTTATTTGAATAACACGACAAATAAATTTCAATTGAAAGAGAAGTGCATTCAAACTTCACTTTTGCTGGAATGGAATCCGTCTATAATAGCCCTAAGTACAAGTTTATTTCTAGAACCGTGTGTCCCGCGATACCCTCGGAGACGTTTTATTTACTATGTAGTGCAAAATTAAATATTCACCAGACCGTAGCGTTTGTGATAATGAGAATGTTTCGTAATTAGCCATGTGATTTATTTTATCCTGTTTTATGTGATACAAAAAAGACTCGATTCGGTACTTGAGTCAGAGAGAATCGGTTTCTTACTCGCTGACTCGATTCTATTATGCGAGTACAATTGACTCGAGTCTAGTATTCGAATCAGAATGACTCGCTTGAATTCATTGTCGCTATATTATACTATACACTGTTTGAAGATACACCTTTTCGATTTTTCCTTTGTGTTATAAAATTGATAACGGACTCGATTTCTAGACTCGAATTTCTTGTCTCGATAGATAGACTCGAGTAGGTATCGATTCGCGGAAGTGAGTCAGGATTCGAATATCATATTAACTGACTCGAGTCGCGGAATCGAGTCAGGATTCGAATACCACATAAAATGACTCGAGTCGACACGATCCACCAAAACAGTGACTCGGCACATCACTAAAAAACCATGCCCAGCGAGCGCGGGGATTATGAGCAAACCCCTACCAGCGAAAGGCTGCTAGTAGAAGCTGGATGCGTCTAGCCGAAGACAAGGCGCAATGGCGCTCTTTGGGGGAGGCCTATGTCCAGCAGTGGACTGCTATAGGCTGATGATGATGATGACATTTTTAAATGCTCCAAATGTTTTCAATTATATACTTTTGCAGGTGGTAGGACCTTGTGCAAGGTCTGTTCGGATTGCTACCACCATCTTGCTTGCTAATCGTGCCGTGAAGCAGCAATGCTTGCACTGTTGTGTTTCGGCGTGGAGAATAAGACAGCCGGTGAAATTACTGGCACGTGAGGTATCCCATCTTAGGCCACGCGTGGCAACGCGTCTGCAATTACCCCTGGTGTTGCAAATGTTTATGGGCGGTAGTGATCTCTTACCATCAGGAGACCCACTTGCTCGTTTGCCATACAGTCGAATAATATTAAAAAAAACTTAAGTACTTTTTAAATGTTGTTTTTTCCAACATACTGTGATTATTGCAATAAGATTTAACGTAATTATCTTTATCGACTAATTTAGTTCTTTTCAACTAACAAAAGGCCCAGAATTAAGTATCGGACAAACGCAATTAGCAATCTAGTAATTGGGGCATATGCCATTAAACTTTATACCACCAGGTAGGGACGATTAAACCTAATAACTCGATAAAATTACATGAATTCTCAATAATAGCTACCAGATGGCGCAATGGGCAATGACTGATCGGTTCATTAAGAACTAGGCCTTAAGCTTTGATCACGAGCCTAGGGGTAATTATCCTGAAAGGGGTAAAACTGTGTTTCGTGAGGGGTAACGGGGTAAAGAACAAGATGGCATCATGGACCGAGAACCCTCGACACCCTGAACTATTTGTAGGAACAAACGCAACGAAAGAATCTTATTGCACTTGTTTTTAAAGAGTCATGTGTGTGTAAAAGTGACAACTATTGTATTTATTATTTCCAGATTTTATTTTAAGCCACTTTCTTGGAGGCTTAATCGTGTTCTCACTGAGACGTGACTTAAAGCAACGAAGCAAATTTAATTAATAATTAATACATCAACATGTGCTCATCCAACTAATATTACAAAACTAGCTTTTGCCCGCAGCTTCGCCCGCGTGGAATTCGGTTATGCGCGCGCTGTTCCCTAGGGAACTGTGCATTTGTACGGGATAAAAAGTAGCCTATGTCACTCTGACCCATAAACTATCTCTATCTATGCCAAACATCACCACGATCCGTCGCTCCGTTTTGACGTGAAAGACGGACAAACATACATACACACTAACACACACTTTCGCATTTATAATATTAGTATGGATTATATTATGTGAAAGTTTGTGTGTCCGTACTCATTTTTTGATGGATTCTACGTGGATTCTACACTAGGAATAAATATTTTATTCGTAGATTCTACATCAAAATATTGGATGCTTGTCACATTGACTTTTCCTTGACGTATAAGTAAAAATGGTCGGTAATGTTTAAAGCCGACAACTGACATTGGAATTTAGGGTGGTAAAGGAAATTATATACGAATACATAGGCATCAGTACCTCACTTACTTTATTTATAAGTAGATAAAAATCTAAAGTTTTCTAACAGTAGGTTCTTTCACTTTGCTTATAGTACAAGACATCAGCTTATTTGATAAAAGTTACAAATGGTACAACTTTACATAAGTAACTAATTTTTAAGTTTCTGATACAAAAAAAAATCCGTTAAAGCTTGTTTAATTAATTGGTAATAAAATGAATTTTGCTCTCTGGCAAATCTTGAGCGTCATGTTTAATTCGCGAATAACGCAGCAAAGATTATGGCTCTATATGAAATTAATTTCACTAAACCATGGAGCAGACAGCGATTTACATGTGTATATTAACGTGTCCTAAGAGACTTAAATTGAATAAGTGAATTACTTAATTTCCGACATTTCCCTCCCTACACGCACACTGTTCTCGATTTTGTAACAAATTAGAGGTGATTCTGTTAGACGCTCTCGCTAAATTGCTGTTCGCGAATAATCAGGTAACGACATGTCGAATGAACTCATTAAAGTTGTGAGCAATAGTTTGAGAACACATTAGTGCGCTTCTGTGCTGTTTAACTATGTTATTACTCTGGTAAATTCTTTCGAAGACAAGGGTTTAAATGGCTTATCTGGCTGAATTAGCTTATTTTGGGACTAAATTTGTCTACAAAGTTTAGGTTATTGTAATAATCCATTCTCAATATTATAAATGCGAAAGTACGTGTGTTTGTATGTTTGTCCGTCTTTCACGTCGAAACGGAGCAATGGATCGACGTGATTTTTGGCATAGAGATAGTTTGTAGGCCAGAGAGTGACATAGGCTACTTTTTATCCCGGAAAAATGCACAGTTCGTGAGGGAACAGCGCATGATAAAATAATTCCACGCGGGCGAAGCCGCGGGCAAAAGCTAGTAAGTAATAATAAAAAAAAATTGAATATTATACCTACAGGAATTGATCTAGCCCCAAATAAGTAAAGTTTATACGTTTAAATACCTCAGATACCTACATGAAACATGACTGGGGTACAAATACTCATATTCCTGCTAATGACACCAGGCTATCCAGGCAAAGTTATTATAGTGAGATCAAGTAATTAGTTGACAAAATACAATCAGTTGTGTCAAACCGTCACCCAAGAGTTGGCTCATAATTTACTTACTGCAATTTTAACATCATATTTAGAGCAAAAACGTGTGAACTTTTCGAGCATCCTTGCCCAAAAGCCTACCTACGAAGTTATTACTGTTCCATTACATAAAATAGTAAATCCGACTAAGAGTGTCCGACTAAAAGAATGTTACGGTTACAAAATATCCCATTTTCCTGGACACTAAAATGTCACGCACCGTTAGAAGGTAGACGTGTGACATGGGCAGCTGGGCATGCTCTGCAAATGCTTCACAAGAGATTGCGAATTTCCGACGAAGGTTGACGGCAAAAGGGTAATGGTAATTGAAGTGTCTTGCATATTGATAACACTGAACTCCTTATCTAATCACATTTTGTCATGAACGTCATCAAGTCGAGTCCCCAGAAAATCTAATTTCGAAAGTTTAACATACAGAACTTATGCTTAAACATACTTGTACCGGCTTAATGAGTAGAAATTAGAGTAGGTATGCGACGTTCTTTGCCACAATCCGTCGAGAAGTTAGGCAAGTTTCAGTTGTTGCGGTGTTGCGAGTCAGGCTAATCCGGGCAAGATCCGGCCGTGGCACCCGTGTCTGGCTAATGGCGCCGGCCCCGCGACCTTTGCTCCTGATATACCTAACGACCCAAGGGCCTGCCTTTGAAACTGCGTAAAAATACATGAAAAGAGTAATCTATAGCAAAGATTTTACACTTCTCATGCTCGTAAAGTTCGTGCTTATGCTGCATCTAACTATGCGACATAAAATGACTTTTTATGTTCTGGACTAGTGCATAAAATAAAATATTCGTCTAAAGGCAATCAGGTGTTAACATTCAAAAATTCAAAAGTTTCTATATATTTTTTAACAAGGTTTAATTTGTATAAGACTAAAAATCAACGAAATAAAGCAATAAAACGAAATACTTATAAATTGGTAATACACGGATATTATTATTATTATTATTATCCTTATAACATTGGTACTGGTTGCTATGAAAAATAAAAAGTAAGTACTTATCTAGTATAGTAAGTGAACAATGTTTCCACTGTTGTTATTTCGTCTCACAATCAAAGTGAAAAGCAGAATGTAAAACTCGAGCATTAAACCCATTTTCCCCTCGGCGTGTCTACTATCCATCCTCGCTGTAGCGTCTCGGCTGGCTATATGAACGTCTCGTGTAAAATACCTACCTCGTTTTATGCTTTTTTTGTACAATCTACTATTGTACGTTATTAAAAAAATATATGCAAAAGTTATACTTCATAACAGTAACAACCTAACCAACTTGAAAAAGTTGAACTAAGTACTAGAGATGAAACGGATAGTGGTTTGGCCGGATACCGGATATTCGGCGGGACCGTTGGCCGGATAGCCGGATATCCGGCCACCGGATATTCGGCCTAGTTTTACGTACAATTAAATTAAGCTAATTCGAACATGCACATAACACTTCGTGCAGGTTGCAACTTGCAACTTGTAGAGTATAATTAATTAACTTAGGGGCTGTTTCACCACCCATTGATTAATTTTAACTGACGGATAAATATGATTGAATGGACGCGAGATGGTATCACATTTATCCGTCAGTTAAAATTCAACGAAACATGCCCTTAGAATAATAAACTGATGTCAATAATTGATAAATTCATAAATAAATATCAGTTTTTAATCATAAGTATAAGTTTTACGCCATCCGGTATCCGGCCGGATAGTACGCCACTATCCGGTATTCGGCCGAATAGTCAAATAATGGCCGGATAGGCCGGATACCGGATACTGGCCGGATATCCGTTGCATCTCTACTAAGTACCCCTAGCATTGCATTTCAAAGTTCAATACTGCAAAAACGACTAACAGCAACATAACCACGGAAAGGAAACTCGCTTGCAAGTAAAAAGAAATCATTGAAATCAGTCCATCTGTTTGAGAGCTACGATGTCACAGACAGACGTTAGCGTCATAAGCACCCCTCTATTTGCGTCGGGGGTTAAAACTATTATGATTGTCAACAATATAGGTACCTCTGTTAATCTGTTCATCAGATAAATAATAACTAAAGGTGCGATTTGAGAACACTAGTTTTTACTATTTCAAACAAATACTCGTGCCTATACATAAACATGTAAGTAGGTAAATTAACTTAAATGTAAATGCATCTCTGCTACATACATTAAAAGTATCCAGACGCATAGCGATGCCGAAAAAGCCGAAAAATTCATTTAGGTACCTTTTAATCAACATTTTTGACCTTTCCCTAAGAATTTACACCCCCTGACCTTACTTGTAATTGTTGCAGGATTTAATGTGTAGTGGTACAGTATTTAAATAACGATCGTACATTTAAAAACACCTTAGTACGCGAATTGAGTATGTAACGCTGGTTTTGAATTCATTTCCGTCATTAAAAATATCGTTAGGATTTTTTTGTATCCGATTTTCAACTTCAAAAAGAGAAACTCGTGATCGCGCGCACAAATGAACTGTCAACTGCAGACGATTTGTGGCGTTTAGCACAAAATCTTCAAGTTTTATTTGACCTGTTTTAATGATCCAGAGAATACAAATCCAGCAAGCAGAAAGTTTATGCTCACTCCAAGGGAGGAAGAGTCTGCTTACCGCGCATTTGCGGTTCCTAACCGAGCCTTGTCAGCGCTACGTCTCGTTGCCGGCTCTTTAATCATCTATTCTAACCCTTTAGTAGACAATGACCGTAAAGTTACAGTGTGACAGTTTCCAAAATTTTAATATACACCACCAGTCAGGGAACTGAATTATGAAACTTTCCACAGTCCATTTCAATAGCTGTATACTACTAGGCATACCTTTAAAAGTAAAAAATGACCAAGTGCGAGTGGGAGAAAATAATTTGTAGATATCTATAAATATGCCTACAGCGTTAGCAGAGCCCTTCTAAATCGTTTTATGGGTCCGAGTGTCATTGGCTACTTTGTATCCCGGAAAAATGCACAGTTCCCGAGGGAACAGCGCGCGATAACCGAATACCACGCGGGCGGAGCCGCGAGAAAAAGCTAGTAATTACATAAATAATCATATATATTCTGTATTATCAACCCGACGTGCTAAGTTAAGTTAACGTGTACTTTCGAAGCGTATTTATTACTTAAAAACTTTTTCAATATTTAAAAACATACAAATAATATTATTTCAGCATCATTGTATCCGTGCCAAATGGTTATGCATTTGTTATTCAAAAAACTCCCGCCATTAATTTTGTAAAAGCCTCAAAGGCAATCTGCGAAACTTGAGCACGCCTTACAGCCCGCCCCTGAGGGCCCGTCAAAATAATAAATTAACAGTGCTCACTGACTCTAAGCGTAGTTAATTATTATTTTGATGTCGTTAGGTACATGTCAGAACCAAACCCGCCGCAACCTCAATAATTGCAGCTTCAGGCGATCGCGAACAAAGTTGAGCCTTTCACGGATTAAAAAAAACAAGTGAAACTAAGAATAAGTTTACACTTCCTAACATGTCTATGTCTAAGAAACATAAAGTATTTGTTTATGATGTGTGATTTTCGGATGCCTTTAAGGTTCAACCACACCGTGCTCAAAATACGCTGACATACCGCAACACAAGGACAACGTCTAGCCCAACCGAATCGATTTTGTGTCTGCAGTCTATCTTTATTGACCGTTATTTTAAGTCACACGAGTGGCGTAGCGTCAATTTTTTTTGTAGGAACCCTGATCAGATAAGATCTAACGAGCGGCGAGTGATGAGAAAGCGTATGGGACTGTGGCCGAGTGGTGAAAAATTATGCAATTCTGTGGGAAACGCGTTATTATCAGGCCACGCCACTGACTTGCATGGTTTAATTTGTATGACAGCGAGGCCAAAGACTATCTGCGAGAACATGGGAGATTTATATGTATAGGTATTCGATATTCGACGAGATTTTCGATTTCATTTATCGATGAAACTCCAGTGGACCTTATTTTCTTTTTGACTCAGTATTCGATGTTTCTTCAAACATCAAATCACTAAGTAATAACTCTATGATAGGGGAGTCCCAACCAAATGTATCTAATCAAAGCTACCGGCATGATGGCGTTATCAGAACAGATATGATAGTAAATTTGTGTCAGTATATTGGATAATCTGCGACAGCCATACGCAGTTTCTAATAATAGTTTTCAGACAAATATTTACCATCTAGTCCCACTCTCACTGTCTAGTATTCAAACTAAGTGTCTCTGGTATTAATAAGCTTGTAATATTATCTATAGGTATAAAGCAGTTAGGGAAGATTGATTAGGCATTACAATGTTGCGTCTAGTGTTTGTGTTCTCGGCTTTATCTGCAGTAGCGGTGATACAAGCTAAGCAACCTGATCCTGGCGATTTGGCGTTGGTGCTCAATGAAGACGACTGGAGTGACTATTTGGATAAATGGCTTGCCGATGAGGAGCGGAAGCTAAGCAGCACCAATGTTCATAGTACAGCTAGGCGTAATAATGGTAAGGTGCTTCAACTAAAGCTACTTAGGTGTTTGAAACTTCAAGTGCTGTTAAAATATTAAAATCTATATACATCAGTGATTTATTTTACACTATCCCCGGTGACTTGTTATTTTTATCAGGCACTTAAACATTCACCTTTGTCAGACCTACAATAATAGATGGATGGATTCATCAAATTGTTTGATTGGTTTAATCTTATGTCATTTTAATAAAATAAAGTTAGTCAGTAGTAGAGTAAGATCGCTATTTAAGGAGTTTTTTATACGCAGTTGACTCCTTGGGGTAGATAGTACAGTCAACGTCATAAATTAGTGATCACTTCTGTACCCTGTCACTTTAAGGTCATAATAATATGAATTTGTGTAACGACTGAAAGCGACATGGTACAGAAATGATCACTTATTATTGACTGTACATACAACACATATAAACCACTAATATATTGACTTCAAAGAATTAAATAGAGACCACTAGATGTGTCTGGCAGAGATAAATGTTTACTTGCTCATGAAAATAAGAAATTGCCAGGGATTATGTAAATCCGCGTAGCTAGGATTGAATAATTCCGCGTACGTGACATACCTAGCTAGTTAATTTTCCATTTTAACTCCACATTCTTAGAAATAAACCAAATTGAATTTAAAATCATCCCCTGTAAAACTGCACATAATGCAGATACGCGTAGATAAGCACTTTTGCACTATCACTGACGAAGTGCTAGGTTAACAGTCAGCGTGTATAATTAAAGAAAAATGTCATTATTTTTAAAGGATGTTCTATCAGGGTGAATGGTGACCTAGGCACTCCGCAGCCTGTGTATATACACGCCAACAACTATTTACAAGCCAGTGGCACCACTGGGATCATTCACCTCAACACCGGCGACGAGGTCCTCATCGGCTGCCCCGGTACTGGACGAATAATCCAACACCCTTACCTCATGCTATCAGGATTTCAGACTGCTGTTAGTATAACAAACACTACTTTTGGAGTTCCGTACTTCAATAGGAATGAGTTTTTACTAAAATAGTAGTGTGGGGGGAGGCTCCAATAGATCTCTCTCCAGGCAGGTGCTATGCCTGGGAACCGAAGTCCGAAGGACGAGCGGTTGTATACATATACGCGTCCGAGTTGTGAAACTTCGATAGCGCGATGTAGACCATGTATGGAGTTTCTATATGTGCTCACTAGATGGCGCTAGGAGTACAACAAGTAGATTGTACAAACGAGCCATTTTACCCCATCTCTCTCTCTCTCTGTCTCTCTCTCTCTCTGCTTTTTACGCTCTGCTTTTCACTTCGATTGCGAGGAGATGAAATAATAACAGTGGAAACATTGTTCATTAACTAGATACCTTTTATTTTTCATGCAATGCTAGTATAATTATAAATATTTACATTTATTGATTTATTTGATTTATTTTTAGTTTTATAAAAATTCAAAATTATTGAAAATATATATAGAAACTTTCTGTTTGCGGCTGTTAACTAACACCTGATTTCCTAGGTCTTAGACGAAGATTTTACTTTATGCACTAGAGTAGAAAAAGTCATTTCACATGTCGCCTAGACCCAGCAGAAACACGAACTTTAGGAGCATGAGAAGTGAATCATGGTAACCTATGGTTTGACCTACGCCCTCTCAAGCAGAGTCGTAGGTTTTGTTTTAGTTACACTTGAATTTTCGTGAAACTGGCAATGGACGGGCCACATAACTCTAAGAATGGAAAGCCCTTGGGTGGAAAGGTTCTCGAGCGACAACCAAAAACCATAAGGTGAAGGTCTTCCACTGAGTACCCCGACAACATCGCAAAAATTGCAAGCAACCGGTAGATGCAAGTGGTGATTTATTGTTCATTGTGAGGCCTCTGTTCAACACTGGATGTTTCCAGCTGATGATAATATTATGAAAATAAATATACCGTACTAGTACGTATTAACGAACTCATGTAATACTCTGCATTTTCAGACCGCTACCTGCGTAAGTGACACCCTAATTTCCGGAGCAGGCTGGATGAACGGAAACGGCGAGTTTGCTGCACTGACATGCTCATCCAGCGCTTACTACGAGGCTCGCGCCACCAACGAGAGATGTTATAACGACAACTTAGTCATTGAGTGAGTACTTTCGTATAAACTACCTTTATCCTTTTTTAATGCACAAACACCACACAAGATATTGTGCTGTGACGTACCATCAGCCAAATATGTGTTCTGCCACCCCTAAAGTTATTATTATTCTCCTCAATGGCGGCCTTTAAGGCTTGGGCCAAAGTCAGTTAAATAAAGATAAATATATTTTTCTTCACGTAGTACGGTGATTGTAGTTTTTGCAACTTGATAGCAAAATTCCAGAAACCACGCGGAAATAACTTGCGCATTAAAATATGTCAAACACGAGAGCAATATCGAATTTTGTGATCACTGTTCATCATCATCAATTTTCTGATCAAGGTTAATCGCCGCATAAAACACTATCAAAATTATACTTCAACTAGCCAAAGAAACAGAAATAGCAAAATTAAATATTGTCTACATCCGCCATCTTCGAATGCCACAAATCGAATCCCACCCTAAAGTTGATAATCGTTTGCATGTCATAAAACAATAATGTCAATAGACGTGTCTGTCCACGGAACAGAAAAAACTAGTGCCTGTCAACTCGAAAGTTCGACTTTAGCGACATATTCATTTGATAGGAACTTGTTTAAAAATTGATAGACCACTTATTTGGCTGAGTTTTGAGAATCAACTCGTATATACCTAGAGCCATCCACGAAGATGCATGATTTTGTTAAAATTAGCCATTAATGACATTGTAATAAGAACCACGGCACGCGTCATCGTGAATGACTCTACCTATAGAATTTGGAGCGCGTTGACATCTTGTGGAGCGTTGGTAGTAGTTGACTCAAAGTGATATTATTTTGATTCAATTAAAAGTGTGTATGTCGCACAGATGTAGTGTCATTAAAGTATGGTCGTCGTCTGCAAAGTGACGCCTGAATCAATAAACGAGTAATTACTTAAGTACTTACATCAAGAATTTATTATTTATTTATAAATGCTATAAGAATCCTTAGATTAGGTGGTAGTCGCTAATTGCCGAAGGCCAAAATAAGATCAAGAGAGTCGGCTTTGCGCATCGGTTGCAGAAAAATAAAGAACGCGCTAACATAAAGATCTTGAAATAATGTGACTGACTAATAATTACTATAAGGTAAATATATTGAGTTGACATTATATAACACTTTTTCCAGGTTAAAAAGCTTTTCTATTTAAAATTCTAGAGTGGGTTTTGACGTCGCTGGCGTGTTTTATCCGCTGTACTGGTCCTGTTTCGACCAGAACCGTCTGGAAGTGCTCTACGTGACCTATGACCTGCGACCTCCTAACGCCGTTCACCAGACTGGAGTCACTCGACCGGACTGGGCGGGTAAGGCATAGTTAGAACTTAGAATAAGAAGGATACACTTAAGACAGTTGTATGCACCGAAGAAGCAATTTAATGGTATGCGTAAGTTCTCAATTCGTAGTTGGTCCGCGTGCATACTGCTCCTTTTCTTTACGGTGTAGAAAATACACCTTGCGTATCCGCTTTGTTCGAGGAAACATGAGATACATGGTACATGTGGGGCTCAGCGAATGGAACGTAAAAAAGGATAAAAAGAGGAAAAGTTGCTTTTGGATACTTAAATTAAATAAATTTCTTAAGTAAACGATTTAACCTTAAAACAACATTGTCATATTTGAATTATTCATTTCCAGCCGGCAGCTTTTTCCCGGGAGTTACCGGGGGTGTCAACAGCCGCTACACTCAGGTCAACCAGAAGATAGCTATCGCGAACATTGTTGGACAAGCGCAGGCGGACAGATATGTTACCAGCACTCAGTTCCTATCACGCGGTCACTTGGCAGCCATGACAGACTTTGTGTTTGCCACCGGCCAGCGCGCTACCTTCTTCTTCATCAATTGCGCTCCTCAGTGGCAACCATTCAACGCTGGCAACTGGAACTGGCTTGAACAGGTTAAAAAATCTTACGAGCTGTACTAGATGTTTCTTATAACAATTCTCAACGAAAAATGCTGTAAATAGTGCGCTAAGTCTCTATTGAGATGATTTGCCTGTAAACATAATAAAAACAGCCTAATTTATAACAGACAAGCCTAGGAGATTTAGATACTTGTGACAAAATAGTAAATTTAGCTTGAACCTGTCATGTTGCGGTATCCTATGTAGCTTGTGCCATTGAATTACTTTAAGAGTCATCGTTAGTTACCTACTATTTCGTATTTTCTCTTTTTTAAGGGTACACCTACAACGGCCAATTTTTATGCCAAATTGCAGCTTTTTACCCGACTGCAAGGAGAGGTATTGTTAGGTACTGTAGACCCAAATCCTTTAGATACTACATAGTTCACTTTAATGAGTCAATCAATCAGTCAGTTGGTATCAAATTTGTAGGTAACAGCAATTTTAAGACACTCGTAAATTTACACATAGTTACACGTATTATATTGACCACTATTGCATACCTATAGTTTTAAGAAAATCATCTTGTTTAGGTACCTTACGTTGTAATAAACATTCAGCAGAGAGCTTTTATTAATTAAACTTAACTGATTAATAGGATTTACGTGGCATCATTGGTTCCACCGGCCACACTACAAAAATCTTCACCGGGACGTTTGGCGTCAGTCAGCTGCGCGATGCCAATGGTGTCCTCCAAGACATCTACCTGTACCGTGATACCAACAACAACCCGCAACTACCAGTGCCTCTCTACTACTATAAGGTAAGTAAATAATAATTATTAAATTGATTAAGTGAAACAATATTTTTTTAAATAGTATTAGTACAACATATTAGCCTACAATCCAGCTGGCAACATTAGCCGACACACGGACAATCCTGGACCAATGCGGACTGGGATGATGATGATAATGATGAATCTTTAGATTCCCTGGCACTGAAAGGAAGAATATCGCTCTTAACATTCCTAATTTCGGACTCGTTGCGGGTCTATAATGTTTATTAGGTACGGGATGTATGCAGATCGTGATTATTGATTACTTACTCTAGTTCCAGATATTACTCAGTTGCCTGCACTATGATCACGGATAAACTAAAAATTAGCGGATGGAAGTGAATATTGTGTAAATTGTGCTCCGCGGTCTATCCTCATTCTTGCATGTATGCTACGTGCACTTTCAGTATCATTTAATTTTGATGGGTTACCGTCCGCAAATTTTTCAATCTACCCGCAATCACGACACTAAATCTGGAACTCATTAAAGCTAACCACGGATTACATCCCGTAACAAATAATCGAACGTAATTAAAACTCAATCATTAGAAACTGTTATCGCTGCAGGTCGTCTACGATGAATCTAGAGGCCTAGGCACAGCCTTCGTTAGCATCAACAACCCCTACTACACGGCGGAGGAAGTTCGAACCTTAACTTTCTGCACGGACCGCTGTCGCAACAACCCTGACTTCGACTGGATGAGGTGGAAACCTGATGACATTGAAACTGGTTATAGCTTCTGCTGCGAAGTTGGTGACTTCAGAAGAACAGTTCCTCATCTTCCTGAGTTTAATGTGACCGGACTTTTCTCTAGTGGTGCAAAGCTACAGTTTAGTTATGCTTTAATCTCTGTAAGCATATTGCTTTATTTAGTTCCTTCAATGTAAACTTTGTTGTAAATATTAAACACAGTACACAATGTATAAACGTTTGCGAACGTAATGTTGACATACTTTTAATTTGTTATATTCTTAATATATGTGTATATTAAAAAAAAGGAATACGTATGTTGAATTTATTTTTCGCAATTCGATGTCTGAATAATTTAGGTTTAGTTTTAAATTTCGGTCTCCAACATTTTCCCTGTGAAAATTGACTTGCACGAGTACATAATTAAGTACCTAATATTTCACAGTTTCTATCAACAAGGGTATGTATTATGCTGGGCCGGGCATTATTTTCGTTCCATAAAATTGAGCGACATGACTACGACGAGACATTTTGAATGAAGATAAGTTCTTTCGTTGTACAGTCAAGTGTAAAAATATGAACTTATTCAAAGTTTCAAAAATGAGTACCACAGACTCTTATTTCCATGCAATAAGGCCACAGTAACATATTTTTGAGCGGTTCGAATAGATACTTATTTTTGCACTTGACTGTACAATATATAATTATAATTAATATCCAGGTACCTACTTATTGTAGGCAGATCATCATCAGCCTATGTTCGTCCACTGCTGGACATATGCCTCTCCCGTGGCACGCCACTGAGCACGATCCTCGACGATTGCATGCGATTGAAGAAATACATTTATTAATATGCCTATATTTTCAGCAAATAATAAATATTATACTTAGTGTATTATATTGTATTGCAATAAATTGGAAATATACCTACGTGAACAATAAAGAAATTAAAAAGATGTCTTATACTTAAGTTATTATTTTACAACAACTTAAAATCCCAAATAAGTATTTAACAATATGTAACGCGTTAACTATACCAACAAAAAAATATGATATACCTAAGTAGGTACTTATGAAAAAGAGATATTATGAAGGGTTTTCTAGCGATGCTTGAATAAAACTTCGATAAAGATTCGCCTGTAAGTATAATTTCGGAGGTAGCTGGTGTACATAGGAAAAGTGTCTAAAAAATGTGTCTTTTGACAGTTACATAGCTTTATATCCTAGTACATACGAAGCTGTGATTGGTCAAAATTTAAACGTAGTGCGTTTCGATTTTTCATTATATAAATTTAAAACCAATGACAAAATAAAAACAGTTGCGTTTGCAACATACTCCCGAGCGTTGAGTGTACTCAACACAAAAAAAAAACAAAAGAAGGGGGAACTGTTAAAGACAAACGATGAGCAATTTAACAGTCGATGGGAAGGTGGGGTATCGTTGAATAGATTTTTCAAAAACATAATTTTTGCACTGACCATTTTCGGTGTAGGAATCCATTAGTACATAAGTAAAGTGCTAAACGTGAAAATTTTTGTTAAGAGGCTAATAATTCTATCCCCTTTCTAAGTCGCGAAAATACCTATTAACGTTAGATCTAAAACTTCAAGCTCACTAATTAATGTAGGATGACCATGTCCGTCCCAGACTATATAAATCCCACTGCTGGGAACAGGCCTCCTCTCAGAATGATAGGTCTTGTGCCGTAGTTCCTACGCGAGCCCAGTGCGGATTCGGAACACCATTGAATTGCTTCGCAGCTTTGTGCAGGTTTACTCTCGATGTTTTTTTCACCATATAGCTAGTGGTAAATTTAAAATGTAATTTCGCTCGTACCTATTTCAAAAAACTCAGAGATAATGTGCTTGTGAGGCTATATATCAAACCACCTAGGTCATCACGGCTAACCACATGTATCTAGTGGTTATTGGTTTAGACAAAATCATTAATTGTCATTAATTAAACAGTGAGGTAAGTGCGTTAGACCTTTTACGTACCTGTTAAATTCACTTTCGTCTAGTTACTTTTATTTCTTAACAGGTGATCACACTAAAAATCATCGTGTAGAACATACGCAGTTTGGCAAAAGTTGTAAAATTATATATCGTCACTACTTTGAAAAATCTCGTATCTAAAATCAATATGTCAGCAAAATTGAACCTTGTTATAATGGTTATAAAGTTCACTAAGAAAATTTTACTATTTTTGAGATACGAGTTTTTTTTAAGTTGTGACGATATGTACCATGGCGGGAAATGACGACTAAGCTCACCTTTAGGGTTTTTTGTATCTTAGTAATTATACTCAGATACTTAAAATGTATAACTAGGTTACGACTTTAAACGAAACAACTTGATTAGGTACGAAAAAACGCATTATTTATTACGTATTATTTAGTTGCTAACATTTGCTATCTCTGAATAAATCGATTTTTAAGCTCGATTAGTACCAATCTTATGTGTTTACAAGGTTTTTAATGCTGATAAATATACACGATACAGTTTTTTATCTTCTTCAATAGAGAGCAAAGTTTGTTCTCTATGGGAATTTAAAGAGGGTAGAATAATGTATGGAATTCTCTGTTAAGTTCTTTCTTATTAACTTTTATGTCAAATATCTACGATGACGTCTCTGTTTGATTTGTTAACCGACTTCAAAAAAAGGAGGAGATTATCAATTCGGTTATTTTTTATGCTTATTATCTCAGAACTCTGTCAATTATGAACCGATTTGATTTTTGTTTTTTTTCGTTCATCCAGGAATGCTTTTAATCAGGTCCCATAAGCACCAAATCAGGATCCGATGATTGGATCCTAAGGAAATCGAGGGAACTCTTCAAATATTCTAGAGACACCTATGTTAATTTCGATAATTATATTTAGTAGTAACTCGTGCATTTGCTCTTCAAAATCATTTGATAAAGTGGAGTAGATGATGAAGACCACATTTTAACAACGGAAAGACTACTCAATAACAAGAAATTCAAGATTAGACAGAGAAAGAAATACTAGGGTGTGACGTCACACGCATGTACCGCCATACCTAACGGCATAAATGAAAGCGTTAAGCATAAGTACATAGATTTTCCAAAAAATCACTAAAATTAGGCATAAATTCAATTATAAACCGATATTTTTTTCTTTGCTAAACATTGGCTGTAGGTATGTCGATATTTTCATAACAAAAATGATATAGGATATGGCAAATTAAGGAGTTGTCAAATGATGTGTTATATATGGGTAAACCGAAAGGCACCTCTAGCTTTTTCATATTTCAATAAGATCAGGGGTTTATTATTTTTGCGAACTTACCAATAACAAGCACTAACATGAACGTGACTTCATACCATATCCATCCACAAAAGGTAAAGTAAAGATAAGCATAAATCTAATTTTAAGAAATTTGTTGTTAAAGACAAGTCGCATGTCTGATTTTACTTTGGTTCAGTAGGTACAGTCGGCCTGTGAAAATGTTGAGCACTTTAGTACTTTGTCAAATTAAACCAGATCGAGGCAAAGTGGTACGCGTGATGAAAAAGGTAGTCAATTTCAATGTGACATGGTTTTAAGTTGCTTATCATTTTCATTTACGTAAAGTGTCAGTCAGCAACAGTAACATCAGGGCCCGATTGCATAATAAAATAGAAGCTAAATAGTACCTACCTATTAGCGATTTAGTATTGAAATTCACTAACATTATTAGCTTGTACTTTATTTTATTATGCAATTAGGCCCTGATGGGACGATGCACTCTAACATTTGATACTTACTATCTGATAGTAGAGTCGCATTTGACACTTTTAAGCGCCTTGACTTATTAGATATTATCTCTGGTGACTGTACCTAACAAAACGACAAAAGGACGAAAAATTTCAGATAAAATCATCCCAATCCCTGACAAATTTTTGGTTATAAAAGGCGGGTCGGGAATTCGAAAAGCCGACGCAGTAAAGAAAACAGCAGAAACTTGATTTGGTCAGATTACAATGATTGCCTTATCGAGACTTGTGCTGATAGTGAGTTCATGACGAAAAGTTGAATAATCGGCCACAGAAAGGCACACCCGCTCAACATCCCACTATCACGCGCCCAATCTCTTTCAGACCACTCGAAGTTCCCTAAAATGTTTACGAATAGTGATTAGCAAAATCACAAATTCTAATTCAAATACTGGCTCGCACGTATGCCCTCATGAATCAATCAACGAGATATATCTGAAAAACATTATGATTGATTAACCATTATCAAATATATTTTTTACGCTGATTTCTGAGGTTAATTAAGATATGAACGGCTTCTATATAAATTATGAGTAACGATTGAATAAGCCGACATAGTCCCTTACACTACAGAGGCTTATAGCCCCGTAGGGTAGCCCTTTCAGCTTCGTAGAATATTAATACCTAATCTGGATATGTCGCGTTTAGTGTTAGTGCTCGCAGCTTTGGTAGCGGCCGCGGTGGCTCTGCCGGCCCAACTTCCTGAGCCGGGTGACCTAGCCCTGGTGCTCAGTGAGGATGACTGGGACGACTATCTTGACGCTTGGCTTGCTATTGAACAACAAGGATGGAGCATCGCCAACGTTACAAGTCAAGACGCTCGTAACAATGGTAAAATTTTACCCACGTTTCTGTTGCAGATGTTTCTGTTTGAATTACCTATATCTATTGTTTGTTTACCCATTGATCATTTGCAAAATGCAAGTGAGCAACATCAATCTTTCCAGTAAACCTGGGACGCAAAGTCATCATCATAATAATACCTAAACATGACGGGATCGCACACTGACCCTTTAGAAGATTTAAACTACTTTCAGGATATCAACAGCTCTACATATATAATAACAGTGTTATTGTCAAAATTTAAATAATACTTCACCAATTACATAAAATGTCTGAAGGGCTACTACAAAATTCGAAAATCGAAGTTCGTATCGTACCGTCCCTCTCACTCTCGTTTTAAATGACATAATCGTCAGCGGGAAGGCAAGACACGAATTTGAATTTTTGCTTCGTAGTAAAGGGTCTGTTGCGATCGCGTCTGTTCTCTCTCGTACATGAAATACTTCAAATTATTTTTAAGTTACTCAATCTACATTTTTTCCAAAGAGTACCTAATAATCTAAATCAAATCACTAATTAATGATGATAATATACGATAAGCCCGTAAGTCATCATCATCAACACATGTTTGTATTTCAGCGGTGAATAAAATTTAAATATTTGACTGTCCCTTTCTTTGTAGGTTGTGTCCTCAGAGTAAACGGCGATCTGGGTCAGCCTCAGCCAGTATATATGCGCAACGGTGCTTACCTGGAAGCTACTGGTGCCACTGGACTGATCCATCTAAATACCGGTGAGCAGTTGCTCATCGCCTGTACTGGCTCTGGGCGCACCATCGTGCACCCTAACCTCGCACAAGCAGGACTCCAAACTGCTGTAAGTATTTATAGAATAGTACCCATCTTTCTAATCCGTGGATGCTAATAATTGAACATGTCGCTCCAATGTTTTTTATTAAGAAATATGCAGCTATCCTGTACAACAGCTATCCTGTATATCAGAGAATTGCTGACTTGTGGAGAATATGGCCGCACATTAAATAAATAAATAAATAAATTTATAAATATCACGGGACAATTCACACCAATTGACCTAGTCCCAAAGTAAGCTTAGCAAAACTTGTGTTTTGGGTACTAAGCAACGGATAAACATAATTATATAGATAGATACATACTTAAATACATATTAAACACCCAAGACCCGAGAACAAACATTCGTATTTTCATACAAATATCTGCCCCGACACGACATTCAGTGGAAAAAATCGGCTACGTCAGCCCCCATACACTCTTACACAACAGGCAGCGCTCTCAGCGTTAGGAAATAGTCGCTGTAGCCGAATAGGTATGGGCTAGGAGATGATGTTGATGATGATGGTACCTGGTGTTAAAAAAATATCAAGTGACGATTAACTAAATGAAGAAAATCATCCAACAGACTGCTACATGTGTGAACGACAATCTGGTTTCTGGAGCTGGGTGGTTGAACGGCAACGGCGAGTTTCTTGGACTGACGTGCTCTTCCAATGCGCAGTATGAAGCACGCGCTACCAGTGAAAGATGCTACGGTAACAACGTAGTTATCGAGTGAGTATATCGTGTAATTCGATATGTTGTATTGAGAGGCTAACTTATCAATGAACATCGTTCGCGTAGGTTATAAAATTAACTATTGAAGTAAAGGCAACAGTAATAAAAAAAAAACCGTCCTAGTGCGTTTCAGGCCAGAGCCACTTTAAAACACAAATATGAATGGCATTTATTCGCTATTCATGGGGAATTCTGAAAATCTCTTGTTAGTACACCTCAATGACCCTCAACGATATCTGCCAAATTTCAATTCTCTATTTCGCTCAAGGCAGTCCATTCGATCAGTTAGTCTTTAATCACACATTTTAATCACGTTACTTTTTTATAGCTATAGATAATTTTCAAGCACACCTAATTTTCTCAAACCTTCTCAGTATTTCCATCTCAGTATTTTTGTATCTAAGTAGGAGAATTCTAATATTCAAGTGACATTCGAAGTTTGTTCCTACAGAGAAACAGCTCATTGATTAAAAACCGTGTGCGTAATTTTCAAATATCGTCCTTACGACCCACTGTTTATATCGATCGATATACAAACATCACTCAACTAATGAATTAAAGCATGTTAACTAACTGTCCGATTAAACAAGTATTGTTTTTTTATTCTTTTGTAGATCAGGCTTCGATGTCTCTGGCACATTTTATCCTCTCTTCTGGTCTTGCTTCGATCAAAACCGCTTGGAAGTGTTGTATGTCTGGTACACACAGACTCCTCCTAATGCTGTTCATCAGACCAGTGTTACACGTCCTGGCTGGTTAGGTAAGGCAAGAAATATTATAATTATGAGTACCTACAAATTCTGATTTTGTATGCCTTTCATAATATTAAATTACTAACTCGTTTTTAACTTACAGTTGGTGGTCATTTCCCGGGAGTTGCCGGCGGTATAAACAGTCACTACACTCAGGTCAATCAAAAGATTACTATTGCTAATCTTGTTGGACAAGAACTAGCTGACAAATATGTTACCAATCTTCAGTACCTGGCTCGTGGTCATTTAGCGGCCAAGACTGACTTTGTGTTTGCCACCGGCCAGCGTGCTACTTTCTTCTTCATCAATTGCGCTCCTCAGTGGCAACCATTCAACGCTGGCAACTGGAACTGGCTTGAACAGGTAAATTTACATCTTACCGCAATCAGTTTTTCAGTCTATGGTTTGTATTAGCTTATAGATAATGTTATTTTTGTTTATATTTTATAGTTATTTTATTTACTTTACAGAATATGCGAGCTCGCATTGCTGCCGCTAATTACTACACCAAAGTCTGGACTGGCACATTTGGTGTCAGTCAACTGCGCGATGCCAATGGTGTTCTTCATGAAGTTTACTTGTACCGTGATGCCAACAACAATGAGCAACTGCCGGTGCCTCTGTACTTCTACAAGGTAATTTCACGAATAAATAAAACACTGTTTCCTTGTCTTGCGAGTGTAAATTCAAATGTCTTTCAGCTCTCTGCCAGGGAGCTACTTTGATTGCCCTTCCCATACAACCTACTTTTATTTATGTTACTGTTATACTCTTCCACGTTATTATACACAGCGGCACAAAATTTGGCCCACTCTTCATACAAAATTACCTAAATTTTACATTTGAGGGCCAGATTTTACCGCTCAGTATTAGTCTGCTTTTAAACTCAACGTTTATTAAATTTCCAGGTCGTGTACGATGAAGCAAGCCGTCGGGGCACAGCCTTTGTGAGTATCAACAACCCCTACTACACGGAGGAGGAGGTTCGCGCTTTAACATTTTGCACGGACCGCTGTCGTAACAACCCTGACTTCGACTGGCTCAGGTGGCAACCTGACCGCATTGACATAGGATACAGCTTCTGCTGCGAAGTTGACGACTTCAGGAGGACGATCCCCCATCTGCCTGCTTTCACCGTTAGCGGCCTTTTATCTTAAACGTTGTTTAACAGCGCAACTGTTCTTACTGTTAAGTTGTAACTTTTGGTATACATTAAAAGCCATTGAACGTTTTTCTTGTTTCATTTGTTTCTTCAGTTTTATAGTAGGTATTTTCTTTGTAAGCAGATAAAGCACTTTTGTCAACAAAGAACATTTTGATTAAGTATATTTAAATTACTATATCAACGAGAGCCTGGCAACAACAGAAAAACAAAGATCACAAATTGCATTTGCTTTATCCAAATTTTATTGGGCCAGATTAAACGGATTAACATGGTACGAGGTATGAAGAAAATGAAAGGATTAATGAGAGATAACACATAATTACATCAATCTAAACAGCAAGCCACGCCCACATACGTACGTGTACCATTCTAGTATCACGCGGCAAAGTCATTTTTATGCAGTTCATGAGCAATGAGCATGTAGAATTAAGTACTTATTTTTTTAAGAATATGTACTGTACCCAGCTACATATTATTACCACTGGTAGTTAGGTACTTACTCATTAAAATTGAGCGATTAGCTAAATCAAGCCGACGACTAATCCAAAATCTTTATCATGATCAGGTACTTTAGGCCCGCATTATCGTTCAGTAAGACATGATACAAAAAAGATATTTTTGGGTGCGATTAACTTTTATCAAATATATTTTAGGGTTTCATCAATTTTTGTGCAGCGTCTTTAATTAGACTTTTTTCAGTTTTAGTTAGTTAGGCAACCATTATAATTATAGAGTGATCACCAATTTGTTACTAAGTTGTAAAACTCACTTACCGGTGTTTTTTTGTTTGTTTAACGGTATTAAATATGGCATGAAACGAAACAGAAACATAAACACGTAACACAGCTTAGTAACAGTTAACTACATAGACATGTTGTGTATTAACTAAGTACACGACGTCATGTGAGATTGTCTCTAATGAGCACCTGATATTTCGATACAGTTGCATGCATCATATTCACGGGACTGCACCGAAATATCGGGACTCAATGAAACTCCACATCCCGTAGCAAACATGTCCAATGAGCAAATATGATGACACGCCCCGTGAGACAGCGAATGATACCGTAACATAATATTATGGCCTCTCTAAAACCAGATCACAGTGCTTAGAAAATTCATTGACTAAAACAAGCCAGAGAAGAAGGCCCTAAAAGATTCCATTGCCATGTGTTACGTCATGGCCGTCCTTATCCTTATCAACCTTTTTTTTTTAATTATTTCCAAATAATTATAATCGTAATACTCAAGAATAATTTTTTTTTAAATAAAAATAGGCTTACGTTTGGCCTCAATATCGCTTGATGGAAGGCGAAGATGAGGCCTAAGATAAACTAAGAAGAAACTAAGGTGCGCTACAGAAACTCATCATGACTGCCTCAAGATGCAATCATCGATGAACTAACTAATTGTCGTACTACTACTAACGTGTTACTGAACGTATGTATGTAATGATTCATATTTTATCATGCTTGCTATTAAAACAAAGTGCAGAACCCTTCAGCGGGCCAGGTCAAAATATGGATTTGTGCAGACAACGCTGATTCGTTGACTCGTTGTCTAAATTCAGATAGGACATCATATAAATACTTTGTGATGAGTTTATTTAGCTGACATAGTTCCCCAAGTGTAGTAATCAAAAGCTTCTGAAAATGATGCGTTTGGTTCTGGTGGTTACTGCTGTGGCGGCGGCGGTGGCGGCGCTGCCCGCCGACATGCCCGACCCTGGAGAGCTGGTGTTTGTCCTCAACGAAGACGACTGGGATGACTACCTGGATGCTTGGCTGGCAATCGAAGAGCAGAAATGGGGCAGTTCTAACGTCACTAGCAAAGTCGATGCACGTAGTGGTAGGTAAAGACTATTTATTATCAACAGGGCTACAACCATTAGAAACTTTGATGATGGTCACGGAAGTTTCTTATAAAATAATAAGTCTACCAATTCCATTCATACTCACTGCCTTTGTTCTATCTTAAGCATTGTAATTAAGTACGATATGGGTGTCAATGGTGTGTCTTTAGGCATAGCTGAAACTATATCATTGGCATCACATGTACTATGTATCTCGTTTGCCACGACGTGTAATGCGTGGCATGAAAGCAAAGGCAACCCAAAATGTAGACTGCTTCGTTTGTCAGTATGTTAACAAGAATAAGAGCCGCCGTTCTGTGTTAAGCCATTCAAAAAAAGGGTTCCTAAAGATTTTCCAATTCTAAAGGCTTTATAATTATTTATCACTATAATTTTATTTTAATTTATCCTGTAATAAAATATATTTTTTTAGGTTGCACAATTAGAGTGAATGGTGATTTGGGCCAGCCGCAGCCCGTGTACCTTCGAGGTAACCGCTATTTGGAAGCCAATGGAAACTCAGGTCAAATCCGCCTAAACACCGGCGAGCAAGTCACCATCGCTTGCACTGGATCCGGCCGCTCGATACTGCACCCACAGCTTTCACAATCAGGAAGACAGACTGCTGTAAGTTTCAGACATAATATGAGCAGTAATTGCTTAATCCGTCGCCTAGTTACATTATGCGATGGTACATTATGGATATGCCACTAGATTCTGGGCTTCATGTTTTCAAAAAAGGACTAACTAGTACGTTATAGTTTTCATCGTTAATTTAGTAAAGGTCTTCCGAATTGATTTGTTAAATAAGGTTTAATTATTAATGTAATATGTATTTATAATCAACGCTGTTTATTAAATGTCGTCTGTTAACACTTCACTTTCACTTTTTTTATATTACTTTATACTAAGCACGCAGATGACAAAAATAGGAAATTTAATTTTCTAACCCACAGACTGCTACCTGTGTAAACAACAACCTGGTGTCAGGCGCCGGTTGGCTGAATGGCAATGGAGCGTTCGGTGGACTGACTTGCAATGGCCACTCCTTCCACGAAGCTCTCGGCACCAACAACAGATGCTTCAACAACAATCTCATTATACAGTTAGTAAGGTTTTTGCATCTCTAAACAAAAGAAAGTGGCGAAACTTAAGAGTATACTTTCACGCTAACGCTCAGAATAAACTTCTGACATTTCTACTAACCTTTTTCAACGTACGTTTTGGCTGTCCCAACATATTATTTCTAGAAGAGTAGTGTTACCTTGATAGTCTAAGTATAACAATAGTTTAGAAAGAAGAATGTTAGCTCCTCTTTCATCCACTTCTTATTTTCTTTCAGAGTGGGTTTCATTGTTAACGGATGGTTATATCCTCTGTATGTGTCCTGCTTCAACCAAAATCGCTTGGAGGTGTTGTACGTGATGTATGAACAAACTCCCTCCAACGCCGTCCATCAAACTGGCGTGGACCGACCCAGCTGGTTAGGTAAGACACTGTTCATTTTTTTTAACTAAAAATCAGGCTTTAGAATTACCTATTAACAATGGTTGTTGTCCATGACTTCACCTGCGAATAATTCGTTTATCACAATCTCACGTGAACTAAATACTTATGCAATTTACTGACATAAAAAAGTATCCTACCAGTAGTAGTAGTAGTAGTGTCTTAATTATGGTTAAACTATCTGTGTACCAAATTTCATCAAATTCGTTGAGCTATTTTTGCATGACGGATTAACAAACATACCAATAAAATACCAACACTCAAACTTTCACAGTTACAAATATGTAATATAATAATAATAGAATTAAATATCCGCTATAATATACGCTCTGTTTCGCAGCTGGTAACTGGTTCCCTGGTCTGGCTGTTAACAATGCCTACACTCAAGTGCAGCAGAAAATCGCCATCGCGAACACAGTTGGTCAAGCGCAAGCCGATAAATACGTGACAAGCCATCAATTCTTGGCGCGTGGTCACTTGGCAGCCAAGTCCGACTATGTATTCGCCACAGGACAGCGCGCCACATTCTGGTTCATCAACGCCGCACCTCAATGGCAGCCATTTAACGCCGGAAACTGGAACTGGCTTGAACAGGTTTATTTCAAATTTTGGTTTTAGGCTATATAAAATACAAAATTGAAACAAATGAGCGCCTCAGCGGCATTTATTGTATTAACGATAGGTACGGATCAATAAATCAGTTTGAGCGACGTGCGTAAAAAGCAGTAAAAACAGAAACCACAACTCCCTCATGCCATTTTTCGTAGTTTCGTGTCCAATAGTTAGCACTCAATTTGGTGTACTATGGTCATAAACCTCATATGTTACGTTATAGAACCTGCGTGCACGCATTGGTGCCGCTGGCTACCACACTGTGATCTACACCGGCACATTCGGCGTGACCCAACTGCGCGATGGCAACAATGTCCTCCGCGACATCTTCCTGCATCGCGACGCCAACAACAACCCGCAATTGCCCGTGCCGCTTTACTACTACAAGGTAAACACGATTGTTAAGTGATGCCATCTTTACAAAAATCTAATTCTGAACCAGCACATCAACCAAGCTAAAAAAGTGTAGCATGGTTAAATAAAGATGGAAAAAAGATCATGTTAAAAGTGATTGGTTAATCGAGTTTTTGACTAATATCACCAGGAATATTGGTATATCGACGTTTCAACCGCGTCGCAGTGGCTGTTACAAACAGATTGATGTTAAATCTTAACAATACAAAAGGCCGTGATATTAGTTACGAGTTAAAGTTGCTAATTTTAAATATTACATTTTGAGTTTGAGTTATCTTACTTACTTACTTTTAGTAGTTGATATTTCGAAACTTTTGCGTGGCACGATTGACGTGGAATGAATATTTGCAGGTCGTCTACGATGAATCGAGACGGCTGGGAACAGCGTTTGTGAGCATCAACAACCCATACTATACGCTAGCAGAGGCTCGCGCACTCACTTTCTGCACGGACCGCTGCCGCAACAACGCTGCCTTCAACTGGCTCAGATGGCAGCCTGATCGTATTGACATCGGGTACAGCTTCTGCTGTGATGTTAACGACTTCAGAAGGACCATCCCACATTTACCCGCGTTCACCGTTAACGGCCTTTTGGCCTAAGTGTTCATTAAAATATCTGCAGCTGCTTTCATATGATTGCCATTTGAATATTAAAACAGATTTAACAATCGTTTTTTGTTTCATTTAGTGATAGTTAATATGTTATTTATGTATAAACACGTACACTTCGTAACAACAACAACACGTATACTTACGTATACTTCGATTAGTAGATAATATTCGATATTCGATAATAGACAATATTCAACTTGAACCGTAGGATCAATTAAAATACGTGGTAATTTTATTATTTATAGGTAAAGAAAAGCAAATAGTGTCACATAAGTACCTATTACTAGTATTATGACATATATCAATGCATCAAAACCATTGTAACACTGATCAATCAGGGGGTACATGATTCATAGTGAACATTTTATGAAACTTTTCCAGGCAGGTACTGAAATTTCTAAATTATTTGACGGATATTTTTTCTTAACAACGAAGTCGTACCTACAGCCACAGAAAAACAAAGTTTTCATCACACGAGTTGCATTTCTTGTTAAAACCCGGATAAGATAGTAACGATTAATAACTATTATGAAGATTAGAATAACTTATTAGGACGGTATTGAGTCAGATACGAATCATATCTGAATCAAACCAAGAAAAGAGCCACACCCTCGCGTCAACCACCCATCATTTTCATCGTCGTTTAGGAAAATCAATTTAATAGAGAAAAAAATGTATAAATTTTATGTGATTAGCTAACTTTTCAAATTACTAATGCCAGCCTTTATCATGATCGGGTACTTCGTTTTCCGAATACACTATCGATTAGCAAGATATTTTCAGTTATGATTGATTAGCCTTTATCAATTAATATTTCAACGCTGAATCGTTCTCTGACTTAAGATACGGCGTACATATAAATGCTTTGTAATACGTAATAAAGCTGACTTAGTCCTCTAAGTACAGTGCCATAAACGCCCGTCGGAAGATGATGCGTCTGGTTTTGGTGGTTGCTGCCTTAGCGGCGGTGGCAGCGGCTTTGCCCGCTGACATGCCAGATCCTGGAGAACTAGTGTTCGTCCTCAACGAAGACGACTGGGATGACTACCTGGACGCTTGGTTAGCCGTCGAGGAGCAGAAATGGGGTTCCAACGTCACTAGCAAAGTCGAGGCTCGCAGTGGTAAACTGTACTTTATACACAGATACAGACAGAACATACAGACAAAAAGATACCATTCGACTTTGAAAAGACTCGATTTAGGCATTGATTGTCACGTCTTTTTCAGGCTGTACTATCCGTGTAAACGGCGATCTGGGTCAACCTCAACCAGTATATCTTCGAGGTGGGCACTACATGGCCGCTGATGGAAACTCGGGCCAGATCCGATTGAACACCGGCGAACAGGTCACAATTGCCTGCACCGGCTCAGGTCGCACCATCCAGCATCCGCAGCTTGCGCAGTCTGGAGTCCAAACTGCGGTAAGTATCAGGGCGAATAAACCCTACTGACATTATAAACAAAATTTTGAAAATGGGTACGCGTGCGAGCATGCGTGCAGGTAAAATCTTTCACGGTGAAACGGTGAATACGGTGTGATTCTAAATGTTCATATTCTACAGGTTTTGATTCCGCGGCAATTTCAATGGAAACACCTTTTTTAATGGCTCTATCTTTAGATTTGAAATTTCTGCTCCAAGGGGTTGAGTATTTGATACTAAATTCAGCTTGAAATCTGCACGCGTACCTGAGAAAAAGGGACGAAAAGACAGCTAGATAAACAGTCGAACAACGAAATGATCCTACAAGGGTTCCATTTTTATCAACTGAGGTACGGAACCACTACATTAATTTGACGACCGTATAGTCAATAAGTGATTATAGGCAAACCGCTTAACTGAGTCCTCGCCTGCGCGGTACAGGGGCGCGGGGGTAGGACGAGAAAGGGGAGTGAAGGCGGTGCGGGCGGCGAGCGTGAATAACGAGATACACAAGTGGCGAAACGTCCACTAGACAGTTCTAAAGATATGTGACGTCATGTTGGTTAACGAATGGTTTTTTTCTGATTGCGGCAGGAGGGTTTTGAGTTATAGTTAAAACTAATTTTCTTGACCGAATCGAGTAAGGTACTGGTAGGAAGTTCCGGACAAGATAAAGAATTTGGACTATACGACACAATACTACAATAATATGTACCTATGTCTATTTTTTTTAAAGTCGTTTTTTTTCATTCAACTTAAAATTGCTGTTTTTTTTTCTAAAGTATTCGTATACGTTAAAAACCATTTGTTTGCACTGACTATTAATTTTATGTCCGAAGATATATCGACTCATCTTATCTCGTGTGTACCTCTCACAAAGCGTCCGTAGCCATTGGCACTTGCGATCGCTAGCCGTGGCGCGACCGGTATGAGCTGTGCGCTAAGAAGCGCCTGCCGCTCGCACCTCTTTCACTCCCCTTTCTCGTCCTACCCCCGCGCCCCTGTACCGCGCAGGCGAGGACTCAGTTAGGCGGTTTATCTATAGAGAACCTGAGTAATAATTAGTCAGGTGCGTATGAAGCTTGAGATCCTGGCTTAATTCGATGCCCGGCCAGGACAGATATTTGTATGAATAATACGAATGCTTGTCTTGAATGTTTAAATGTATATAAGTATGTTTTTATCTAATCCAAGTATGTTTATCCGTTGCCAAGTACCCATAGTACAAGCTTTGCTTAATTTGGGACTAAGTTAAAGTGATGTCAATTTTATTGTCCCATGATATATTTAATTATTTATTGACTTATCTGTTCAGTGTACCAATGGCCTGTACCTTCAGACCTAACCTAGTCTATCCTCCGCAGACCGCTACCTGTGTGAACAACAACCTGGTGTCAGGCGCTGGGTGGTTGAACGGCAATGGAGAGTTCGGTGGACTGACTTGTTCCGCGCACGCCTACCATGATACTCTTGGCACTAACAACAGATGCTACAACAACAACCTGATTATCCAGTAAGCAACTGTGTAAATTATTTAGAAGTGTGAAAAACACGTACAGACGAAATTAAGAACCTCATTCATTTCTGCTCCTCCTTTCAAAAGATAAATATTTTATTAGGATAACTAGGAAATTTAAGCCAACTCTAAATGCAATTACAGTTACAGCACCTTCCTTTTAAAACTTTTTTATCTTTATCTGAATTTCAATCAATATTATTCTATGACAACTAGACAAGTCCCGAGGAGCACATCCATTATTAATTATATACTCCAGTCTCCTAACTCCTTCGATCTAAGAAAAATCAACATTTATTTCAAATTTTCAAAGGAACCTAAAAAAAGGCTTTATATTTTCAAAAGTAAAAATTAATTACGATAGTGGCATAAAAGGTAAGTAGTTAAATTTTAGGTATTCTTAGATATGTTTAACGTGCTTTGAGACTTTTTGTACTTATTTTTGCTGCTAATGTTATATCGGTTTATCTAAATACATAATTTCCAATGTGACTTAAAAATCTATATTATTGTCTTCCTAATAGAAATGAGACGTATTACAAAATAATACTTTTAATAAAATGCTTGATATGGCACGAGCTGAAGAATGGTAGTTCCTCTTGTAATGAACTTTTTGTTTTCTTTCAGAGTGGGTTTCATTGTTAACGGATGGTTATATCCTCTGTACGTGTCCTGCTTCGACCAGAATCGCTTGGAGGTGCTGTACGTGATGTATGAACAAACTCCCGCCAACGCCGTCCATCAAAGTGGCGTGGACCGGCCCAGCTGGTTAGGTAAATATGTAAACTAAAGCATTTATTCTCTACGAGCTGCTTGCAAGGTCTAGGGTTAATAACCTAACCAAGAAAAAGTTGGAAAACCCCCGACATTATCACTTCAAAGATCAATATCTCAAAATCGGCTAAATCAATTTCTATAAAGCATGTCTAAGAACCATCGCTAGAAAGTAGAAACCCTGCTTTGAAATAAAAAAACCGCATTAAAATCGGTTCACCCGTTTCAAAGCTACGGTGTCACAGACATACAGCCAGACACACATAGCGGTCAAACTTATAACAACCTCATTTGGCGTCGGGGATTAAAAAAAACGATAAACATGAATATAATAAACTAGCTGGTGCCCGAGGCTTCGCCCCCGGTGTAGTTTTTTTTTTTTTAATTTTCTTAATCTTCTTTTAGAAGAACCTTCTCCTGACTATCGCAAACACAATAATAAATAATTAATAAGTAGCGAAATCTATTTCGGCCGTTCACGCGTGATAGCGTGACCAAGAGAAAAAGAGATTCATTTTTATTATATTATTAAAGAAGATGTACTTAACTATATAGGTAATTATATTTTATGAGAAAAAGGTAATATAAATTACCAATGTCTATTATTTTACAGCTGGTAGCTGGTTCCCTGGTCTGGCTGTAAACACTGCCTACACTCAGGTGCAACAGAAAATCGCCATCGCGAACATTGTTGGCCAAGAGCAAGCCGATAAATACGTCACCAACGTCCAGTTCTTGTCGCGTGGTCACTTGGCGGCCAAGTCCGACTATGTGTTCGCCACAGGACAGCGCGCTACTTTCTGGTTCATCAACGCCGCCCCGCAGTGGCAGCCATTCAACGGTGGCAACTGGAACTGGCTGGAACAGGTTACTTGCATGTTTAATTGACTCACCATTTAGACCATGCAAGTTGCATTATTAGTTGCATCGCAGACTATTGAGGGACAATGAATACAGTTGATCAAACAAATACCGCAATGTAGTGAAACTTGCATGCAAGTTCTCGCATAGTCTAAATGGGGCTTTAAAAAAACTATTTAGGTATGAAACTATGAAGAAAAGATATCTGCGAGCGAGCTTTAGCCACCCAATCAAAATTTAAGACTCTTCAGGCCGAGCCGTGGTAGCCTAGTGGTTTGACATATCACCTCTGAAGCCAGAGGATCGTGGGTTCAAACCCCGGCTCACCTCTGAGTTTTTCGAAATTCATGTGCGAAATTACATTTAAAATTTACCACGGGCTTTACGCTGATAGAAAACATCGTGAGGAAATCTGTATTAACCTGCGAAACGATTCAACGGAGTATGTGAAGTTCCGAAGCCTTCTCATTCTCTCCAGGTATAGTCCACAGAATCAAAATTACCACAAAAGAAAAAGACCGATAAGCAAATTGTTCGCAAAAAACAGTCCGTTAAGTAAACCGTCATGAACGAAAAACTAAAATAGAGTAAAACGTCTGTAAGTTCCGTAACCCTTAATTCTCTTTATACCCGACTGTATCGGGTACCTACTTTATACTCACTCATTACCTGACTAATCCCAATCAATTTTAGTAAGGAGATAGTTTGTGAGTACGAAGATAACCTTGATCCAAATTACTAATTAATTAATTAGAATTTTCACCATGTCCAGTTTTTAGTAAATTGCCATAATCACTGTCCTTAGACTAAGTATTTAGCTGCCTACTTACACTAGAAACATGTTTTTTTTAAATCCACCTTGTTAATAGAACCTGCGCGCACGCATCGGTGCTGCTGGTTACAACACGATAATCTACACCGGCACATTCGGCGTGACCCAACTGCGTGATGGCAACAATGTCCTCCGCGACATCTACCTGCATCGTGATGCCAACAACAACCCGCAATTGCCCGTGCCACTTTACTATTATAAGGTAGGTAAACCAAACTCCTGAAACTATTTAATCTGCAGAAGGACTCTTAAACGAATTTCTTTGAATAATTCAAACCGTAGGTAGATTATTCATCTTATAAATCAAATTTGGGGATTTATCTACTCATAAAAACCGAGTTGATAAATCCCCAAATACCTAATACATGCAGGGGTGGATCTACTTAAAGGCTTATTGGGCTGCAGCCCAGGGCCCCGTGGATACAGAGGGCCCCCAACCTGAATTGTAAACAATAGACAATATTGTCAATAATAAAAATAAATAAATAAAAATTATCTACAATTTTAAAAAATCCGATAATGAGGTTTGAGTAATTAGGTAGGGCCCCTAAGCAGTAGGTATTAGTCTAGGGCCCCACAAATTCAAGATCCGCCCTTGAATACATGAGATAGTGAAACCACAAAATTAACTAAGTAATTTATTACGGGTGAAAGTGCTCAAAAGCTTACGACTACAGTACATTAAATGGGTGCATTTAGATCCAATTGCAATGAACCGAATCATAATTTGTGCTCATAAAATTCGCTGCTACAGGTTCTACATGATGTTAGATAAAGTTTGTTATCCATACCAATTACCAGACCTATTTATTTAGTCACTGCATTATTTTGCAGGTCGTCTACGATGAATCGAGACGCTTGGGTACAGCATTCGTGAGCATCAACAACCCATACTACACTGAAGCAGAGGTTCGCGCTTTGACCTTCTGCACCGACCGCTGCCGTAACAACGCTGCCTTCAACTGGGTCGGTTGGCATATTGACAGAATCGACCTGGGATACAGCTTCTGCTGCGATGTCGATGACTTCAGAAGGACCGTCCCTCATCTACCAGCCTTCACCGTTAACGGCCTTTTGTCTTAAATGCCCTAATGAATGAGACACATTTTTGTCTGATTACTTAGGTATTACGCCGTGGTCAATAAATATTCAACACAATTTTCTCGTTTTAATTACTGTAATTATTACTATTTCTTTCATAGTTTCTATAAATTGTACCTATGATTATTATAATGGAAAGTAAACCTCAAAATATGGATCACCTCACCTTGCCGTCTTTTATCGACAACAGTAGATAGTTAGTAGGAAGGTAAACAAAATCCAGGAAGGCAGCTGCTTTATGATTAAACTAGCTTTTGCCCGCGGCTGCGCCCGCGTGGTATTCGGTTATCGCGCGCGGATAAATAAATAAATAAATAAATAAAATAAATATCACGGGACAATTCACACCAATTGACCTAGTCCCAAAGTAAGCTTAGCAAAGCTTGTGTTATGGGTACTAAGCAACGGATAAACATACTTATATAGATAGATACATACTTAAATACATATTAAACACCCAAGACCCGAGAACAAACATTCGTATTTTTCATACAAATATCTGCCCCGACACGGGAATCGAACCCGGGACCTCAAGCTTCGTAGTCAGGGTCTCTAACCACTAGGCCATCTGGTCGTCGTGTAAGTAAAAGTAGCCTTTGTCACTCTCGGGCCCATAAACTATCTCTATGCCAAAAATTACGTCGATCCGTCGCTCCGTTACGGCGTGAAAGACGGATAAACACACAAACACACTTTCGCATTTATAATATAAGTATGGATAGAGTTAAAGTTTAAAAATATGCGCCAAATTGAAGCTTCGACATTCCGACAGAGGTCGCTTTTGCTAAGGTGCGGCCACATGCAGTCCCTCAACGCTCGTTCCCAGAGATAAATTTGGTCACGTGACCATATTTTGAATTTCCCGCGACTGAAAAAAGCAGCATCAGGTTGCCACGTCGAGCAGCAGCGTCAAGATGGCTGCTTGCAGGAATGATCTTGGTCTTGGAAGCTGTTTTATAATTTCATTTAGTAGCAGTCGCGGCAGCGGTACAAATAAAAGAAATTGGAGTGAATGAAAAAAAATTAAGTTTTTTTTTCGAAATCGTAAAGTATTTTTTTTTGTTTCCAGCAATAAAGCTTAACATTTTCAGCTTTATCGCTATCATGTCACGTTGACACTGGAAACGAGCGTCGAGTGACTTGCATATGGCCGCACCTTTAGAGCACAGTACACGATCAATGATTGTCTATGGTTTCTTCAGTCATTTTGACAGTGACAAAATGATAAGTCCTAATCTTATCTTATCTATGATACGTGTTTTGACTTTAGGTGTAAATGAGATGTTTTCGTAAAATATTTAAATTTATTGATTATTAATTTACAAATATACTGCAAAACAATTTAACAACAAATCAAATCCGCTTTTCTTTGAATCTAATTTGATTTTACTGCGACCACGATGGCAGAAGAACCGAAACCTGTAAACGAAGATGATTTGAAGCAACTAAAGGAACGAATGAATATAATAGCAAGCGCCGACCCAGTACAGTACCACAATGACTTCTCTTTACGAAGATATTTACGAGCCTTCAAAACCGTCGATAATGCATTTCAGGTAACCCGTTTAAAGCCCATATTTAACAATAATCTTCTCCAATGTTTGCACTTTTTTACGAATTCACTACTCTTTCTTTCTTAAAATATCTATCACTTTCATATGTGAATATCCATAAATGTTTCAGGCTATTATTAAAACCAACAAATGGCGCGCTGAATATGGAGTGACTGAGTTGCACAAGGATGCTGAACTAATAGAGAAGTACAAGGATAAGGCGAGAGTTTTGAAGCACCGAGACATTATTGGGCGCCCCATTGTTTACATTCCTGCGAAGAACCACAGTTCTAATGATCGCAACATTGATGATCTCACCAAGTTTATAGTTTACTGTCTGGTAATATAATAACTATTTATTACCTCAACTCCTGGACGTATACTTATCCTTCACATAGGACAGAAGTACCGTTTGTGGCCACTGTACCATATTTGACCATCTGTTGTTTAAATATATGTTTGAAATTAATTTATAGTAATAAATCATTATAAACTTTGTTCGTTTCAGTATAAATTTTTGAAAACTCACTAAACATAATATTATTAAAATACTATAACTTTTATATACAACTTCAAATGTCAACTTCACTAAGAAAAATTTTGCTTGCCTCATGATTCATGATTGTTTTTCAGGAAGATGCTAGTAAAAGATGTTTTGAAGAAGTGGTTGATAACCTGTGCATAGTGTTTGACCTGAATGGGTTCACCCTATCATGCATGGACTACCAAGTACTGAAAAACCTCATCTGGCTCCTCAGCAGACATTATCCTGAGCGCCTCGGTGTTTGTTTGATTATCAATGCACCAACATTCTTCTCAGGCTGCTGGACTGTCATTAAAGGATGGTATGTAATTACTAATATAAACTACTGACTGCCCCATATAGAGGTATCATTAATTAATGTTAATAAATGTTGAACTCGAGGCTAATGCATCATATCCTGTTTAAAATTTCCCATTATTTTATTGAATGACTTTTAAAACTCCGTTGATTTCAACAGTAAGCTTTAAGTAAATGTGGGATATATCATTTAGATCAGTGGTGGGTAAACTATCTTCATGGGGAGCCATAAAGCTACATATATTTTAGAGGAGGGCCAAGATTACACTTTTTCATGTTTTTGCCAAATACCTACTTAATGAAATTATATTCAGTATGATCATGGGCCATATAGGTAGGTACTATTCTCTTTGAAGAAATGTCGTTGGGCCGGATTAAATCCCTTCACGGGTCGGAGTTGGCCCGCGGGCTCTACTTAGCCCGTCATTGATCTGGATCAAAAGTAGTAAAAATACTAATGAACTCTTACGGTCCAATTATTACAGTCCATTATTACAGTCCGTTATTTTTATATTTTGCCTTGTGACACTTTTGCGTTCACCGAATGAATAATTATACCTAATAATTATTTACAAAAGTAGTGTGAACTGTAAAACTTTAAATTGATTGAAAATTATCTTAGCAAACATCGAGATAAGATAATAAATAATACAGATTGATTTAAGATGTTAAAATTTTCTTATCTACAGGTTGGATGAGAACACTTCAAGTAAAGTAACGTTTGTGAGCTCCGAGATGGATCTATGTCAATATTTAATACCAGACATTTTGCCAACGGATGTGTAACTCCCGCCAAAATGGTATTGGGCCAAATATTTGATAATATTGCTAAATGGGTCAGTCAACTCTTTGGTGTTGTTATAGTTCTGTAACAAGCAAGAGACATTAGTGATACACATTGGTGACATTGGTGATTAGTGATAGCTGGTGAAATTACTGGCACTTGAGGTATTCCAACTTAGGCCTCTAGGTTGGCAACGCATCTCCAGTACCCCTGGTGTTGCAGATGTTTATGGGCGGTGGTGATCTCTTACCACCAGGTGACCCACTTGCTCGTTTGCCTTCCAGTGGAATAAAAAAAAAACACTGTTAGAAAAATGTTTGCAATTTATACTATTAACATGCTTAGGAGTTGAGCCATAAACCTTAAAACTGTCCCAACTCCTAACTTCTAGTACATTTAAATACTCCATAAATGATCACACTTTTAATAGGTAACTCAGATGTTACCATGGCAACAAGCTACCTGCATTAAAAAGTTGACTGACTCAAATAACGACAAGGCGTTATACAGGACTTGATACATAACTAAGATACTTAAGGTTAAGCTTATAATAATAAATCTTAGATTATTTTATTAGTGTGTAAGGTCTACTGTGAATTATAATTTATATTTTAACATGAGCATAATGTTCTTTTGCTAATCATAATCCAGGTCACTAATTTATTGCTATGGTAACAAAATTTATTTATATTCATTATTCCTAACAATATATTATTGATACTTACTTCACATATACACAGAGCTAAATTAACTATGCCAGACGGGGCCTCTAGGTATAGTAATTCTCAAAGCCCCTTTTCAGCCATTTGAAGAGCACCAGCTCATTTTAGAGTCAAGTTCAATCAAATCAATTGACATCATGTGTTGAAAAGTAGCACTAACAGATTCTTACGATGCAAGTATTATTCCTATTGTCACTGAGGATTCAAATTTTCCTCCTAAAAATTCCTCAAAATGACAAAATTGTTTTTTACGTACGGAACCCTTAGGCAGTTGCTCTACTAATGGTTAATCTGGCCCTACATGTAGGTGTTCTTTATCAAAAACAATTATCTTCTTTTTTTTCTGTCAAGTCAATATCTCTTTATTAATAATCAATTCCTTTATTCACAAAACATTATACATTAAGACAATTAAATCCAAAATTTGTTAGTAACAAGGTTGACTTATCTTACTTTATTATCTTCTGCCTATGTATAGTATACCCCAATACTGGGGGCAGGCCTCCTCTTAGAAAGATAGAGCTTGGGCTGTAGTTCCCATGCGGGCCCAATGTGATTCGGAACGTCACACCCACTGTTAAATTACTTCTTCTTCGCAATGTGTGTTGCCTTACGATATTTACGATCACCGAATATAGTTTAAGAATGATTTCGCACATACATCAAAACTATCAAAAGGTGTAAGCCCGGACTCAAACTCACGATCCTCTGCTTGAGAGGCCATAAATCAAACCACTGAGCTACCAAGACTTAAACAAATCTGGTGCCATCTAAATAAGAAAATTTACCTACTTTATCTTGAACTGAAACTCTTCCGAAAGATTTTTTTCTTTATAAAAAATAGGCGTACGTTTGGCCTCAATCTCGCTTGATGGAAGGCGAAGATGAGGCCTAAGATGGTACATGTTTGCCTAGAAGGTGTCTGTTCACTTTGACCTTAAAGATGTCCAGATTATAGCATTTCCGAAGAACTGACCTAACTAGACAAAACAAGTTTCCTGGCTTATAATCGTCTGCTGAACCGTTAATTTAGTAATTTTGCACTATCTTTATTCTGTTTATCCAAACAACTGCAGCAAATCTAATCACGTTTAGTCACGTATATTACCCTTTCTCATCTGTGATAAAATTGACAAATTATTCTAATTATAGTACACTATGTTATTTTTGATCTCCGTTAACTTTAAGGTAAGATTCAATAGGTAAAATGAAGTTAATTTTTCCAAGACTCAGTGGCTTAAGTCTTACCTACTACTTGAGTGATAATCAAGAATTAAGGTAGATAATAAATTATGCGCAGTAAAACAGAGTACCTAAATATTTTTAAAACCAAATCTGTAAGTAACTAGTGCTTTTATTTCACACATGTATTTAGCTAAACAAGTTAAAAAAGCGAGTTTTTTGATGTCTCCCTTATCTCTTCAAGTTAGTGAATTAAAAAAATTGATCTTTAATGATGACTGTAAAGTAAATTATACCAATCAAATTAAACTAAAAGATGTCAAACTAATCAATACCCCTCATCGTACTTGGCCCAAACGAACCCTAATGGGTTCGTTTGGGCCAAGTACGATGGGTTAATACCCAGCGGCGTTGCCCTGTTGTGTGGCCAACGAGATCCGCTGTATCACGTACGACCCAGAACGAGGGTCACCTCTGAAGTTATAGGTATTGTATAAAAAATATTTAAAAAAGTTAATTTAACTACCAGGTATTCTCTTAAATAAACTGTATACTTATTGAAGTTAACTGAAATCAAAAAGAACACTGTGTAGACTGTTTTGCTTTGTCATGACCATGAAGTATTTAATCTGTTTACATGTCTGCTGCTAGAAATGGAGCTTTTGTTTTTATTAGCGGCTAAAAGATGGACTGTATTTGTTGCCAAAAATTGACAGCAAATCAAGTAATTTTTTTAGAATAGTAACCACAAATGAAACTTATTTAATTAGTCAACTAGTCAAGCACATGTCTATACCATAATAATTTACAGTTTATGTTCCACACTAGTGATGAAATTTCTCATAATTATTGTTGTTATTGTTAGCATTTATGTAAGAAACAAAACAACACCAAAAAGTCAATTTGTTATTTATGAAAAGAAATTATTTGCTGTTAACTAAATATTACTATACCATAGGATTTATGAATAATAGTTATAGTTATTGATGACTTTCCTTTATATTCAGTTTTAGGCATTTTTTTTTATCTGTTAACTTATGCATATTATGAGTAAGTAAATGTAATAGTATAAATAACCTTGTTTTATATTTACTTGTAAATTAATATACCTATGTTTTTAACCTGTCATTTTTTTCTAGTATAGTATTTTAAAAAAGATTGTGTTTAACCGACAGCAAATTTATAGACAACCATTTGCTTATGTAAATCAATGGAATAAAAAAGCACTTAATTTTTTAAAGTGAGTATATCTATTCTATTGGTAAATGCTAGCGTTTATTTTGTACAAATATGCTGATATTCTCTAATTCTAACGACAGGGTATGTTTTAACTAAATACTGATCATAATAATGGCAGTGAAATGTATGTATTTGTGTCACATATTGTAGCTTTATATTCAATTAAAACCTGAGTCAATGAAACTACATACCAAGGGTCGTATAAACGCCTACCCTGTTTTGTATTTTTCTTTTACTTTGTGATGTTACGATGTACCCAAAGCTATTTATATGCAAAGTTTTTCGACTTGTAAATCGGCCCTGAATCGTTGTCGTTGTGCTCTCACATTTGAAAAGGCGACCTTTTTTCCAGCCATGGACCCACTGAATCCCAAAGCGGCGGCTCATCTAACTTGTAAGAAAACTGCCTTCATTTATCACCCAACATTTTCAGTCTTCACGCTGGCCCTTAAAAACTCGAACCATAATAACATTAGGTACAGTCAGCGTCATATAGTACGTAGCAGTCAAGATCACCAAATACTTGCAAACATACAAAATAGTCATTACCAGTGACTCAGTCAAAGCGGTCAAATTGTTGGAGACGTCCATCGTGTACAAATATCCCGGAGCACGCACGTCGTCAAATAGTTTATAACATTCAAGCCGACATTAGTACCGTAGCAGCCAAAGTATCGAAAAGTATGGGACACCACAGGAAAATTGACTTTATTACATACCGTGTAAGGTCCAATGATCCAGTTAGCTAGTCCTCTTTAATATAGAATGTGAAAAGGCGTTCCATTTTTAATCTCTTGGTGCAAAATGCACATGTCATTACCTTTTTAGTTAAATAAAAACTCTTTTATAATGTAATTATACTGGCCAATTCAAGCCATATTTAAAAGGAAATCCGTTAATCCGGAATTCTGACAATGTAAATAAAAATATGAAAAAAGCCGTCAGGGTCCAAACGAAAGCAACGGAACGATCGATGACAAGTTGGTACTCTTTTCGGTGATTGTCAAAAATAAAAAGCCAATCTTATGACGTGTTAATTTATTTCGCACTCAACTCGAGATTAAACCTTAAAGCTTTTAAATAAAGCACAGTTTTCTAGTGTGTCCCATACTTTTGGCTATTATGGCTGCTACGCTATCAGTGGTGATGTGGGTGCTCCGGTATATTTGTAAACGATGGATGTCTCCAACAATTTGACCGCTTTGACTGAGTCACTGGTAATGACTATTTTGGATGTATCCAAGTATTTGGTGATGTTGACAGCTATGTACTATATGACGCTGACTGTACAAGTTGCACTAATAGTTTGTTGAAAGAATGTTAACGATTAAGGTCATACCTGTGGCTGTGTACCGACTAAAGCGCGCTTAAATATGGCTTTATATTCAGAAATACAATATAATTTAAATATAATCACAGAGTAGAAAAGAATGAGGGTTTTTCGACAGGCAAAATATCGCTAGATGGTGTTAGTATCGTGAGGTCCGTTTAACGTTTACGTCTTGCTTGCGATTGGCTGATTTAGTTATTTAAACAATCACGAGCGCGACGCAAATGTCAAACGGATCTCATGATTCTTACGCCATCTAGCGATATTTAGCATGTTGAAAAGCCAGCATTGGTATACAATGCGCATGTCATGTGTCCTGGCAAAACTGTATGATGATAAGTATTTCTACTATAGCCTACAGGAAATGTTTTGGATACTACCACTTACTTGCACCACTTACTTAAGTTATACCACTATGTTACAATGGGATTCATAATCCTTCTCGCTTGTACTGTTTGAAATAATAATGTAGGGAATGGAAGGAGGAAGTACTTAGCCTAATAAATATTGGTATTTTATTTGGGTTCGATATAATAAGCTATCTTTTTGTATATTGAACAGTCACCAACATTAATATCTGCCACAGCGGAGCGTGCAAAAATATCTGACGCGTCCTTCCGGCCCTAGAAATAGAGTCGTATCAGATATTTATGCACGCTTGTTGTGTCAGATATTGGTGCTGGTGACTACAGTCACAACACGGGGTTCTTAAGCCACTTGCCACTGTTCGTAATAGTAATCGGGCATCTAATTGCTGGGCTTAACATTCTCGTGGTGTGATTGTACAACACAATTATTTATTGTACCAAATAATAATCTAGTACCTGCGAATGACTATGATTTAAAATTTTAAAATGTCCACCGATTTTTGGATGTGCCATCTTGACTTGGCTTTGGAGTTTGTTAAATAAATCTGTTCTAATTAGATGTAACCATAATTTTAAACAGTAATGTATTATTTACACTTACTAATAAAGCAAATTATAATGAGTGTTGCACTATTATCTAACACAATATTTACTATTAATACTCTAACGTCATACTCTCCCACGTGGTCGCGGTATCACAAAGCGAAACATTACTAATAAGGGAACATTAAATAAATAATTTTTCGTGCAGGCACGCCCATACAAAGTCAGTCATAATAATATCAAACTGGCAAGAGTTACTATGGTCGTGTACACGAAAAATCGGGTCAGTATTTCCATGTCGGTATTATCCGGGTCGGTAAATAGTGGCAACGGTATGTCGAAGTTAACGGAAATTAAAGTTCAGGAAATATGAATTGGTAATTTCCTATTCGCTTCCTAATTGGACTCGCTTTTCTTTGGTATTGACAAAAAGATCTTAGTAATTATTTACAGATAGACAATTATATTTCCTGGACTTTACTTACATACCCAGGACTTTACATACATTAAAAAAATATCTGAACACGACTATTGTTTTAACGGCGTAGAAGCGTGTTCAGATATTTTCGATAAAATTTAAGCTCACAAGTTTATGAACTCGATTGTACCTAATGGTTCGTAAATCAAACTGACAATCTCTTTCCAAGTGTAAATTCCATACATTACAATTTGGTCACTTCGGAGCATACAGGAAATACCACGGAAATACTAAGTATTCAAACTGAACTTAGTTCCATCTGAACATGGTGATAGGCAGATACGAAAAGTTAAAAATGTAGACAGCGCCAGCGTTAAATACTTCGTACTTTTTACGCAGCGTTTCCTCAAAACACTATTTAATATTCAGTTTTAAAGCGGGGACCTATCCTATGAGAGATAATTAAGAAAAACAATTTGCATCTGATTACAATATTTTTACTTGTCTTAATAGTATTACAAAACAGTTATACAAATTAATTACTGTACAATCTGAAGCGAGTTACCACTACATGGACTTATCCACTTGGCGAATACTCCCGTCCTTTTGTAAAATCACATGGAATGGAGGACATGTTATTTATTAGATAGAACTTAAGTCTTCGAAAAGATTCCTGTTGCAGTAGAATAGACGTTAAACTTATAAACATCCAATAGGAAAAACCTAAATAAAAAATTACTGATATGAATATATCTCTCATGAGGTCTATAAAACACATGGCTCTAATTAATATACATCATTATAAGGTAAAGATATGAGTGCTCGTCAATTGCCTCAACAGTTGCCATCTTTAATTTTATATCATTAGCAATAGGATGTCATGTGTTGGATTTGGCCGTTTACCTTACCACAACGTCTGTATACAAGAATCAGTGATTGGTTATACGAAAATAGTAGGCAAATTTGTCATCAATCATCGTACGTAATGCGAACACGTATTAATAAAATTATGTATAGCCAAATGAATTTATAGACGCAATGATTACAAGCGTCGGAATGTATCAAGTATTTTATGATACAATTTCAACGCATTTAATAATAACCGGCGACAAAATTTTGGCGATATACCATAAACAACAAAACTGAAGTTCACGACAATATTCATATCAAATATTTAGTCTCACAAGTACCTGTATTTTGTATTCTTTTCCTAAAAGTAATAAATGTAACACTAACATTGGCACATTGTTCAAGGTGGAACAAGACATAAGCCTTTTAGTTAGTACGCTGAAGCATTAATTAAAAAGTTAAAAGCCGCATCACACGGTAAAGAATTTTTCAAACAAAATGTTATCACATTATTTTTATGTATGTCCTTTACGCTGAATATGACTAGTTAGTTATTTTCTAAAAGGAATTTACAAAAAATAACTTTCAACACAACACACATTGGAATGTTTTGTGACACCATTTGCTGCAGAGGAATACTAAAAAATATTTACAAAATTATTAATGTCAAATTAAAGTTTTGCTAACTACAAAATTATATTTTTGATTTAACTTATGATGATACAGAGTAACGCATTCCAACTCAAATTGATAAGAATAGAATTAGTGGCTTCTACATATAAAAAATGAAAATTGATCCTAGAATTGTTTTCAAAACTAGAATTGAATAAACAAAAAAAAACAAGAAATACCTATTATTTTAGGAGACACAAACAAAAATTATCTTGAAATGATTATATTTGTTAATTTTTTTCCAAAAACAGTTATTATTTATGAAAGCAAGTACCTATAATTATTTGCTTTCTAATTCCGGTTGTTACATGCAATATTATCAGTGTAATACTAAGTCGGTTATTTTCCATTACAAGAAATTACTATTGACTGCAACTTGTGTGTCATTTCCAACGACTACAGGGTTTAGACTGTACCACGTTCGGAACGCATCTTCTACGTATCACTATATCTGATAGGTACACAAAATGATCACAATAAACTATTCACTTCCTTAAAAGTTAAATGACATGTGGAACAATATGACAACACTAAGATATACATAAATACTGCTTTACGCGTAAAGGAATGACTACATGTACAAAAATGACACTATACCTATCTAGAAACTAACTTAAATATGTGTAGTCTTTTTATTTACAGTAAAACTTTAATGGATAATGATATGATATGAACGTATGAATTCAAATGAGTATAAACTACAGCTGAAATAGCGTACGGGCTATATAATTGATTTGCTAACACATGGCATGTCAAAAGCGTTGGATTGGCAGTGGACGGCGCTAGTGAGCTTAGTTTCTGCAGTTTAAAATTTAATAAAATCGTCAATTCCTTTTGAGTTTTATCAATTCCGTTTTATTCGATTTCACGTTATTGTCAAGATTCGCTGTCAGATCTATCTCATCTATCTTGACTCTAAGTACTCTACACAAGCTATTGCTATAATTTATCTTACATGAGTCGGGTTTTCATTTAACATCATACTAATAACGAATTCATATTTTTTTAACTACAAAAATGAACATATTCTGCAATGTAAGTAAATTACCTAACGCAAAAATGTATTTAGCAGACGCAATCGGTCTGACTGATACAACCGCTTGCCTAGTTAACTGAAGCCCTTAATTAAAGACAGTTTCTTGCCGGGTTCTCAACACAAGTTTTCCGAACCGGTGGTAGATTTTTTGAAACTCATAAGTGCTTGTTATAATCTTAAATGAATATTGACTTTAACTGTAAAAGCCGGTATACGTTATATAAACGCCGAGGCGATGGTTGGAATATTTCTCTCTCATTTTTCTTCCGCTACCACTACAATCCCAAGTAATACAAAATTCTTTGTTAGGGCAAATATAAAATTCTACAGGCTCTGCAATGTACGCCGTTTAGACCTTACACGAACTGCTCAAAAAATTTACTTTGTGGATAGTTGATCTATTTAATGCATTAAGGCATTACGATCTAAATGCCAAGAAGGATTATTTGCAGTAGTTTCTTCGGTAGTGCAAAAAAGGAGAATTAAAAGTATGAAAAGAAAATAACTAAAGGAACTACTGCAAGTAATCCGCCAAAAATTGGACAACCTCAGTTTCTATCATTTAGTCAACGTCAGAAGTTAAGAAGCGAACTATCAGCACGAAAGAAAAAAACCGTATTTCAAAGTAAATCAAAATACTGCCATTATCAGCTCTTAATTTCATCCCCACAACGTGCATAAAGTAATTACTATAAAATGCTACACATTTTGGTCTCTGCTTTATTTCGTTTATCTATCGCGAATCAATGAGACAGATTGAATTTAGTTTCTGCCGAGCTGATTTACTTCGTTACCGGCTATAACAAAGTCACGCCAAAACTGAACACGTCAAGAAACTTTGGAAATTCACCTTTATCACAATTTTTGTAGGCGCCCAACCGATCACTAAAACGCGTGAAATAAGTTATGGGTGTTATGTACTAGGTTGAAAGCACATAAGAGCCTGGCTCCACGATTAAGGATCACGGGTACATTTCGGGTTCTGAATAAAAGGTTAGTGTAGCTATATGGATCCCAACTTTTTCTGATAGATTCAAAGGATCAGAATGAGATGAAAGTCCCCAATTTTGTAGTTATGGAAATTATTTTACATATTTAAAATTATTAATTCTTAGAACACTTCAGTTTTCTTAGCAAGTAATTAAGATAAACAAATTAGCTCTCTTGATACTGAAAATTACTTTTATAAATTAAGAACAGCAAGTACTAACAATTGAATATGACATGGTCATTCATATTGTTATAGTTCCATATGTCCCAATATTAACTGTTTTATTAAAAAACGCTTTAAGATTGTATACCTCATTCCTATAGCAAAAAAAAAAATAGTACACATTGGATCTGATTTGGATCTTTAACTATTGATTTGTACTTAACAAAGTAAGTTGGGATCCAGGTGGAGAGACTCGAAACTAGATCGGCACGTAACTGTAGCGACTGTTAATGCGCATAAATACAAAATAAGGTATCGTAGGGTACACGTGACAGGCGTAAGGATGGTTTTACAGTGACGCTTTCGTCAGTGCGGATATGCCTCGCGGGGCACGACCTTTGCGTCTCTTGGATTGTCACATAATTCAACGTTAGTTTCGTTTGATCGTTTGCATAGTTTTAAGGACCGCGCTTACCAACAACGCTGGCGTCACTGTAAAACCACACAAAGAGCTGATTGGCGTGCGCGACTATCACATGCGCAGAAAACAATCAGCTTACGTGCCGCGAGCATCAAAACTTGGCAGTTAGGGCGGCCACATACACTCGGAATTCCGTTTCGAATGCAGTAAATCCATACAAATTTATGGACCTATCACATACGTTTGTATTGTAGTAATTTTCCGTCCGAAGTTTCTCTGATTCGGAACTCCGTATGGTGGCCTGTGCGTTCAGAATTGAAATAAACGTACGTGTGTGATGTGTTTACGGAATGACGGCTATCGCGTATGAATCCGCCGCTAGAGGCGCTAGTGTAGCGTGAGGTCAACGAAATGTCAAATCTCATAGTTTTTGGGTGAGCTACGCGGGTTTATTTATAATTACAATAATTATGTGAATATTTAGCATTACCTGAAATTAATTATGGCAATTATGCGATAAGGGGCAATGAACGTCTGTAATTTGAGACAGTTTTGTCTTTCGAAAACTTTTATCCTCCCTTTTTTCCTAACAAAACGGTATTACGCAAAACTGTGGTTGCTCGATATTTTTATGGTACTGTTTTAAGATGTATTAAATATGATTTTAATCTAAACTTTGTTTTCACGCCCGTTATAACAGGCTTAAAAACCTCACGCAACAGTGGCGCCGTCTAGTGGGATAAAAAACGATAGCCCTTGCGAGTGTGCCTATGTGGCCGCCCTTAGATAGCGGGGCGGTACGGGGGTGGTATGTTATACGGGCGAGGCGGCGTGGGCGCGGCGCGCGCGCGGCAGCGTGGCGGCGGGCGGCGCGGGCCGCAGCAGCGTGAGCAGCAGGCGCAGTCAATCGGTCAGCACGCCCTGCGCGACCACGGCCAGCTCTTCCTTGAGCCCGCGGAACGACGGCCGCTCCTCGGCCGAATGACGCCAGCACGCTCGCATCACCTAAACGTAATTAAAGATTAATAATAATAATAATAATAATAATTCATTTATTTCAAGAACAACATAGGTCCAAATTTAAATACATACATACAATTCTAAGTTAATAAGCAAAATTCAAAATGGTATTGATTGCGCGATTGTGATTGTCACAAATTACATAATTAATTCAATTTAAATTTACACTATTGATAAAAAAGAAAACATGATATCGGTGCACTTTAAACGCAATTTCTTTTTACGTGAACCAACATAATGCCAGCGTGAACCAGCCTAATGCTGGCCACTGATGTTCAAGTGCACTAGCGCAAGATAGCACAGTATATGTATAAGCTAAGGAAGCTACGATCGAAACGAGGTACTGCAGTACCGCGAGACCCCCTTAGAGGCCGTGTAGAGCGCGCGTCTGTGTGTGTTCGTTTCGATCGATTTGTTCGTATCTTTATGTCTAAAAAATAAATCTACCTCCTTACCGATTCTCACCAAAACAATATTCCGATAATTTTAACTAGAATATGCACTAAGTACCATTAATAATAGTACTTAACAACAAGATAAAACTAAATCTAGTATGGTATAATGATGCAAAAAAAAAACAAAGAAAAAGTACAATGAGCAAATACATTGTTTACATTTACTGGGAAAGATGAAACATTTGAAAATGAAACTACCTTGAGATTCACTCATATTTAATGAAACTATGAAACAAATACTCACATTATAAATTTCAGGTAAACAGCCTGCAGGTTTCTCTAGCAAATGTCCTCTTTGGACCATTTCTACAACTTCAGAGTTCTTCATTCGTCCGTACGGCACTTTCCCACAAGTGAACACTTCCCACATTAGAACACCTGAAATTAATGATTGTTTCATGTTTACTATAAAATTAAAGTCGTCATTTTATTTGTCAGCAGGAAAGAACAAATGAGAAGTTTAGTCCTACAACTTCAGGTCGTTAAACACTGTGGCACTGGAATTTTCCAATCTTATATGGCCAATCTTCAACCGGAGTTGAATGTACATATTTTGAAAGGGGGAAAAGCAATTTATAAACTAGTTTAATGGGTGTGACAAACACCACCAATCAACTGACGTACATTTTATGAGCTGTCAAAACACAATTCTCCGATAGAGTTTCAATGGAAATAGCGAATTATGACGTCACTATCCGGCAACTCAATCAACTATTTATTTGTTTTAAAGCAACAAACAATCTAATTTTACAGTAAATCGAAAATTAATCTGGTTTTCAGGGCTAAAATAAAGCGTTTTATTGCTGGAGTTGTGCCTTCGAATTATTTTTTAATGGCGTCATCATCCCTATTCTAGGGTCCGTTACCCGACCCGGCAGTATATTGTGTGGTTAATTTAGATACCCACCGAATGCCCATACATCGGACTTGGATGAGAAGCGCGTATAATTGAGCACCTCGGGCGGCGCCCACTTGATGGGGAACTTGGTACCGCCGGAGCTCGTGTACTGGTCGTCTAGGACGTACCGTGCAAGACCAAAATCTGCCACCTACGAAAAAAAAGCGCTATATCTATAAACAATACCGTTTGAGTGACAGACAATGCTGAAGACTGAGCATATGAACAAAATTAACTCACCTTTACTACGTTTTCGTCTCCGACTAAACAATTTCTTGCAGCTAAGTCTCGATGAATGTAATTTTGTCTTTCTAAGTACGCCATTCCTTTGCACACCTGAAACATAATGACAGCAAATTTAAATTTAGAACAATAAAAATGTGTTTGCGTCATCAATTAAATGGCGTCAGTAACGTGTTGTGTGTTCTGGTTTTAGTGCGCTAATAATTATTTTCTTCTTTTGTTAGAGTTTTATATTTCGTTTGTGGTTAAGTAAGTAGTGTAATATGTCATGTACAAGCGACCTAACGCCTCGGTAAAATCGAAGAAAAAAAATGATGCGCCCCACACTATGCGTAAAATGAAATCTTGATTTTTAAGTCGGCATATAGCTATACCGTGATAAGTTAGTATGTGGCACTCGGTGGAACCCTGTCGCTGGGAGGGCTTCATCAAGTTTTTTTTTAAAGTGCGGCACATGCTTACTGCGATAGGGTTCAACCGTGCAGTCTCCATTTAAAGTAGTCGCGGCGCGGGCTAGTGTTTAGGCTTGAGTCGGTCCTGAACTAAGAACTAAAAAGAATGAATTCCCATTGCGGACCGAAAAGAACTAATTCCTCGTAAACGATCTTAATCGGTCTCGGTCCCGCTCCCGGTCCGCGCTCCTTAGCTTCGATCTGTCGGAGTCAGAGCTAAAACAGTATGGGAGCTAGCATTGGGAGCGGGAGTCAGTGAGCGATATATGATTGAACGAGGAAACGAATAAAGAGCGGAGCTAAATAAACTCGCTCCCCGATCATAAACATTGTTTCGGTCGGAGCCGCTCCTCGGAGCTAAAGGAACTAAAAGACCGAACTAGTTCATTTGACCGATTGACCGAGATCGGAGCGCTCACTTTAAAGACCGAGCGGGCGCAACTCTACTAGTGTTTATCTGGTACCTGTATACACATATCGAGTAGGACAGCGGGCGGCAGTTGCTCGGCGGCGGTGCGACGCAGGTAGTTGAACAAAGAGCCGTGTCGCATGTACTCCGTCACTATGTAGATGGGACGGTGTTTCGAACACACGCCGTACAACTGCACTAAGTTCTGATGCTGCAGCTTACTGGAATAGAACGTCCACTACGCATTTGAATCGGGTAACCATAGCAATAACGGTCCGGTACGCATTTGAAGCCCCGTGTTTATTAAAATTAAAAAGTTGACACGATAGACAAGTTTGTGTACATACGTGTCTGGCAAAGGCAAATGTCGAAGTAACTAAGTCGAAGCGAAGGTTAAGTCAACAAGAGTTCAAGCATTTACAGGAGAGAACGACTATATCCATAATGTAAAAAGATAGCGAAATTCAGTCCTACTCTTACGCGCAAGGCATCACTTCACTCGACTTATTCGCCGAAATATTTTCGTGAGCGAAATAAAATTTCATAATATTTTCGGCAAAGTAATAGTTTAACACGTTAAATTTAAAGTCTTGTCTAGGATATCTGAACACGGCTAGCACGTACATGTAAACTTTTCAGACTCCAAAAGTTTATCTGTTGGATCTAAGCATTTTTTTAGGTCAAAGTGTACTTAAGTACCCATGCCTCAGTCTCCACTGAGAATGCTGAACTGACATGCAAGAGTTCACATATTAATCAGGTATACTGCCCGTCCTCAAGCTAAAAGGCGGCTAAATGACTAAATCAAATTTGAAGATGGAGTCGAAAACGCAGTGTTTTTTTTTAATCAATGCAAGTTATATCAGTAAATTACAGATGCTGGTTAAATCTATGAATAATAGTTATCAACTAGCATCGATTTATAATAATTACCGCGTTTTTCGACTATCTCAAAACTTGATTTTGTCCAATAGCTGCTTTTTAGCTTGAAAATGGCAGTATACGCGTCGTTACGCTCTCTATACTCACGTCATGACTTTGGCCTCCTCAATGAAGTCGTCTTCGGACATGGTGCCCTCTTTCATCATCTTGACGGCGGTGTCGATGCGGCCGCGCCACTTGCCGCGCCGCACCACCCCGAACTGCCCCGCGCCCAATTCCTCAAGCAGGACCAGCTCCGAAGGATCTATCTCCCATTTGTCTGCAATTTTAAAAATAGTTTCCTGTAAATTAATAAAAATAACCAAGTCGTCGCTCCATCTTGTTGCAGGCCTACCGACAGCTCGTCACCCGGTCCGTGGACGCTAGTCGAAAACCTTTTGACCCCATCGGCCATCAGTCCTGTGAGCAATGTACCCCGCCCACTGCCACTTCAGTTTCGCAATTCTTCGGGCTATGTCAGTTACCTTAGTTCTACAGCGGATATCATCATTTCTGATTCTATCCTGCAGAGAAACCCCGAGCGTAACCCTCTCAATACGATGACAACACAAGATGGAGCGACGACCTGGTTAAGATCGCGGGATCGCGGTGGATGCGAGAAGCACAAGATCGGTCTGAGTGGAGAGCCTTGGGGGAGGCCTATGTCCAGCAGTGGACGTCTTTCGGCTGACATGATGATGATGAATAAAAATAACGGATGTGTCTAATAGAGCACCTGAGAAACTCGTACGAAAAATGTTATCGACACATAAATAATTTAGGGGCTGTTTCACCATACAATGATTAGTGTTAACTGACGGTTAAATTTGATGCCGTCTCCGTCTATTCGAACAAAACAAATAGAGAACACTTACCGTGCGAGAGGCCAGCAGTGGGCGGCGCCGGGCGATTGCAGGGCGTAGCCTTGAGCCGCGAGCACAAGCCGCCGCTGTTGTGTTTGTGGTAGTTTATCAGCTCGGGAATGCTAGCACAGCAGTGCTTGTCCGACAAGTAGAACTCGCCGCGACTGTTCTGCTTAATGTGATAGTGTTTGGTTTGTGGGTGGTTTCTGGTGGGAAAATAAATAAACGCATGTAAAAAATATCCGTCATCTGTTGATTACAACATTATTAGAGTGGCCACAAATGGAACTTATGCAGTACTGCACTCTTGTGGTTAACTTACGCAAGCAAGAGCTTCAGTCCAACAGCCAACTTTTTTATATTAAACAAAACAGTGTGTCTAGTCTAGACAAGTCCCAAATGCTTCAAAGGGTGTTAATAAACGTTCCAGGTGAAAGAGTGATATGTGAAACAAAAATGCGATCTCAACTCAATCCCATTTTAATAATATCAGTTTATATTCCTAGCGTTACCTATAGTATATAGCCAGCTGTCTAAAACTGCCCTCTCTTATTTTAGTAAAAGCAACGTGAAAATTATAATAAAGAATCATACAGAAACTGTCAAAAAATGTCGTTAGTATTATAAAATGTAACTTACACTTTGGTGTAAAGAGACAGCGTGTACATGCCCTTGGTAGAAGAGTTGCGAACCACGAAACAACCCTCCTTGTCTTCCCCTTTGAGCAGCGACTCCGCACGTTGCCGCGACATGTCACCGACGTACCATCTGCGAAATGTGCAATTTAGTTTAGAAAAAGGAAACAACTAACAACAAGAGCGAAAATATTCTGCCACCATATTGTGGATTCTTTGGTGTAAGATAAAAAATAAATAAATAAATAATTCTCATCATCATCATTATCCGAGCCTATCAACCTGTTGGGGGCACAGGCCTCCTCTCAGAATGAGAGGGCTTGGGTCGTAGTTTCCACTCGGGCCCAGAGTAGTTTTATTTCCCGGGAAATAACTTTATCCACAAAATAAATCAAATCATAATAATAAACAAACAATTAAAACAAAATACTTACTCATACTTCTGGAGGCCTAGAGTTTCTTTTTCTTTGACATAATTACTTGGAATGAATCCAACGGACCTGGAATCAGAATTCACCGAGTCATTGTCACTTCAACATAAAAGAAATTTCAACATGTTTCTGTTGGGTCTACTGCGACTGTCGCACGAGCACTGAACCTTTGCGATAGAAACTAGCGTTTACGCAAACTAAAATAACTTAACGCGCTATTAATTAAATTTTAACGACATTACTGTAAGCAATATGTAAGTTAACCAAGCCAGTTTCGCTCATCAACAAATGTTATGACTTAGTACTAGTACACACCCATTTTCGTCTTTAACTTTCCACCAATGTTCCTGGGAATCATCTATAACTTCGTACTCCGCGCCCTAGAAACAAAACCAACATGTAATTGACAACATTAAAACAACGCAAATTTTAAGAAAGTTAAGTATCTAATTACCTTTTCTAGTGAGAGATCGCCATTTTCGATTGCCTTAAATGGATACAGGGCCACTACGACTTTAGCTCTTTGTTTTTCCTGAAAATAACACACAACACAATGTACAATATACTTAATGCACAAAATGTCATATAATAAGTCGACTATGTACTCAACTCGAGTCATATGAAACCATATTTAAAACAAAAATGATCATAAACTTTAACAGGAAAGCGGGTACACAGTAACAGTACAGTAATGTGATTTAATCGATTTAATTTGTAATGTTTTACTGTAGGTAATGCTAATGTGATTTAATACGTTCAGAAATTTCCTCTTAACTGATGCGGTAGATTATTTACTGAAATGACTAAGTACCTACCGTAAAAGTTGCCCCACTGGGTAACAGACTGGACGCTGTTATGCAATAGAGTGTTAAGTTAACTCTCATTAATTCTGCAGTACAATGCCAACCCTTAGAAAATATTTTTACAGTTGACATTGTATTGCAGAATTAATGAGGATTGACAGACTATTGCATAACAGCGTCCATTCTATGCTCCAGTTCGGTATTTTGTTTAAATGTCTTGCAGGTCAAAGTCCTGGTACCCGATACATTTCCCAATAAAGCATCAACACGGAACTTCAATTTTCGCTTCGATATTTTCTTTTCTTTTCCTATCATACGCCGTACAGTGATAAGACACAGTGCAATGATAATGATGGGGTAAAAATGTACCAAACGCCTCCTAGTATGAATTATGAATGAAATTAAATTCAGGTGCATAGTTACCGAAATGCCGGGTAACATTGCTCCTAAAGTAAAATCCATACTAATAATACAAATGCGAAAGTGTGTGTGTTTGTATGTTTGTGTGTATGTTTGTTTCACGCCGAAACGGAGTGACGGATTGGCTTGATTTTTGGCATAGAGATAGTTTATGGGCCAGGGAGTGACATAGTCTACTTTTTATCCCGGAAAAATGCACAGTTCCCGAAGCAACAGCGTTTTGTTTTTTGTAGCAAAAAGCGGAGCAATGTAAGCTCATTTTAAGGTAATTGAAAAAATGTTTTTTGTTTTTTTTGAACAGGAAATATTTGTGACTGCATTATCTCCTGGTCGGCTTTATTGGTTCATTTCGCTGATTGAAAAAAAATTATTCATTCATACCTTTAGTTTAGCTGATGGAGTACCGGGAGGCGCGCCGCCTCCCCCGGGCATGTTGACTACCGCTGTCACTGCTGTAAGAACAAAAAAAAAACACTTTTAATACAAGGTTTTGCTGGCTGTACTTTTTTTTTTCATGTCAACCTGACCACTAAGAAGTCGATGTAAAATAACTTTCAACATTTGAAATTAACATAAATATACCAGGTAGGTAAGTTAAATAACAGTTTTTTGTAACACTATTGTTTACACCTTTTATATTATTTTATAATAAACATTATCAAAAAGAAATAAAATTTCCTACGACTAGATCGAGTGCCTACCGCGTGTATACTACCTGATAGGGTAAAAGTTTATGTGAAGTGAATCCTATACATCTGTATCTATTTAGTAAATTAGTAGAACTAAGTTCCTTTTTACTATCACATGGTGTGTACAAACGTGCCTGACGCACGACTAACCTGATCAATATCGAAACTTTTGTTTAGCCTTAATATATTTTTTTTATCTACTTATTACAGCGTGATGCGCTAGATCGTTAAAAATGTATATCTGCGAATATTATAGGTACACAGGCTTCAGCTTGCTGCGACTATGTGTGAACTTAGACTGACAGTTGACGAGCGCCCAATACCTATTCATTATATACGTTAAAATTTAAGTAAATAGTATTGCGTTGCTAAGTATTTCTTAATTGTACACTTAATTAATCAAAATTATTTACGAAAATTCGTTAAAAGATCTGCAAAATTAAACAGATACGGATATCCGGCACTTCATGCATTTCGGGCTTCTTTTATTGATATGGATGTTTTACCTACCTACCCCATACTTTTGGTTGAAAGGATAGCCACCTTATGTTTCCCGCCGAATACATAAATACAGGGCCTGGGTGACGCAGTCTATTTTTAGTTAAAGGCTTCGACTAGTTACCAGTACCTGAGCTATATTCCAGGGTTATAGTTTCCGAACTACAAAGCGACTGGGTGACATTTTCCTTAAAGGTAATATCAGACGGTTCACTGGAGTGATTGCTTCGATCTTCTTTGATTACGTTCAAATTACGATACATGGTCATTGGTCCCTTTTGTTTTCAGAAGTGTCACTTGGAATATGAAACGCAATTATGAATTAAAATTAACCGTCCGACTTTACCTTAAGCCGAGTTTATACTTGCAAAAAAAATCGTGCAAGTTGCATTACATTCCGAGGCCGTAAAGCCAACAAGCTTATAGTGGTCAATCGAACGCCGCAATGTAATGTATGTTAGGTATTTATTGCATGGGTCAAGTTACCCGAAATAAATGAATTTATTATTATTATTAATGCAATTTGCACGATTTTTCTTGCAAATGTAAACTCGGCTTTACATTATGAAATCTAAAACAAGATATCTCGTCCTATTTTTACTCAACTACGGCAAATTCAAAAGAAAGAGAAATGATAATAGCACATCCCTTACAACGAGATAAGAGACGAAAGTACTGGGTAATACCGACTTGAAATATACTGGGTGGCCATTTAGATGGGAAGGAGTAACTCTAAAACTATACGATACAGAAAGATCTGTTCTAAGGAACTATGTCATCAATTTTATTGACAAGAAAATAAAAATACAAAGACAACCGTCGAGAGGGACGACCGGATTCAATTCCCGAACTCTATATGATTTTTTTTATCTATAAGCAGTTTTTGTCACTAAAATCGACAATATTATTATGGGTCCCGAGAACGGATCTTTTCTATCTTATAGATTCTTGAACTACCCATATTAACCCATCTAAATAAGCAATCAGGTATATTGGAATGACTTTGCAGATTTGGGGCAGACTACGATGGATGATACCTACTTTTAGAATGATTGTAAAGTGTGTTCGTTCCTTTTTGCTCACAGGCGATTAAAATCGCTGAGGATTGAAGATATAACTGCGCCAGTAAAAGTATGACTATATTATCATTCAGATTATCTTTCAATATACGTATGTTTCAGACATTCACTTGCGACTATATTTGAAAGTCTTCCCCCTCCCTTGTCATCTCATCCTACATTCGAAATAGATGATAGTTGATCAGAAGATTAATATCTTTCCAGTGATATCCATCATCCTAAGGAAACGTCCGTTACATGTATAGTTGTGACAAATAAACACAATTCAATGCAAAACGTAAACGCAAAAGTATAGCCACCAAATAAAGTTTTTAAAATAGCCAATGAATCATAAAACAAATAAAAAATGCTCGAGGACAATCGGCTACCAAAATGCAATAAGATACTTTATCGAGTTTAAACCGAAGTGTACCGGTTCGCGAACAGTTTACGACAATTATTTAAACCACAGACGAGAAAAGCAATCTGTTCAGTTACATAAAACTGCAAATAAATTTACTGATACAGAGTAGGTAGGTACCTACTACAGTAAAGAGTAGAAATAAAACGAGGCCGCTTTCTTCATATCTGTCACATTTTTGACATAGAATGCAGAAGTATTTATTTCGAAAAATGGTCGTGTGGTGGGTGGTTTCGAGTAATGGTTTCGGGAAATGGTTTGGAAAAATGGAATGGATCTTGCTTATAAAAACCTGCCAAGTGCGAATCGAACTCGTTACATTCCGTACCTACAATTTTATAGGCATCTCTATCTATCTATGGATACCTAGTATTAGCAGAACTCCTCTCTTAATCAAAATGTACGCCGTGTGAGGTCATTTTAGATGGTTACTGAAATAGACTAGAAACGATGGATCTTAGACGTGTTTCATCAAAATCGGTTCAGCCGTTTTTGAGATATTGAACTTTGAAGTGACAATGTCGGAGATTTTCCAACTTTTTCTTGGTTAGGTTATTTCGTTGGTTGTTCTAAACCTAACATAAGCGCTACCTTCATACCACATTTCAAGTTTCTAGGACAACTTGAAGTTAAAACAACTTGAACCTATAGGGTACCGGTTTTTCGGTTACGGCATTTTGTATGGAAAATAGAAGTTTGATTTTTTTCACTGCTTCAGTGTATAAGTATTTGATGTTCTTTTCAGCATGATATCTTCACGCGTTCCTGAGAAAAGTCTTAACAGACGGACACACAGGCAAACAAAAAAGTGGTCCTATAAGGGTTCCAGTTTTTCCTTTTGAGGTACGGAATCCTAAAATTGAGTTATCTTTCATCTGTTCCGCTGTCATACTCTAAATACGAGTACGTAGGATATGAATTGTGTAAATTTTGATCCAACACATTTTTCATGGTATTTTAAATATTCAAAGCGAACAGATATGCCGATTAGTTCTATGTTTCTTTTAACTCCGCAGCGTTTCACAGCTATTGTACTCTACCAGTATACACAAAATCAAATGGTAATTTGTGTCCATTTTAAACGCAAAAAACACATGTTTGTTACGACTCACGGGCAATTATGTGGCTACGAAGTAGGATTTAAAAGTTAGTGCCAGCGCTTGTATTTGTTAATAATTATACACTCTTATATCCACGCTAGCCTTGACTTATGCATTTCAAGAAAAAACCCAAGTAAGTTTTTTTAACAGGCAAAACTGAGTTGAAATTATATTTAGATACGCTATATTTTTATTGGTGTTCCTAGACGGAACTAGTGTTAATTAAGGTATAAGCACTTTCAAATAATTCAGCATTAAACACAAGAAATACTAGACACCGTTGTGTATGACGTCAGAGCACAATAACATCAAGTATTAGGCTATACAGGTTATCAACAACAACAAACCATATACCTTTCTGTAGTGACGCAAGCACAGACGTAAATGACAAGACACGTGGATGAGCCTTTTCTACTTTCACACCAACTTATACAAGCTAATTATCATTAAACAACAAATTAATGCGGTTGCAGACACCGAATGACAGTTGCAACGAAACATATTAGCCCGTTAGTGACATAGATGAAACGATCTCTCCACCAAATTAATGATATGAACAACACAGTTAAATCCACTTTTGCCAAAACAAAACTTCACAATGAACACTTTTGCTAAAATTACACCAAGATTGTTACATTACACCTGACCAAGACAAGAAAGTGAGTGCAACGAGACGGGTGAACGCAATCGCAACCGTTGGCGGCGAGGCCGTGGAAATAGAGGTCAGCCGAGATATGCGTACCCTCTAGCGCTGGCAGGAAGGACGACAGCGACAAGCACGGGATCTTGGACTTCTTCTTGGTGACCATGGCTTCGGGCTCGGTCTTGTTCTGCAGCATGGGGACGGGAGCTCGGGCCGGACGTCCGCGCGACAACTCGCTGCGACTGCCGACTAACGTGTCAATGTACCGTATCCGCGGTAAAGCGCGCTTCATACTGATCAACTCAATCATGGCTAGGCGGTTTTTTCTGCTGTTTTTAACAACAATATATTAGCTTGACTTGCAAGTAACTAATATGCATAATCAAATCCTGAAAGTCTTATTGTATGGAGCTGTTTGACAGGTAAACAAATGGACTCGGTGACAATGCATGAAAATGTAGCGTAAGAAAAAAGCGCGCAATAAAAATAAATTTTACCTACAAACTTATATGTTTAATAAGTCTTGGGGAAAAACTCTTTAAGTATAACGTGCCTAACGGGTCAATCGCAAATATCTTAATGGATGTCGAATTAGGACCCTGACATAAATCATTTAGGATGATTTTGATTAATCACCTAAGCTACTAATTTCATATATGTACTCGTACTAGTTATAACAGATCACCAATCAGTTTATTACAAATTACAGTAATTTACAGTTTAAATAAATTTTATAAAGGCTTAACGTCGTCAAAAGTTATCTTGAAATAAAAATAGGTACGACATAAAACAGAGAACGAGGCTTTACATTCGTCGAAGCTACGTACCGAGGCTTCAAAGATGGTCGCGGCCTACATTCACCATTCGACGCGGGCGCAGACGGCGTTCGATCTCGCTTTCACTTATTTACACTGTACGCGATAGAGAGAGACGGGTAGATAATCGTACGTCATCAACGACTAATCGACCTGCTTGTAGACACATCTATAGTATAGCACGGGGAGTATAGCAGCCTTCCGCAAGAACCTCAACAGACGCCTCACAAATTAAACGTTGTGGACCTATCGTTTTCCTTATCTGATAGACAATTTGAACAATTAGCCTGATAACATATTACTAAGATGGGTCTATAACGAGGAAGGAAGTCCGTGGTCACTGATCACGGATACTGGCTCGCCTTGGCTGCCAAATCAAATCAATAAAAACGTCACGAAATGAAATGAAATATAACGGTAAACTATTTAACATCTAGAAGTGTTTAATTGGGCAAACAAAAGTAAAATAATACGAAATTTGATAATCCAAAAAACAATAATAAAAAAAAACAAAATACAACGCATATCGGTATTTTAAAACCTCATTTCTGCCATTAATGTTTGAGGAAAAATCAGAGTGCTGCGTAAAAATTCCGAAACTTTATTTCACAGAACTGATCTTGCAAAACACTGACAACTCTGCTCGTGGTTGTCTGACTCCCCATTAAGTTTTATCAACATAAAACGGATAAGTGATTTGAATACTTACCTACCAAAACTTAATTGGTTTGAGTTTGGGTTCTTTATTATGATCATAAAAAGCACTGACAAAAGGTACTGGGTAGGAAAATAGTTAGAAACCGATAATGAAGTTATATATGGGTTTTATTTTCGCTATTTGGCCTTGAGGTTAAACAAAAAGCTTGTAAATTAGGAGAATTTGTCATTTGGTAAACAGAGATAAAATTAAGATATAATATTTACACATACTTCAGAGCATTATTTTGTTCATCATCATAATCATATCAGCCTCAGGACGTCCACTGTTGGACTTAGACCTCCCCCATAGACCTAAAGCTGCCTCGGTTTGCATCCACCATCAACCCGTGGCTTTAACCAGGTCATCCGTCCATCTCGTTGATGGACGTCCTACGCTTCGCTTGCCGATCCACGGTCTCCACTAGAGAACCATTCAGCCTCAAGGGCCATCTGTTCTCCGTGTTTCAACGTATATTACAGCGTACAATTTTGGAATTTTTCTAACATCGGTTGGCAGTTTGTCTCAAATAATAAATTAAACAATTTCCTGTTAAGAATCGCTTGACACATACATGTTTCGTCAGCGAAAACAGAAAAGTAGAATGACACAATATAAACAAGGGAAAACGAGATATTTCAATTACATATATGGAATGGACGACCGGATGGCTAAGTGGTTAGAGATCCTGACTACGAAGCTTAAGGTCCCGGGTTTGAATCCCGGTCGGGGCAGATATTTGTATGAATAATACGAATGTTTGTTCTCGGGTCTTGAATGTTTAATATGTATTTAAGTATTTATTTATCTATATTTAAGTATGTTTATCTGATCGCTGATGTTTATCCGTTGCCTAGTGTCCATAGTACAAGCTTTGCTTAGTTTGGGACTAGGTCAATTGGTGTCAAGTGTCCCATGATATTTATTTATTTTATTTTTATATAGGATGGAACCGCGCGAATTAAGTGACTTTTAAGTAACACATAGAAAGCTGAATCCTTCGGTATCCATTGACGCCATACGAAGTCGTTTGAACATGTGAGTTTATGTTTCGACATCGATTTTATAATGTAGTGTAGACAAATAATTATGCTCCCACAGGATAAGGACTTAACTTCCACTGGGGCGAAACTGCGGGCGCAAGCTAGTAAATAGGCAGGTACATATTGCCGGATCAGAAAATAAGATCCGAAGCAGAAACAAACTTCAAGGAGCTTACCGCGGATTACACGCGTTGCGAAGAGCTTAACACCTCGACATTGTCTACCGAGCGGCATTACGGCTTTTTTCTTCACACATGCCGATATTGACGTTGTAAGTACTTCAAAACTAATCATTTTCTATAATTAATCTAACATGTAATTTGAATGCACTTGAACGCAATGCGGCAATGCGACATTACATTGGTATAGTTTGAAATAGAATGAGGAAGGGTAAAGGAAAGTGGCATTTGAGTCATACCAACCATTGTGTAGATGAGTGCTCAATGTGTACTTATATCAAAGTGTACTTATTTATAATTAGACTCTAGTACAGTCATTCAAATTGTAGCAGAACCTGGTTCGGCTATGTCCAGTGAGTTAATACTTAAAATTAATCGACTTCTGCCGTCATTCCATTCCAGTAAGTAGCTATTTTTAAAACTACGGTAGAAAAGGTGATGATGAATATAATATCTTCCCTGAATTCTACTGATAAAAAGTTTTTGGTAAAAAATTCCTTTTTAATACAAGCTTTTTTTGCTGACTGTACTTTTTGTTGACTTTAGATGTATTATCACCTAAACTACGTCTTGCGTGTGAATGGTATAACTGTTAGTTTATTTATGAGTATTTGGATTTGTTGTGTATGTGTATTGTATAAATGGTTAGGTTATGTATTCTTGATATACCCCAGTCACCTATCTTCGCTCGAAGTAAAATCAACATTAATTCAAATAAGCAATTTTTTGCATTAAAACTTAGGTCAGGTAATTTTCAAATATATTCTTCAATAATCGACCAAAATTTATCACCGCGACTGTAAAATTTTATGGATAATAATAATATATAGTATATTGCTATATTACTTCATAATTTACTAGTTTTATTTATGTTCTTTGTAACACATGATAAATCCACTTTTTTTAAAGGGAACTTAAAAAAGGCTTCATATTTTCAAAATTAAAAATTAATTACGATAGTGGTATAAAACGTAAATATAATTAAGAATTCACCACACCACCTGCTAAAATCTATTCCTTACTTCTCCATCCATTTGATTGTAAAGGTTGCCTGGAAGAGATCGCTCTGAAGCGATAAGGCCGCCTATTGCTTACCTCAGAAAGTCTCTGTGTTTTCTGTACTGCTTGCTATGTGTTGGTGTGTAATAAATAGTTATTGTATTGTAACAAAACGAACTTATTTCATAACGAGAGACAAAGACCACGATATTATTAGGTAAAAAAAAAAACATATTTATTTTTATAACAAATCAAAATAACTAAACAAACCAAAATTTTACAAAACTAAAAATTACAAATAAAAAATATCCTGGAGATCGCTTACTTGGGGCATCGTCCCCAGGACGGAGGCCGCATTGCCTCTCTGCACCGCCAAACTTAGGCGCTGGGCAAAGAAATTACCAGCCCTATGGTCTCCTGAGACGCCGGAGAGCTTGGCCGACACTTGTTTTACAAACTTTTTTGTGTCGGACGACCATGGGCCCAAAGTTTCTATTTATGAAGTGAGTGAGTGAGTTAGGCAGACGATGCTTACAAGGTAAATTTAGTTGAATATGTTGAATATATTAGTGTGAATATTTTGTATGCAACTGGGTCAAAATACTGGGAGCTAATAAAAAAAAATACGTCATCAATAGTCATCATTATCAATCCATACTAATATTATAAATGCGAAAGTGTGTGTTTGTATGCTTGTGTGTATGTTTGTCAGTCTTTCACGTTCAAACCACAGAGAACATAATATTTCAAACGGAGCGGCGGATCGACGTGATTTTTGGCATATAGATAGTTTATGGATCCAACTACTTTTTATCCCGAAAAAATGCACAGTTCTCGAGGAAACAGAGCGCGTTAACCGAATTCCACGCGGGCAAAGCCGCGGGCAAAAGCGTGTATGAAATATATTTAGATTCGTTTTATGTATTTTCGTCATTAGGATAACCGTACGAAGCCGGGGCGCGTGGTTAGGTAAAATATTCACTAGCAGGACGTTCAAAAAAGTATCGGTTCAGTTCTACAAATGTTGCCATTACTATTCGTCTTACTAACTCTGTGGAAGGGTGCTTAGGGATTAAAAATACCATGAACTCTTTAAATATATTTTTTTCTAACATCATGGGCTCCCAACCGGTTGTAAGGCCATGTTTACATTAGGAGTACCAGTAAAATTGTTCCAGCAGTATAACAGTGCAGTGCTTGATCGATATCGCTACTGTAACGATTCTACCAGATTAAAGTAACCAGAGGCCTTATTGCCCAACGTTTTTGACGCTCGCGATCGCAATAAAATGACAGATTTCCCATACAAAAACTGTCCAAAAACAGTCAAAAATTTGATTGCGATCGCGAGCTTCAGAAACGTTAGGCAGATTCGATTTGTGGCATTCGAACATGGAGGATGTAGACAATATCTAATTTTGCTATTTCTGTTTCTTTGGCTAGTTGAAGTATAATTTTGATAGTGTTTTATGCGGCGATTAACCTTAACAGTGAACAGTGATCACAAAATTCAATATTGCTCTCGTGTCTGTCATTTTTTAATGCGCAAGTTGTTTCCACGTGGTTTCTGGAATTTTACTATCAAGTTACAAAAACTACAATCACCGTACAACGTTGCCTCTCGAAAGAGAATACTTTGACACTGGCGAAATTGTCCTATTAATTAGGACAGAAGCCATATTTTAAAAGAGAAGAAGAAGAAGACGAACGTTAGGCAATACGGCCTGGGCCTAAGGAAACAAACAAGACAACACTCACTTGTAACGTTATCACCGCTCTTATTGTCCTTGATGACGTTCCAGGGGTGGATGATCTCAAAGTGTGGGTCGGGCAGTGGCCAAACGGCGGCGAGGGCGCAGCCGGGCGCCGACCGCCGCTCCGCGTCGCAGCACGCCCAGCGGCGCGCCGCCCAAGCGGCCGGGTGGTAGCGCGCGCGAGGCCGCCCACTTACCACGCACACTGACATTAAAAAAGACATTAAGACAAACAAAAAGACATTAATATCTAAGGCTTATTATAAAGTTAACGATTATAATCATGGACAGGGATATTTGGAAATAATTCCGATCCGCACTAGCGATCCCTTCAAATAGTGAACCTACTGTGTTAAAAATAAAATTGTGTTAAATACTTGTAATATATAGTACATAGATATCATTTATAAATATTGTGAATCTGTTTTAAAAAAAAATAGCTCGTTGAGTTTCTTGCCGGATTCTTCTCAACAGAGGTTTTTTTCCGAACCGGTGGTAGATTTTTTGACATTCATAAGTGCTTATCATAGCCTAAATTGAATAAAGAGATTTTGACTTTGACTTTGACTGACAAACAAACATACGGATCTTGTGAATAATGTTTTGCCATCGTATTTAAGCGGAGAATTTCGTATTTTATTTATCTGGCTTTCACAGTAAACTTCAGTAAGCTAGTTGAGAACTTTTCCGACAAAATACAATGGCAAAACATTAATACATCTGAGGCTGTATTGTCTTACGTTTCTCACGCTCGCGATCGCAATCAAATGGCAGTTTTCGCATGCAAAAACTGTCATTCGATTGCGATCGCGAGCGCCAGAAACGTTAGGCAATATTATACAGCTTGAGATTCGATTTGTGGCATTCGAAGATGGCGGATGTAGACAATATATAATTTTGCTATTTCTGTTTCTTTGGCTAGTTGAAGTATAATTTTGATAGTGTTTTATGCGGCGATTAACCTTAACAGTGAACAGTGATCACAAAATTCTATACTGCTCTCGTGTCTGACATTTTTTAATGCGCAAGTTGTTTCCACGTGGTTTCTGGAATTTTACTATCAAGTTACAAAAACTACAATCACCGTACAACGTTGCCTCTCGAAAGAGAAAACTTTTATACAGCTTCTGGACATGCAGTGGAACATAGAACCGGCTAAAAACACTGGTGAATCCCGAATCTTGAAACTAGATCAAGAACGATTAACTAATGCCAAGCGACAAAATAATTCAGGCGCGTCACTAATCAATAATTATTCAATCAATATACCTATTCTACTAGGTGATTCCGGGGTCATGAGCAGGAGTAAAAGGGGTGATGGGGACATTCACACTGAGTAAGTAACTTCTACTATGGGAACAGCCACGAAATCGCGAAAAAAAACCATCTAATCAAGAGATAATCGATCGCAAACTATCCGAAATGTATGGAATAGCAGATTTTTTTCTGCCATTTCGTGGCTGATCCCATAGTAAAAGTTGCTCAGTGTCAATGTCCCCATCACCCCTTTCACTCCTGCTCATGACCCCGGAATCACCCAGTATTTACGAGTAAACGGCATGAATTTCGTCCATGGAATACCGAAAATACGATTGACCGAAAGCTTAAAAGCCGAAGACTGTAGTACGTTATAGTCCAACCAACCAGCTGAGCCAGAATGTAACCAGCTTTAGTTACTGATACCTATCGCTTATACCTGTCTATGTATTTGGTAAATTAAAGTCCTTTAAGTAAAGCGGCTTTATGTCAAACATTTTACTCTCATGTCATACCGTGGGAGGCAAACCAATGGAACTGTCGAAAATCCTCATTATCAGAAATTTGACTACGGCGCTACGGGACTTTGACACAACGCTAAAGCTCCCTCAAGGATCAGAAACAACCGCAAAAACCGCGGTAAAGCTTGTGGCTTACAAACTTTGTTTTAAAATCTACGACGCATTTGGAACAAAGTCCCAAGTTAATTTTAATCTGTCGTAATACCGTCAAAAGATCCGTCTTCGACTTGAGCTTCGCCACATGTAGGTACCTATATCAATATCTTCTTAAGCATTCACTGAGAAACACGTATTATTATACAAATAAATTTTTACAGTTAAACATATTAAAAACTGAATTATATCCACTAAAGTACTTTTTGATAATCTCTTGCAACATCAAGGAAACCAGTATTTACATAGTGGTTTTCAATTACATATTTTCGCATTTATTTTAGATACTCATATCTGTAGCCGTGGCGACCTAGTGGTTTGACCTATCGCCTCTCACGCAGAGGATCGTGGGTTCAAACCCCGGCTCGCAACTCTGAGTTTTTCGAAATTCATGTGCGGAATTACATTTGAAATTTACCACGAGCTTTGCAGTGAAGGAAAACATCGCGAGGAAATCTGCACAAACCTGCGAAGCAATCCGATAGTGCGTGTGAAGTTCCCAATCCGCACTGGGCCCGCGTGGGAACTATGGCCTAAGCCCTCTTGTTCTGAGAGGAGGCCTGTGCCCAGCAGTGGGACGTATATAGGCTGGGATGATGACTCATACCTGTTCTGATGGCGTTGATCCACTGTAGACGCTCGGTGTGGCTTCCCGCGACGAGATACAACGTGTAGTCTGTATTCTGCTCCGAGTACCCCACCTGTACACACCACAACACTATGAAAGCACAAAACAAAGGAAAGTTCCACTGAATAGTAACTCTGAGTATAGTCTCGAATAATGTGCGGAGGGTGACCGAGGGCTGGTCGGCATTATTCGCCAGACGTCACGTCTATAAATCAAAGGACGGACCTACATCATGTCAAGATAACTGAAACGTCATATCACTGCTTTGCCGTTAGCATCTCTATCGTGACATATTTTAGTTAGTAGCTTTATATGGCAAAAACTGTTCTAGTCGATACAAATTTTCAGGTTTATTTTATGAAGAATCAAATGTAGTCTTCGTAAAATTCATAATAAATAAAAATAATAACACTGTAATCCACTCAATCTTACTGGCCTGACCTGATTTGGTCTTATAGGAGAGTATCTTTGTTTATTTTTTACGTTTTCACGCTTAAAGTACTCAACAGATTGTGATGAAATTTGATAAGGCGATAGTTCGTGACTTAGAATATACATATATATAGGAAAGAAGGACGTAGGATAGTCTTTATCACAGACAACTGAACAGTTCCTGCAGACGCGCGATAAATGATAATTATTCGCAGACAAAGTCGCAGGCAGCAGTTAATTAAGTATTAATAAAGGAAAGTTGAACATTAGGTACTTTCAAAGAGCGCAGGTCAGCAGTTATGTAATCCTGAAAGGTCGAAAGTCAGTCAACGTAATTGCGAACAAGTTAATTGTACAATTCAATTACACAAGTCCTAACTTACGTCAACTTTCGTAGTATTCAGTTATCTACAGTTTTTACGATGTGCTTATTTAAGTTTGTTTTGGTTAAAACTAAACTTGAAACTGGAATTCAAGACCTAAAAATCTACGACAATGTTGCCACTGAAATAAAATGTGTGTACATTAGTACATTCCTTTTTTTTTAAACACACGATAGAATATTCTTTTTATTAGTAATTTCGATTCTCTAATTTAAAGAAGTAATTTTGTTTACTTACTTTTACATAAATACTGGACGCCTGAATAAAAACTTAAACATTTCGTAATTTTTGGTTGAAAAACTGGTATTGTGCTTGTATTTCTGCAGGTGTTCATAACATTTGGTGCAATAATTTACAATTAAGATGAAATCAAACTAATATTTGATTTAATTTTTTACATACATTTAGCTAATCAACAAAACTGCAGAGTAATAGTGTGTAGCGCGCTTTATGGGGTTTATGGTGGCCATTTTTATTCGGCAGCGGCCATGGTTTAGGGATGCACGATACTTTAAATTGTTTCGATACCCAGAAGGGCTACTCCGAAACACGAAATTCGAAGTTCGTATCGTACCATCCCTCTCGCTCTCGTATTAAATAACATAAGCGTAGGCGAGACGGTACGATACGAAATTCGATTTTCGAATTTCGTGGTAGCCTTGCTGGATCGATCCGGATCGCGACTATGCGATACGATACTAGGATTGTATCGAATGGCTTCATAAAAGTAGAAGATGAGATGTGCAAACTGGACGGATTAATTACTGGAGTTGTGGATAAATTTGTTATTCATGTAACAGAATCAGACTCTGACATAACTGATAGTAATTCGGACATCAGTGATGGAGATAACGAATTTGAATAAAGAAAAAACTGTTAAACAAATATTTCATTTAACCTTTTCAAATTCCTTTCCTGTGATTTAATATGAGGCCTCTTATGTCTTGCATAGAGCATTTGTCTTGTGTTATGTATGTAAGTGCTAGACTAATTAGAGCGCTGTTTTTAGAGTTCCGCACCCAATGGATAAAACCTATTACTAAGACTCAGTTGTCTGTCTGTCATTAGGCTGTATCTCATAACATAAACCATGGCAGTTGAAATTTTCACAGATAATGTATTATGTTGCGGCCATAACAAAAAATACGAAAAAAACGGAATAAAATAAATATTCAGGACGACACTGTGGTAGAAAAACGCAACCATAACCTGTTTATGTTCCTTAGAATAAAATTGTCTCAATGTTAGTTGAGTTGAAAATAAGTTACTAATTTTTTTTTTTCACAAAATCCTTATTTAATAACAATACAGGAATTATTACAATAAACAATACAGGTTATTAAGTATTATTCCCCTCGATGGCGGCCTTAAGGCTTGGGCCAATGTCAGTTTAATTAAAGATAAATATTCTTCTTCTTCACGTTGTACGGTGATTGTAGTTTTTGCAACTTGATAGCAAAATTCCAGAAACCACGCAAAGACGACTTGCGCATTAAAAATGTCAGACACGAGAGCAATATAGAATTTTGTGATCACTGTTAAAAAAGGTTGGCGAAACCTGAAAAGTTTATAAGACAGTGACAGAAGTGACATTGACGGATTTGACAGTGACATATCTGTAGTAGATTTTATGATCTTGAATTCCAGTTTTTAGTTTAATTCAAACTAAGTTCCACGATAAATTACTTTTTAACCTTCGACGCAAAATTAGTTGTGTTAATATATTTATATGTATGTGTGTTTCTGTTCATCATAGCTCCCAAACGGATGGATTTTGATGTAGTTTTTTAAAATCGAAAGCTAGTTTAATAGGGATGGTTCGATGATAGTTGAATGGTGATTGGCCAAGCTTAATGGCGGGCGGGCGTGCGTGCGTGCGTGCGTGCGTGCGTGCGTGCGTGCGTGCGTGCGTGCGTGCGTGCGTGCGTGCGTGCGTGCGTGCGTGTGTGTGTATCTGTGTGTGTACATAATTATTGATTGACACTTTGGGTGCCGTCTTCCGACTTTAACCGATGGAAATATGTCCACTGTAACTTTACCTATTCTACATCGATCGTTGCATACACGAGACTATAAACATGTCACCAGCACTCACGTCGAGCTAACTATGCCTTAGCTCAGGGCGTGGCCTATTATCCGGCACTCGCCGCGCTAGGCTCATCAATATCCCGTAGATTCAGCAATAATGATGCCGAGGCTTCACTGGGACGTATACATAATATTTATACCTATAGGTATACATTTTTAGGATTCTCTACCTCAAAAAGTAGAAACGGAACTTATAGGATAACTTTGTTGCCCTTGTCAGTCTGTACGTTTGTCAAAATCCTTTTCATCAGGAGCGCGTGGAGATATTAAAATGAAATTTAATCAAACAATTAGGTTTACTACCTCTGGAAGCAATGAGTGTATGGAACCCTCGGTGCCCGAGTTCGACTCGTACTGGACCGGTTTTTTTCACTTAAGATTTTTCGGAATAATTTTGTTCCATGGATCCTCCGTTTTAAATGTAGGTAGTTAACTTTTTATACCATAGTAATATATAGTTTTAGGTTAAATTGAGTAAGTTAAAACCGGCCAAGCCATTACGAAAAAATTAAGTAATATATTTTTCTAAGAATTTCGTATTTTGTACGGAATATTCCAAGTTTAGGTATATTTTATACCTTAGGCTGCTATTTACTCATTAACTATTAATAATTCTCAAGAAAACTTAACCGTTATAGTTTTCTTTGTAAGTTTGATATACTTAGGTACTAGCATCCTGATTTTTTTTTAATTATTTTCACCCACTGGCTTAGATTTTAAAGGGGGGACGCTCGATTTTTCGCTTCACTGAATCGAAAAATCGTTTTAAGAACCCCCTAATGGTTTTAAAAGACCTATCCAACGATACCCTATACTACAACATTGGATGAGAAAAAAAATCACCTACAATTTACGTCTACTCTAAAAAAAAAATTTTGAATTTTTTTATTGTACCATTTTGTCGGCAAAGTTCACATATTTATTCGTGCAAAATTACAGCTTTCTAGCATTGACAGTCCCTCAGCAAATCCGCGGATGGACAGACAGAAAGACATGGCGAAACTATAAGGGCTCCGTTTTTGCCATTTTGGTTACAGAACCCTAAAAATTAAACAGGTATACCTATAGGTATACTTTAAAGGATACTATCAGAATTCCCAAAGACATTGTAACTTGTTGGCAGTTACTGCTGAACTGACCCAACTCAATTAACACATTTAAATCGTGTTTAAATCCTACGAGAATTCTACAGTAGGCAATGCAATTTAATCCGTAAATCCTTTAATGCTCTTCAGCACAGTTACTGCGGGCAGGGTCGGAAGTGAATTCCGAAGTGGCTTTTAATTTGTAAATAGTGTAACAGAACTATAGATAAAAGGATTGTGACTGTTTTATTTTAACCTGAGTACAAGTAAACAACGGAAATTACGTTAATCAGGCATAATATGCTTTCATCTCTAGACTGACTTTTACATGAATCTACGTGTAGATAATGACACCGTATTTCCGAGGTCTTACCAAAATACCCGTTTAATTTATTTTCTTTATGGTTGAGATAGTTGAAATGACAAGGATGACGTAAAAACTCGCTCAATTTCAATTGGATTGTCATCTACATGTTAGGTATTTTATCTTAGATCAACAATCATTTAATTGGAGCGTGATCCAGCTACCCCAATATTTGAATGAATGAGATCGTCTATAATTAGCAATCCCTCTTTTTCCTGGCGCAATCACATGAAAAAAGTTATGAGATAGAACTTGAATAACGGTGAGCACAAACATTATTATTATTAGTCAACTAGTTTCCGCCTTTATAGTTTCGCCATGTCTGTCCGTCTGTCTGTCCGCGGCTAAGCTCAGTCAGAGACCGTTAGTAGTAGAAAGTTGTAATTTGGCATGAATATACATAATATTAGTCACGCCGACAAAGTGGTAAAAGAAAAAACAATAAAATTTTTTTTTAGGATACCTCCCATAGACGAAAAGTGGAATGATTTTTTTTCTTGACTAACCCTATAGTGTGGGATATCGTTAGATAGAATCGGAAAACCATTGAGGGGTTGTCTTAACGATATTTCGATTCAGTGATTTGTTTGCGAAATATTTAACTTTAAATTTTTATTTGCACCTTAAAGTTGCAGTGCAAATTTTGATCAACTCGAGCGCCCCCCTCCCCCTCTAAAATCTAAACTGTTGGGAGGAAAATTTTGAAAAAATTCAAGATGGTAATACCTATATCAAATTTACAAGGAAAATTATAACGGATAAAATTGCAGTCTAAGGTATAAAATAAACGTACCTAAACTTGGAAGATTCCGTACACAATACGAAATCCTTAGAAAAATATCACTTGATTTTTTGTAATGGCTACGGAACCCTATTATACTTGGGTGTGTCCGACACGCTCCTGGCCGGTTTTTCTTAATTAATTTTCTGATCAATTTTACGTGCACCCATTTTATGTTTTCCGATCAAAATTATCGAAGGAACGTGTGCGCTAGGCTGCAGAATTCTGAATCTGAATTCCTGATCCGGATCCAACCTAAGCAGGAAAATATACAATGCATAAAATAGGTAAATCGGTAATTACCTAATTTATCAATCAATCGAACCGTCTACTTCCATTTTGACCGGTACCATAAAAAAATAGGAATATACATTTTGTTCATTCCTATAAATACCTAACTAATGAACAGAAGACAGGTCGCTGCACAAATAATTTAGACAAAACATCAATACTTTTTGCACCGGCGTTGACGGTATGTTCTAAATAAATGAAGAATAGCAAAAGGTTATCTTACCTGAAAAGGGTACCTGAAGAGTGGGCTTTTGTCACTGTCGCCTTCCGGGATTTGCTTGCTGAGCTCGTCGAGCTGAGCGAGCTCTACCGTGTGAATCGACTCTGTCTCAATGCGTCCGCGCTCCTTACGCTTCTGTTGAAGTTATACAAGTGTCAGGAGTCTATATCAAAGTCTAAATATCTTTATTCAATTTTGGCTAAAACAAGCACTGTCAAAAAAGTCTACCACCGGTTCGAAAAAACCTCTGTTGAGAAGAAACTCATCGAGATTTTTTTAAACAGATCTAAAATGATATTTAATTACTTAATTACATCAAAAGGATTTAACACTACCATTAAATAAAAAAGGTTTATTATTTTTTGCTTTTCAGTTTTTTCGGCGGTTTAATTTTTTGTTATTAGGTCAGAAGTACCTATTCCGTAGCTGGCGTTTGGAGCGGAAGATCACTACTTATTTATTTATTTATTTATTGCAACCATGGTATTTATAAGATATTCTTAATTATAGCCAGTACAAACATGGACCCTACAAGGGCGAACTAAATACGGCTCTACAATGACAAAATGCAACTGCCTAATTCGCCAAGTTGCGAAACTGGAATGAATACTAAGTAAGTAGTTTGTGAAAATAGTTGACGTATGAGGCTTGGGAACACTAACAGTCGTATCGCGTCCACCGGGTGGCGGAAAACAATAAGAGCAGCGGTTTCGTTGGCAGCAGGCCAGCTTACCAGCATCCCGCTCGTAACACACGATACCAATTACGGCCTGAATGGTACTACAGAACGGACAGGAATTCCCTCTATCTCAAACGTTATCACACACAAAGTTTTATCTTGTGGAATACGGAATATGTCATATTAGATTTTGCCCGCAATTTCCTCACAAGAAAAACGTTGGCAGACAATATGACAAAATATGGGTTAAATGTTAGACATAGTGTAGTTTTTATCACATTTTTTTCAAGTTCTGCGAATTACGACCCATAAAATATTCACTCCTTTATTACAAGGTTCGTATATTATGCACTGTAGGTAGAGTCAGGAAGATGGTTCCACAAAGAGAATTCACAGAACTTGATTTATATGACTAACTCATGTGGTTAGGAAGTCACGATCCTCTTGGTAAAAAGTACCAAACAAACTATAAATACATACTTACACTTAAGTGGAATCCAGACAAGTATTTAAGCTGTAATTAAGTTAACATTTGCAAAGGTAAGAATTTTAAACTACTGAATCTTAACTATGAAATTTGCAATTAAATAAAAATTCTGACCTTGCTAAATTCACAGTTTTACCTTTTTTCATTTTTAACCGACTTTGAATTCGGTTTTTTTATGTTTGTTACCTCTACTCTGGTTTGAAATACCTATATTTTTTTTCGTTCGTATAGGAATAGGTCCCGTAAGGACTAAATCAGGATTTGATGATTGAATCTTAAGGAAATCGAGGGAGCTCTTCAAATATTGTAGGGACACCTAATTTGGATATATTTAGTAGTAAATCATGCATTTCCTCTTGAACATTTGGTGAAGTGGAACTGATGATGAAGACCACAGTTGACCAGAGTTACAAGAACAAAGAATTACAAGTACTTCACGGGATAAATTTAAATTACTTTAACACACTTGCTATGCAATTTATGCTCCTCGTAATGCATATGGTGAAATGGAACGGGTGAAAGCACCAGGACTATCCAGGACTCCTCAATAATTAACGCCTCTGCTTCGGAGGAAGCAATCTTTCCTAAAAGGTGACGAGCAGTTGACATTATATTATTGTACCTTAGAGTATTTAAACTAAAAAGCGTGATGTTTTTTTACTTAATAACAAAAAAATTTAATCGACTACAAAAACCATGAAAATAATTTTCTACCAGTCTGAAGTCGGTTCAATTTTTTTTATATAAAATCAAAGTTCAATATATTATAATGCCGAATCATAAAAAGCTAGCGTCTAAACAAAAAATCGCACATTCGAATATCTAAGAATCAAATTGGAAAGGATATTGACACGGCCAGTAAATGAGGTTGCCTACTCAAACAACCGTGAACGGAACAGAGTAATAAAACCGCTAAGAGGATTTCCCTGCGGGAGGTGAACCGTTTCTGTTACAGGAACTCGCTAAACCAATGTCCGCTATCCCATTCCCGATTTGGATCGATCAGAAAACTTGTATATTCGGTAAGAATATCTCAGCAAAGTCGCGGCAGTGCCAGGTTCTATACACAAGAAGAGATCTCAATTGGCACTCAAAGACGCAAATATTGAATGATGGTACCTCTATTTCCCTAAAATAAATCGTCAAATTCAGAGGGTTCCTGACGCCGCGCCGCAGTCGAGCGAACAACATAAGAAAAGACTTAAACAATCAGTAACAAACAATAACTCAATGAAGCGTGTTAAACGAAGAGCTCATAAAGTTTGCGAAACGAAATTTAACCGAATCCAATGACAAAGTTGGATCTTTAATAATCAGATTCTATAACTTTCGGCCATTGTTATTCTCATTATCAACTTGTTTTCCCGAAGAACACAACAAAAGAAGGATTAATATATTAATATCAGACCATAGTAAATATACCCCCTATTGTGTTAATTATTTATTCGCCACTCAGTTCACCGAAATGATTAAGCCAACAATGGTTCCCGTAAACATAACATACATTATATTTGTGGCTATTCCTAAGATGAATAGTCGCTTCGAAGAACATTTACGTCTACCTTATTCATAGATAATTAAAGGCAATTTTTGCGATCTAGATCCCTTAAAAAATATGTCTAAAATAACGTGAAATAAAAAACACCAGAAAACAAAAAAAAATGTGAATGCTCGCAGTGGATGCCCTGAGATTCAAATTAGTTAGACTTAGGTATCCCTAAAGGAACTGAAATTGAAATATGCCGAAAGTGTGAGTATTTTTCAAACAATTAGCGCGCGAGTCTCGGAGGGCTCTCCATTAAAATGGCTCTGGTAACGAGGGGCCCGCGCGTTGAGCGACGCAGTGTCGTGTCGTGACTACACATACATTAGTGCGGTGAGGGGTTGTTCCCTCTATTATACTTGTGATTGCAGTGTGCACTTCGCAACCAACGCGCGCTTCGCAAAAGTAGAGCTTCATTCTTGTATTAAACAAAAAAAAAACAATTTCAAGCCTTAATTTTCAACGTTCGTTCGTAGTTAGTGAGCTTGTAGGAAAGCCGTGGTTTCGAAATTTGCAAACCATTTTTCGACCATTTCCTGGTATCCGATTGAGCCGAAATTTGGCATAGGTATTGGCAATATAACAATTTTATAGAGAAATCCTAATGGTCCAGCCAGGATCGTCTCCGCAGGACGGAACTCTTCAACGGTTAATGGCTTCGAGTTGAAATTTGATACGGAAACGTAGATTGGATAAAAATGCAAGTACTTACAGTCAGCAAAAAAAAAGGTGCTATTCTTCTTCACTTATTAATAAGTTTAGAAAATGGTCTGGGCAACTTTGTAATATCTCGTGTTCTCATTATAATAGATGTACGTACTTCAACATATCTTTATAGGACATCGAGGATTAGTAAGATAAGAATAGGTAAGCCATTAGGAGATACTGACCTGTCTAATCTAGTCACAGTCCGGGGTTACATATAACTTATCTCCAATTGATGAAATACTTTTAAAGCAAAAAATCTTAAAGGCAACCTTCAATTAAATACAACAAGGGTCCAAAGAAAGCAGACCTTGGAATCAAGAAAATGATTTGATTCAGAGTCACTCGAGAGAAAATGATTTGATTATAGATTACAAACACTGCCTGCCAGAAACATCAAATATCCGAAAAGTGTGGATGCAAAAAAGCCTGTGAGTCACATTGTGAGTTTATTTACTAGACACATCAATTAAATAAGAAAAGTGACCATTTTAAGCCGCGTACCAAATTGGTTCTGCGTAGGCGGATACTTTAAAAGGAATGCGCACAAATCTGGTACATCTGCCGGTTGATATATCAAAATGATGAGACAAACTTAGGAGACGTGAGTGCAGATGGTCGGAGGGACGTGTTACGCGGAGATATGCAGATATGAGGTGGTAATTACCAGTAGTGAGGTGCAGGAGTGCGAGGAACGAGCGGCGGGCGTCGCGAGCCGGTGCGATACTGGCGGCGGGCGGTGGGACACACCCAGCTAGCGCATGCGCGAACAATCGCACCCTATACACCGGCTAACGCAGACTGGCTTTACGACATACCCCGTCGCAACATGTCTCGCACTTTTCTTATGGAACTATTCTAAATTGGACTAAGCTGTTCGCGACTCCGAGCGTGACACTCCCGGGAAATTAATAGCGGTTTTTTTCTGCCATTAACACGTGTAAGTACCTATGGCGAATATTTCGCGAATGAATCTAGCACATGAAATATTGTTTGAGCTTACCTTACTCTGTTCAACTGGCTCGGGACGACTTGGGATTCAATAAAATTATCTACCAAGTTCAAGCTCATTATCTTTTATCGCGGAAGTCCCTTGCCTTGGGGTTTCCCCACATCTATCGACACGGAAAGAGCAAAAGACGATAGAAATAAATTTTTGGTAAAAAAAAATATTTTTAATACAAGCTTTTTTTATTGACTGTACTTTTCGTCGATTTTACTTGCATTGTCACCCAAACTACATTTGCATACCAAATTTCTAACTGATGCCATTAACCATTGAAGAGTTCCGTCCTGCGGAGTCGATCCTGGCCGGACTATCAGGATGTCACTACCAGATTATTATACTGTCACGCAATTTACAGAAGTATGCCAAATTTCAAGTCAATCCGACTACTGGAAGTTGGTCGAATTTAACTTGCAAGGTTTGATTATGGACAGACAGAGACAACGGGACTAATGAAACTAAATATAAGCTTGCAAAAAGTTTAATCTACACGCAATAAGAGCTAAAAAGGCTAGTTCGGTTCGGATCGGGTCGACATCTTTTTTCGCTCTTATGAGGGCTAAAAGCTTAGGCTAACAGACAGGCAAAATATCACTAGAGGGCGTTAGTATCGTGAGGTTTTTTTGACGTTACGGTCTTGCTTGCAAATTGCAATCGCCTTATTTAGTTATTAGCCAATTGCAAGCAAGACCGTAACGTCAAAAGAACCTCACGATACTAAGTAACGAACGCCATCTAGCGATATTTTGCTTGTCTTTTTGCCCTCACTGCGTACCTATATTCTATTTGTTCTAACATGATTCAAATGACAGATGCCAAACTGACGTAACTAGAGTCTCTCCTACTGTTACGCAAACTATCGATACTTTTTCATGTACAGTCACCAGCACCAATATCTGACACAACAAGCGTGCATAAATATCTGATACGACTCTATTTCTAGGGCCGGAAGGACGTGTCAGATATTTTTGCACGCTCCGCTGTGGCAGATATTAATGCTGGTGACTGTACCTAGAGCTAAAAGTGGCAATAGCATTATTTATTTGTTGGGTTAAACGTTACGCTATCGAACTGTAAGGGGCTGTTTCACCATCCATTGATTAGTGTTAACTGACGGTTAAATGTGATGCCGTCTCAGTCTATTCGAACAAAAAAAATAGAGACGGTATCACATTTAACCGTCAGTTAACAGTAATCAATGACCGGTGAAACAGCCCCTAAGTCTTATTTGAATTTTAAAATATAATTTATTCAACACTTGGAGTGTCACTTTTAGACTCTGACGAACAATCTTGCAAATTAATAATAAGTTCGTTTATTTTACCGCTTTTGTTTTTACCGATGACCCTCATCTCCAGCAATTGCGGCCTATTGAAACAACATTGTAAGGGCGTTGTAAAAAATTGTTGCCGCCTCACTAAGCTACATAATCATCGTCATTTGAATCATCTTAGAACAAATTGAGTATAGACATACAGAAAAGCTTTTTCTATCGGCTTTTGCAGATTCTGCGTCGATAGATGTGATGAGACCCTTACTAAATCAGTTACCATGCTATAGGTAAGTATGCTATACCTATCTATAAAAATAATCGTTCAAATTTTACAGCTTCCAAATTTGAAATAAGGTAAATTTGAAATACCTTATGTGTGCTAGGTCCGATCAATAGTATTTTATCACTCAAGGAATAAATGTAACAAAATCACTCAACGGTTAAACCTGGTGGTGAATCATCGATGACCCTTGCTTCATGTATGAACCTACCTATAAACACAACATTATATTTATTAAGTTTGCTTTTCCCAGAGGCGGCACGCTTGGTTGAACGCAGTCGGCTTATTAACTACGATATGAATAAGTAGATACGGGGCAAGTTCAAAAGTTTCCACACTAATAATAAAGAAGGACCTTTTTACAACTGGCCAGGCCAGAAAATAGGTAGTGCAGCTTGCGTTTCGCTTGAGATCTTGCGTATTACATTATGATATCAGAGGCTTTAAAATACTATTAGGGAAATATTGGATACTATTTATATACTATCGTTCGCGTAGAGTGGGTGCTAATAGTGGGAGCGGGACGGCACGATACAAGGATCGAAATCAATTCATGGTGTGTGTGGAATTCCCAATATGTATTGGATCCACTCGGGTACATTTCATCCACTGAGTCGTCCCTCTGGGTCCAACTACAAAAACTTTGCGGCATTACTTGTTCTGTGCTACTTTCAATCTAAATGGAGACCTCTACCTGGGTACACTGGGTTTTGATTCCTGACCCACTATGGAACGGGCAACAGGACGTACCTACAGTCGAACCATTTGATTCCTGACCCACTGTAAAACGTTCTCACAGTTAATGTACTATTAAATTCACTTGTCAAGCAATGGGATATCACTATGACTTTTAGACCCTACTGTGAAAAGGTTTCACAATAGGGTCACTAACTCACGATTCAATTAGTTCGAGTATACGTAGGATTGATATTATATTTTTGTCTGCCAGTTGGTCATACACAGAAACATCAGATAAATCAGTAACTTGTGGTCTGCCAACACCACATCGCTTTTCTGAGTAGCGAAAAGAGATAAACAAATATAATTATTATTCACTAAACTATTTTATGTGTTATATATATTAAGAGGTACACATGTTTTTTTTTTAAATAGGGTGGCAAGCAAGTAAGTCACCTTATGATAAACGAGCACCACCACCCATAATATTTTTAGACATTTACAACATCAGAAGATTGCCAAATTTGCTAATGCGATGCGTTGCCACTGTTGCCAGCCTAGAGGGCAAACCTCAAATACCTCAAGTGCCAGTAATTTCACTGGTTGTCGTACTCTACTCGCCCGAACACCGCACAGCGCAAGCATTACTGCTTGGCGGCAGGATTAGCGAGTAAGACGGTGGTAGTATTCAGACGGACCTTACACAAGGTGCTACTCATCAAAGCCTTTGCATCTATGAATGACATAATTTAAGCATTGTATCAGTGGCACTGATTGGCCGAACAAGCATTTAATTAATTGTAGGTACGGGAGCGACATTTCTGACTGTACAAGGGGCAACGCCGGACCGACGGTAGACCAAGAAGAGCGGTCGCACTAGGCGCCAGATGGCATGGGGCGCCATTTTCCAGTTTCCAATACAAAATAAAATTACTTTGGCGCCTTTTGAAAATCGCAGAAGCAGTGTAGACGATCTTGCTCTACCTTGATCAAGAGCTAGAATCGACGCTGACAAGGGGCATAAGAAAGCGGTCGAATTCAAAGGGACGACTTCACCTTCACATGTTCTGGTCCTTCTGCACGTTAAAGCCTGCAACCAAGCTTTGCCGTGTGGTGCTGCTAGACGCCTCCGCCACTAACTCCTCTTTCACGCTATTTCCTTCTATTTGTCGTGGAGGATATGGTCATGTGTCTTTTGGCGCAGTCTTTGAAGTCGTGTCGCTTTCACTTACACCAAGCATAACACATCGATCGGAGTAAACGACATGGACCCATACATACGACGCAAGTTATATGCCCTCAGCAGTACTGTAAGACTGGACAGCTAAGCTATCGCAAGAAACCTTTCGTTTGTGAGTATCATTCCAGATATTGCTCAGGTCAGGATGGAACGAAGACAGCGCAACGATACGACGTCCAACGAGTCCGAATTGAATTTAGTCGTTTTTGATACTTTGGCACGTGGAAAACGGCAGATTAGATTATGTCCTTGAACTATTTCCGTCGAAATAAAAAAAAAGATTTACCGCGCAGGAAAATGTCAAAGTGAAAAGTCACAAAAAAGTGAAAGTTTTTAGCCTGTAATTAACGCATGATACCTACCTAGTTTAGGTGTTTATTTTGCCATACTCTTGTGCTAGGTATGCCTACAGAAAGTGGTTGCCGCTTTGCTGATACCAACGTCGACAAATATCGAGTGAGAGATTGTTCAACACAGGAACCTTCTTAGGGTAGCAAAAGAGGGATTTTGTATGACTTGGCTGTTGTTGCTATAGACACAAGCTCAAGAAAACAGGAAATGCGTACATTCGTAATAGCAACTAGGTACACAAAACAGATAAGTACAGAAATCAATCTACATAGAAAGTGCGCTCGAGCAACGCACGCACATAGACTAGACACTGCTTACGGACACGAGATCTCGGACCGGTTATGGGACTGGGACCAGCGCGAGCGCGAGTGCCATCCGCTTGAGATCTGTGAACTTTTTTGTGCAATAATGGAAAATGCGAATTTATTACATTTTAAAATATAATAATCGTGCATTTCGCCAATGTCGAAATCGTCGCAAGATAGTTTCTGTGACAAATTTGTAATATAACAATGGCATTAACATTAAAAAATTTAGTTATTATTAATTCATATTTCCATTCTTCCCGTTTCATTCTCAACAATAAATCAAACAACTAGATATGAGTGCCACTGCCACGATAGTTTTTTGTGCATAAGCCATAGTTGACAACCCTAGAGCGCCCGCCTAGCACAGGTATGAAAGTGAAGTAAGTAAGTACATACATGAGATTGACTTCTGTACCTTTCTGTTTTGTGGCAGCGATGACATCCACAATATTTTCAATGACATGAATGACACCAGTAATAATTTATGGAATCCCGCGACATACGATAAGTACAGGTACAAGCTCATGTAATTAGGCACACTATTCATTGTAAGGAAGGAATGAAGGATAGGCGAAATTTTCGCCAAAATTACATGTTTTCTTATGCCCACCTCGGCTTGACTGCTTATCACATTTAATTACTTTGTATGGAAAAATTACGTAAATCGAGAATTAGCATTTTATTATTATATAATTATCCATTCTTCTTGTTATATTTTTACAGTTTGCCTGTTTATAAAGTAATTGACCATGGATGGTTCTTTGTTATTTGCTATTATTGTTGACCATACACAACAGAGCAGAACCTTTAGACACTAGGAAAGGTTGTGATCTTAAAGCTGGCAAATTCTCATATTTATGAGCTGTAAGCTATAACTTACTTACCTAAATCAATGGAGGTAGATTTTCTGATGGGAATCCTTAGCAGCACAAACAAACAAACAAATAAATTACCCATTGCATATTGCAAACAAGCCTTTCAAGCTAGAATAAAAATATTAACTTCCTGTACTAAGTGGCTAATGATAGGATTAGTAGGATACAGTCAGCGCCGGCCCTGTATTAGAACAAGAGGAGCGGTCGCCAGATGGCAAGGGGCGTCTTTTTCCGTTTTTTTTTTTTATTCGACTGGATGGCAAACGAGCAAGTGGGTCTCTTAATGGTAAGAGATCACCACCGCTCATAAACATCTGCAACTCCAGGGGTATTTCAGATGCGTTGCCAGCCTAGAGGTCTAAAATGGGATACCTCAAGCGCCAGTTTCCAGTCCATTGTGATGGCGTCCTTTAAACTGTGTAGACAAACTCGCTCTACCTTGATCGTGGGCTAGAACCGGTGCTAGCTAGCTAGTACAGTAACCAATTTCCTAAGCGAACATTTTTGAAGAGGTATACATTACGAGGGTTGCCTTTTAAGTTGTGTCGTTTGGAAAAACTAAGACAATTTAAGTTAAATGGGAATTATTGTTTTTAAAGTAATCACCGTGACATACATTTTTTTCATTAGATCGAACCACTTTTCGAAACATTTCTTCCAGTCCGAATGGCCAAATGTATGCCTGCCTCAACCTTCTTCAGGCGTCCGATACCGTTGACCACGAAGTCGTAAGATATCATTAGGGCTTAAGTACGGGCTGTACGGCGGGTGTTCCAGATTTTCGACGTTTTACTCGTTTAAAAACTCAATTATCTCTAGTGTGCGAGCTCGCATTATCGTGGTGCAGTACTATATGACGTCTTGGGTTATTTTTTCGGAACTCGCCGATAACTTTAGATAAACAAGCAGTCAGTCAGCATTAACTGTTTCAAGATCTTCGAGCACGATGGTGGCAACGTGGCCATATTTCGCTACAAACGAGGCGACAATTTTTTTCGAAATGCTCCGTGAGAGTATTACTTTGGTCGGTTTTGGCTCATCTTGGAACACTCAAACAGTCGACTGCTGTTTAGAATCCGGATCGTAGTCGTAGGCATAATATATGCAAGATTCGTCACCACTGATAATGTCATAAACTTACGTGTTTAGAGTCTCCTCGGTTGAATTGCCGAAGAGTTTTGTGATACGATTTAACGAGAGCCATTTTTTGGTCTTCAATAAGTAAATCCGTGAGATGAAATTTTTTACGCCTAAGTGATCATGCAAAATATTTTGAACACTGGTCCCTGAAATGCTTAATGAAGCTTCTATCTTACGGTATCTCGCATGGCCATCTTCGACGATCAGTTGCCGTGCAGCATCAATATTCTCCTGGGTACGGCTGTTTTTAGTTAGCCTTCTCGGTGCTTATCACTAAGACTAGAGCAACCACATAGAAATTCTAAATACCAGCGTTCCACAGTCCGGATGGATGCTTTATTATTAAAAACCGTAGTCAGCTTTCAAAGCACTGAAGACGCGTTAAACCCCTTTTGAAGTCGTAAAAAATTATCGCACGTAAATAGGGATGTTGACGCCATTAAAAATAATTCGAAGGCACGACTGTAGTAAAAAAACGCTTTATTTTAGCCCTGAAAACCAGATTAATTTTCGATTTACTGTAAAATTAGATCTGTTGTTGCTTTAAAACAAATAAATAGTTAGTTGATTAAGTTAGCGAACAAATAGCGACTTATGACGTCATAAGTCGCTATTGCCATTGAAACTCTATGGGAGAATTGTGTTTTGACAGCTCATAAAAAGTACGTCAGTTGACTGGTGGCGTCAACATCCCTATTTTTCTTTGAACCGACGCTGGACTGAAACGGTTTGGCCGATCTCGAGTCATTCTTTTGTTTTCGAATTCTAAATTCAAATATTTTAAGATGATACTACTAGTTTTTTTTTTAATAATCATGGGAGGTTTGCAAACGACAGAACATAAAGGCAGCCCTCATATATATTTTTTCGATAGTCCGGCCCTAAAAACCAAAAGACTGTAACTCTATTATTTTGGATTCCTTATAGTCTAATGTTTTTTTTGTGTTCAAGATGACATTTAGTTACTAAGCCAAACAGACAGATACAGTCGACTTCATAAACTTGTGAGCTAAATTTGATCAAAAATATCTGAACACAACTCTATTTTAAATTGCGTAGAAGCATGTTCAGATATTTTTGATCAAATTTTTGCTCACAAGTTTGTGAAGTTGACTGTACTCTAAAATTTGTTTAAAGTTGTTTACGATTGCAATCCTTTATCCAAAAGTGAATGTATTTTTATTTTACTGATAACAAATTACAGGCATGTGATATTTTATGTTGAAAATTTTGTTCATACCAAGTTATATCAAGTTTTCCCAGGCCAACAGTGCATCAACTCAAAATAATGAACCATTTTAATTTATACTTTTAATACAATTCTGGGAGGTCTAAGTTATAAATGGTGTACTATTTTTCACAATTTTATTACAGTGAAGGAAAACACCATGAAGAAATTTGTACACACCTGTGAAAAAATTAATGTTCTGTGTGTGAAATTTCCAATCTGCACTGGGGCTGCATGGGATCTACATTCGAACAGGAGGCCTATACCCAAGTATACAGGCAGAGTTATGTTAATTATAATAATAATAATGTTGGGTTGATTTGATATGCTTTTGGTTGGCTTGGGAGTGCATATTGTGAATTAACCCTTCATACAGGAATACAGGAGAACCCAAAGACAGCATAAGCATAATGCTGAATGGATACAGAAATAAGGCATACAAAAGGCACAAATGTACAGTCACCTGCATTAATAGTGGTGCAGTGGAATGTGCAAAAATATCTGACCAGCTCTAAAAATAGTCATATCTGGCCTATATCACAAAAGTTAGTGCTACAATTCTACATAATTGGCACTTTATGCAAAATGCATGCTTTGTTCTATCAGATATTGGTACAGGCGTCTGTACCAGCCTTTTCAGCAGATGAAATAATAATAATGTAATAGCTGCTTAATCCGAAATCCGAGAGAGAGGCTTTTGCCCAGCAGTGAGACATAGAAAATGGCTAATAAAAAAAAAATTGTGTCTTACTTCATTTCCAGAGTCATAATAGGTTAGCGCTGTCCCAGTTAGCACCAGCCACCTCTTCTTGTAGTTAACTGGAGTAAACAACTTCTTGTTCTGGGATCTCTTCACCATGAATGTCTCACAAATAACTTCGTCTTCATCCTTCTTGGCCATTTTGATCTGAAAAGTAATGAATCATATTTTTTATATTAAGGCAAGGAATGTAAGCCCCAAAAAAGGAAACACAACAAGATAAATGGTGTAGGAGGGCCCAAAATAGCTTTAGTAAACTAAAGTTGCACTATATTTATATTATTTGTTCCATTACTACTTTTGTCTATGCTGTGTTAGTTAAATAATTAACCAACAAACATTATTTTATTAGACTAGACAATTTCAACAGCATGGTTTTTTGATGTTTGTTTTTTATTTACAAATTATAAAATCAACTAACAATTTCACTCAGGGTTATTAATTACTATTATAGTTGTGATAACATAGTATTATATGTAGTAGTTATATATGCATACAACAGACAGACAGGCTATTTTCAGGCGTAGATGTGTCCAAAATTTTAGTAGAGTTAAGATTAATCACCAAAAAATACAAGAAACATTGACATCTATGCTTCTTACATAGATGTCGATGGCAAAAAAGAACTGGAAAAGATGAACAGGAGATGTAAACAGGTCCTTACTTTAGTGTTAACAATCATTTATATTCAAGACATTTTTTATGAATATTGACTGAAGCTGAGAGTCAAAATAGCGTAAACACAGACAAGCATAGCGAAATTAATCGCCTATCAAGAAATACGGTACTATAATAGTTAATATAATTTTATTACAACAATATAAAAATCCGTAAATAATTACAATTTTATTATGTTTGACATAACAAGTTTTCAATGCAATCATTTCGAGCAAAACAGAATTATTTATATGAATATTGAAACCGGCTAGCTAAGATTTGAGAAAACTAAAACTAAATTAGTCATAAAACGGGGCAGGGGATATAATGAAATGAATGATACGTACATAGTTAATAGGAGTCCATAACCAGAAAGTAGTAATATATCCCAGCCGCACTATCTTCACATAAACGTCCAATAAATTCCATTCAATACTAGTCATACAACACAACAGAAAACAAATCCCAAACAACTCAGCTTCACTAGATTTAGAACTTGGAAGTTGAAGAACAACCTAATGTAAAGAAAAGAAACAACAACCAAAGCAAAGCACTGACAAGTCAAGTCAAGTCACAGAGACAGAGACAGATACAACAAAACACATAATACCGACATGGAAATACCGACCCAGAGGGGCTAATCCGAAATACAACGTTCGAAGTTCGTGTCGTGCGATCCCTCTCGTTCTCGTACTAAATAGTATAAGTAGCCCTTCTGCTTTTCGTCTACACGCCCATAGAAGTTCATGTCAAGTCATGTCGGCAGGGCTACTACGAACCTCGAAACTCAAAGTTCATGTCGTACCGTCCCTCTCGCTTTTGTATTAAACAGTATAAAGTGTCGAGGGACCGCACGACACGAACTTCGAGTTTCGTAGTAGCCCTGCAATTTCTATGGGCGTGTAAAAGGGCGTGTACACGGAAAACAAGGTTGGTATTTCAATATCGGTATTATCCGGGCCGGGAAAGAGTGTCATGTCACCCAGACCCAGCAGGGCTACTACAAAACTCGAAACTCGAAATTCGTCTCATGCGATCTCTCTGACACTTATACTGTTTAATACGAGAGCAAGAAGGACAGTACGATCGAACTTTGAGTAGTAGCCCTGCAGGCAGACAGATAAGACAAACAAGTGAAACAAGACGACTACATAACGCTAACGCACTGCAAGCGTGTAAATGGCATTAACCGTTTGTAAGCTGGGTCTAATGCATTACCGGCCCGGATAATACCGACATGGAAATACCGGCCCTGTTTTTCGTGAATTCGCCCATAGAAGCTCCTGTCAGTTTGTATGGGCGTGTACACAAAAAACAAGGCCGGTATTTACATGTCGGTAAAGATTGTCACCCTGTAACTCGGAACAATCCCTGTAAGCTTGAAGTTTGTAGACGCTTAGCAAGGGTGTAAGTGTAGCATTAAAAGGTGCGGCCACATGCAAGTCGCTTGACGGTCATTTCCAGCGTGAAATCTGGGGAGGGCCTACTTCGAAATTCGAAGTTCGTATTGTACCGTCCCTCTCACTCTCGTATTAAATAATATAAGTGGCAGAGGGATGGAACGTCACGAACTTCGATTTTCGAATTTCGGAGCAATCGAACAAATTTTTTGTTTCTAGCGATAAAGTTCAACATTTTCAGCTTTATCGCTATATTACGTCATCTGACCAGCAGGGTTACTACGAAACTCGGAGGTCGTGTCGTGCGATTCCTCTGACAATTATACTATTTAATACGAGAGCGAGAGGGACCGCACGACACGAACTTCGAGTTTCATGGTAGCCCTGCTGATTTGACATTGGAAACGAGCGTCAAGCGATTTGCATGTGGCCGCGCCTTTAAAAAAAAATATTTCCCTGTCAAATGTCAATGTCACGTTGGCAGCCAAAGACAACCAAAACGTCTAAATTAAATAATCAAGCCAGAGCATAGCATTAGCATTTAGCATTTGCTTTGCGTTCATTTAAGTAATTTAATCATTTTCATTCATTATTTATAATGTATTATGTTGTCAAGTGAAGTGATGATAATAAACAAAAAAATATAAAACTAAAAGGAAGTACCAAATTAATAGGGACAGCTAATTATTATCGATTAATTTTGTTATACTTTCGTTAAACAAACATAAAAAATTAAAGCTAGGCAACATGTCTTCAGAAACGGCCCAAGTTAGCTCGTTGCCTCTACCTCCTATGCAATACATAAATTTTTACACGGATGAAAATATTCGACGAAATAGGGCTCCACTACCACCACGGCCTATTCATGACTCGTATTCCATGTTCGGGCACCCTTTTAATGCTGATGACACAATCATTAGATCACTAGAGAGTCAGGTATGTAAATTGTAAAAATAATAGAATCTTCTTAAGTACCGTTACCATATTCTCCACAAAAATTCACGCTTTTCGTCCTGACTATTTAAAGATAAAATTGTTTTCTATTTCCACAGGGTTTCAGAAGACTTTATCCAATGCATTTTGACAGGCGCAGGGAATTGAAAAAACTGAATCATTCCTTGCTGGTAAATTTCTTAGATCTGTTGGACCTCTTAGTGCACTGTCCAGATTCACCAAAGAGAGCAGAGAAAGTAGAAGACCTGAGTCTCTTGTTTATTCACATCCATCATCTTCTTAATGAGTTCAGACCACATCAGGCCAGAGAAACTTTGAGAGTTATGATGGAGTTACAGAAACGCCAGAGAGTGGAAACTACATTAAGGTAATTCAATAGCGGCTTTAGGGTAGAGCGCAGTATTGCGACTGCCTAGGGCACCTTCAAGTCGGGTGTTTGTAGAAAATTCCCAAAAGTTAGGGCGCTGTGGCAATCTCACCCAAGGCGCTGGCAGTGCTAAAACTGGCACTGAGGTAATAAAACTTTCTTGTGCGGGAAATAAAAAGACCTGCCATCTAGTCTCGTATAACTCAAATAATATTGCTGTACCTGAGAAGCATGACACTGCAAGTGCTACTTTTTAAAGTGGCACTTGCAGTGTCATGCATCTCAGATTTATTTGATTCACAAAGTGCTGGTATTAATTAATAGCAAGTGAAGAAAGTAATAAATAAATAATATAAATATCATGGGACACTTGACACCAATTGACCTAGTCCCAAACTAAGCATAGCTTGTACTATGGGTACTAGGCAACGGATAAACATACTTATATAGATAAATAAATACTTTTAAATACATATTAAACATCCAAGACCCGAGAACAAACATTCATATTATTCATACAAATATCTGCCCCGGCCGGGATTCGAACCCGGGACCTCAAGCTTCATAGTCAGGTTCTCTAACCACTTAGCCATCCGGTCGTCTAAAGTAAGGCCCAACATCCTAAATATAGGATATTTGTCAAAACTAATGTAGAATTGTATTGATGGATATACATTAAGTTTAAAATTCTAATCCCATTCTAATCACTATCCATTGATTAAATTTATTTGACAGATAAATATAATGCTGTCTCCGTTTTGTTCGAACAGACATCACATTTATCCATCAAATAAAGTTAGTTAATGGGTGGTGAAACAGCCACTAAAGATCAAAATTTGACATTGTCTTTGGAGGTTCAGCACCGATTTGATGATTTATGCATGTAAAGCCATGGGTTAAGCCAGGAATATGTATATATTATCATAATTTATTTGTTTGGTTTGAAATATCTTAACTAAATGTGATTTTTTGTTTCAGATTTCAGAAGCACCTAGACAAAGTCCAGGATATTTTGCAAAATGCTCTTCAGAGCTTGCCAGACCAAAATGATCTTGAGTCAAACTTCAAGGTGCCAATAGAAATTCTGGACCATATGGCTGGAGGCAATGGTGATGCCAATGTTGATCCTTGTTATGAGTTGGATCGCCTAATGTGTAATGTTGTAGACAACATGAGATAAAAACAATTATCAAACTTAATTAGTAGTAAGCTATTACTTGTAACCAGCCTACTAAATGGTTACTTGCTAGAAAAATTATAAATATCTAGTTGATACCACATTATTTAAGCTCAACAATTCCTTATATTTTAACACTACTAAACTGAGCTTAATATTAAATAGAGATTTTTTTTCCAGCAAGTAAGTGAGGATTAATAATTGGAATTGGTCATAAGTGACTTTTCATCTTACAAAAGTTTGCATGTAGAATAAGTAAATTGATGACTGTGGCCTATGGCAGTAAATGTTTTGACTGTTAGTTTTATATCATCTATCTTTCGTAACGCCTCCAGTTTATGAGATACAGGTGTATTTAAGTTTTAAATTAGCAAGGTTTAGTTTCAAGCTACACTTCTAATTCAAACCTTTCTGTGCTCAGACTTTGAAAGTAATGCAATGATTGAATAATTATATGTAAAGGGTCCAGCCAATAAAACTAATACAAGGCAACCAGCTTAACTCAAGTTGTGTATATGACATGACGAAATATCTAAAAAGTCTGTAAAGCTAACTACTATAATGACCAATATAATTTTGTATTGTAATGATTAGTTTAATATATATACTGAGCGGCAGAAAATCTGACCTTCAAATGTATGCAGAAATAGGTAATTTTGTATGCAGAGTGGGCCAAATTTAGTGCTGCTGACAAAGGCATAGTGAGTGAAACCATCTGCCATGATTGAAAATATACAGCTTTGTATTATCATCTCCCTAATGATTGTTTGTTCCTATATGACTGTTTGCTTCTTGTTCTGTTTGTTTATTAAAACATAGAACTTTCTATAACATGCTACTACATTAGCAAAAGCAGGGTGTTTCTCCACTACCTATAATAAATAAAACCAATTTATAAGAAAAGAACCGTTTATTATTGAAAATCAACCTGTGTGATGGTATGAATCCATACTTCATTCCATTCAAGGCAGTCGTCCGACAATCTGCAGGCGTGTGACTGCTACATAGAAATATGCTAGCTTATACAACTGGAATTGGACCAAGAAAAACAAATGCTTTCACTTCTGATGGAGCTATCAAGTTTACTAAATAATACAAAGTCCACTTTACTAACAATTAGAGTCAAATTCCAATTGTTTCATAACCTTATCCTAATACTTACAAATCTGCAAGACTTCACCACATGTATCTTCAAATGATCTTCTTCAATAGCATACTTTACGAAATGTGCATCAAAGCAATACTTACGGGATTCTCAGTTGACTCATGACTCAGCTTCTCCAAATAAGATTGCTACGACAGGTCTATTACCGATTTGTGAAGTTGAGTCCTACCTAGTGAGTCTAATAAAATCTTAATAATACAATACAATATACATACCGACTCTAAAACACCAGGTGGCTGCTTGTATTCTAATGGTGTTACTCAGGTAAACACTGAAACAATGCTAGAAAATTGTATAGTAGATTCAACATGCAGCCGTCTCCTGTAAAAATAAGTGAATGGAGTCTGCAAACTCGGCGTCATCCAGTCAGTATGAAGTAGCAGCTAAAAGACCACCTAAACAACCATAAGAATATAAGTTGGCAATACGACTATTTTTGTTTCAGGAATAGCTATTCAACAATCTGTGTAATTTGAAGTTTAGTCAGCATAATAATGTCTGGTATATTAGGACTCTATGCCAATGCCAACTCTGCCACTCTATGACAATGTTGCCATAATTATATCTATGATGTTTGTTATGTGCCAAATTAAATTGTTCACAGTGGCTTTATATTATTGTGAATATGTGACAAGTGGCCTCTTTTTGGGTTTATTCAAGTGGATGTGGAAGTAAAATATTGTCAGTGCTTCTGTCAAATTAGTAATTGCTGCGCCTCCTAAATGGGCCACCATTGCCTCTAAAATCTCGTCGGAAGCCTCCACCCCTTCCTCTGCCTGAATTTGGCCCAGAGAATCTTCCACTATTGTTGAGCCTTGAGCTGTATTTGCCTGATGGTGGAGTATACATTTTTTGGTTTCGTTCGCCGCTTCGTGCCCGCTTTTCTGGAGAAGATTTCTCTTCACCATTGTCAAATGTAATGGGTCTATGTCTTTTAGGTGGTGATTGTTTTGCATCATCTGTAGAAGATGCTGACTGTCTTTCCTGAAATAGCAAACGAAATTTTCGTTAGTGATAAAGGCAACAGCAACAAAATATATAAGTTCCAAATTAGTAGACACAGTAACATTTACCTCTTTTTCAGTCTTTTTAGACAAGAATGAAAGTTGCACTCTGCTTCTAAAGCTTGGAGGTGATCTGAATATGTCACGAATCAAAGTGTTAATGTTTGAAGTTGTCTTCAATGCTGCAATCTTGAGCTTATTCTCTTCTGAATTAGGGTCATCTCCTTTCTTGTCCTGAAATACATCATAATGGTCATTTAAAGATATACATACTTGGGGCATTTTAAGTTCCATTAAATAAAAAAATGGTTTTTTAACCAAAGCAAAAAGATACCTTCGTAACTTCCTTTAGCTTTTTGATGTAACCTTGTGTAAGGCGTGCCGTGTATTGTAGACGCAAGCGTAGAGCCTTTAGCCTTGTTGCATCAGCACTAAGAGCTTCAGGTGCTTTCCGACACAGGGAGTGAAGAGCAAACAATGCACACTCAACATGTGAAAACTGAAGTGATGGACCAGGCTTGCTTTCTTCAGTTTTAGCATCATTATTTTCTGTCTTTTCTTCTTTTTCTTCACCTTCAATAGGGGCTTCTGGCAAATAGTTCTGCAAATGAGTAATTAGTTATTAAAATTAGTAATTAAATTTTAACTTTTAAAAAAGTCAATAACGCTAAAAAACATACCATTAACACATTATAAACTGTGTCCACTTTTTCTTGTGGTTTCTCCAGTTCTCCACAGTATTCAGACATTTCGGCAAATATTTTCAAGAGCTCTAGCTTTGAATCTGAGCCTCCTTCAGGTGAACCTATGTCATTCCACTTTGGTAGCACATGGTCACAGAAAATATTTATAAATTGCGTTGAATCCACTTGAGCCTGCAAAAATATTTAATTAATGAATCTATCAACATTTTTAAAATGGAACAAGTTCATCTTAACATGTAAAAATGAATCCCTATTTCCCTTGGTCACGGCATCACACGTTAACGGCTAGACCGATTTCGCAATTCAGGAGAAGGTTCTTATAAAAGATTTAGAAAAAAAAACAAAAAAACCGGCACCAGGGGCGAAACCGCGGGCACCAGCTTTGATACAGTAAAATTGCTGGACTTTCATGACTTTTGTACTTTTTTATTTTTGGAAGTATGGAAGTTCTAAGTTTACCATTCCATAGCAAAAAAAAGCAACAGTAATAAAACCCACCGAAAGCAAAGGTAGAGCATGTTGAGAGCATTGAATGATCCGATCAATATATTCTGGATCCTCTGGGTGCCAGTCGTCAGATGAGAATGCTAGAGCTGCCACAATCTGCACCAGCTCTTTCTTGCCTGCTGGTGTCTTGCCAAGTCTCGACCATGTTAAGAGTTCCATAATGTGTTCAAACTCTTCAGCCACCACATCCTTTAAAAAAAAAAGTGATATTATTTTAATTTATTTAGATTCCAGCTAATTAGATATGAACAGATGTCTGGAACAAAAGTCATTGTAAGTCATGTCTCTAATTTATAGTAGTAAGTAGTATTATATATTTATTTATTAAATGCAATTCACTAAGTACAAAATATAGCACTAATATTATGAAATCCACAAGGGCACAGCATTTAAAAAAAAAAATTATATTATTCTGAGAAATCCACAATTTACATAAATAATTTAGTCTAGTTATACTTATTGCATAAGATACTCAAATCAGAATATCTAGAGATCAGAAAAGACAATTTTTAAACACTACCTCTAGAATCTTCCTGCACTCGGTGATAATAAGTTCTTCCACTTCTTTGTTGATAACATCTCGTCCCAGTTGTTTTACTTTGGTAGCCAAAAACTTAATGCATCTCTCTCTAACAATCTCATTAACTACCTCTGCCTCAGTATTCTGGTGTATTTGAGAAAAGAGGCCCACCAAAGCTCCTTTTGGGTCGCTCTTGACTATGGTTACTAATGAATTATGGACAATGTTTATTTCCGTGGCATCATCGGACTGTAGAAGTTGTGCCAGTATGTCGGCAATCCTTTGAGTATGATCTTTGTTATCTTTGCAAAGCATAGGCAAATCCTTGATTGCTTGTTTGCGTATCTGAAAGTTTAAAGTTAGGTTTAGGTCCAAGCAAACTAATTTACTTAACTAGGCTCTTATACACCTCTGTCATTTAAATTTCTATAATAGCTTCAAATGTTCATGGAAACCTCATTAGTTCAACTAGTATCATAATATATAATCAAATGTAACAATGCCGTTTAATACTTACGGCCACATCATCGTCTTCGCACAAATCGAATTGAGCCTCAATAGCTTGCTCGGCTAGGTTAGGAAAACTGTTGAAGAATTTCGCAATGAACTGCGACGCCAATCGTTTCTCTTTATCAGACCCTTTGACAGCGGCTAAAATCTCAGTATACTCCTTTTCATGCTGAAAATAACATGTAAAAATAGGTATCATGCTTTCAAAAATCAAATTGATTTCATACGGTTTCATAGTTACTAACGATAGCTTACCTTAGAAATGTCATCTTTGGCGTCGGCCAAGATACCGTAATTTTGATATAATTTCTCGATATTATCGGAAGACATCGTTACTGAATTCGAAAATGTTGAATTGATAAAAGCGCAATTACTATTATAATGGGCAAACCACGAATTAATTAATTACACTGATTGATTCACAAGCACGGTTATCAAGTATGACATGACACAACACACGCACCAGCGCCATTTGCAATAAGTAAGTGTTGCTAGTGGTCGCTACTATAGAACCCACATTCGCTTGAAAATCCCCTAAATGTAAGTAGCGAGGATAAGGTGAAAGCTGAATACTTTTTAGAGGGGTGGCAGTGACTTTAAAATTTAGTTAACATCATAAATAAATGTTGCAGGACATATTTCTTTCAAAACATAAGACGATACTATTTTAGAAAAGTAAAAGTGATTTTGCACTGCATCCGATCCAATTTTGGAAAATATGGTTTGAGGTAGGTCACAGTCTCACAGAACGCCCAGTGGTGTAGCGTGGGGGGCGCTCCGCCCCGTGCGGCAATTTAAGGGGGTAGGGGCGGTAAATTTCCAGACACTTAAGCTAGGCGCACACCGTGAGCCGACGGAATTGGTCTTGTACTATAGCTCTAACGTTGTAACAGAAAATAGTTTTGGCCAAATTTCTATTAGTCGGGCACAGATAATATAACACTGAAAATATTTTTCGCAGCCGCCATTACTGCAAATACGTGACAGCGAACAGAGTGCCACTTGTGTTTAAAAGTGTTTGTCATTACGTTCGATTTGAGTCCGTAAAAATAAGATCTGAGGTACTGTAGCCTTAAAACTATTTTTATCTGGTTTAATCTGGCATTTAATCTAAAAAAGCGTCGTTTGATATAGATACTGCGTAAGTCATCAAAATGACTTTAGCTAATACCCAGCTTCGTTCAGGCTGAAACTCGATAACAAGACGTAGTATCTCTTAGTAGTCTGTGGGTTCATCTTTCATTAGCCAAACTCCACCTTAGACAATTTTAAAATAAAAAGGAATATTAATATTAAATGACGCATATTTTTTTACTATCTCCAAATTAAAGGGAAATGAAAATGAATATTTCTGGTAACACCTAAGACAGTAAACCACAGACTAAAAATTCCCGATTCCCGCTTTTTTTTTTTTTTAGTTTATGGGTTTGTAATGCTGGGGCCACACTAACGGCTAACGTCAATGCCCATTGGCGCGATAATTATTGCGATAATTTTTAACGCGCTAAAGTGAGTGACTACACTTGAACGTTCAACGTGAATGCCCATGTACCGCCACTTGAGCTATCGCCTAACGCCAAACGGCGACGTTAATGCCGTTGTCAAATTATCGCGTTAAGTTGTGGCTACACTTAACGATTAACGACCATTATCGCGATAATTAATGGCATTTCTCGTTAATGTGGCCCCATAAGTCAACTTAGTCAAGTCAAGCCTTGGCCAAGCCATCCACGCTTTTTGTTTCTGGCGAGTATACAATGAGGGCTACCGTTTTCGAGCTCACCATTTGGCGCTACTGTGACAAAGGCCCTGGAAGGCTACTCCGAAACACAACGTTCGAAGTTCGTGTCGTGCAGTCCCTCTCACACTTATAATAACTATTTAATACGAGAGCGAGAGGGATTGCACGACACGAACTTCGAACGTTGTGTTTCGGAGTAGCCCTTCTGCCTGAAGTATAATGTTTAGCTGTGCAGTCTGTGGTTAGTTTGTTATTATTATTATGGGCGCGAAAACAAAATTTAGGTAGATTTAAATTTAAATACCTTAAAATCGTACTAAGTATAAAAATATCGAGCATGCCACAGTGTTGCATAGTCGCGTTTTGTTCGAAAAAAAGGGAGGACAAAAGTTTCCGAAAGACAAAACTAAGCTGAACTGAAGGGCTACTCCGAAACACAACGTTCGAAGTTCGTGTCGTGCGATCCCTCTCGCTCTCGTATTAAATAGTATAAGTGTGAGAGGGACCGCACGACACGAACTTCGAACGTTGTGTTTCGGAGTAGCCCTTCTGAACTGTATTGAATAATGCTTAACCATAGTAATGTAAGGCAACTCACGTTTTCTATGCATTTCATCATCATCAGTCGGAAGACGTCCACTGCTTAACCACGCTGAACAAATGCCTCCCCCGTATACTCCATTTAATTTAAGATTTGAATTAACGGACAAATTGTAACACACGTTTCTCGGTATTTCGAACACAAATTGACTAAAATACCAACATGTACATTTATTAGCGGTATTTTTATTATATTTTTAGTATGGAAGTTAACACAATTTTAAATAGTTTCATTGTTTCATTTGAAAACGTGTGCAAATTTCACCGTTAAGTTTCAAATGTCAAAATAAATGGAGTAGGTATAGAACGGCACAATGAACGACAACTCGTCACTTGCATCCACCGGTTTCCCGCAATTTTCAGAATGCCGTCAGTCTACCTGGTGGGAGGCCTGAAGGGCTACTCCGAAACACGAAATTCGAAGTTCGTATCGTACCGTCCCTCTCACTCTCGTATTAAATGACATAAGCGTAGGCGGGACGGTACGATACGAACTTCGATTTTCGAATTTCGTGGTAGCCTTGCCGTTACCGCTTCGTCCTCGGTTCATGGTCACCACTCGTGGACTTTTCACCCCCAACAGATATCTGTTTTTCATGCCATGCGGCATGTGGCCCGCCCATTGCCACTTCCACTTGCATATTTTCCCAGCTATGTCGGTGTTTCCAGTTATGTATCCCCTTCTTTATATTATTTTTAGTTTTGTATTCACAAAAAGATTGTATGTTTAACCAAAGCTTCGGGTAGGTAGGTGTACCTAAAATAAACTAACAGTAGGTATCATCATCAGTATAGTCCGCGCGACGGTTAAAGACGGCTCGGGAAAATTGGAAGGGGCATGCGCAGAAGTCATTTCTTCGGTCTGCTTTGCGGGGTACAGGGGTGAAGGGCAGGTGGGCGTCGACGCCGTCACGTTATTGGTTAGTCGTCGCTCTCCGCCGCGCTTATTGGTGCATGCGTTTCGTGTTCCATTACGTACTGTCGCGCACAAATTGTTTATTTTCATTTCGTCGTAGTGAAAAAAATGCCGAAAAATAAAGTTTTAACTAGGCAAGCCAGAAAATTGGTTTACGACGCAAACTGTTCTTCTTCAATCTTTTATCTCCATTTTTGTCTAACGGATTTTGAAAAAAAAATGAATACTTAATTTTGTATTTTTTTAAACATTGTCTATAAAACACTTATTTCGTAGACAAAATACCTTAACGGGACTTATTACGTTTACTATATACGTTACTATATACGTTTCGGCAACATTTCACTTATTTCGTATCTCTATTGACGTGAAAGATCTAACAAGTATACGAAATCTACATAATTTTAATTTATTCGATGTAAAAAGTTCAATTAATCATCATCATCATCATGTCAGCCGAAAGACGTCCACTGCTGGACATAGGCCTCCCCCAAGGCTCTCCACTCAGACCGGTCTTGTGCTTTTCGCATCCACCGCGATCCCGCGATCTTAGCCAGGTCGTTGCTCCATCTTGTTGGAGGCCTACCGACAGCTCGTCTCCCGGTCCGCGGACGCCATTCGAGAACCTTCTGACCCCATCGGCCATCAGTCCTGCGTGCAATGTGCCCCGCCCACTGCCACTTCAGTTTCGCGATTCTTCGGGCTATGTCAGTAACCTTAGTTCTACTGCGGATATCATCATTTCTGATTCTATCCCGCAGAAAAACCCCGAGCATAGCCCTCTCCATAGCCCTTTGAGTGACTTTGAGCTTCCTTATGAGGCCCATCGTTAGCGCCCACGTCTCGGATCCGTACGTCATCACTGGCAACACACACTGATCAAAGACTTTTGACTTCAAACACTGCGGTAATTTGGATGAAAAAACACTGAATTAATAATATTCCATTATTTTATTACCTACTAGCTTTTGCCCGTGGCTCCGCCCGCGCGGTATTCGGTTATCGTGCGCTGTTCCCTCGGGAACTGTGTTTTTTTCCGGGATAAAAAGTAGCCTATGTCACTCTCGGACCCATAAACTATCTCTATGCCAAAAATCACGTTGATCCGTCGCTCCGTTACGGCGTGAAAGAGGGACAAACATACAAATATACAAACACACAAACAAACTTTCGCATTTATAATATTAGTATGGATTACATTATCTTATTAAAATTACACTTACCTAAAATTTACTTGTGTTCTTTTTTCTGATATATGTATTATTTTGTTAAAAGATTTTGTGCGCGATTGTACTCATGCGCCATTTACCCCCACTAGATTCCCTGAGCCGTCGTCAATCGTCGCGCGGACTATATCGGCCAGATATCAACAAGACGTCCACTGTTGAACACAGGCCTCCCCTTGGAACACCACAATTAATGACAACTCGCCACTTGCATCCACCGGTTGCCTACAACTCTCGCAATGTCCACCTAGTGGGAGGCCGGCCAATAAACTGATGTCAATATGTAATTGATAAATTCATAAATAAATACCACTTTTTAATCATAACTCATCCAGAGTCCCACCAAAAACATTCTGTAAAAAACTAGCCAAGTCTCGATGGAGCTGCTTGTTTATCTCTAAAATGTCCGCGTATTGAGTCTCAACATTTACTGGATAAGACTTAAGACTCAACATTCTTTATACGTGAGTGGGTACAAGTCAACGGCCAAGTCAGACGACATTAACTATAATAATAAAGAAATCGCAGTAAAGAACCTTAGACTTGGCACGACTTTGTCTAGATTTCATTACTTTTTAGAGATCAACAAGCAGCTCCATCGAGACTTAGCTAATTTTTTACAGAATGTTTTTGGTGGGATTAGATTTTCTTATTTGACACAGTTTTTTTCATTAGTTTTTTTTTCATGTACTCCAGATCTTCGATTATCCTAGTTTTTATAGTTTTCCCTTTATGTAGCCATTAAACCCTAACTCTGTACCAAATTTCAGCTCTCTGAGTTTATGGGAAGTACTAGTTCTATTTTGATGATCATGAGTGAGTGTCATAAATGCGAAACTTTTCTTTCGTTTAACTTCGGAACTAAATGACCTACAGTAAATGACTTTAAGTATAGTGGAAGGCTGGTACGTATACCTACCACCATTCATTCAGGCCTACGCGTCTATTCCAGACGAATTTTGGCGTGTTGCCTGTGCACTGTTGATTTGCAGGCGTTTCACGTTGACTTAAATGCTGCCGATTGGCAGAGTATCGAGGCACTGACGGATGTGGACCTGAAAGTTGCGCTATTTAATGAAACTCTCTTGAATATCTTTGAGAAGCACGCGCCGTTAAAACCTACGCGCGTAAAGCACTTGCCTGCTCCGTGGCTAACGCCTGATATAAAAGCGTTGATGGCTAAGCGAAACCGAGCACGTATTAAGTTGCGGCGTGATCCTTCTCAACAAAATCGCCAGAACTTTGTGTCGCTACGCAGCCGGTGCAATAGAGTCTGTAGAAATGTCAAGCGGAAATATATCCATGAGTCCATCGATGGCTGTCCACCAGCTAAGCTATGGAAATTTTTAAAGTCGCTAGGGGTGGGCAAATCTCAACAAAGTTCTTCTGGATCTTTGGACATTAACGCTTTGAATAAGCATTTCAGTACTTCTCCGGTTACGTTGGATCCTTCCGTAAAACAACGTGCTTTATCCCTTCTTGCCGCTACACCACACCCTGACTGTCCTGTTTTTGATATTGGTAGCATTTCACTAGAAGAAATTCTTGTTTTCCTCAAAAATATTAAGACGAAGGCTGTTGGCGAGGATTGCCTCGGCTTGGATATGCTGATGCTCGCGGCGGACCACATTGCTCCCGTTCTCTCCAAGATCATTAATTTTTCCTTTACCTCGGGTACTTTTCCTTTGATATGGAAACTTGCCCATGTAATTCCTCTCCCAAAAACTTCAAATCCAACATCCTTCACCCAATACCGTCCAATATCAATACTCCCTGTCCTATCTAAGGTTATCGAGCATTTTGTTAATCGTCGTCTGTCTTCACATCTCAACAGACATAACCTATTCAACCCTCTCCAGTCCGGCTTCCGCCCCGGGCATAGCACAGTCACTGCCCTGGTAAAGGTCACTGATGATATTCGTCATAGTATTCAGCATAAGATGCTTACCATTCCTGTACTCTTAAATTTTAGCAGCGCTTTCAATACCGTGGATTTTGATATACTGACTGGATTACTCCAGAATCTAAATTTCTCCCAGTCTGCCATCTCATGGTTCAGGGCGTACCTCTTCGGTAGGCGCCAGCGAGTTAAGGTTGATGATCATTTTTCGGAGTGGTGTGACCTGACAGCTGGTGTTCCCCAGGGGAGCGTTCTATCGCCTCTTCTTTTTTCAATTTTTATAAACGGTATTACCAAAAATCTTCTTTCTTCGTATCATTTATTGGTATGCGGATGACTTGCAGGTCTATGCATCGGCTGGTTTTGATGAGTTGCCTTCTCTCATTTGCCAAATAAACAGGGACCTGGACTCCATACGTGCTTGGGCGGAGCAGTTTAGGCTTAAAATTAATGCAGCTAAGTCTCAGGCTATAATTATAGGCAGTCCTCATTTTGTTAGCAGACTATCGGAAGTGATACTACCTAATATTTTATTTGATGGGACTTCAATCCCTTTTTCATCTAATGTCAAGAATTTAGGTATTATCATGGACCAGACGCTCTCTTGGACGGCTCATGTTAGTGAAATTAGTCGTAGACTATTTGCGTCCCTTCACTCCTTGAGACGCCTGCAAAACTTTTTTCCAATGCGTACAAAACTTACCCTTGCCCGTTCCCTACTTTTGCCCCTTCTAGATTATGGAGATATTGCGTTTCTTGACTTGAGGGAGGAACTGCTTGACAAACTTGAACGACTGCAAAATGTGTGCATTCGGTATGTGTTTGGCTTGTGAAAGTACGACCATGTCTCCCACTTTCGCGAGCAGTTTCACTGGCTGCCGATTAGACGGCGGAGAGACGTTCACATCCTGTGTCTCCTTTTTAATTTATTATTCAATCCTGCCTCTCCCTCGTACCTGTCTGAAAGGTTTAGCTACTTGGCCGCTGGAAGCGGGCACCGGTTGCGGTCCAGCTCCAGCCTCGCACTTGCCTTCCCGCCGAACAATACGCGTTCATATGCTAAATCTTTCAGCATCCTTTCCGTGAAGCTGTGGAACGAGTTGCCTTTGCACATTAGGGAGGCCCCGTCTGTGGCATCGTTCAGGGATAGATTGAAGAAACTGTGGAAGTAACTTTATTATTTTTATTATTTATGTGTATTGTATACTCATAATGTGTAAGCGTGTATCGTGTTTCAGTTAAATGGTAGGTATAGTGTATGTATATATATATATATATATATATATATATATATATATATGTGTATATATGTTTATATATAATTTGTCATACTAATTGTTGTTTATTCAGTATATTTTTTTTTTATGGTTTAAGATATTTATTTCCCATAAGATTTACATAAATCACTTACTGAGAAAACAACAATTTGACTTAAATCTAAATAAGAGAGGGTAGCATGCAAAAACGGTTGACGACTAGGGTTTGCAATTCGAATATTCGAATATTCATATTATTCGAATATCCGACAGAAATGAAATTCGAATTTAGCAGTGTTGATTATTCGAATAAAACGGATATTTTGAATAGTCAAAAATAAGAATTAAATAATTCTGTATCGTCTTTAATAAAAGGATAGAGTCGTACTTTTACTTACATTAAGTACAGAAACGTTCATAATTGAACTCCCAAAACGTTTCGTATAAAAACTCAAGACGGCAAACTTATGACATCGATATATATCGATACTAGCTTTTACCCGCAGCTTCGCACGCGTAAACTAATCGGTCTGGTAGTGGCAATTGAAATATCCCGTGGGAGTATAGGGATAAAAAATAGCGTATGTGTTATTCCAGACGTGCAGCTACCTACATACCAAATTTCATGAATTTTAGCCCAGCGGTTATTATTTCAAAATTTTATTCCTATCCCGTGGGAATATCGGGGTAAAAAATAGCCTATGTGTTATTCCAGAGGTTCAGCTACCTACACACCAAATTTCATGGCTCTAAGCCCAGTGGTTGTTACTTCGAGATTTTATCCTTTCATGTCCCGTGGGAATTTCGGGTCAAAAAGTCGCTTATGTAATATTTCAGATGTGCAGCTCCCTACATATCAAATTTCATGACTCTAAGCCTAGCGGTTATTATTTCGAAATTTTATCCCTATCCTGTGGGAATATCAGGATAAAAAGTAGCCTTCGTGTTATTCCAGAGGTCCAGCTACCTATATACTAAATTTTATGGCTCTAAGCCCAGCGGTTGTTATTTCGAGATCTTATCCCTAGTTATCCCGTGGGAATATTGGGTCAGAAAGTCACCTATGTGTTATTCCATACGTCCAACTACCTACATACCAAATTTCATGACTCTAAGCCCAGAGGTTCTTATTTCGAAATTTTATCCCTATCCCGTGGGAATATCAGAATAAAAAGTAGCCTTCGTGTTATTCCAGAGGTCCAGATACCTACATACTAAATTTTATGGCTCTAAGCCCAGCGGTTGCTATTTCGAGATCTTATCCCTAGTTATCCCGTGGGAATATCGGGTCAAAAAGTCACCTATGTGTTATTCCATACGTCCAACTACCTACATACCAAATTTCATGACTCTAAGCCCCGAGGCTCTTATTTCGAAATTTTATCCCTATCCCGTAGGAATATCAGGATAAAAAGTAGCCTTCGTGTTATTCCAGAGGTCCAGCTACCTATATACTAAATTTTATGGCTCTTAGCCCAGCGGTTGTTATTTCGAGATCTTATCCCTAGTTATCCCGTGGGAATATCGGGTCAAAAAGTCACCTATGTGTTATTCCATACGTCCAACTACCTATATACCAAATTTCATGACTCTAAGCCCAGAGGTTCTTATTTCGAGATTTTATCTCTATCCCGTGGGAATATCGGGATAAAAAGTAGCCTATGTTCTTTCCTAAGGTCTATTCTATCTCTGTACCAAATTTCATCCAAATCGGTTCAGCGGTTTTGGCGTGAAAGCGTAACAGACAGACAGACAGACAGACAGACAGACAGACAGACAGAGTTACTTTCGCATTTATAATATTAGTATGGATAGTATGGATGGAAGTATGGATTGAATTATTGCTTGTTAGTTGTCACTTTGATTTTCTTTTTTCATTGAGTTTATATTGTTGGACTACTTTACTTTTAAATGAGTGTATCATCATCATCATCATCAGCCAACAGCAGTCCACTGCTCGACATAGGCCTCTTCCATGGCGCGCCACAACACTGTCTTCAGTCACTTGCATCTACCCGCCGCCAGCGACCCTCTTAAGGTCTTCCGTGCCTCAGGACTCCCTGCACTACGTTTTGCCGTCTGTGGTTTCCATTTGAGGACTCCTCTGCTCCAACGAATCAGGCCTGCGACAGACGTGGCCAGCCCAACGCCACTTCAGAGAACTAATTCTTTGAGAAACGTCGGTGACTTTCGTTCTTTGTCGGATAATGTGATTTCGGATTTTATCCTTCAAAGAAACCCCTAGCGTTGCTGGGTCTGGCCGCCAAAAGTTGTACTTTTCGTTTGAAGCTCGCACTTTAACCCTCATAAAAAAATAATACAAAGGTATAATGACAAACAACTTAGGACATTACGTTCTAAAACGTTTTTCCCATACGACAAAATAATTAAATATTACAAAACAGTATTGATTAAGCACCAAAAACCTGACGAAACACTAAAAAGTTGGCAAAAAACGTCAATTTTAGTGTTACCTTGCAGAACTTGAACACCTACAATTTTTTAACGGAAATAAGTATACAAATAAAACCAGGCTCAGCAAACTTGGTAAGAAATTGTCATTAAACTAGTTAAGCTAACAATCTATTATCTGAATATTTCAGGATGTTAAACGTGTTTAAGTACGTGTTCCCGAAAATGGTTCCAAACGTAACACACACTTTTTATATGCATGGGAAATTTTTATTTCTTATTGTAGCAACAATGTCTCAGGTTTTTAAAGACGGCCAATACTATTAGTATGCTGGTAGAAATTTTGGATCAGGTGACGTATCATTTGTCTACACAATTCTAGGTTTTTGGTACAGGGACAGGTGAAATTTGGAACGATAAAACATTTAGTGGAACTTTTTCGCGAGATTATGTATTGAAACTAATCGTAATTATTGTTCTATTCGAAGTATGGATTGTTTTCCCTTATTTATTATGAAGACTCACGGCAGTAGCTTCAAAAATATCAGCTGTAGAGCGATTTATATTTTTTCCATTTAGTGTGTTACGGTTTGTGCATTACGTGTGTTATGTTGTGTGTTATGTGTGTTACGCTGTGCGTTATGTCTGTTACGCTGTGCGTTGCGTGTGTTATTTTGGAACATTGTAAAGGCAAATTCACAATGCTTTATTATTTTAATATATTATGCAGCAAGAAAAAATCAAATTTATAAAAGTGAATCTTACTTAATCAATAGAGACATGTTAGTGGCTAGATAAACTGACTTAATAGGCGTCATAATTCTTTTAGGGTCGCCGTCATCAAAACCGACGAGGAGAATTATATATACTGAGATAAACTATTTGTTTTTAATAATTAAACCAATTTTTGCCACAAGCATTTCAGTGAAGGCAAATATCATGAGGAAACCTGCACATAAACAACGCATATATTATAGTGAGTCAAAGTTTCGCAAAATGGCACTGAACAAATTAAAAAAAGTTACTGACAAATTACCGAGCTGTCGGCAGGCCTCTGACAAGATGGAGCGACGAGTTGGTTAAGATCGCGGGATCGCGATGGATGCGAAAAGCACAAGACTGGTCTGAGTGGAGAGCCTTGGGGGAGGCATATGTCCAGCGCAGCAGTGGACGTCTTTCGGCTTTTTTTTATTCGACTAGATGGAAAACGAGCAAGTGGGTCTCCTCATGATAAGAGATCACCACCGCCCATAAACATCTGCAACACCAGGGGTATCGCAGATGCGTTGCCAACCTAGAGGCCTAAGTTAGAATACCTCAAGTGTCAGTAATTTCACCGGCTATCTTACTCTCCACGCCGAAACACAACAGTGCAAGCACTGCTGCTTCACGGCAGGATTAGCGAGCAAGATGGTGGAAGCAATTCGGGCGGACCTTGCACAAGATCCTACCACCTGTAATGGCTGACATGATGATGATGATGATGATGATGATGATGATGATGATGAACTGACAAATTTGAGTCGGTTAAAAAATCACATGTGAACATACCTTATGTGTGTTCGTGTGTTATGTGTGTTATTTTTTCTAGTGTGTTAAGGTACAACTTTTGGCGGCCAGACCCTGCTATCTCCATAACTCGCTGAACGACCTTGAATTTGTGGATTAGCCCCGCAGTCTTGGTCCACGTTTGGCTCCATAGGTCAAAACTGGTAGGACGCGCTGGTTGATGACTTTCGTTTTTAGGCACTGAGGGATGTCTGACGACAAGATATCCCGAAGTTTCCTGAAACAGCCTAGCCCAACTGTATTCATCTATTAGCCTCCTCAAAGTTGTTTGTACTGAGTTGTATAGTCTCACCAAGATATACATACTCAGACACAATTTCGAGTGGAGACACAACACTGACAGGAGGCACGACACAGGGGTTGATTATCTTCTCTGACTTCTGTATAATCAGCCTCACTGTGTGTATGTGGTCTATGGTACTGTAACCTTTACGAAACCCAGGCCGCTCCGGGGGCCGAAAGTCGTCGAATTTTACCGCAAGTCGATTCGTGATCACCCTGGCGAACAGTTTGTGGCTCAGAAGCGATATTGGTTCAACAGTACCACAATGCTTCTGTTCCAAGCCTCCGGTGTAGTGCATTTGTGAGTGACGGAATTGGAAAGCCCCTTAAGCTGTCTGAGTGCAGGTAAGCCACCAGCTTTGAGAAGCTCTGCATTAATACCGTCTTCACCCGGACCTTTCTTATTTTTAAGCTGCCCTAGGCCAATCATAATCACGCTCATTTCGACGTCCGGGATATCTTTAGTATAGTGGTGAGTTAGTGAGGCTTTGATGTTATTTGGATCGAGAAGCAGCATGGGAAGCATACAGTTGTCCGTAAAAACTCTCAATCTCGGTGAGGATTTCTGTCTTAGTGGAGACAGTTTGGCCATTTGAATTTTTTACCTTCGTTAGGTTGCTTCTTCCAAGTTGCTGGATAAAGACTTTTGATCTCCGGTTGCGCTCTATTGCCTCCATAATAGAGTGGGTATTGGAACTACGGGAGCTCGCCTTATCAGCTTTCCCACCTTCTTGCAGAGCATTATTTAATTTAATTTCACAAAATATTCATATTATCCGAAAAATTCGAATAATTCGAATATCGAAATCGAACTATTCATTTTATTCGAATATAAAAAAAGGTTCGAATATTGCAAACCCTATTGACGACACACCCAAGTACAAAGGCGCCTATGTGCGTAGTAGGTAACACACAGTAAGGCCAGATAGAGATAGTTACCTAATAGATACAAGAGATAGAGATATCTATCTATCTAAATTAAAAAAAAATCTTTATTCAATTAAAAACAAAAATTTACAATAAAATAAATAAATATCACGGGACATTTGACACCAATTGACCTAGTCCCAAACTAAGCAAAGCTTGTACTATGGGTACCTACTAGGCAACGGATAAACATACTTATATAGATAAATAAATACTTAAATACATATTAAACATCCAAGACCCGAGAACAAACATTCGTATTATTCATACAAATATCTGCCCCGGCCGGGATTCGAACCCGGGACCTCAAGCTTCGTAGTCAGGTTCTCTAACCACTTAGCCATCCGGTCGTCTACAATGAATAAATTACAACTTAAATAAATTAAATTACAACCTAAATGAATAAATAATAAAGACAGTCAGACAGATTCAGTATATTTATTTATGTTATATATTTCTTTCTTCTCACTGTACATAAATTACTGTTCGCCTATCTTTGAGTTTTCCTTTCTAGTTTACGTTAGCTTGAAAAGATCCCTTTTAGGGATAAGTTCGCCTTTGTACTCTTTTGGTTTGTTGTTTTCTTTTTGTATTACTTTGTGTTTTATGTACAATAAAGTATTTACATACATACATACATACATACCTACACAACGTCTTTGTGGCCGACTACCGATGCGAGGGCGACATGTTCGTCCGCGGTTCTGACAAGGGGTGGGTAAAAACGTCGAACTCCTGGACCATCCTCCATACAGCCCTGACTTAAGCCCCAATGACTTTTTCACATTCCCCAAAATCAAGGATAAGTTGCCTGGTCAGCGGTTTCAGACGCTGGAAGAAGCAGTGGACGCCTTTAAAAAGCCATTTTATCGACCCCTTCTTAAGCGTTCAATAAGTGCTTTAAAGACTGGTTTAAACGCATGGAAAAGTGCATAAAATATAAGGGCGAATACTTTGAGAAACAATAAAAATACTTTTATCGAATTTAACTGCATACTTTTATCTATTCCCGAAACTTTCAGTGTGACCCTCGTACCACCACCAATATTATACAGGTGACGTGATACAAAAATTGTGTTTCAAGCTTAGTTGAGCATTTCTCAAAAAATGCCCATTTCATTACGTATGGAAAATATAATAGAATTTTGGAAACAAAAACCGGCCAAGAGCGTATCGAACACGCCCGAAATAGGGTTCCGTAGCCATTACGAAAAAAGTGAGTAATATTTTTCTAAGGATTTCGTATTTTGTACGAAATATTTCAAGTTTAGGTATACTTTCAACAACTTAATAATTCTCAAGAAAACTTAACCGTTTTAGTTTTCCTTGTAAGTTTGATTTTATACTTAGTTACTACCAACCTGAATTTTTTCAAGTTTTTTCCACCCACCGGTTTAGTTTATAGAGGGGGGAGGGGGGACGCTCGATTTTAATGAAAATTTGCAGTTTAAAGTTGAATATTTCGCAAACATATCACTGAATCGAAAAATTGTCTTAGCAACCCCCAAATTATTTTGAAAGACCTATCCAAAAAAACCCCACACTATAGGGTTGGATGACAAAAAAAATACCCCCACTTTACGCCTGTGGGAGACTATAAATTTTTATATTTATTTTTTTATTGTGCCATTTTGTCAGCATAGCTTACATATAGGTACATATATTCGTGCAAAATTACAGCTTACTAGCATTGAAAGTCCCTGCGCAAAGCCGCGGACGGACAGACAGACAGACAGACATGGCGAAACTATAAGGGTTTCGTTTTTGCCATTTTGGCTACGGAACCCTAAATAAGAACATTCGGTAGTCTATTCAGGATAACAGTGGACTCTAGAAGGTCACAGAAGAAGGGGTTCAAACCTTTTTTTTTTTGAATTTGTAATAATGATGATGAGATGATGAATGCATTAATAAGATAACGTCGTAATTTTGTTTACTTTGTAAGCAAAGCAGGCTAATACGTAATGTGCTTACAAAATAAAACAATATATATTAATACGTAATTTGCTACATAATATTAAATTAATTCGAATTATATTATACCTACATAATTCAATAACTGTGCTTATCGAGGACTCATCCGGTAAAATATTCTACTTGTAGTTTCAGCAGAGCTACTACGAAACTCGAAACTCGAAGTTCGTGTCGTGCGGTCCCTCTGACACACATGCTATGTAATATAGTCAAGATCTGATGATGGGATCCTAGGGAAATCGAGGGCAAACCTCAAATTTTATAGGCACACCTGTGGCGATTTTGGCATTTTTTGCATTAATATGAGCATTTACATTTAGAAAGTCTCATTTGGTAACCTGGACCTGATGAAGAAGACCGGTGACCAATGGAACTCGTCAAAGCCAAGTAATGCTCGCTCGTCTATCATGATTAACATACCTAGATAAGCGAGTAAGAAGAAGCTTTAAGTCAATAATTCTTTCGAACTGATCTGGTGCTGAAGCCAGATGGTAGGCAATGGAACTCTGTTTTAAAACAACTTAACTTAGTCGTGTTTGGGCTTAATGGAATCGTTGTGAGATGTAGGTACTTTGGCTACGAATCACTACAAAATGAGAAATATTTTTTTTGACAAACAAGTAAACCGACTCCAAAAAAATAACAAAAAATGGAACCGACTATAGGCAAACCGCTTAACTGAGTCCTCGCCTGCGCGGTACAGGGGCGCGGGGGTAGGACGAGAAAGGGGAGTGAAGGCGGTGCGGGCGGCGAGCGTGAATAACGAGATACACAAGTGGCGAAACGTCCACTAGACAGTTCTAAAGATATGTGACGTCATGTTGGTTAACGAATGGTTTTTTTCTGATTGCGGCAGGAGGGTTTTGAGTTATAGTTAAAACTAATTTTCTTGACCGAATCGAGTAAGGTACTGGTAGGAAGTTCCGGACAAGATAAAGAATTTGGACTATACGACACAATACTACAATAATATGTACCTATGTCTATTTTTTTTAAAGTCGTTTTTTTTCATTCAACTTAAAATTGCTGTTTTTTTTTCTAAAGTATTCGTATACGTTAAAAACCATTTGTTTGCACTGACTATTAATTTTATGTCCGAAGATATATCGACTCATCTTATCTCGTGTGTACCTCTCACAAAGCGTCCGTAGCCATTGGCACTTGCGATCGCTAGCCGTGGCGCGACCGGTATGAGCTGTGCGCTAAGAAGCGCCTGCCGCTCGCACCTCTTTCACTCCCCTTTCTCGTCCTACCCCCGCGCCCCTGTACCGCGCAGGCGAGGACTCAGTTAGGCGGTTTATCTATAGCTCGAAGTCGGTGACTCAGCACGATCCCGCAGGAGTGTTTGAAACGCATTGTAAGTATGTAGGTGAAATAGACGCCTATTGCTCCACTCCATATTTTCCATATTTTCAAGGATTTTGTAGTCGGTTCCATTTTTTTCTGTCTTTCGAATGTGTAAATAAATGTCTCCCTCTCTTTCTCTCTCATACACGATATCGGTACCTAATTACTTGGGTGACACATGGGTGACACTAAGTATTTACCGGCCCCGGATAATACCGACCTTGTTTTTCGTGTACCTACCTACCTACACGCATATATATAGAAACTGACATGAGCTTCTATGAGCGTGTAGGTAGGTATACGAAAAACGGAGTCGTTGTTTCCATGTTAGTATTATCTGGGCCGGTAAATTAAATACTAAATACCTACTACCTAGTGTCACCCGAATATTTTGGTTTAGAATTAGATGTAGGTTTATCAATATCTGAGATGCTGCGGTCCCGTGAAAAACTTTTACGGACCCCTAAAGGGAGCGTGGATTAGTCGTTTAAGAAATCCATCTAAATAAGATATGTGACAAGGGAAATGTGTAAGTATTTGTAAATAAAGGATTACTTACTAATGTAATGGGCAAAAACTTTTCCCCAAGTATCACATCCCAAAATATTTTACTCAAATTATCATTTGGCAAAAAATCATTTGCTGAAACAATTTATGGTAGGTAGGTAATTAGTTATACAGTTTGTAAATTTTTTTTGGCAAATTATTATTTTAAAAATAATTATTTAGTCATGTTTCATATTACCAAGGATTACTTAGTCAAATATGTCGTTTGGCCGACTTTGGCCTAAAGCACTCTTCCCAAAATATTGCATGGCGTAATGACGATACAATTCCTACAATACAATAACTCTTTATTGCACACCAACACAGAAAACAATACAGAGTAACAGGTATACAGGGCGTCTCACGGCTATGCCACATGGAGGGAAAGCAGTGTTGCCACCTTGCCCAAAGAAAAAGTAGCTAGACGTATGCTAAAAAGTGGCTAATTTTGAAAAAAAAAATACTCTGTTAGAAGTAGCTAAAAGTGGCTATACAAAAAAAAGGCAACAGATAACTTATAAGTCTTAAATTTTCATATTTCTTTCTCTTACATTATTATTTACGGAAAAAATTATTCAAAATTTATGTCATCTTGTGATGTTGAAGGTCCGGCTTCTTCATTTTTTTCGGGTTTCTTAGTTTTCCTACTTGTTTCTTGAAGGATATTCTCAAGAATTACGTAGGAAGCGCACGAAAGTACGTTTTACATTACAAATTAAATTGATTGAAACAGTGGTTACTCAGTTGTTGTAAGTAGCTCGAAAGTGTAGCTAAAAAATTTAGCCACCAAATTTTTTTTTGTAGCTAACTATTTCGTAAAAGTGGCTAGATCTAGCTAAAAAGTGGCTAAAGTGGCAACACTGAGGGAAAGTACCTTAAATATTATTGTAATGGAACATTTCACTAAAAGAAAACATTCCTATTTTAATTTAAACTGCATTCATAGATTAATAACATGGTTAAACCGGGAATCGAACCCGCTACCACGAGAAAAAAAAATACCCTGTAGCTTTATCATACCGATCGAAAGGCTTCCTCATAAGGATTATTTTTTGCTAAATAACATAGTTTAGGTAAATAAAAAATGCCGCAATTAAAGAACGAAATAAACGTCAAGAGATGTGATTTTAGTTTCAAATAACCTTTCAAGCGCACATGGTTGGAAAAATAAATCAGTATGGAAGTCGTGCCACCTTAAGTAGTAACTGTAGGTACCTACGTAGGTTATAGAAGTAGTTTCCTTTTGTTAAGTAAAATGTTCAAATTGAATTGACTTAAATGACTCGTTTTATCTTTTCCCTAGAACAGCTCGGGGATTTGATCAAATCGCTAAGAGAAATGATGAAATCCATCGGTCATTGCCATAATTCTATCATTCCCCTAAAACGGCTCGGAGACTTGATCAAATCACTGAATTCCGCAAGGGAAATGATACAACGCGATGAATTTTTTATCATCTCCCGGGACTTGATCATAGGTATATCCCTGAGGTATTTGGTCAAATCCCTACATATTTTAGGGATTTCATCAAATCACTATACGTGTTTAGTAAAATATTCAAATCTAGTTGACTTAAATAACTCGTTTTATCTTTTCCCTAAGACAGCTCAGGGATTTGATCAAATTGCTAAGAGAAATGAAGAAATCCATCGGCCATTGCTATAATTCTATCATTCCCCTAAAACGGCTAAAACGGCTCGGAGACTTGATCAAATCACTGAATTCCGCAAGGGAAATGATACATCGCGATTTTTTTTATCATCTACCGGGATTTGATTATATCCCTGAGAAATTTGATCAAATCCCTGTTTTTATCATATCCCTCTATTAGGTAGATATGTATATCTACAGAAGTACCTAAGTACAAAAATGTTGCCCGGAAGTGTCCAGGGCCAAGTCGTTAATTGACGTGACGAATAAATTAATATAAATTGTTAGTTTTATTTAAATCAATTTTAATGTTTTAATACTTATATAGGTACTTTTATTTTAAATAGGTATATTGCAAATATTTTATGGACGCCTAAGGTAGGTATGTTATCGAAGATAAATTTATCTTTATTACTATTATAAATATGTATCATAAAGGAAAGCTACCTACCTAGATGTATTCGCATAATAAATACCTACTAGGTGTAGGTACGTTACCTTACATTGACGTAGGTACCTACGTAACAACCACAGTGACGCAAAATGCGTTTTATTTTATTACACTTGCATTGTTTGACGAATTATCACATATTTGCAAATTTCAATTAAATGTTTAGTAAAAATAATGTTTTCAATTAATCTCTCAGGTCAGTGCTAATCTAAGTTCATTACTGGGCACTGGCCGACTCCATTAACCCTGTGTTTCGGCCGCGTTCATTATTTATTTTTGTTGTAATTAGGCAAATGAAAATAGCAGGCAATGGGTTGCCGGGGCGGGTCGAGAAGTGGCCGGGGCCGCTATTGGCCAGGCCTGGCCCGCCCAGGCGGCCGAGCGCCCCTCCCGCCGCAAACCACCCGCTCGCCCGTTTCGCTTCACTCAGTCAGTCGATTGTTATCTGCCTCGTAGTGCTGGTATCGTGTGCCGCCCGTGCGGAGTGTAGTGACAGCAGTGTGTGCAATGCGCGGACGGTGATCGAAGCATGGTGAACTACGTCAACCCGCTCGCCATGTACCAAGGCAAGGGGCAGTATAGCGCGAGTGGTTGGTACGGCTGGCAGCCGCAGAACTTTGAGGAGCAGCAGTGGTGCGCGTGGAACGGGGCGCCGGGAGGAGAATGGGCGCCGGATCCTCATCACTTCCCGAAGAGGGAGCCGGGGGAGAGAGAGATCGGGGAGATGCCGTCCCCGGCCCGGGGTGACCTGGCCAGTCCGGGAGAGGGCTCGCCGGGGTCGCGGCCCTCCCAGCCGCCGGCGGCGCCGCGGTCGCCCTACGAGTGGATGAAAAAACCTAACTATCAAACACAAACAACTCCAGGTTTGTTTATTTTTATACTGTTTGAGGTGATTATGTGTCGGAATCACTGAGTTGTGTGGCTCGGTTCGAACAAAGCCAAGTGGATATTTATCAATTTAAAATTGCTTCACTTAAGTACCTACAAACCATTGGTTTATAAAGGTAGGTAAGTACGCCGAATGCCTTAACTTACAGAAACATGTTTTCGAGATCTAATGAGTAAACATGGATCAGAAGAAAAACTGCAAATCTTTTAACTATGCAAAACTTAGTTAGATTTAAGAAATTAGAATTTATCGTATTTCCAGTTTATGTTTTGCTTTGGATAAGCACAACAAGATCCGCATTTAACGAATAACTACATTATAAACAAGAAGTGAGCAAGTATCTCAAAGGGTGTCAATTGTGTTTTGTTTCTTTTCTTTTGTACAATAAAGAGCTTCCATACATACATATAAACTGTTGGTTAAATAAATAGATATTCCTGGAACAGACGATTTATTTATAAGGATCGTTTCTACGTGCCCGTACCTACATATTGATCATAGTCTAGTGTTCTTTTTATTATACCTAAATTACTTAAACTGAAAATGTTTCCTAGCCCAATTTAGTAAAGCGATTTCTTAACGAATTTGCCATAAGTACTTACCCACTAGATGACAAGGTTTTCTTTCATACACATAAATGTGAGTTGTAAACATTATAACCTTATCTGCCTATGTATTTTCATATCAATATTGAAGATACAAAATAATGAAATAAAAACAAATAAACCTTTCAGCAATTTTATGCTAAAATAACTATTGAAATACCTAAGAAAGATCTAATACACACTGCAGTGTACAGAACCAAGTTCAGAAAAAAAAAGGGCATAGCCTAGGGTTGCCAACTTTTTTCACAAGAAATAAAGTACCTATATTTAGGTCTGAGAAGGGAAATAAACAGTATTTTAGAAAAATTTACAGTATTTTCTTCTTTTCATGTTTTAAAGACAAATTTTTAGGTGCTTCTTGCACAACTTATCAATTTAGTATCTTTTTCTTAGCCTCAGAAATCTCGTCAGAATCAAAACTAAAACTAAGAGAAATTAACAGATTTGTTCTGAAACACCGCTATTGTGACTATGCGGCACTGACTATCAGTGTGATGCGAAAACAGTATTTTGCATACTTTATTTTAGTTCAACAGTAAAAAGTATAATGTAAACAAAAACAGTATAATATTGTTTTAACAGTATAGTTGGCAACCCTAGCATAGCCACAAAGCAAAAACTTATTCCACAGACTAAACTGACGCGGCTATGAACATTAGGTACTTTGTTATTCTAACCTAATTATGAATAATAGGCTATTGCAGACAATTTGGCATCAGCTTAAGTACGGCCTAACTACTAGGCTACTACCATGCCATATTTCTTGTAAGGAATCATGCCCCAACCTTATTACATTACCTCTAAGGTTAGAAAGATAAAACTGGTTCAGAAGAATAAGCCTGGTTGGTCGAAAGATAGAACTTTTAATAGACTAATATAATGTGTAAAGGATAACATTACTGCCAGGAAAAAGCAATTCGTGGATGAGTAAAGTTTGACGGACGAAGAGTAGCTGAGCCCGTCAATAAATAATAATAATAAATTTGTTTATTTAGGCAATGATCCCATTATGACAAAATAAAATACAAAAACAAATACAATTAGATTATATTAAATTAAACTTAACTAAACTAATCCAAAATCAATCATTCATACATGTCAAGAATAGGGATGTTGACACCACCAATCAACTGACGTACTCTTTATGAGCTGTCAAAAAACAATTCTCCCATAGAGTTTCAATGGCAATAGCGACTTATGACGTCACTATCCGGCAACTCAATCAACTAACTATTTATTTGTTTTAAAGCAACAAAAAATCTAATTTTACAGTAAATCGAAAATTAATCTGGTTTTCAGGGCTAAAATAAAGCGTTTTTTACTGGAGCCTTCGAATTATTTTTTAATGGCGTCATCGTCCCTATTCAGAATAGGAATGTAGGAAAAAATGCCTACGAATCCACGAATTGCCCTTTCCGCTGAGGCATAGGTATATTATACGAGTACCTACGTAGTTCTTTTCTCCAATAATGCGAGGAAATAAAGCAAATTTTTAAAATATTATTAAACTGAACGCTTTTTAGGTAATTCTGCCATTTTTTGTTACCATTTTTTTATAACACTTTATGAAATGCTTGTACTCGAAATATAAAAAAAAAAACAGTGACACTGTCCAGGACATTTTTAGACGTTGTTTCTTCCTAAATTACCTAAATCAAAAGGTAGAAGGGATTTGATATTCAGAAATATTTGGCTGTTTAGATTGAATCGTAGTCAAAACGTGAATTTAAAAGTAAAAAACACTGTATTTTTCATAAAATTTTGAGCGGCCGTGAAGGGTTTTTTTTTTAATTTGTGGCAGTCTAAAAGGAAGAACTTCGGAAAGATACGCGGATATTTACGAGCATATTGGAGAAAAGTACCTAACTAGTAACATTTCATCATCATCGTCATATTAGTCGCTGCTGGACAAAGACCTCGCCCAAAGAGTTCCACAATGATTGTCCTGCGCTGCCCGTGTCCAACTGGTTTCTGCGACCGGTCCGTTTCTGGTTCAGTTTTGTGGATCAGTTCATAACATACTCATCAAATAGTTATATTGCGCATGTGGTTAAACTCTCTCTAATAATATAAATGTTTTTTTTTTGCTCGACTTGGCGGGGGCACTGCCGTGCCCCCAGATCATCAAAGAAACTGGGCCAAGAGTGGGTCGGACACGCCCAAGGTAGGGCTCCGTAGTCATTACGAAAAAATCAAGCAATTTTTCTAAGGATTTCGTATTTTGTACAAAATCTTCCAAGTTGATATACTTAGGTACATTGTACATTTTTCTTAAACTACTAATAATTCTCAAGCAAATTTAGCCATTATAATTATAGGAACGGACGCTCGATTTCAATGAAAATTTTAACGTTAAAGTTGAATATTTTTGCAAACAAATAACTGGATCGAAAAATCATTTTGGCAACCCTCAATGGTTTTATCCAACGATACCCCACACTTAAGAGTTAAGTACTCGAAAAAAAAATATCCCCCCTATTACGTCTATGGTACCTCCCATAGATGTAATAGTGGGGGTGTTTTTTCTTCTTAGTGATACTAAAAAAAATCTTACCATTTTGTCTGCGTAGTTGCTACATATTTTTAGTTTTGCAACGTTACAACTTTCTAACATTCATAGTCTCTGAGCAAAGCCGCGGACGGATCGATAGGCAGACATGGCGAAACTATAAGAGTTCCGTTTTTCCCATTTTCGCTACGCAGCTCTAACAAAAAATCACTAATTGACAATCTATCTCAATATACATAATATATCTAGGCTCTCCTTTTTGTATTTTCCTGAGGAGTTATAATATCAGATGCTGAGTAAGGCCACTTGACCTCGACAAGGCCATCTGTTCCAATAACTTCATCAGGTTATGGCCTCATTTTGCAAATTTTGCTAAATCCTGATGCAGTCACCCTTTTACTCCTTTCAGTAATCCACAGATTACAAGTGGCTTCTTGTAGCCAGGACGTTAATTTCTCTAAATCCATTCGAGCGTTACAACAAGGGTAAGTCAATTAAAATTTTCTATGATAGTGTCAAAAAGGTCGCGTAATGTTAGAGAGAAGACGGCGCGGTGCGGTGCAGCGCTGCACCTCCCCTCCCGCTTCTTCGCTCCCCGCTAATGTGTATCGAGATCAGAGTTGGGCGTAATCAATTACTTTGGAATTAATTACACGATTACATAGCAGTAATCGTGATTCCTTTGTAAAATACCTAAACTTGGGTCTTCTAGTTTCTTCAAGATCTTGAATAAAAAGGGGACCGTAGATTTTTGCTGGTATAATAAGGAATTAAATTGTAAGAACGTTACAGTCGTTATGAATTATAAGTAAGTTTCATACAAATCATGCAATGTTGTTATATGGAAAAATATCAACACAAACATTCCATTTAATGCAATTGAAGAAAAATGAGTTTTTTATTGATTGCAATTGATTGTAAAATTTGTTGATAAGAGGTTAATATTTTTGTATGTATACATACACCGTGTTTTTTTTGTTATCCTTTAAAGGGACAACCTTCAGATAAAATTAAGTTAATTTCTCTAAGACACTAGTGGTCTAACTGTTACTGTTTAAAATATAATTAAGAGTTAAAATAATTCATTAGTAGCAGAAAAACAGCGGGAATGTTCTTAATTTATGACGTTTTTTCAAAGTCCATAACTAACCCGTATTTAATTCATACATATTTAGTAAAAGAAAGTTGAACATGTTGATTTTTTATGTCTCTCTTATCTGTCACGTTAATGTCACTTGTTCAGTTTATTTATTTTACAATTTAACTATTAGCAATGACTGTGGAGTTATATGCATGAAAAAAAAAACATTTTTTTTCTTTTATTTGACGAAAAATTTAACTCTTAGGTAGTTCATATATCAGTCTGCCGAAGTTAACGGATGTCAAAAAAACATGGTGTGTATGTATTATACGCGATGCAATGGCACGCATTATTAATGTGGAGGAATTTCGTTGTTTTAAAATGGAACTTATAGCAACATTGGAAATAATTAAACTTCGTCAAGGAAATTTAACTTCCAATATGGAAATAACGGTATAAATAAATAAAGGCTTAAGCGTAAAATTTAACGGACAGAATGAGGGATGGACTCACCGACCGACAGACCCAACCGATTACTTCTATATATTAAGTTTATATTTAGTTTTCAGTTTATATTTATTAGTTAATACATAGAAGTAATCTGGAAGTAATCAAGTCAACAATTGATTCTCAATCACTAGTAATTCTAATATTTGTCTAGAATCTAGACTCTAGATGACTACGGATTCCTAATTATGAAATGGTAATTTACCGTTTCACTTGATTACATTACATGTAATCTGGCAGCTAGTAGAGGATTATAAAGTAAAATCAACCGTAAGTAAATCGTGAAATCAGGAATTGATTACAAAACGCCATCTTTGTTCCCAAAGTTGATCACATTATATTAGTAAGTCGAATTAATAAAAACCGGCCAAAAGCGTATTGGACACGCCCAAGTAAGGGTTTCGTAGCCATTACGAAAAATCCAGTAAGTACCCACGTAATATTTTTTTGAAGATTTCGTTTTGTGTACGGAATATTTTAAGTTTAGGTTTATTTTATACTTACCTCAGGCTGCTAGTTACTTTTAGATTACCTACCTACTTCTAATTTTCAAGCAATCGTAGCCGTTATAATTTTCCTTGTAAATTTGATATCCTACTACAATCCTGATTTTTTATTTATTTTTCCACCCAACGGTTTAGTTAGATTTTAGAGAGGGGGGGGACGCCCGATTTTGATGAAATGTTGCACTTTAAAGTTGAATATTTCGCAAACAGATGACTGAATCGAAACATTGTCTAGGAAAACCCCCAACGATTTTAAAAGACCCATGTAAAAATAGCCCACACTATAGGGCTAGTTGAGAAAAAAAATCACCCTCACTTCACGTCTGTATGGTAGGTAGGTAACCTAAAAACGTTTTTTTTTTCCACTGCAGCGTGACAGATATGTATATTTTCTTGATTACAATTACCTTGAATTTTCTGTACAATTAATCATCTTGCGAGCATCATAGCTCTGAAATACAACCACTTAGATCCGGCAGACCAATTTGTTTCAGCGACGGAGATGTTATAGTTGGAATTTGTTTCAAAACTGACCATTTCTCTATCGTTTTTTTGTTCGTAACAATAAAGCGACTTGCGCGCGTCATAGTTTCGAAACACAACCATTGAGAGCAGCAGGGCTACTCCAAAATTCGAAACTCGAAGTTCGTGTCGTGCGGTCCCTCTCGCTCTCGTATTTAAATAGTATAAGTGTCAGAGGGACCGCACGACACGAACTTCGAGTTTAGAGTTTCGGAGTAGCCCTGCAGGCAGACCGATTCGTTTCAACTGCGGAGACGGCATACTTCAAATATGAACCAAATCTGATCATTTCTGTTATCGTTTTTTTTTCACAACAATGAAGCCTCTTTTATACGCTATATGTATACCTATCTCAAAGTTGCAACCACTGAGAGCAGGCAGACCAAAATTATTCACATCAACAGACCACTAATCTAAAAATAAAATAAATCTAACCGTATCAATCGAAAAATCCTGTCACCTCTTACACTATTTATTAATGACAGTCATTAAACTATAGTCAGCAAAAATAATTAAAACTCATTGTATCTATTTGATATTAACACGCAAGATAAAGGTAAACCATCTCAGGAAAAGAATCCTTAAAACTTGTAGGACAGTAAAATTATGAAAATATGGCAATAAAAGCTTTATCTCTTTCCAATAGAGCACTAAAGAAAAGGAAACTTGCCGGTACTCAGAGAATCTTGAGTCAACATGGAACCTTCACACAAAAGTCACCTTTGCTTTCAAATATTTGTGCGGTGCGGAACTCGAATCATGGACCCTTGCTTAACAAGCAAATACCACAGACTAACAAATAAATTAAACATTTGATATTGGTTCTTTAAACAAAATTGAATTTAGCTCTCACAGTATGAGTAATGAAAGAGGTATTCTCCTCTTTAAACAAATAGGTATTTCACTATGAATGTTGTTGACATGTCATTTTGTTTTAATAGTTTTTCAAGATGTTCGTAGTACCCACGGGTAGTACCTAATTAATTTTTAGGGTTCGCTTAGTCAACTAGGGACCCTTATAGTTTCGCCAAGTCTGTCCGTCTGTCTGTCGGTCTGTCCGTCCGCGGCTAGGCTCAGAGACCGTTAGTACTAGAGAGAGCTAGAGAGAAAAAAAAAATTACGGTACCTCCCATAGACGTAAAGTGCGGGTGATTTTTTATCTCGACTAATTTTATAGCGTGTGTGTTTTATTTTTGTGTTCAGTGATCTGTTTGCGAAATATTCAACTTTAAAGTGCAAATTTTCATTCAAATCGTAATTAAAAATTGCCCTCTAAAATCTTAACTGTTGGGTGGAATAGTTTGAAAAAATTAAAAAAAAATCAAAATGACTGTAAATATATATCTAATTTACCTATAAGGAAAACTATAGTGGCTAAGATTGTTTGAGAATTATTAGTAGTTTAAGAGTAAATAGCAGCCTAAGGTATAAAATATACCTAAACTTGGAAGATTCCGTGCACAATGCGAAATCCTTAGAAAAATATTATGGCTACGGAACCCTATCCTGGGTGTGTGGGGTGCTCTTGGCCAGTTTTTTCGTAGCTTATATTATGCATGCCCGGATCGCTTCATTTGGTTGTATTGCACATAAAAGCGACTCTGTCCGTCTGTTTGTCTCTTACCTCTTTACGCTAAAACTATAATAATGAAGATACTTCGAGACTCTAGGAAGGATATAGCAAAGTTTTTATTCCGTAACCGTAATGATGCGTAATTCCTGCGAGCCAAAGCGAAATGGCGGACAACAGCTACTCTGCTATGCATGTTATTATTGATAAAGATAGAGTCGGATGCGCTCGAAGAACCTAGTGCTTATTAGCTTATGCTCGACTTGAATTCCTACTTATTATCTTAAGAAATGATGGTGCCACTAAACAGCAGTGCTACTATTCGTGTATTCCGGCTCCGAAGAGTGAGGCAGCGGTGTAAATTATAATCTATTTAGTATATATTTTTATTTTTTATAACTCATTCTATGTTAAATTCCTGCTAATTTATGTGACGGATAATGATGCAAGTTCTGTTTATTTTGTTTTGTTAAACAGATACAGCATCAGCTAGAATTGGCACAAAATAATAGGAACTTAAATTAAAGCAGTGAAAAATATTTTTTACAAAATATCTCAAACTACATTTTATGCACTTAAATTATGTGTAGCGCTAGTTAGGGATAAATATATTGTTTTGCATTCAACTAAAATTGTGGCTTAACTTAAGTGTCATGGATGTAGGTATATATTATATACACTACGCTCATTTATAATAATTATGTACATGAGCGCAGGCACCAAGCAATTTTGGTCGGAAGTTTCACACAAAAATGAATTAATTAATTTTAGGAGTTTGTATATTACGCTGGAGCATTCACCCTACCAAGCTTAATTGTTCTTCTACTCTTGAAGGTAGGTACTTTATTTGTTTAATTATGTTAAGATATTCATTAAGTTCAGTATTTTAGACGTAGAAAAAGTATCATATACAGTTATTACATAAAACGGTTTTAAAATTTCATAACTTATTTAGCCTACTCGGCAGAGCTTGGAGGCCTAATCATGGTACTGGACTTTTAGAAGCCATATGCATCGATCGTATAAAGTACCTACTGTGGCAAAACAGGTCCAAAAATAAAATTAAAAAGTTTTTGAAGAAATTTTCATGTCTAAATAATACGAGTAGATACAGCGGAAACGTCGACGACATCATTCCATTCCGTTGAATAATATTTCAACGATTGAGCTTCCCATCTCGGGCCCTCAAATTGGCTTGTTTTCGACCCGCCCGGGCAATTTTGTCAAGCCGCGGCAATTATCACTGAGTATAACATTAGACGTTATTTTGCGTTTACTGAAACGGTTCCATGTTAACGCGTGCCCTGGGAACGAGGTCGGAGTGTGCAATTAATCCCGGGAAACGGGGACCGGGACTTGGGGCTCCCGGCGACAATCACGGACAACGGCGCCCCCGGGACTCGGGGCAAGTTAAATCTTTGCCAACCGACTTCACTAGCCGCCATGTAATTGCACTTTATTTCAAGTTAGTGCAACTCGATGCGACAAAGTCAATATAACTTGTTCTCTCGTGGAATTTTGGCGACGGAGACATTGTTTGCTAGAGCTTCTATAATTCTATCCAACTTGTGTATAACTTTTTTTAGATTTGAATTGCTGGAATGGAATCAGATGGCAAGTTTTAACATTTATTTAGGTAAAAATTTCTTTAACAGACTTTTTACTTGGCTGGTGCGAGTAAGAGTAGCTAACAGTTTCAAAATGTTTAAAAGTCTTAGCTGGTTCTATACATAAACTTGAGGAGTCTTGATTGAACTGTCGACAAGCAAGAAAAAGTCTGAATAAAGGGTTGTTTTCCCTATCTTGATGTTACTTAAAGAATTGCGTATGTGGTTAAATCTAACATACAAAATTCTCGTGTCACAATGTTTGTGACCAAACATTGTGACACGAGAAAATGATTTTTATGATATTTTTTGTTTATATTCGGTAGATCTGAGAATAATACTTCAACTGTTGTTGAGTTGCGGAAAACAGCTAGTACCTATTATAGTAAAAAAAACAGGTCTGTTTCCCATCCATTGATTAGTTTTAACTGAAAGTTAAATGTACTGCCGTCTCTATTTGTTTTGTTTGAATAGACGGTGACGGCATCACACTTAACCGTCAGTTAAGACAAATCAATGGATGGTGAAACAGTCCTTTAGTGTCTTTGATCCTTCAGGCGACTCAGCCTAAAAAATAAATTAAAGTAAAAAGTTTTTCTGCACTTGGTTAGCGCATTGTAAAATTCTATCCGGTATACCCGTATACCTACATACATATCATTTGGGTAACTATTCATCAAGGTTAACCTATTCCAGAGGTAAAACATAAAATAGGGGTTTACCTATTCTTAGGTCTCTGTAGGACGATTCTAAAAAGAGAACATGATTTAGTGTAGTACCTATACTACATTTAACTCGTTGCTATTGCAAAATAATGTGGTTATAAACTCTACAGTTTACCCAAGATCTCCGTTTGATCTCCGTATCCGCATCATTCTTTCTTACCTTACCGCCCCGTTGAATCCTCCTTCCTGATGTTATCTTCGCATGTTTGCACAACCCCGAGAAATAAATCTCCATTTTGTCGACATTCACCAATCGTCGCGACGGGAGACCTGTCTACATTTCACGCTTACTGAGATAAATCGTTCTCACTACGCATTTAAAGCGCCTGTCATGTCAAGTATGAATAGGCAGGAGAGTGTTGAAAGCTTTTACTTATAACGCGACTGTGGTTGGCTCCTTGGGGAGTGGGCAAAAAATGAGAAGAAACAGTAGGAGGATTATTGTTTAGCCCGTCACTAATCGGGGACGTCTTGTTTTGTGAATCGCCCTCTTTTTTCCAATAGGACGCTCTACGTATTGAATGGTGAATGATCGTTACTTGTCATCATTCGTTATTAGTGTCAGTTTATTATCACAACATGAGACGTCATTGTACGCACTTATTGAGGCGCGCGGACGCAGATGCTATCAATCATTGTTGCTAAATATTGATTAGATAATTCGGATCATGCATCTAAGTCTAGAAGTTCCAAAGTATGATTTATTACTGTTCACGTGCATGAACGTAATTTCTTTCTCAAATTTAATGTAGAGATGACGCTATGACTCATTTGCGAATAAAAAACGTAGGTAATTAGGTACTTATTTTGTTTAACGCTCTACATCAAGGCTCGCCAAACCCTATCCAGCGGACTACTAAGAGGTCCGTGGCGTTGATCGGCCAGCTTTTCTTCTTTTCTTTCTGTTTAGGGAGATGTCAACAGTCATGAACAGGAAGGAACCCTATGTAGTTTTAGTACCTATTTAGAAACCTTAAAAAGTAGGAGCTCAGTGCTATCTCAGACTTTAAAAATATTGCCCACCTAAAATATCATCAATTGGCCAGCCTTGCTTTAGATAGTTTAGATGTACGGCGTATGAATTTGAGATGGTTTCTTCAATATAACTCTGTAACTCAATAATTGACTCTATGACTATGGATTAAAGAAGTGCACTAAGAAGATAGTTTTATAAGATCTCAATGGGTAAAGACCATACTTATTTTATATGTATGGTAAATACATATATTTCTTGAGGCTCACAAAAATGCACTTAAAAGAGATTTTCGTAATAATGATTTACAATTTCTTTGGCTCTTCGTTTGTTTTCACGGGTAATTTAATAGGCTGCTTTCGATAAAAAAGACATACGCAACTTTGTGCTGGAAATTATTGTTTCACACGAAAAATTAATTCAACGCGGACGAAGTTGCGGGCGGAAAGCTAGTTAACATATTTGGTGGTAAAGATTTTGGTGCTATACTTTATAAGGAGTTCTATTATCCCACTGCTTCGCTCCAAAGGAAGAAAAAAATTGGTCACCTGTCCCGTAGGAATTTTGAAAATCCTTTCTTAGCGCACCTATTGATCCTTATCGAATGTCTGTCAAGTTTGAAGTCTGAAGTCTCGAGCTCCAGTGGTTTATAATTTGTTTAGTGATAGTGGTCCAATGACAATGCTTTTGATTCCACTAATCTAATATTCTAATATAATATAATACACGCGAAATTTTGTAAGTCTGTTTGTTTTTTATTTGTTTGTTACTTCATCACGTCTAAACCGCTGAAGCAATTTAGATGAAATGCGGTAAACAGATATTTGACAGATAGTTTCGAGTCCCGGGGAACATAGGATAGCTTTTCCCGGAAAATTGCATAGTTCCCGCGGGATAGTCAAAACCGAAATTTACGCGGACGGAATC